>JAVLSZ010000097.1:0-600000 GCA_032313775.1 Urocyon cinereoargenteus | reverse complement strand
TTTCATAGTAGTTTAATTTAAAAGTAAATTATCTTCTAAATTAATTGTAGGTGAATACTCTGACTTTTGATGTGAAATGGGATTTTGTTATTGCTCAATTCTAAGTGTAGTGTGATTTCATAAGACTTTTCGTTATTAACCTTGCATTAACCAGAAGGATTTTTTTTCCTCTGTTTTCAAATTTCTGGATTTATCTGTTAAGCTTACAGCTCTTTTAATTCCTTAACATCTTTTTTTTTTTTTTTTCAAGAAAGTTCTACAAAGTGGAGCTTGAATTCATAGCCCTGAGATTAAGAATCATGTTCTACTGACTGAGCCAGTTATGTGCTTTTCAGCACTTTTATATCTTAGTGATAATGCATTAAGAAATGAATGTGTTTTAGTACTTAGAGAAGCTACTTGGCTTAAATCTATTTTGTCTAATAATACAACTACTTATTTGTTGTAATTAATTTGTGCCTCCTCCTTCTTTCCTTTTTTCCTGTTATGTTTAATTTACTTCTTATAATGAGCATAGACACTTCTAAAATAGCATATAGAGTTTTTTGTTTAGTTCTATTATAAATAGTATAGAAGGAGTCTTTTGTATAATCCAAGGAGAGATTTTCATTTAAGAAATATATTTAATCTCTTACCTTTCAGAGAAACTTTTAAATCTCTTGACACTGTTACATTTTGTATTTTCTCCTTGGATTTCATTTCTGTTCCCATCTCTTAAAAACTGTTTGTTTTACTGAATTATCTCACCATCTTTTTAAACACTGGCTTATAAATTATTTCTACTTCTATTCATTGAGTTATTATGCTTGAAATGTTAAACATGCTTAAATTGAATTTAGGCAATGTAAGGTCTTTAACCTTCCATTTTATTTTATTTTATTTTATTTTATTTTATTTTTTATTTTATTTTATTTTATTTTATTTTATTTTATTTTATTTTATTTTATTTTATTTTATTATTTTATTTTATTTTATTTTATTTTATTTTATTTTATTTTATTTTATGTTTTATTGTTTTATTTTATTTTAATTTTGTTATTTATTTATTATTTATTTATTTATTTTTATAAATTTATTTCAATATGCCAACATATAGAATAACACCCAGTGCTCATCCCCTCAAGTGCCCCCCTCAGTGCCCGTCACCCAGTCACCCCCATCCCCACCCGCCTCCCCTTCCATCACCCCTAGCTCGTTTCCTAGAGTTAGGAGTCTCTCGTGTTCTGTCTCCCTTTCTGATATTTCCCACTCATTTTTTTCTCCTTTCCCCTTTATTCCCTTTCACTATTTTTTATATTCCCCAAATGAATGAGACCGTATAATGTTTGTCCTTCTCCGATTGACTTATTTCACTCAGCATAATACCCTCCAGTTCCATCCACATCCGAAGCAAACGGTGGGTGTTTGTTGTTTCTAATGGCTGAGTAATACTCCATTGTATACATAAACCATATCTTCTTTATCCATTCATCTTTCGATGGACACTGAGGCTCCTTCCACAGTTTTAACCTTCCATTTTAAGATAGGGTTTATGGGGTACATGGAGGGCTCAGTCGCTTAAGCATCTGACTCTTGATTTCTGCTCAGGTCATAATCTCAGGGTCATCAGCCCCGCATCAGGCTCCACGCAGGCATTCAATCTACTTGAGATTCTCTCTCGTCCTCTGCTTCTCCCCCTGCTTGTGTGCATGCTCTCTATCTCAAAATAAATGAAACCTTAAAAAAAATATTTTTATGGTAATGGTTTTATGGACAGAAAAAAAAGGAAGTTTAAAAATTAATTGTACCAGCATCCCTGGGTGGCTCAGTGGTTTAGCACCTGCCTTCGGCCCGGGGTGTGATCCTGGAGTCCCGGGACCGAGTGCCACATCGGGCTCCCTGCATGGAGCCTGCTTTTCCCTCTGCCTGTGTCTCTGCTTCTCTTTCTATATATCTCTCATGAATAAATAAATAAAATCTTTTTAAAAAAATTAAAATTAAAATTAATTGTACCAAAGGATGAAAGGATCGAATATGAGGTATGGATAAGAAAAAAAGGACTAAAATTAAGAGACTTAAAATTAGATAAGTTGGAGGAAAACTAAATACATAGAAGCTCAAAGTATATGTTGTAAAATGGATATATTATTTAATGTTTTCTGCGATTACATTATATGGAAACAAGTCTGGGCAATGGAAAACCCGGATGAAGTTTTTGGAATATACAGTGAAAAAAGAACTTGGTATTTTATTTCTGTATATGAAATAAAAGTTATTAAATTACACTTTTATTTTTTATTTTATTTTTTCAAAGATTTATTTATTTATGATAGAGAGGCAGAGACACAGGAGGAGGGAGAAGCAGGTTCCATGCCGGGAGCCTGACGTGGAACTTGATCCCAGGACTCCAAGATTGCGCCCCGGGCCAAAGGCAGACGCTAAGCTGCTGAGCCACCCAGGGATCCCGACACTTTTATTTTTTTAAATCTAGGTTTATTTATTTATTTTAAAGATTTTATTTATTTATTCATGAGAGACAGAGAGAGAGAGAGGCAGAGACACAGGCAGAGGGAGAAACAGCCTCCATGCAGGGAGCCTGACATGGTACTCGATCCCATGTCCCCAGGATCAGGCCCTTGGCTGAAGGCAGCGCTAAACCACTGAGCCACCAGGGCTGCCCTAAAATCTAGGTTTAGTTATCATTTTGAGAGTTGAACCATATCTCTGAAGAAAATGGATTAAATCATGGGTTGTATTTTGGCAAATTTCTCACTTAATTGTATGATCACGTTTGTTTTTTTTTTCATTTAATAATGTAATTATAGCATGTTTGTAAGGAGTCTATATTCAGGATTTTGTTAAGTTTCTAAGACCTTTTGCTAGGGTTATTCATGTAATTCTCTTGAAAAAGTCTCATTTTTTGTGGATTTTTCTTCTATTGGTATTAATTATTTTTATTCTAAGTCATTAGCCATGACCAAGAATGCGCATTTCTTTCTCAGTTTTACCAACTTTTTTTTTTTTTTTTTTAAGATTTTATTTATTTATTCATGAGAGACAGAGAGACAGAGGCAGAGACACAGGCAGAGGAGAAGCAGGCTCCATGCAGGGAGCCTGATGTGGGACTCAATCCCAGGACCAGGATCATGCCGTGAGCCAAAGGCAGATGTTCAACTGCTGAGCCACCCAGGTATCCCAGATCATTGAGAATTTCAAGATGGTGACCACAGAGCATTAACTGCCAAATGTGGAGCCACCTGAGCACAGAGCCCTGGGAGACTGCAGTGGTCACACACACCTGTTAGATGGGCCCACCCTGGGACCTATCTCCCCATGGGTCCCTGTGGTCAGTCTTTGTCCATCAAGGTAGAAGCTGCAGGAGGACAGGGAATTGCAAGTGCTGCTGGCACCACTTTACCCTTAATCACATCTCAGGAGGCTGCAGCCCTGGCTCTCACTCCCAGGGTAACTGCATAAATCCTAGGGCTTGTCTTTGGTTACTTTGTCCTCTCTCTTTTTAAAAGATTTTATTTATTCATGAGAGAGACAGAGACCTAGGCAGAGGGACAAGCAGGCTCCCTGTGGGGATCTGATACAGGACTCAATCCTAGGACCCCAGCATCACGACCTGTGCCAAAGGCAGACACTGAACCACTGAGCCACTCAGATACTTCTACTCGGTCCTCTCTTGCTCCCACTATGGCATGACCCTGGGTTCCAGGATGAAACTGCCTTCTACCCCCTCCCCTACCCCCACAAGCTTCCAGAGCCTGATGGGGTTCTCAGGAGCCTGGATTAGGGTCAGACCCTCCTCAACTACTTGCTTCTCTGACATATAGTCTGGAACACACTTTCTCGGCCCTTCGTCTTGTCCATTTGGTCCTTCTAGTGGATAGCATAATGGTCTGGAAAAAGATGTTCACATCCCAATCTCCAAAACCCATGAGTGAATGTTACTTTAACAAAAAGGACTTTATGGATGTGATAACATTGAGGATCTTGAGATGGGGAGTGTTTTTGATCAAGTGAGACTCGATCTCAGGACTCCAGGATCACACCCTGGGCCAAAGGCAGGTGGTAAACCACTGAGCCACCAGGGATCCCCTCACTTTTACCAACTTTTTATACATCTTTTGCCTAAAATATAATTGTCTAGCATTTATTTTATATTGTCATTATGTTTAAGGAATTTATCCATTAATACAGATTTAACAAAAATGTGTGTTGAGTGGAACAGCAGAGCTGCATATCAAGGAGAAATGTTAGAGATCTTAGCTTATTTCCCCATGTTAGACCATTTGTATTTTTAAGTATGTATATGGAGACATTTTAACAAATTTAAAAATATATAAACAGTTTTGGGGCATCTGGCTGGCTCAGTGTAATTTGTGACTCTTCATGTCAGGATTGTGAGTTTGAGCCCCATGTTGACTATAGAGATTACTTAAAATAAATATAAAAAAAAAATAAAAAATATATACAGTTATGCTTTTTGTCTTTCTACATTCCATGACATGCACATAAATTATGTTGGAGACCAGTGCATACTAAATGCATTTATTTTAAGAGTTCTGCCTTCTTTTGCAGCTGTTAAAACTATTGACACTCAGATCATGAAAGCTCAGAAACTTAACATAGGCTTCAGAAGATACTATGAAATAATTGAAACTAGAGAATTAGGGTATTAAGACTCAATAGAGAGATGGGTAAAACTCCTAAGAAAACTATTTACAGATAAAAGGAGGATAGAAATGTTCTTTGTTTTTGTTTTTGTTTTTCAGTAAGGTTGGAAAATTTTAAAGTATTATTTGTAGTGCTTATTAGGTGTTAGGGAAATAGGTACTTTTACAAGACTGGTAAATTGTTAATAGCCCTTTGTAGAGAGCCGCTATTAACACTACCAAGTTTTTATGTGTTCGAAGTATTCTGATGCAGATGACCTTATTTAAATTTTCTTGTGGAAATTACCTGCCAACATGTAACAACAGTAAGAAGACACTAAATGTGCTGATTTTATTACAGCATTGCATAATAAGATACTGAGAAAAATGTAAGCAATATTTCTGTCTTTCATTCAGTTTGGCAGCATCATGCATACCCATACCAAACTACATCTACTTAACAAATTATAAAAGTTATTTTTCAAAAAACTAATAGGATAGGAAGATCTCTTAATGATTTTTATTTTGTAGAGAGAAGTAGCCCTACCAGGAAGCTTTAATCTTAATGGTGGTGAGATAATAGAGGTAGTTATATAAAATGCCGAGTTACTTAATCTTGACTTCATTGGGTTGGCATCATGATACTAAATGCTGTTATGAGAGAGTTCTTTGGTATTTACATTCAGTAACACACATATACACTCCTGTGACTAACCATTACCCTGATTTTTTTTTTTAAGTAATCTCTACATCCAACATGGGACTTGAACTCATGACCCAGAGATCAAGAGTTGCATGCTCTGCCGACTCAGCCAGCCAAGCATTCCTATCTTCTTACCCTATTTTTCTAAAAGGATGTTACCAATAACGCAGAAGCCTCCCACATGTCCCCTTCCCAGTCAGTTATTCTGCTTTCTTGAAGAAGGAACTGCTGTTCTGACTTTTATCACCATTGATTTGGTTTGCTAGTTTGTGAACTTTAAATGAATTGTCATAGTAATATGACAATATTTTGTCATACTTGTAGCTTTTAGAGATTTTGTGAATTACATCCATGAAATTGCATATGGTAGTCATTCATTCTTTCTAGTTATACATAATCAGTTACATAAATACTCCATAATTAACATAATTTCCGACATTGATTACCATTTAAGTAAATAAAGAAATTGTTGGCAATTTCAGAGAATACCATTGAAGGACATACATATACATTCTTTGGTGCCAGTCTGTAAATATTCCAGTTAAATATAGATGTATGAGTATAATTTGATAAGATTGTAATTGAATCCAGAGGTTAATTTAGGGGAGCTTGACATTCCTCTGATATTTTCAAGAGCAAGATAATTCTTCATTTATTTGTCTTTTAAAAAGAATCTTGCATTTCATTTAATATGGCCTGTGGGATATTTCATTGTTACATAAAAAAGTTTCTGTAATAGGATTAATTTTGTACTAGTATACTCACACATAGGCTTTTATGAACTCATAATAGTTCTTCAGTTGATTGTTTCAGATTTCCTGCCTTGGTCATATGTAAGTTAGAAGTTTGACTATAAACATGGATTTGTTTATCTTATTCCTTCCATTGGTTATCCGTTTCCATGATTAAAATACAATAGTGTTAAGAGCATCTATGTTTTATTTCTGACTACACTGAATGTAGTGTTTTCTCCTTAAGTTTAACATATGATGTTTTACTTCAGAATACTAACATTTTTCCAGTGGTATGAGCTGATTTATATTATAGAAATACTATTGTGACAGATTGGTTTTGAAATTCTGTATAGTTGCACAGGTTAACAAACACGTTTTTACTGTTACCTTTTATTCCATTGGAATGAATATTTTGTTTTAAATTTTTAAAATACTGAATTTTAACCTTTCATTGTTTAGAGTATCAGTTTTTCTCTTTCAGTTAATAATATAGTCTGTTGGACCCTATCTTTTGTCTCCATTTCTTCAAAAATCTTACCTTGTCAAAGGGTGAATATATTATTCTCCTTTACATAATGGATTGCATTTGCAAGTACTTGACCTGTGTCATAAGTAATGGAGTTTTAGATTGATTTGCATTATTTTGTTAGCTTTGGATTTTGGTGATTTACTGGTTTTGCAAAAGATTTCCCCTGTGGTACTGTTTGGCTTCAAGGTGTTTGAAGTGCTTGCTTCAGCAGCACATACACTAAAATCAAGGTGTTGGAATGCTAACAAATAGACAGCATAACTTTTATTGTGTATGTGTGCTTGCTTGAATTTTCTGTCTTTCGTTAGGTTGCAACTGGTAACTTTTTTCCTTAGGTATCCCAGTAGATCTTAAAATTCCTTTTCCGGTACTAGTATAGAATGATGAATAATATGTAAGCAATTTAAAATTTTTATGACTATTTTTCTTTTTATTTTGAAGTGCATGTTTGTGTTTTTCAGTTTATTTCCCCCTTTGAGTTACTATCTTTTAGTTTCTTGTGTCTCATCATACCCCACGGCAGAAAAAGTGAAGTTTGGATTTAACAGCAATATGTTTAGCTGCTTCCTATGCTTTGCTAAGGAGAATTTTTCCTGTATGAAAAGAAAATGCTTGCTGTTATTTGGTTCAGTTCTATTTACCAGTTAAGTTTCTCCTATGAAAAATTGTTATGGACAGTTTTACCTCTCTTTAGATTCTAGCAACTTAAATGACTGTGCTTACCTTGTATAATTTTTTTGTTTTCTTTTTATATAAAGGTTTTTATTTATTTATTCATGAAAGACAAAGGCAGAGACATAGACAGAGGGAGAAGTAAGCTTCTCACGGGGAATGTGATGCAGAACTCCATCCAAGGACCCTAGGATCATGCCCTGAGCCAGTCAGGCTCAACTCTGAGCCACCCAGGCACCCCTAACTTTTTTATTTTCTGAGCAAGTAGGGAAACCTAAATTAAAGGTATCTTAAAAGGCATTATTATAAGTTTGGAAGACCATCAGAAAAATAATTTTTGCATGTGCTTTTGTAAAAAATGTCATGTTAAACAAATACTGTGCTGAAACTTGCCCAGAAGAAATAACATAAAACTGGGGGCAGCCAGGCAGCCCTGATGGCGCAGTGGTTTAGTGCCTGCTGCAGCCCGGGGTGTGATCCTGGAGACCTGGGATCGGGTCCCGTGTCGGGCTCCCTGCATGGAGCCTGCTTCTTCTTGGCCTGTGTCTCTGCCCCCCCCCCCTCTCTCTCTCTGAATCAATCAATCAATATTGGGAAAAAAAATAATAAATTGGGGGCAGCCCAGTGGCTCAGTAACTTAGTGCTGCCTTCAGCCAAGGGCCTGATCCTGGAGACCTGGGATCAAGTCCCACATCAGGCTTCATGCATATGGAGCCTGCTTCTCCCTCTGCCTGTGTCTCTGCCTCTCTGTGTGTCTCTCATGAATAAATAAATAAAATCTTTTTTTTTTTTTTAAGATTTTATTTATTCATAGAGACCCATAGAGAGAGAGAGGCAGAGGAGCAGGCAGAGGGAGAAGCAGGCCCCCTACAGGAAGCCCGACGTGGGACTCGATCCCAGGTCTTCAGGATCACACCCCAGGCTGCAGGCAGCGCTAAACCACCGGGCCCCCTGGGCTGCCCAATAAAATCGTAAGGAAAAAAAAGTATAAGGACGCCTGAGTGGCTCAGCAGTTGAGCGTGTATGCCTTTGGCTCAGGGCGTGATCCTGGAGTTCTGGAATCAGGTCCCACATGGGGCTTCCTGCGTGGAGCCTGCTTTTCCCTCTGCCTGTGTTTCTGCCTCTCTCTCTCTCTCTCTGTCTCTCCTGAATAAATAAATGAAATCTTAAAAAAATATAGAAAATTATGAGTTTTGGAGAACTGATGAAGTTTTCTGAGCAGGGTGTGTCATGATTAAAACAGTGCTTTAGGAGGATTAGGCTTCCAGATTGCAGGAATGTTTCAGTGTTTGGCATTAACCCTTTTCTTGTGATAAGATTTCTAGTCTTTCGTATGTGTGTGTGTGGAATGGCAGACACCAGCAAAGCCATTTGAGAAGCTCTTTTCATCCTCAGGAATCAGGAAATAAGGATCTGTAATTAAATAGTAGTTCAAAAAAATAAAAAAATAAAATAATAATCCTACAAATAAAAGAAAGGGACATATAATCGACAAGTGTGAAAAGGAATAGACAAGATCGGTCCTCCCAACTGATAGGGAAGAAAGAAGAGGCCATCTTGCTCTGGTCAAGAGGAAGTTAGGTTTTATCAAATGAAAATATTCAGCTGACATTTTTTTTTTTAAGATTTTATTTATTTATTCATAGGCACAGGGAGAGGGGGTTAGAGACACAGACAGAGGGAGAAGCAGGCTCTATGCAGGGAGCCTGATGTGGGACTCGATCCCGGGTCTCCAGGATCACACCCCAGGCTGCGGGCCACGCCAAACCGTTGTGCCACCAGGGCTGCCCCAGCTGACAGTTTAGTGTTAGGTTCTACCTTTTCTATCTAGATTTGAGGAATCATCTGTGCCACTGGTAGTTGAAACCGTCTTTTCATCTGTTTCCTTATTTCATGTTACTTTAAAAAACTGAGGACGGAGAGAATTCCAAAATTGAGGAAGTTACATGTCAAGCTCTAGTAGAAATGCCAAAGAGGATGAGTGAGAAAAAATGTTATTCTTCATGTTTAACCTGTCCTTTATTTAAATATGATTAATTGGGATCCCTGGGTGGCGCAGCGGTTTGGCGCCTGCCTTTGGCCCAGGGCGCGATCCTGGAGACTCGGGATCGAATCCCACGTCGGGCTGCCGGTGCATGGAGCCTGCTTCTCCCTCTGCCTATGTCTCTGCCTCTCTCTCTCTCTCTCTCTCTCTCTCTCTCTCTGTGTGTGACTATCATAAAAATAAATAAAAAAAAATTAAAAAAAAATATGATTAATTTAGAATAATATAAGTTTAAGGTGTACAATGAGATAATTTGGTAATGTGTGTATGTTGTAAAATGATTACCATAATAAGGTTAGTTAACACTTCCATGTTCATCCCATAATTACTTTTAAAAATTTGTGATGAGAACATTAATATTTACTCTTTTAGCAATTTGCTTGAGTCCATCCATGTTACAATTTGGGAGTATATCCTTACTTTCATGATTGAATGGCATTCTATTGACGATATCCCACATATTGTCTGTTCATCCGTTGATGGACACTTAGTATTTGGGCTATTGTAAATAATATTTCAATGACTTTTATTTGGGTATTTTTTACTTTTGATTAATAGGAGTTCCTTTTATAATATGGATATTAGCACATTAACAGAAAAAAATTGAAGATTTTATTTATTCATGAGAAACACAGAGAGTGGGGCAGAGACATAGGCAGAGGGAGAAGCAGGCTCCCCATTGGGAGCCCTACGTAGGACTTGATCCCAGGACTTAGAGATCACCACCCAACCCAAAGGCAGCAGCTCAACCCCTGAGCCACCCAGGTGCCCCTCCTTACAGATTTCTAATTGCAGATATTTTCTCCAGTTCCATACGTAGCCTTTTCATATTTATGTTTCAGGTTAAAAGGCTAGTGCAGAAGCTTTTTAGTTTCATATATCTCATTTCATTATTTCTGCTTTTCTTGTGTGTGCTTTTTTCTTCATATCCAAAACATCATTGCCAAGGCTAGTGTCAAAGGCCAGTGTCAGTGTCTTTTTATATTTTGTTCTAGAAGTTTTAGGATTTCAGGACTTATGTTGAAATATTTAATGCATTTCAGGTTAATTTTTAGAAATGTGTAAGATATGAGTCCTGTTTCATTCCTAGCAAGTGATTAGTTTTTTCAGCAATATTTGTTGAAGAGATTCATTTCCTTATAGAATTTTGCTAGCTCTCTTGTACATTATTAACAGTGTATGTGTGGGTTGCTTTGATTGATTAAAGAGTCAAGTGATTCCATAGGGATTTTGGTATTGTTTTTTCTGTTACAGTGACTTTTAGTAGGAATTTCACTGAATCTACATTTCACAATTAAATTCTTTTTATGTATTAACAGGTATCTTTCCATTAATTTTTTTAGATTTTACTTAATAATATGAGAGCTTTGTACAGTGGCATTATCGTAGCCAATGAGGTTTATCCGAGGTGCAATTATTGCTAATTGAAAACTTATTCATATGAGAGAGAAAGCATGAGCCACGGTGAGGGTCACAGAGAGAGAGAGGAGAAGCACACTCCTTCCAGTCATGGAGCCTGATGCGGGGCTTGACTGGGGGCTTAATCTGCCACCCTGAGATCCATGGCCTGAGCCAAAGTCAGCTGCTTAACCAACTGAGCCACCTAGGTGCCTCATATCTTTCCATTTATTTTTGTCTTTAGTTTCTTTTATCAAACTGTTGTACTTTGCAGTGAACTGATTCACTTCCTTGACTAAATTTATTAAGTATTTTTTTAATGCTGTTGTAAATGGCATTGTTTTCATAATTTTTCAGATAGTACATTTTTAGTGACTAGAATCCCAGCTGTTTTTTGCATGTTGATTTTGTATCCTGCAGTTTTACTGAGCTTTGTTGATTACAACTAACAGTTTTTTGAGTCTTTATTATTTCCTATATATAAAATTGTGTCATCTGCAAATAGAAAGTTTTACTTTTTAAATCCAATTTATTCCAATTTTTTATTTATTTGAGAGAGAGAGAATAAAAAGTGAGCAGTGGAGAGAGGCAGAGGGAGAGAGAGGCTCCCCGGTCGACAGGGAACCTGATCTGAGTTCCCTCCTTAAACCCTGAGATCATGACCTGAACAGAAGGCAGATGCTTAACCAATTGAGCCATCCAGGCTCCCCTTTTCTTCCAATTCTGATGGTTTTTATTTCTTTTATCTTGCCTATTTGGTTTAGCTAGGAATTCTAATACTATGTAAAATATGAGTGATGATTGTAGGCATTTTATGCCTGATCATAGAGGACATTGTTTTGTATTTTACCACTGAGAAGATTACTAGCTGTGGACTTGGTAGATAAGATTTTTATCCTCCAGTTTTAATTTTTTAAAAAATATTTTATTATTTATCTGACAGCACAAGCAGAAGAGACAGAGGGAGAGGGAGAAGCAGGCTCCCCACTGAGCAGGGAGCTCAATGTGGGGCTTGATTGAGGGCCCTAAGATCATGATCCAAGCCAACCAGGAGCCTCTGTCCTCCATTTTTTTAATGTGGTATATCATATCTATTGGCTTTTATATGTTGAACCATCCTTGGATTTCTAAAATCAAATAACACTTTTATGGTTTAGAATCCTTTTAATATGCTGTTGAACTCCTTTTCCTAGAATTTTTTTTAAGATTTATTTATTTATTTGTTCATGACAGACAGAGAGAGAGAGAGAGAGAGAGAGGGAGGGAGGCAGAAACACAGGCAGAGGGAGAAGTAGGCTCCATGCCAGGAGCCTGATGCGGGACTCAAGCCTGGGACTCCAGTCTGGGACTCCAGGACCACGCCCTGGGCCAAAGGCAGGCACTAAACTGCTGAGCCACCCAGGGATCCCCTTTTCCTAGAATTTTATTGAGAAATTCTGCATTCATCAGGGATACAGAAATGTCTGTAGTTTTCCTTTCTTGTATTATCCTTATTTAGCTTTAACATAAGGGTAACACTGGCCTTAGAAAATAAGTTTTGGAGTGTTGTCTTAAGTTTTTTGAAAGACCTTAGATTGGTGTGAAAGTGTTTGGTAAAGTTGTCTACCTGAACCATCTGGCCCTGGACTTTTCTTTCGCGAGGTTTTACTGAATCAGTCTCCTTACTCATTATTAGACTGTTTAGTCTTTGTATACCTTCAGGATTCAGTCTTAGGAAGGTATGTATCAGGAGCTATATCCATTTCTTCTTCTTTCTTTTTTTTCTTTTTTTTTTAGGATTTTATTTATTCATGAGAGACACAGAGAGGCAGAGATACAGGCAGAGGGAGAAGCAGGCTTCATACAGGGACCCCGATGTGGGACTTGATCCCTGATCTCCAGGATCAGGCCCTGGGCCGAAGGCGGCACTAAACCCCTAAACCACTGGGACCGCCCTATATTTCTTGTAGCTTTTCTTTTCTGGGTATTTTGTAGTTCCCGTATTAGTTTTTTCCTGTCTTGTGGCTTTCCTTCCATATTGGTAAGATTTGATTCTGTTAATCTTTTGAATTTACTGAATGTTTTGTTACTCTGAGACTTGACATCATTTTATAGACCTAATAATGTTTTGGTTTTTTTTTTTTTTAAGATTTTATTTATTTATTCATAGAGATGCAGAGAGAGAGAGAGAGAGAGAGAGAGAGAGAGAGAGAGAGAGAAAGGCAGAGACACAGGCAGAGGGAGAAGCAGGCTCCATGCAGAGAGCCTGACGTGGGACTCGATCCCGGAACTCCAGGATCATGCCCTGGGCTGCAGGTGGCTCTAAACCGCTTCGCCACCGGGGCTGCCCCCTAATAATGTATTTTAAACTTAACTTTGATACAGCCTTAACTTTGATGGCCTATGGATGCTCTGCTTTTACTCTTTTCTTCAATTTTTATGTTTTTAGTGTCACAGTTTACCTTTTTCATGTTGTATATTCAGTAATAGATTATATGTATAATTATTTTAATACTTTGTCCTTTAATTTATATTACAGTTAATATTTTAATATTTGATTATTCTGAATTTGACTATCTGCTTATCTTTACTGTAGCACATTATATATTCATATGTTTTTATGTCATTAATTGGCCTTATTACTGATTACTTTCATGTCAGCCTGAAAAGCTCCTTTCAAAAGGCATTTCTTGTAAGACAGATTTAGTGGATGTTGACCTCCCTAACTTTTTGTTTATTAAGGCACGCCTTTATGTTTCATTCATTTCTAGACAGTTTTGGCAGTTTTGTATACGTGGTAATTTTTCTTTCAGTGCTATAAGTGTGGTATCCTGACTTCTAGCTTGCAGTATTTCTGCTAGTTAAAAAAAAAAAAAGCCCACTGATAGCATATTGACAGTTCCTTTGTATGAACGAAATTTTTTTCTCTTGCTGTTTTTATAGTCCTCTCTAATTCTAGACAATTGTATTATAATATGTCTTGGTGAAGATTGTTTGGGGTTGAAATTAATGTGGGGTTTTATGACCTTCTTATACTTAAATATCTATATCTCCACAGTTTAAGATCTTAGCTTCTCTCTCTTTTCTCTTTCTGTATTTTTTATGGAACTCTAATAATGTGTAAGTTTTTTTCTTTAAAGGTGTCCTATATTCATGTAAACTATCTTCACTGTTTTTATTTTTTATTTTTTCTCTTCCATGTACTTCTTATACTTCATCCAGCTTATTCTTTTTGTTTTTAAGTAGGCTCCAGGTCCAGTGTGGATTTGAACACAGGATTTGAACTCACTACCTGGATATCAAGACCTGAGCTGAGATCAAGAGTCCATACTTAAGGACTGAATTCCCAGGCACCCCTTGATCCAGTTCGTTCTTGATGCTTTCTCTGTTATTTTTCATTTGTTGTATAGTTGACCCGGGAACAACATGGAGGTTCAGGATACTGTCAGAATCTGCTTATAACTTTTAACTCCTTCAAAAAACCTAACTCCTAATAGCCTTACCAGTAATATAAATGTATGTATTTTGTATATTATATGTGTTAGGATGTAATGTACATACATGTAATATATGTATTTTGTATATTATATGTGTTAGGATGTGTTAGGATTCTTAGAGTAAAGTAAACCACCGAAGAAAGATGATTTAAGAAAATCCTAAGCTAGGGACACCCTGGGGGCTCAGTTGGTTAAGTATCTGCGTTCAGCTCAGGTCATGATGCCAGGGTCCTAGAATCAAGCCCCAAGTCAGGCTACCTACTTGACAGGCAGTCTTCCTGTCTCTCTTCCTTTGTGTGCACACACACTCTGTTTCTCTCAAATAAATAAAATCTTAAAAAAAAAAAAAGGCATAAGGTAAAGAAAATACATTTATAGTACCATCCTATAAAAAAATCTGCATACTAGTGGATCTGTATAGTTTAAACCCTTGTTCAAGAGTTAGCTGTATTCTTCAGTTTCTAGGATATGTAATTCTTTTTTTTATGATGCCTCTCCTTTAAACTTTTCATTTTGTTGATGTATTTTTCTGATTTGTGAATTTGTGTTTTCTTGTAGCTTACTGAGTTTCCCTAAAAAACTAGTTTAAATACTATTTGGCAAATTACAGATCTCCATGACTTTGAGGTTGATTAATAGATTATTGTGTACTCTTGATGTTGTCATTTGTCCTTGATTTTTCATATTCCTTCAAGTCTTTTATTGTTTTTACATTTGAAGAACTCAGTCACCTCCTCCAGTCTTCACTTCTTGGTGCCTTGGTAGAGAAATAACCTTTGTTAGTCCTGTTAGGAACTCAGGCTTTTTTCATACCTTTTTTCATGAATATACCTGCTCTACAATATTTGCTCCCTTTTTTGCAGCATTCTTAGGGTCTCTCTCAGTCCTACAGAGTAAGGCTAGGTACTGATAGCCTCAAGTTTGCTTTTCTTAGGAGGTGCTGAATCCTTAAGTTCCTTTGGTTTTTCCCAATCTTGCAGAATCAAGCCTACTCTTAGAGCAGTACACACATGAAGCCAGCCATTGGGTTGGGGGTGTATGCAGGTAAGCAATGTTTTGGCTAGTTGATTGAATCCATAACTAAGGGCATCCCGGGCATCTTGTGGATAAGTTCCCTGATAGAATCATGAAGCAGTTAGTAGGATTGCATCCTATTGGTGCCCTCCTTCCAAGAATCCTACTCTTGGTAGTTGCTTTCTTCTCCCCAGTCATGAAACAAAGCTTAGTATTCTAGATAGGGTAAGAAAAAAATGGCCTCCTTGGCAGTATTGTAACGCAGCTGGGGAAGCCAGGCACTCACTCACAGCCTCTTTTTTCTCCCATGAGAGAAATCACTTCGTGGTGCTACTGTAGAGGAGGAGTGATTCAAGTAAAGAGAAATTATTCCTCTTACTCATTAGTGCATCCAGTCTCCATTTTCTTTTTTTTTCCCCCTGGAGTGCTGTAACTTCTCCACTGGATTGTTTGACTTCCACAAGACTCTCATCACTTGGTGATTGTCTTAGTTGATGTTTTGGAAGCCAGAAAAATCTTTTTCCAGCATGATGAAATAGTTTGAATTTTATTGGAGCTAATGAAACTTATTTTCTAGGAAAACCTGAAGATAACTTAAAATACTAAATTACTTTTATGCCATCCTTAACTGTTTTAATTTCATGTAGTTTAATTTCACTTATAGAATTTTTTAATTTATTTTTTATTTTTTATTTATTTATTTTTTTTACTTATAGAATTTTTAAAGTTTGTCCTTTTATAATTTTTTGAAGAGGGGAAAGGGACTTTTTATGGTTAAAAATATTTATTAATGTTATCATGGCCTTATTTGAAGCATTTTGAATAAATACCATAAAACATGCTATTTCTTGAAGGATTGGCTAGGTCTCAGGTATTATATATATTTGAAGTTATATTAAAATTAAATAGAAGAAAACCAAATATAGATGTAGGTCTTAACAGAGACCCAGATGTATGTCAGATATTTATGTTGGGCTGAAGTTCCTTTGGTTGGAATGGAGGGGAAGATAACTAAAGGGAAAGTATAACTTGATGGGATGAGCACTGGATGTCATACTATATGTTGACAGATCGAACTCCAATAAAAAAAAAATGTACAAAAAAAAGAATGTATAAAGATGTTGGAAGGGTAAATAGGACCAGATTTTAGAGGCTTAGCCAAGGAGCTTGAATTTTGTTTGGAATGAGCAGAAGGCTGTTAAAACGTTTATCAGCATAGGTTTAGCATCATTTAAATTATGCTTTAGAAAAAAAAATAATAAAAAATAAATAAATAAATAAATTATGCTTTAGAAAATTCACTCATTTTTTACATGTGTTAGGAGTACCCAAGTTTTTAAAATTAAATATTTAAATAAATTTAAATAAATTTAATTAAATATTTAAATAAATAAAAAATAAATATCAGATATGAAGGTGATTGTCTTGAAGAAGGTTTAGAATGACAAAGATGAGAGGATTAAGATTGAGGCATGTCATTCCATGAAGGGGCAAGAAGTGAAAGGACGAAGGGTTAGATCAGAAGAGGGGACATAATGGCTTGAGACCCTTTAAATAATTTTCTTAGGGTATTTTATTGAGGGGGGAATGTTAGGTTGGAATGTAAATTTGATAGTTGAGGGTGTGGGCTCTGATTGGTTTGTTTGTATTATGCACTTCACAGGGGAGACATTTGCTTTCTGTAGGATGTAACAGCCTCTATATCATCAATATACCACATTATTTGAAAATTTGATATACATTTTTTATGTCATCAAAAATTACAAAGATTAGAATCTATCTAATAGCACTTTTGAAAATGAATTAGAAAGCAAGAAAGTGGTGGTGGGAAAATCTGTGAGAAAGCTTGAGAGGTCCAGCCCCTGAGAAGTCTCCCATTTTCCTCCATGTACTCACTTACTCGTTTTTTTGGTTTTTGGGTTTTTTTTTTTTTTTTAGCTTTTTTTTTTAGCTGTGTATTTGTATTTTAATTTTTTTTTCTTATAAACTAGCTGTTTCTCTTGCTTGACTGTAAGGCAAATTTGGTAAATGACTTCAACTCTCATGCTTACATGTACTATAGTTGGAGAAAAACAGGAAAGGGAAAGGAAGGAAGCAGGGAGGGAATAAAAGGAACGGAGAGGTAAACAGCACCTTCAACAAGTCTTGCTTATGATTTCAGGTGTCTTATATGTGGGACTTTAATTTTACTTTGTTCAAAGATAAATTTATTTTTTACCTTTTGTAGCTGATACCAATTCACCTGTGGCCTGGAGAATCTAAATATACTGAGAGAATTATTTCTGCAGTCAGAAGGTCAGTTAAGATAGGTCATTGTAAGCGACACAGAGATCGCCAAAGAATATTAACTATTGTTAAAAAGTTTGAATTTTTACCATTTTGTAATTTACTGGTAGGAAGATTCAGACTACATTATATTTTTAAAATGTAATAATACCTTGCTGAAATTCCTGCAAAACCCAGTGTATTAAGATGAACTTCAAAGAGTCATTGGATTGCTGGTAGACAGGAGGTAAGAGGGAGTCATCTGGGGTATAAGCAAAGTTCTATATCTCAGTCTTAATAATGCTATTGTATTAGCATTATTTTAAATATGCATTTATTTGTATAATTTATATATGAATTATTAAGCAGAACAATTAAGATTTGTGCATTTTATGTAACTGACAATCTAATTAAAGCAAACAAAACAAAAATCCCCAAACAGTGTCAACCCCTTTAACTGCCCTTTATGTAGAGAATTGTCTATATATACATCACTGGAAATCAGGATATTCCTTTTGATTTTACATTGATAGGAAATCTGAGCATTTCAGAGATGTAAAGAACATGATGACATTTTAAGTATGTGATCTAATATAATTAATATTTGGTATACTTTATTTCCTGGCTTAGGAGCTGTGACAAATGAGAATCAAAGGCCATGGATGAAGATGAACTTGCATTGCAGCCACAAGAGCCAAACTCCTTTTTTGATGGAATAGGTATATCAAATTCTTGGGTTGTTCCACTTCTTATCTGCCAAATTTGGAGTTTGCTTGTCAAGACGATAATTGCTAGGTCTTACGTTGATAGATTTATACTTAAGTATCTTGCTATTCTGTCAGAATCTCATCAGTTCATAATCTTGACAGTAACTGCATCAATACCTGTTACTGTTGTCTTGTTATTTTCATTTTCTCCAGTTATCCTATTAAATCCTCTCAGTTCTTTCTTTGAAAGCTTGTCTTGTTTATTTTGCCTGTAATTACTTTTGTATTGTTGCAACAATACATTTTCCCACAAATTTAGTGATCAAAACAGTGCTGTTTTGTCACCTTGCAGTTTTGTTAGTCAGAAATGCTTTTACAGTGTGGCTCAACTAGTGCCGAATTCCACAAAGCCAAAATTGGGTTTTGGCAGGGTGCTGCATTCCTTTCTGGAGGCTTTGATGGAGAATCCTCGTCCATGGACATTCAAACTTTTGGCCAGATTTAATTTCTTTGTAGAACTTTTCTACTTTTCTTATGGATATGTTTCTGGACACTGCTTGTGTTCCCTCTCATGTTTTACATGGAATATCATGTAGCGCCAGTGAGTTGTCTCTGTCATGCTTTGAATCTTTTGGCATTCCCATTCATATCACATTTCCCTCTAGCCAGAAGCTTATCTAGGATTATCTATGATTTATTTGATCTTATATCTATAAGCTTAATTAGATATACAAGGTTTTTTTTTTTGGTTTTTTTTTTTTTTTGCAAGGTTTCTTTTACTATGTCACATAACATTTTTCAAGATCCAGTGATTAAGGTTTGGATATCTTTGGAAGACTGTTCTGCTTAACATTTCTTGCATTCTGCTCTCAAACAATTATGTTCCTCCAACAGTGAAATTCACTCTTTCTGAGGTTTTCACCTTAACATCAAAAATTCTCTGAAATTAAACAGCTCAGCTGCAACCCATAAGTTTTAGAATATTGTGTTTTCTTTTCATTTTGTTTTGAGACATTTTTTTATTTGCTTTTTTATTTTGCCCATTGCTTGTGTAGTATTACATTGTCTAATATTCACATATTAAATATTTAATATTTACCCCTACCCCCACCCCCAAATTAAGCAGCTCAGACAGAAATCTCATAGCATCTAAATCAGGGATCCATAATACTCTGGCTGTAGTTCATTAAGTACAACTATTGGGGCACAATTCTTCATTGTGGTTTTAACCAGAGAAAAAAGGTATTTGCTTCCATCGTTAGTGGTAGGGCAGTTTGAATATTCTGGTTACAACAGTTTGAAAAGAAAGAAAGATGAAGTCTGTAGATTAAAGAAATTTTGAAATCTAGATAGGCAAACTCCTGTTAGTTTCTAAGCCTTGGGACTAATCCTTAATGGTTGATAGCTCCCTGCTTTGAGTCATCTTTGTGGGGGGTTTTCTCACATAAGATACCAAGTGTTTGGGCAGCCCCAGTGGCTCAGCGGTTTAGGGACCCTTCAGTGTGATCTTAGAGACCCAGGATCGAGTCCCACATCAGGCTCCCTGCATGGAGCCTGCTTCTCCCTCTGCCTGTATCTCTTTCTCTCTCTCTCCTCTCTGTGTCTCTCATGAATAAATAAATAAAATCTTAAAAAAAAAAAAAAAAAAAAGATACCAAGTGGTTTTAACGGATTAGTTTTTTTTAAACAGATTTTTTTTTTTTAAGATTTTATTTATTCATAGAGACAGGCAGAGACACAGGCAGAGGTAGAAGCAGGCATCATACAGAGAGCCTGAGATGGGACTCGATCCAGGGTCTCCAGGATCACGCCCTGGGCTGCAGGCAGCACTAAACCGCTGTGCAGCCAGGGCTGCCCTTAACCAATTAGTTTTAATTAACCTTCAGGCACCCAGAATTTGGAAGCCCAGCAATTCTTAATATCATTCTTCAGTATCTTCTGTATCCCTTTCAGTCCAAGCCCCTAAACAAGATAGCATTGTTTGATGATATAAACTTTTTTTAAGATTTTTTTTTTAAGATTTTTAAAATTAAGATATTTTTGGTTGACAGAGAGCATAAGCAGGGGGAGCAGCAGAAGGAGAGGGAAAGGTTACCCACTGAGCAGGGAGGCAGACTAGGGGCCTGATATCAGTGTCCTGTATCATGAATTGAGCTGAAGGCAGACACTTAACTGACTGAGCCAACCAGGCACCCTTGATGACATAAATTTTTAAAATAATTTTGTGTATCTCCTAGGTCATGAGAATTGACAAGAGATTGATCTGTAAAGCTTTCAGAGAAAATGTATTTCTTCTTGGAGATGATTAAGGATAGTGCTTTTTTTTTTTTTTTTTTTTTTTTTTTAAGATTTTATTTATTCAGGAGAGACACCCAGATAGAGGCAGAGACATAGGCAAAGAGAGAAGCAGGCTCGCCATGAGGAGCCCAGTGCAGGACTCGACCCTCAACCCCAGGATCATGCCCTGAGCCAAAGGCAGATGCTCAACCACGGAGTCACCCAGGCATTCCAAGGATAGTGCTCTTAAGCTCCTTAAACTAAGTAGTCTGTGGGCACCTCGATGGCTCTGTGAGTTGAGCCTCTGCATTGGGTTCAGGTCATGGTCTTGGGAATGAGTACCCCATGGGGCTCCCTGCTCAGTGGTAAAGCCTGCTTCTCCTCCCTCTCCCTCTCCCCTTCCCCTGGTCATATTTTCTCTCTATTTATCTCTCTCTCAAATAAAAAAAAAAAAAGAAGAAGAAGACCAAGTACTTTAGTTTAAGGGTATCTATGAGGCACACTATTAATGACTTCAAAGAGCCACTAAAGGACTGAATTTTAGGTCAAAGCCATTAAAGGACCTTCCCATCTTCTGGGAAGAGTCGTAAAGCCAAACATAAAATGCTCGGCCAGCCTGGGTGGCTCAGTGGCTAAGCGCCACCTTCAGCCCAGGGCGTGATCCTGGAGACCTGGGATCGAGTCCCATGTCCAACTCCCTGCATGGAGCCTGCCTCTTCCTCTGCCTGTGTCTCTGCCTCTCTCTCTCTCTCTGTGTGTCTCTCATGAATGAATAAATAAAATATATATATATATATATATATTTTTTAATAAATAAAATACTTTCTCTCTAGAACTTTCTTTCCTGGAATTTTAATTTTTTTCTTGTGCTATTCAGACAGCTAAAAATTTGTCAGTTTATAAAGTCCCGCTACTTTTTTGTTTCAACTTAACTTTCTTTTCTTGATGTTTACTATAAGCAGCAAGAAGAAACCAGGCCATATCTTTACACTCTGCTGACATCCCCTTACCTAAATATCTGAGTTCATTCTTAGGAATTATTCTTGTCACATAACTGCAGCATACAGTTTTGTTAAGGCATTTGTCACAACATATAACAAAGATATTCCTGGGACACGTGGGTGTTTCAGTGGTTGAGTGTCTGCCTTCAGCTCAGGGCATGATTCTGGAGTCTAGGATCCGGTTCCATATTGGGCTTCCTGCATGGAGCCTACTTCTCCCTCTGTCTGTTTCTCTCTCTGTCTCTCATAAGTAAATAAATAAAATCTTTAAAAAAACAAAAGGAAGATATTCCTTCTTTCAGTTTCCAGCAATATCTATCTTCCTTTTGAGTCCTTACTAGCAGAATTGTTACAGTCTAGATTTCCATTAATAGTCTGTACATGGGGCAGCCCGGGTGGCTCAGTGGTTTAGCGCTGCCTTCGGCCTAGGGCGTGATCCTGGAGACCCTGGATCAAGTCCCACATCAGGCTCCCTGCATGGAGCCTGCTTCTCCCTCTGCCTATGTCTCTGCCTCTCTCTCTCTCTCTCTCTCTCTCTCTCTCTCTCTCTCTCTCTCTCTCCTCCTTCCCCTCTGTCTCTCATGAATAAATAAATAAAATTTTTAAAAAATAGTCTGTACATGGTGACTTTGGTGTTCTTTGAGTCTATGGAGGACTTTTCTACTTTGCTTATTTCTTCTTAGTTTTCACTAGCATGACTGGGTAACATCCTTATTTGTCTGTTCAAGGGAATATTCCATTCTAAAGCTGCTTTACATTTTTTTATATTTGTATAGCAGCACTCCTCTCTCTGATATCCAAATCTGGTTTATTTTATTACAACACTATAAGTTAAATTCAGCAGTTTAAATCAGTGAAATTCACTGTCTCACAGTTTCTGTCATGACATGACTGGGCTGTCTGCTCTGGATTTCACAGAGCTCTAATAAAGATGTGAACAGAATTAAGTTCCTTTCTAGGACTCTGGCTGTGATTCTGATTGCAAAATAATTTAGGTGATTAGCTGAAATTAACTTTCTTAAAATTGTAGAAATGAGGTCTCCATTTCATTCATAGTAGTCGGATGAGGGGGCTATCTTGTGTTCCTTCTTAGGCTTTCCTTGTGTCTTCTACAGCAACAGTGAATTAAGTCTCCCAAACTCTGCTTCAACTCTGATGCCAACTGGTAAAGTTCTGCTTTTAAGAGTTCATGTGAATTGTACTGACTCAACATTTTCAAGATTTATGACCTTAATTATATACACAAAATCCTAATGGCATAAGCCATAATGTGACATATGTACAGTTCCAGTGATTAGGATGTGAATATCTTACAGAGTGGGTAAGATAGGTGGATAAGCAAGGAAATCTACTTACCGCTTAACACACTGCATTTTGCAGTTCCTACCACTTTGCCCAGGCACTATTATCTTATTTTAAATCTATAATACTAAAAACTATTTTCCTCGCTCTGAGTTTTCTTCTTTTATCTCTCACAGCAGGAGCTGTGAGAAATACCTGGAACATGTCATTTCACTTTTTTTCTTTGCTCAGGTATAAAGCTCCTCTGCATTTGGCAGTTTCTTTTTTCACAACCATTTCTGAAAAACACTTCTCAAGGAGCCTTCCGTATTAGGCACATAGAATCTTTCTGGTTTCCCCAGCTACACAAGGAAAATTATATTTATGAAGTTATAACAATGGGAAAAAATGAGTAACCAGATTACCCAACATTCTAAGATTATGATTGAAAACGATTACACTAGATTTCATAATATAAAATTATTTACTATTACATAGCTATTCTTGCTAATTAAAATTTTATTCATTGAATTTTGTGATCATATTTACCATGTATTAGTGCAATAAATACGATTCTACCAAGAAACATGAAGATTTTTAATGTGTTCTCTAAATCCCCTTTTGTATGTGTGCACACATGTGTATCTTAAAACAATTTGGGATAGTGTTTTGACTCCTGTTTGGTACTGTCATTTTGATGGCGGTAAATGCAAAGTTAATTCTTCCTTTGAACATAGTGAAGTATAAAATGTAAAAATGTGATTGAAAGAGAATCTCCTGTTCCATGGAGAAAAATTTAATCTTGTGTCATGGACTAAGTGGTAGGTTTAAGGGCTGTTTGCATTTTAGCCCTGATTATTAACACTTCATGGTATTCATCTCACTTAATCTGCCAGGGCCTCCGTTTTCATATGTCCTAATAATAATGAAACCTCTCATTACAGTTTTTCAGAACACTTGCCATACATTCCCATTTGGTCATCACAACAGTCCTGTGAGGTATGCATGGCAGATATTACTGTCCTCATTTTACTGATAGGAAACAGAAACTCAGAGGTTAAATGACTTGCCAAAGGTCACAAAATGAATAAATTCTAAACACTTCCTTCTGACTTGCACCTCTTAAGCAGTGCTGTTGCCTTTAAATGTTTTTGTATGTATGTCTTTAAGATTAATGTTATATGTTGCTTGATGTGAATTATTAAACATCAAAGACAAATGATTCAAAGCATTTAATAGTAATTCTGTAGAAATGAAAGAAAACTTTTTCATTATTTCTATATGTAATTCAAGTGGGGATAATTAATATGAAAGACTTTCTGCAACTTTTATTATTCTTTGGCTCTTTTGATCCTTTTTGTTTGTTGAATAATCTGTGTTTCTCTGATGGCCTAGCCAGTGAGACAGTCATGAATTAGGCAGCTGCTTAAAGTCAACTGTTCTGAGTCACAACCAGGATCAACAGATAATTGAGTAGTTATTTAAAGAGAAGACTTCATACTTGTTCTGTGGACCAGGAGCCAAAATACTATATTTGTTTTGTTTTATTTTATGTTATAATTTGGAAAGGACAGTCTTCTTTCTGTTCCCACTCATCTCATTCATCCAGAGTGATATTTACTGAGCACAATATGCTGTGCAAACAATTGTGTGATCTTGGTGAAGTCATTTAATCTCATTGGGCTGCGACTGTTTCACTCCTATACCTTTTTTCTGTAATCGCAAACTGGACTACAAATAGGATTTCTTAAATTTGGTGGAACTTCTTGGAATTGGGAGTGTGGGTGATGGGAGGAGGCTAGATGGAAGCTGTGTATCTTTGCCAAGTTGATATGACCCATCTCTACTAACCTCATCCTCCAGTGCTCCAGAGCAACTTCGCTTTTATTCATCTTCCTATCCACAGAGATCCTTAATCAGTGGTCTTTCCTTATCCGTAGTCTTCTAGCTCTATTTTCATTTATGCCCCAGTTCCTTTTTAGCTAAAGTCATAGTTTAATTTCTAAATTTCTAGTCCTATACGGAGGAAACTTTTGGAACATTACACCAGAATAGATGCATTGATTTTAAAGAGTGAAAGAAGAAAAGGAAGGGAAGAAAAAATATGTAGTAGTGTTGAAAAGAAGAAAATGGATAGATTTAAGGATTATAGAAAAAGAGGAAAATGGAACGTAGATGAAGGAAAATTATTTATTCGTTTTCGAATTTATCTTACTTCCTTAAGATTTATTTCATTTTACTTTCCTTGAAGCTTTCCATGTTGATTTTCTAAAAATACTTTTCTTCTGCAACTGCTTCACATTTTTTATTTCCTACTATTATCTTTTTACCTATTAATTGACCAGGGTCAAATAAAAGCAGTTCTTATGTTAATTTCTATTTGTTACACAATGAGTCAAAATAGATTCCCTCTTTATTTCCTTAATCTCCTTCAATGAGAAAAACTGAGGGTGTATTTTGTTTGCTAGTAGAAATTAAGTAGAATTTATATATCCTTTAAGAGAGTTTTTTATCCCTACCTGAAATTTTTCATTTTAATTTTTGTTTTTTGAAGGAACTGACGCTACGCACATGGATGGTGATCAAATTGTTGTGGAAGTTCAAGAAACTGTTTTTGTTTCAGATGTTGTGGATTCAGATATAACTGTACATAACTTTGTTCCTGATGACCCAGACTCAGTTGTAATCCAAGATGTTATTGAGGATGTTGTTATTGAGGATGTTCACTGCTCAGATATCTTAGAAGAACCAGACGTTTCTGAAAATGTCATCATTCCTGAGCAAGTGCTTGGCTCAGATGTAACCGAAGAAGTTTCTTTAGCACACTGCACAGTGCCAGATGATGTTTTAGCTTCTGACATTACTTCAGCCTCAATGTCTATGCCAGAACATGTATTAACAAATGATTCTATACACGTATCTGATGTTGGACATGTTGAACATGTGGTTCATGATAGTGTAGTAGCAGCAGAAATTATTACTGATCCTCTGACAACAGACGTCATTTCAGAAGAAGTATTGGTAGCAGATTGTGCCTCTGAAGCAGTCATAGATGCCAGTGGGATCCCTGTGGAGCAGCAAGATGATGGCAAAAACAACTGTGAGGACTACCTTATGATTTCATGTAAGTCTTGGTTAAAGTGATTTTATCTTTGAAAGCTCTCTTCTATCATGCATCAGGATGATAACTTTCTTCACTTAAACTTATATAAAATTAAGATAAATTTGGTAAGACTGTGCATTCTTTTAGTATGGCTTTTGTTACAATAAACCATAATTAAGAAAACTAAAATCGTAAAAGTAAACCGTTATTTCTGTGTGAGAATGGATTACAAAGATGAGAAAAAGTAGGCCATCTGGGTGGCTCAGTTGCTTAAACATCTAATTCTTGATCTCAGCTCAAGTTTTCAGTTCAGCGTTATGAGCTCAGGCCTTCATTGGGCTCTCTGTCTAGAGCCTGCTTTAAAAAGATGAGAAAAAGATTGGAAGGAAAAACTATTACAAATCATAAATGGTGTGATTAGGCTGTTACCTCTCATCAGAATCACCATTGAGCCTTGAATGGATTACAGCTTGAAAAAAAAATTTTTGTCTTTCATTATGCAGTCACTTCTGACCTTTCTTTCTTCTATACCAATACTCTTTCCCTTGCAAAGTAATGATCATATTTTCAAAACCAGGGAATCCATGGGTGGCTCAGCAGCTTAGTGCCTGCCTTTGGCAGTAAATTTAATTAGAACAAAATTTTTATAAGAAATTTATCTAGACATTTCTGTTTTCTTGGTATCTTCTAGGAAAGATAATTCCTCTAATGCTGCATTATAATTTAAAACCCTATTGGGGGGGCCGGGGCGGACACCTGGGTGGCTCAGTGGTTGAGCGTCTGCCTTCGACTGAGGGCATGATCCTGAGGTACTGGAATCGAGTCCTGCATCGAGGGATCCTCCTTCTCCCTCGGTCTGTGTCTCTGCCTCTCTCTGTGTGTCTCTCATGAATAAATAAATTCTTTTAAAAAAATAAAATAAAATCCTATTTGGGGAGGGAGGAATAGAGGGGAAACTAGGGTTGACCGATTTTTAGTTAAGTATGTAGAGGAATCGTGGACTGATCTGATTTTATATATTATAAGAAGAAACTGAGATGTTATATTGACTACCTGTTTCAGTGCTTTTCATAGCATGAGACATGGAAATAGTTTGTCCTTTAATTTATTCAGCATGTACAGTCTAAAGAGTTTAAGCAAATGTCTACTCTTTTCTTTAAAAACTTCAGTAAGTTAATGCATCTAAATGCCTGATAGTTTTTATAAGTGTTTAAGAATCCATCTCAGCAAGTTTCTTCGTTTTGAAGATCTCACTTTTGTTTTGTTTTATTTGTTTATTTTAAAGATTTTATTTATTCATGGAGACAGACGCAGAGATAGAGGGAGAAGCAGGCTTCCTGCAGGGAGCCCAGTATGGGACTCCATTTCAGGACCGTGGGAACATGCCCTGAGCCAAAGGCAGACTTCCAACTGCTGAGCCACCCAGGCATCCCTGAGTAGATCTTTCTTGAGAACAGATGTATACATCTTACCCACTTAGGTATCTCCCCCACCAAACCCTACACATATTCCATGTGAATTATTTGTTGAATAAACATATTTATTAACTTTATAGATAAAATCCTGTGGATATCCTCCTTCAAAGGCCATCTAATTTAGGTATTTTTATCATTTGACCTGGTATTATTTCTGATTATCAGTTTTGTCATATGTCAGTAAAACAAGTTTCTGTGAATAAATGAAACTTAAATTGTCTTGTTTGATGTATAAAAGATGAGGATCACAATACCATTTATTGCTTCTAGTAGTTTTTGGAGCAGAAGGGATGGTAAAATATTTATTTCACTTATTTTTTATTTCTATATTTAACTCATTCTCTAGTTTTATAGCAACTTATTGGATATGTATGTAGCTTATACTCGTAAGCTCCTTACCAGGTGATTTGTTTTGTTTTAATATTTATCATTATTTTTAATCTAATAGAACACAGTAATATAAATAAAGTTATTTTAGGGAAAATGTCTTGATTAGATTTTTAAAGTTTGCTTTGATAAAGTTAAGAAAAGTTTTTATTATTAGACTAGAATTGATGCCTTTTAATATAAGGACTCTAAAATGTATTTACAAAATATGAAAGTAGATATAAAATATCTTAAAAGAGATATTACCATAAACTTAAAAGGAGGTGGCAATTAAATTTTTAGGGAGAATGTGATATCAAGAATTGCCATATTAGATCCATGGGTGGCGCAGCGGTTTAGCGCCTGCCTTTGGCCCAGGGCGCGATCCTGGAGACTCGGGATCGAATCCCACGTCAGGCTCCGGGTGCATGGAGCCTGCTTCTCCCTCTGCCTCTCTCTCTCTCTCTCTCTCTCTCTGTGTGTGTGTGTGTGTGACTATCATAAATAACGAAAAAAAAAAGAAAGAAAGAAAAAAGAATTGCCATATTAGGGGCAGCCCCAATGGCACAGTGGTTTAGCGCTGCCTGCAGCCCAGGGCGTGATCCTGGAGATCCTGGGTCGAGTCCCATATCGGGCTTTCTGCATGGAGCCTGCTTCTCCCTCTGCCTGTGTCTCTGCTTCTCTCTCTGTGTGTGTCTCTATGAATAAGTAAATAAAATCTTAAAAAAAAAAAAGAATTGCCATATTACTTAAAATACTTAATTTTCAACAAAAATCATGAGACATACATCCATAGCCAATTGAATTTTTATTTTTTATTTTTTTTAAGATTTTTATGTATCCCTTCATGAGAGACACAGAGAAAGAGAGGCAGAGAGATAGGCAGAGGGAGAAGCAGGCTCCATGCAGGGAGCCGATGTGGGACCCAGTCCCAGGTCTCCAGGATCACACCCCGGGCCAACGGTGGGGCTGCCCCCAATTGAATTTTTAAAACTTAAACTTTTCACAGTGTAAGGGGAAACAATAGTCATATCTTCAGCAAGTGATGTTGGGATAACTGTTTGTTCACATATAAATGAACAAAGTTGGGCTGCTACTGCAAAATGTATAAAAATCTTAAAACCAACTGAAGACATCTATTGTAACTAAAATTCAAAACATCGTAGAATAAAGGAAGAGAGATGTTAAGTATTCTTGAAGGTAATGTTTATTAAGATAGGTAACCAGAGGGATCCCTGGGTGGCTCGGCGGTTTGGCGCCTGCCTTTGGCCCAGGGCGTAATCCTGGAGACCCGGGATCGAATCCCACGTCGGGCTCCCGGTGCATGGAGCCTGCTTCTCCCTCTGCCTGTGTCTCTGCCTCTCTCTCTCTCTCTCTCTCTCTCTCTCTATGTGACTATCATAAATAAATTAAAAAATTTAAAAAAAAAAAGATAGGTAACCAGAAGCACAGGAAAAGAAAAATACACATGTATTTCTGTTTGAAAATGTTTTTGTTGCCAAAAACACTATAAAGAAAGTGATAACAATAACAGGATGGAAGGAAATATTTGTAAAGTGTTTGTCTAAACATCTAGGGAACAGTCCTTATAAGAATGCCTGCAACTGAGTAATAAAAATGGACAAAGTCCTTGACATTGTACAAAGAGGACAGTAAACCCATGATGGATGCTCAACATCCTTAGTCATTTGAGGGATACAAATCAAAATCAGTTAGACACTTCACATTCTCTCAAATGGATATTTTAAAAAACGGAAAATAAGTTTTGGCAGGAATGGGGACATTTTGTAAAATCCGTATATTGGGATTGGTAATGTAAAATTGTTTAGCCACTTTGGGAAGATTTCGCAAATCTTTAAAAAGTTAAACATTGGGGGATCCCTGGTGGCTCGGCGGTTTGGCGCCTGCCTTTGGCCCAGGGCGCGGTCCTGGAGTCCCAGGATCGAGTCCCATGTCAGGCTCCCGGCATGGAGCCTGCTTCTCCCTCTGCCTGTGTCTCTGTCTCTCTCTCTCTCTCTCTGTCTATCATAAAATAAATAAATAAATAAATCTTAAAAAAAAAAAAAGTTAAACATTGAATTAAAATATGACCCAGTTGCTACTACTAAGCATAAACACAGAAGAATTGAGAAAAAAAAAATCTTTTAATGCTTTCAGTTGATGAATTGATGTTTAAAATGTGGCATCATCATGTGGTAGGATATTACTTGGTAATGAAAAAGAAATGAAGCACTGGTACAAGCTACAAAACAGATGAACTTTGAATATAAGAGGACATGAGGCACCTGGGTAGTTCAGTGGTTGAGTTGTCTGCCTTTGGCTCATGTTGTGATCGAGTCCTGCATTGGGCTCCCCATGGGGAACCTGCTTCTTCCTCTGCCTGTGTCTCTGCCTCTCATGAATGAATAAATCCTTAAAAAACAGAAAAGAAGAGGTATATGGAATGTGTGGACTAGTTATATCTATAAAGAGAAAAAGTAGATTTCCTAGTCTAATTGTAGAATAAGTTCTAGAAAGGAGTTAGCAAAAGAACGTAGAGGTATTTTTTAGGGGGTGATGTACATATTCTGGAGTTAGATGATGATGGTTGCTAAGTACATTAATTTAAAAACCATAGAGACTCTAGTTCATTACTATGTTTTTTTAAAGAAGAATTGTATATAAATCACTTGGTGATGTCTCAAGATTTCTACCCAAGCCGCCTTCTTTGTTTTTAAATTTTAATTTTTAATGGCAGTTTAAAACCACAGTGAGAGGGGCAGCCTAGGTGGTTCAGTGGTTTAGTGCCACCTTCAGCCCAGGTCGTGATCCTGGAGACCCAGGATTGAGTCCTGTGTCGGGTTCCCTGCGTGAATCCTACTTATCCCTCTGCCTGTGTCTCTGCCTCTCTCTCTCTCTCTGTCTCTCTCTGTCTCTCATGAATAAAGAAATAAAATTAAGAAAAGAAATAATAAAACCACAGTGAGATTTTACGTGGTAACAGGACATTTAAGATTTGTGGGGTTTTTTTTAAGTTGCTTTTGTAATACTTCATTTAGATAATTTTAGTAGTTGAATTAGACACTTTTTCAAGGTGAATTCTACTTTTCTCTGGAAATAAAATAGCTTTGCTCTTAGGTAAATGTGAAAATCTGATTGTGTTTTTCTAACATATTTCTTAAAAGATATAAGTAACTCAAAATATCTTTTATAAGCTACAAGTAAATATTAACATTTTTCAAGTTCCACAGTCATTAGATGGTGGGGTTTTTTAAGAGTTTTATCTCATGATTACCCATAAACTAATATTTCCATGAACATCTTGGGTGATCATGTAAACACAAGGTATTAAGATTTTTTTCAGTATCTGTTTAGAATCACTTGTACCAAAAAAAAAAAAATCACTTGTACAGACTTCCAAACTTTATCTGTATTATTAAAGATTAATCCTTTAAAGAAGCTTTAGATTTATTCAAGTGCTCTCCCTGTCTGATTTGCCAAGATCTCTGTCTTCTAATTGCTGACTCAGTTGACATTTCAAAGGTACCTTTGAAAAATGACCTCAGCTCAGTCAGCTTGGTATGTCAAAAAAGCATGTATTTAGCTCTGAAGAAAAGAAGTATGCATAAGATCACAGTTAAGGCTATTTTACCAACAAACACTATAAAATATAGGTAAATATCCTGATTAACTTCAAGATATACAGAAGGGGCATAAATGTATCTGTGTATGTATGTACCAAATGCAAAGAGCTTAACCAAGTTTATGTCATTAAGCTCATTCTACAGCAGCTTACTCTCTTTCACTTCTCAGGTTCTTAATCTGGTTTCCCATTCTTTAGCCTAAATCCTTGTCTCCTCTATGCTTTGTATATGGTTGAAGATATCTGGGGGCAGTATGGGTGGCTCAGGCGGCTTTAGTGCCGCCTTCAGCCCAGGGTACCTGGAGACCCGGGATGGAGTCCCACATCAGGCTCCCTGCATGGAATCTGCTTCTCCCTCTGCCTGTGTCTCTGCCTCTCTCTCTCTCTCTCTCTCTCTCTCTCTCTCTCTCTCTGTGTGTGTGTTTCTCATGAATAAATAAATAAAATCTTTAAAAAAAAAAAAAAAAGATACCTAGTCAGGATGTTTTTCTGGTTTCTGAGCTCCAGTCCTGCCCTCCAGTCTCAGAAGGAGATTGGAAGAAGTGCTTAAAGAAGAAATGCTTTCTTCTTTAAGGAAAATTTCTTTGTTTTTGCTCCTTGTTTTATCTTGTTCCTTTCCGTCTGAGATCTTGATCTCATAAATCACCATGTCCTCTACCTCCAGCCTCTTTTTTTCTTTATTACTCCCACAGGTTATGAGCATACTTAAGTATCAGTGACATAGTTGTTTCTTTCTTCCTGCAGTCCATTCTAACTACTATTTTGTTCTCCTTTTTTGCAGTAAACTTCTTAAAGAAATTAACATCCATCTTACAAATCTTCAATATACTTGAATCTGACTCCATATAGCATTCTCTAAAATACTTAATATGAGTGACCTCTGGGTTAGTATAAGCCACTACAGGTGTTGCTCCTTGACTTTGTACTTATCTTATTGCTGTGGACCATATTTAGGATTTTCTATATTTGTGGGATTTTAGGATATTGTTTGAAAGCAATATTGCAGAATGCCTGGGTGGTTCAGTGATTTAGTGCCTGCCTTCGGCGCAGGGTGTGATTCTGGAGTCCCAGGATCAAGTTCCACATTGGGCTCCCTGTGGAGTCTGCTTCTTCTCCCTCTCCCTATGTCTCTGTCTCCCTCTCTCGGTGTCATTCGTGAATAAATAAATAAAATCTTTAAAAAAAAAAAAAAACAAGCCAGAGTATTGTGCACATAATATACTGGGATGGAGTGCTCTTGATCTCTAAGTAAGATACAGTATTAGTGTATTTCCACTTTTTAATGCTGGCTTTTGAAAGATTAAATTCATCTTAATAGTCTCTGTAAGATATTCTTTGTAATTCTTTTTTTTTTTTTTTTTATTTATTCATGAGAGACACAGAGAGAGAGAGAGAGAGAGAGAGAGAGAGAGAGAGGCAGAAACAGGCAGAGGGAGAAGCAGGCTCCATGTAGGGAGCCCGATATGGGACTCGATCCCAGGTCTCCAGGATCACACCCTGGGCTGAAGGCAGCGCTAAACTGCTGCGCCATCTGGGCTGCCATTCTTTGTAATTCTGTGTAAGAATTTTGATTAGACAAATGGAGTTTTTGGACCTTTTGAAAAAGAATTTTATGAGTAATTTACAGAACTCTTTCAAAGATATCAAAATCTAACTTCTATCTCTATAAGCCACTGTTAAGAATTTAAGATGGGGGTGCCTAGCTAAAGACATCAGTGGATAACTGCAGGTGGATAGCAGTGGATGAAAGATTACATTGTATGAGGATTATTTTTTGATATTTATTCCAATTCAGAGTCTGTTTCTTTATTATTTTTTACTTTTATCAATTTTCCAAATGCAAAGTATAGTACTGTATTTCATTAGCTACTTTTATAAAGCTTAAATTAGGAAATAGTTTTTCCATATCCCCTGAATCTTCACTGTCATGAGTCATGTGTGTCTATTGGTAAGGGTACCTTTTTTTTTTTTTTTTTTCCCAAAAATATAAACAAGTGGCATGCCTGAGTGGCTCAGCCGTTGAGCCTCTGCCTTTGGCTCAGTGCATGATCCAGGGGTCACTGGATCAAGTCCTACATCGGGCTCCCAGGACGGAGACTGCTTCTGTCTCTGCCTCTCTCTGTGTGTGTCTCTCATGGATAAATAAGATCTTTAATATGTATATATACATTATACATTATAATGTATTAAAAATATATATAAACAAGTTACTTTCATTAAGTTATTTGAGAATATTATATATTTAAGTATACATTTGCTGCATTTGCTAGCAATGACTCAGTTTTATGAATTCAAATGGGCACGTTTTGTGTGTATGATGCAAATGCCATGTATGTGTCTATGTGCAGAGATTATTTTTGTAAAAGGACTTTCCAAAAAGGTAATAATTTATTTAAATGTCTGTTACTGTTACTTATGTATTTCTTCTCTTTTCAGTGGATGATGCTGGCAAAATAGAACATGGTGGCTCCTCCGGAATGACCATCGACACAGAGTCCGAAATTGATCCTTGTAAGGTGGATGGCACTTGCCCTGAAGTCATCAAGGTATACATTTTTAAAGCTGACCCTGGAGAGGATGACTTAGGTAAGAAGAAAGCCTCAGCATATTATACATCCTGATCAGATACTTCAATTTGATTTCTTTTGGGTGGTTTAGATTGAGGACGTTTGATACTTTTTCTCTTCTCCTCTTTTCTCTTTCTTGCTCTTTTTAGGTTGTATTTATTTGTTTGACAGGGAGAACACAAGCAGGGAGAGCAGGAGAGGGAGAAACAGGCTCTCTGCTGAGCAGGAAGCCTGAATGGGGCTCTGTGATTATGGGATCATGAAACAGGCCAAAAGCAGACTCACCAAAGTGACTGAGCTACCCAGGTGCCCCTGAAATCTTTTCTGAAGATAACTTTTAAGCAAGAATTTTAAGGCAGCCCTAGTGGCTGAGCGATTTAATGCCGCCTTCAGCCTGGGACATGATCCTAGAGACCCGGGATCGAGCCCCACATCAGGCTCCCTGCATGGATCCTGCTTCTCCCTCTGCCTGTGTCTCTGCCTGTGTCTCTCTTTCTGTATCTCTCATTAACAAATTAAAAAAAAAAAAAAAAATTTTACTGTGGCAGTAGGAAAATATAGAAAGTGTAATAATTTAAGCAGGTGGAAATGAAGGTATTTTTTTTTTTTTTTTTTTTTTTGGAAATGAAGTTTTCACATTAAATTTGGAGCTGTCATCTTCCCTGATAGGTGGCACTGTAGACATTGTGGAGAGTGAGCCTGAGAATGACCACGGAGTTGAATTACTTGATCAGAATAGCAGTATTCGAGTTCCAAGGGAAAAGATGGTTTATATGACTGTTAACGATTCTCAGCAAGAAGATGAAGATTTAAGTAAGTAGGTGCCTTTGTTGTGGGAGGAAATTTTGTTTCTGTGTACAGTAATATATGAAAGTAATGTTAATGAGTCTGTAACATTTGAAACTTGTTTGTCTGAATTCAGACAAGTATCTTTTTCTGTCTGACCTTTGTAAACCTGATTATAAACGTTCTACTAATTTTCTAATTAGATGTTGCTGAAATTGCTGATGAAGTTTATATGGAAGTCATAGTAGGAGAGGAGGATGCAGCAGTTGCAGCAGCAGCAGCAGCTGCTGTTCATGAACAGCAGATGGATGACAATGAAATAAAAACCTTCATGCCAATAGCATGGGCAGCAGCTTATGGTAAGTCACATATGGTAGCTCAAAGGATTGCATAGTTGTGGAATACAAATTCATCATTGAGAATAGTTTCAGTAATTTCAGATTTCAGAAATAGGAAGTACCAATATAGATTTAAGGACACAGAGAATGTATATTCTGCCTATTTTTGCCTTTCATTTTATTATTATTTTTAAGATTTTGTTTGTTTATGAGAGACACAGAAAGAAAAGCTGAGACATAGGCAGAGGGAGGAGCAGGCTCCCTGTGAGGAGTCTGATGTGGGACTTGATCCCAGGATCCCAGGATCACACCCTGAACCAAAGGCAGAAGTTCAACCAATGAGCCACTCAGGCGTCCCTGCCTTTAATTTTAATAGGAATTTACTTCGCTCTGTTATCTAAGAGATAGACATTAAAGGTGGAATTTTTATCTTCAGTATCTGGGTCATGATTTTATAATTTTGAGTGTCATCAAGGTGAAAAATGCTGCTACATTTGGAAGCTAGACTTTTCCTGTTGTTTAGTACATAATACCTCCTTATAGCGCATTACGTGGGTAGGGAGTTTGTCATTCATGAGTATCGTGGCTTTCATTGTTATGAATCCCTAATTCTTTATAAAGAATACTGTATAATTTTGTTTTTTAATACACATTGTTAGGTAATAATTCTGATGGCATTGAAAACCGGAATGGCACTGCAAGTGCCCTCTTGCACATAGATGAGTCTGCTGGGCTTGGCAGACTGGCTAAACAAAAACCAAAGAAAAGAAGAAGACCTGATTCCAGGCAGTACCAAACAGGTGAGGGTGCACAAGTTCCATAGTACAGTGTGCTCTGCAAGCTCAGAGATGTAAATAGTATGTATCCACAGATGTTTATAATAGTTTAGCTACTAGACCATATGTAGCTTTTATGTGTATTAAAAAAAATAATTTTAAGAATTCAGTGATATTCATGAATGATTTCCTGGAATAAAAACAAATAGGCTCTGAGTCAGACATTGAGGACAGAGTAAAGTCTCAGGATATTTTAGTGGAAATTAAAATAAATCCCTAAAATTAATGTTATTTCATCTGAGTGAAGAAATCTAAACTTTTTTGTCAGCTTTATCCTATAAAGCAGGCGTTATTTATAGAAGCAGAGGACAAATATATCAGTTGTCCATTGGATAATTCTTTCCAGTATAATCTTGTATGTTGTAATAATTTTTTAGTAGGTATGGTTAAATTTCAAGTTAGCATAAATTTGGTTTGCAGTAATGAAACTGAAAGGTTTTATGAATTGTTTTTATGAATTATTTTCTATAGATTCCCAAATATATATGGCTTTTTTATTGTTATTTATTCATAAGAGACACAGAGAGGCAGAGACATAGGCAAAGGGAGAAGCAGGCTCTCAGCAGTGAGCCGGATGCAGGACTCCATCCCAGAATCCCAGAATCAGGACCTGAACCAAGGCAGATATTCAACCACTGAGCCACCCAGACACCCCTATATATGGCTTTAAATGTCTTTTAAACTAGAAATGAGATTTGTAGTTACATTGAATGAAGTTTCTGAACAAGATTTTCTTCATTACTGGGTTTTTCTATTACCTCTTGTTGTTGAAAAGCAAAAGAATATTAGCTTTTAGGAGTACTTTAGCACTATTTTCAGAGCACACACTTTAAGTGGTTGAAGCAGAACTTGGTTTGATCACTCATGTTCTTTTCTTTTCCTTTCTTAGCAATAATTATTGGCCCTGATGGACATCCCTTGACTGTCTATCCTTGCATGATTTGTGGAAAAAAATTTAAGTCGAGAGGTTTTTTGAAAAGGCACATGAAAAACCATCCTGAACACCTTTCCAAGAAGAAGTACCGCTGTACTGACTGTGATTACACTACAAATAAGAAGATAAGTTTACACAACCACCTGGAGAGCCACAAGCTAACCAGCAAGGCAGAAAAGTCTATCGAATGTGAGGAGTGTGGGAAGCATTTCTCTCACGCTGGGGCTTTGTTTACACACAAAATGGTGCATAAGGAAAAGGGAACCAACAAAATGCACAAGTGTAAATTCTGTGAATATGAGACAGCTGAACAAGGCTTATTGAATCGCCACCTTTTGGCGGTTCACAGCAAGAACTTTCCTCATATTTGTGTGGAGTGTGGTAAAGGTTTTCGTCACCCGTCAGAGCTCAAAAAGCACATGCGAATCCACACTGGCGAGAAGCCATACCAGTGCCAATACTGCGAATATAGGTCTGCAGACTCTTCTAACTTAAAAACACATGTGAAAACCAAGCATAGTAAAGAGATGCCATTCAAGTGTGACATCTGTCTTCTGACTTTCTCAGATACCAAAGAGGTGCAGCAACATGCTGTCATCCACCAAGAAAGCAAAACACACCAGTGTTTGCATTGTGACCACAAGAGTTCGAACTCAAGCGATTTGAAACGACACATAATTTCAGTTCACACGAAGGACTACCCCCATAAGTGTGACATGTGTGATAAAGGCTTTCACAGGCCTTCCGAACTCAAGAAACATGTGGCTGCCCACAAGGGTAAGAAAATGCACCAGTGTAGACATTGTGACTTTAAGATTGCAGATCCATTTGTTCTAAGTCGCCATATTTTGTCAGTTCACACAAAAGATCTTCCATTTAGGTGTAAGAGATGTAGAAAGGGATTTAGGCAACAGAATGAGCTTAAAAAGCATATGAAGACACATAGTGGCAGGAAAGTTTATCAGTGTGAATATTGTGAGTACAGCACTACAGATGCCTCAGGCTTTAAACGGCACGTTATCTCCATTCATACGAAAGACTATCCTCATCGTTGTGAGTACTGCAAGAAAGGGTTCCGGAGACCTTCAGAAAAGAACCAGCACATAATGCGACATCATAAAGAAGTTGGCCTGCCCTAATAGTACTTCTGTAGATATTTGTGGAGATGTTGGCCTTAAAGCAGCAATCTCATTTCAAAGCCAATCAATCTCATTGAAATGCAATACTGTACATCAATTTATGCTGTATACAAAGAGAATTATTGCTTCTAGTCAACTTTTCTTTACATTTTACTAGAGTGTTCTGGATCCTATTCAGTTTGTTCAGTGGCAAAAAGTAGCAACATTGAAGTTGCTTTTTAAAAAATCCCTGATTCTATACTGAATTTTCAGTCTTAGAAGTTTTCTTATTCATTTTAAATATTTACTTTTTTCATATTGATGGTACTCTTCTAAGACCACTTAAAGATAAAAAAAAAAAAAAACAACATAGGATTGGTAACTAAATTGAATTACTTTGACTCATTTTTCCCTTATAATTCTTTTACATTAAATAGGAACATCTGTTAATACAAACAGATTTTACTGTTGGTTCTAATTATTACATGAAAGTAATTTCCTTGTCTTGTTTAATTAATATTTCAAGACCATGTGACAATGAAACTTTTCCATCTGAGCCTGTAGCACTGCTAAATCTAGTACATTTGCTAGGTTTGTGTTTAATTTTCATTTTATTGAAAAGACAAAAGATGCTTTCTTGTAACTTTCTGTATAGTACATCTTTTGTCAGCATAGCACACTTTTAGAAAAATTACTGAAAGGTTTTACATAACTCCTATTTGTTATTCTTCCATCTATATAGTTTTGTTTTGGAATACTTGGATTCTGCAAACGAGACTTAACTGTGAACTGAGTTTTGGAATATTAGAGATAAATGGGGGCTTGTAGGCTATTTTACAACTGGATCTGTAAGTGTACACCAGATTTTATATGTGCCTGTGTTACTTATTCTACATATTTACACACACAATTTCAAATTTAAGTCTATAACGAAAAGTGTTAAATGTACAATTAAATGAAGATCCAGGGATGTATGAAAGAGCATTTTGCAAACTTACTATTCAGGAAGATTAAATTAAACTTGAGTGAGGAGGAAATTGGAAAGTAAGAACAGTAGTATTTTTAAAGAGTGAAGATATTTTCCTTAAATGTCTTTGGTAATTTGAAAAGAAGAGTTAAGGTATTTCTAGAAAGAATATTTTTATATAAGTTTAGGTTCATACCTTAAATTTTTCTGAAAAGCTAACAGCTATCTGATGACAGATGTCTCAGTGGTCACTGAGAAGCATGTAAAGTAAATATCTTCTCACAAAGTAAGGAGGATTAAGAAGATGAATGGCTGCAGAGAATGGGTGCTAATTAAAATTGGCAAGTTGAGACTGTTTTTTAATTTCTTAGCAAATTTGAACTCAAGTTTCTAACTCAAGTTAGCTTTGATTAGAAGAATTGTTTTAAAAGTATGTGTTGAAAATGTGAGACTATTTGCAATAACAACAAGTCTTTCATACTTTTTTTGAGAGTTGGCATATTTTAAGCAGCAGGGGGTCACAAATAGATATAAAATGAAAAGAGTTAATTAGAATTTGGTTTGTGTTAATATGAATTTTCAAAAATAGGAAACTTTTTGTTTATTTATATTGGGTATTGGCACATACGTACTGGCACATTACACAAGAATAGGAATTTCCCCTCCCATTTGATAGCGCAACTTCATTATGGTGCTTCCTTCTACTCTTACTGTAAAGTTTTCGCCTTTTGCCTTTTCTCTGTGCCACTAATATTCATATTCAGAAACTTACAGGATTAGAAATCTAAATATTGGGGGATTTGAAGGCTGGAATAATTTAGTCTTTTTAAATCGAATGCTTTAGGCACAAAGAATTTAAACCTAGTGCCAACTAAGCAACAGGATGGATTTGGAACCTCTTAAGACTTCTTGACTCCCATGTATCCATTGTCCTGTTCTTAAAAACTCTTTTTTTTTGGGGGGGGGGAATCTTTCCAGTTTTCCTTTCATTTGGTTTTTCCCTGGAGTATTATAAAAGGAAATGTTTAAATAAAAGTTTACATTTAAGAATTTTAAAACATTCTGTAAAATTAATACAGATAAATAACTATTTAATTATATTTTAAAAAGAAACTGAAAGATTAAAGAACACAACACTTGACATACTTTATATTTCTTTCTTAGTCTGGAGTCTTACACAGTTTTGTTTTTATTTTTTAAGCACAATATTGAAACCTTTAAAAGGTAATTAAAGATTTGGTCAAATGAATAAGATAAAACATTTGTGTTTATAAAGAAAACATGCAATTGTACTTGCTGTTATTTACTCATATTCGTTGCAGGCCATTTTGGTTCCTAAAACAATATGGTTAGCAAAGCTAATAAGCAAGTTTGGATGTTTCAGTTTAATATTTTAAAGAGGTACAGATTTTTACAAGAACATAAGTTATTGTTTTGTTGAAATAGCCTATTAAATATTATATGTCTCTTCCTCTGTACACACTGTAAAATACTTAAAAGTAACATACTTGATAAATTCATATAGAAAAGTGTGACACTATTGTAAATGTGTACTTGAGAATAACATTCAAAAATAAAAATCAGAAATATTTTCTTGTTAATCAGCGTTTAGTCTATTTCATATTGATACTAAGATAATATTTTTCAAAAAAATGAGTTTTGTTAAATCTAATAAACCTAAAACTATTTTTATTTCTCCATTTCTTAGAAATGGAATGTAAAATGCATAATTGCTTTTGATTTTCTGACTTGGATGTAAAATTAGTCCTATGAGTTTACCATTAGTGTTTTAGAGTAGTAAAGAGCTAATTGGTGACTTCTTTGATGAATATATCCGTGAATTAATTTTTTTCTTTTATTTTCATAAAAGATTTGTTTTACCGTGTTCATTTCTTTTCGTCTTAGGAAAACTATGCATGAAATTATGTTTTGTTTTTTAAATATTTATTTATTCATGAGAGACACAGAGAGAGAGAGAGAGAGAGAGAGAGAGGGGCAGACACAGGCAGAGGGAGAAGCAGGCTCCATGCAGGTAGCCTGACATGGGACTCTATCCTGGGTCTCCAGGATCAGACCCTGGGCTGAAGGCGGTGCTAAGCTGCTGAGCCACCCGGACTGCCCCTGAAGTGATGTTTTAGAGCACTTAAAGTTCATTTTAGTATAACTCCATACAAGTCAGTGATGATTATTATTATTTCCATAGAAAAAGACCCATTATATAGTTGTCTTTGTGGCTAGTTTGGAGGGCTCTAGCAGACACTAACACACTTTAGTTGGGTTTTTGTCATAGTAAGAATCTGAAGTTCTGTAAAAGTTATGAGAGGTTAAAAAAAAAGTTATGAGAGGTTATCTTACATTGTTTGTGCTGCTAATATAACAGACTGGGTGGCTTATGAACAACAAATTATTTCTCACAGCTCTGCAGGTTGGAACAAGATCAGGACGCAGACAGATTCAGTGTCTGCTGATGGCCTACTTCCTAGTTGATAGATGGCCTCTTCATATAATAGCAGGAGCAAGAGATTTCTTTTGAGATGTCTTTTATGAGGGCACTAATTTCAGTCATGGGGTCTCCAGCTTCAAAACCTACTCAACTCTCAAAGGCCTCACCATAATACCATCATATTGGGATAAGATTTCAGTGTTAGAATTTTAGGAGGACTAAACATTGGGTCTATAGCAGAAATTTTTTTTAAAAGGTCAAGATATTTGGATATTGAATTAAAATTTACAGAATTGAAGTTAAGCTAGTGAAACCGTACAGTTAGTGCTCCTTAGTATACTGACCATGTCTTGCAACCATAACTACTTAGTTCCAAAATACCTTTGATTTTTTAAAAATATCTTTAAAGGTTCTTCATTCTTTAAACTCTAAAAGAGGAGCATATGTTTGCTTAATAGTTCAAAAACAAAAAATCTGAGCTAAATGTTGAGAATATAAATACCACTGATCAGAGTTACAAACCACTCAATAGCTATGCTAGAGCACTTAACAAAAACAACCCTGCCTGTGACCCCAACTAGTCTGCTAATTTACTGCCGTTTCTTTGGAATCTAAATTTTGTAATTTCATTTATTTCCACAAATTCTAGGTTTTGTATAAGGTGAAGCATTTTGACCAGTCAGTATTTTAAAGATGTAATATTTAAGAGCTTTGATTTTTGAATTGTGAGCCAGTAATGTTTCCAACATTACTTGGAAACTTGTTTAAAGTGCAAAATCTTGGATGCACTCTGTACCTATAACATCAAAATTGCACTGAATTCAGCAATCTTTTTTATTGGAAAAAACAAAATTTGCCATCTTAACCAATTTTAAGTATAAAGTATAAATTAAGTATATTGATGGTATTGTGAAAAAGATCTCCATAACTGTTTCATCTTGCATATTCTGTGAAGCTAGGTACTCATTAATTCTTCTTTCTTCACTCCCACCAAGTCTCTAGTAATCACCATTCTACTTTTCTGTAAAATGATGACTTAGGTTTGTCTCATAAATAGAATTGTACAGTATTTGATTTTGTGTGTGATTGGCTTATTCATCTACCATCTCTGTTTGATGCTGATTTTAGTTTTTAGGTTTCCCCAGTAAGCGTGAATTTAGCAATGCACTTTTTATATATATCCTTTATTATTTTGAGGTAATTCTATTCCTAATTCGTTGTTTTGAGCATGAATTATTGGGGTATTGAATTATGTCCAGTGTTTTTCTGAGTCAGTTGACATGGTAGTGTTTTTGTCATTTGTCCTGTTAATGTAGTATATATTACAAGGATTGATTATAGATCATTCTTTATAGTCTATCAACATTTATCCTTAGCTATATATATAACATTATGGTGTATAATTGTTTTAATATGCTACTTCATTAGGTTTGTTATTATTAAGGACTTTTGTATCAATATTCATCAGGGATGTTAGTCTATAATTTTCTTGTAATGTTTGTCTGGCTTTGGTATCAGATAACGCTGCTCCATAGGAGAGCATTTCCAGAAGACCTCCATGATTGGTGTTAATTCTTCCTTAATGTTAAATTTCACTAATAAAGCCCATCTTTTCTTTCTTTCTTTTTCTTTTTTTTTTTTTAGATTTTATTTGAGAAAAAGAGCACAAGTTGGGGGAGGGGAGGGAGGAGAAGCAGGCTCCCTGCTGGGCAGGGAAGAGTCAGATGGGGACTCTTGCCAGGACCCCCCCACCCCAGGATCATGACCTCATGACCTGAGCTGAAAGCAGATGCTTAAGCAGCAGAGCCACCAATGTGCCCCAATCATCTTATTCTGAGCTTTCCTTTTGTTGGGAGTTTCTTTGTGACAGTTAACTAATTTATACTTGTTATAGGTATGCAGATCTTCATGATTTAGTATGTTATGCATTTCTGAAAATCTTTATTTCACCTAGATTACTTAAAGAGCTAGTATTGAATTGTTCATGGTTAGTAGTAATATCCCTACGTTCATTGTTAATTTGTATTTTTTTTAGCTACTTTTCTAACGAACTTTTTAAAGTTTAGCTAATTAATATTTTACCAGTTTTGTCAAAGCATCAACTTTTGGTTTTGTTAATTCTCTTTCTATTTTCTATTTCATTTATCTTTGTTTTCTTTCTTTGAGTTTTGTTGCTCTTTTTCTAGTACTTTATAGTTTAAATAGTTAATTTATAAAGATTGCCCAACTTTTTTGTATTTAGGATTTAAATGGTTACTTTTTGAAATTTTCTTCTCCTTTAATAAAGTATTCACAAAATATCCCTCTGAGAACTGTTTTCACTATTTCCGTAATTTTGCTTTCTTAAATACATTTTCATTTTACTAAAGGGTTTTTTTTTCCCTAATTTCACTTGTGATTTTTTTTCCTTGATCCATTGGCAGTTTAATGGTTTGAGTTTTGTTTTCTTTTCTTCTTAGATTTATTTATTTATTTGAGAGTAAGAGAGCATATGTGAGCAAGGGCCTGGGTAGAGGAAGAGGCAGAGAGAATTTCAAGCAAGACTCCCTGCTGAGCACAGAGTCCAGATAAAGGGCTTGGTCTCAGGACCCTGAGATCATGACCTGAGGAGAAATCAAGAGTCCGGCGCTTAACTGACTGAGCCATTCAAACACTCCTCAGTAGTACGTTATTTAATTTCCACATTTTTGATAATTTTCCAGAGGGGAAGTGCAGATTTTGTGTGTTACTAATTTCTAGCTGTATTCCATTATGGTTGTAGAAGATACTTGATATGATTTCAGCTTCTTAAAACTTTTGAGATTTGTTTTATGACCTAATATATGGTCTATCCTGTAGAATGTTCCATGTGCACTTGGAAGGAAGGAGTTGGCAGTGCTCTGTTTTGTCAGTTCATTTCCTTTTTCATCTTTCTTTCTACTTAGTTTATCCAATATTGACTGTGGATTATTCCACTATTAATGTAGATCTATTTCTCCCTTCAGTTCTGTCAGTGGTTTTGCTTTTAGTTCGTTTTTCAAAGAAATTTGGGCTATGTGTTTTGATGTGTATCTGATTGTCATATATTTTTGGTTGATTGATCTTTCAAAATATGTTGTCTCCTGTAATAGTTTTAACTTGTCAACTGCAAAACAGCAGCCCTAAAAAGGAGTGGCTCATGTGAAGACCCATCTCACCAGATTGGGATAATTTGGTTATAGTTTTGACTCCCCAAAATGGGGAGAAATGGAATGTTAAACAAGTCAGTCAAGAATTGCCTTGTCAGCACTGCTTAGGTCAGCACTGATATACCCTAGTCATCCCCCTAAAGGAAAGTGACCTTAAAATTATCAACCCACTTCTTGGCCTATTATAACTTACTGTTCCCACTCCTTTCTGGCTATAAAAAAAATCTAACATTTTGTATACTCAGTGTAGCTGCTTTTTATCAGACTGATTAATGAGTTGTTGAATAAATCCTGTAAGATCACTTAGATGGTTTTTATTTTTAAACAGACTTTTTAATTTTGTCTGATACTGCTGTAACTATCTCAGCACTCTTCATTATTATTTGCATAGACAGTCTTTTTCTATCCTTTCATTTTTAATCTATTTGTGTTTTTGGATTTATTTTTTATTTTTTTGTATTTTTGGATTTAAAGTTAATTTGTAGATATCATATATACATAATATGACATGGTAAATAATTATGATATAATACCATCTAGGTATAAAACCACAGAGGTTTGTCTCAGTTCTGGAGCCTGTATTCAGGCTCCTCAGGGATAGAAACCAAAAATCAAAGTGTTTGCAGGTATCCACTCCTTCTTAAACCAGTAGGCATCCTTCCTTGCTTCTTCCTACCTCCTAATGGTGTGCTCGCAATCATTGGAATTTCTTGGCTTGCAGCTTGAGAACTCAAGTCTCCACCTTGGACATTACATCTGTCTCTATCTTCCTATGGACATGTTCTTAAAAAAGTTACTCCACTTAGAAGACATACTTTTGCAGTTCTCTAAGTTAAACATCTTCAGTGATCCAGTTTCTAAAAGCATTACATTCTGCAGTGGGAGTTAGGATTTCAAAATATGTATTTTTAGAGGACACCATTGGAAAGGCAAGATGGGAAACGTTTAATTCACCAAAGGAAGGCCAAAATATTTGGTTGAGGGCCTTGGTTTTTTAGTAAATAGAAGCCATGCAGGGTTTCAGAGCAGCCAATAATGTAACTTACCTAAGACTTAGGCTCATTCATGCTAAGACTCATCTCACCAGAGATGGGTTTTGTTCTGTTTCAATCAGTCAATATTTATTCATTTTAGTACCAGTAGAATGAGCCACTTCTTTTTGCAATGCACATTCTCAAGCTGCTTTTTCTAAGGCAGAATCCACATATTTGAGCCATGGTTAAAAAAAAAAAAAAAGAAAAAAAAAAAAGAAAGATCCTTTTTTTTTTGTTTTTTTGTTTTTTCCTAGAGTGGTTGCACCAGATTGCATTTGCACCAAAAATGTACCTTCCCCTTCCTCTGAGTCCAGTCCATATATGCTATTTTTCCCGACTCGTTAATTTTAGCCATTCTGAGAAGTGTGAGGTAAGACCTCACTATGGTTTTGATTTGTATTTCCCTGATGCTGAGTAATGTTGAGCATTTTTAAATGTATCTAGTGAGCATATAAGGACCTTTTATTTCCTATTGTGGTCTGAGTGCTGAGACTTTGTCTCCAGGGACTGTGCTAAACAGCAGGGGTAAAGAGAGGACATCCTTGGCATGGTCCTGTCCTTTTCCAGGGGGGCAAGGGGGGCAGCTCACAGTGATGCCCCTGGAGGATGATATGAGCTGTGGGTCTTTCATATATGGCCTTTATATATGATGATGAGGTATATGCCCCCTGTGCCTACTCCATTGAGGGTTTTTATAAAGAAAAAATGCTGTATTTTGCCAGATGCTTTCTCTGTATCTCTTGAGTGAATGCTACACATAGTTCTTCCTTTCAGTAGTGGGGTGTATCAAATGGATGGATGTGTGGATGTTTTGCCAGCCCTGCAGTCCAGGAATCCATCTCACTTGGTTGTGAAGAATAATCCTGGGCAGCCCCAGTGACTCAGCGGTTTAGCGCCGTCTTCAGCCCAGGGCGCGATCCTGGGGCCCCTGGATCGAGTCCCACAGCGGGCTTCCTGTGTGGAGCCTGCTTTTCCCTCTGCCTGTGTCTCTGCCTCTCATTCTTTCTGTGTGTCTGTCGTGAATAAATAAAATCTTTAAAAAAAAAAAAAAAAGTAATCCTATTAATGTCGTGTTGGATCTGCAGAGCAGGTATCCTATTGAGAATTTTTGCATTCCTCAGGGAATAGTGGCCTGTAATTCTTCTTTTGGAGTCTGGTCTGCTTTTGGGATCAAGATAACACTGGCCTTGGAGTATGAGTTTAGGAGTTTCCCCTCCATTTCTTTCTTGGAACTGTTTCAAAAGAGTGAGTATTAGGTCTTCTTTAAAAGACAGGTAGAATTGCCCTGGGAAGACATCCAGCCCTGGACTCTTTTGTTGCTGACTACTTCAAGTTCTTTCCTGGTTGTGGGTCTATTCAGGTTTTCGGTTTCTTCCAGCTCTAATTTAGGTAGTTTGTATGTTTGTAGGAATTTTACCTCTTTTTCCTCATCACCTACTATGTTGGCATATCATTGCTTGCCATATTCTCTTAGAATTGTGTTTCTTGGGCAGCCCGGCTGGCTCAGCAGTTTAGCACCAGCTCTCTCTCTCTTTCTCCCTCTGTCTCTCATGAATAAATAGAATCTTAAAAAAAAAAATTGTGTTTCTTTCTGTGGTGTTGGTCGTAATGTGTCCTCTTTTATTCATGAGTATAATTATTTTTTTTATTTTATTTATTTATTCATGAGAGACACAGAGACAAAGAGAGGCAGAGACACAGGCAGAGGAAGAAGCAGGCTCCATGCAGGGAGCCCGACATGGGACTCGATTCCGGGTCTCCAGGATCACGCCCTGGGCTGAAGGCGGTGCTAAACCTCTGAGCCACCTGGCCTGCCCCCCATGAGTATAATTATTGAGGTCCTGCCTCTTCTTTCTCATAAGCCAAGGACTTTACCTGTCGGTTCATTCGTTCAAGGCATCCATTCTTATTAGTTTCATGATCTATGTTAGTGGGTTTGGTTCGGTTTTGTTTTTCCTTTCGATACCATGGATTTCTGCTCTTCTCTTGATTATTTCTCTTTGCCTGTTCCAACTTCCATTGATCTGTTCCACTGTTCTGGTTTCTATTTCATTGAATTCTGCTCTAATTGGTATTATCTCTCTTCTCCTGCTGGAGGTAGGGTCTCCTTGCAGTTCTTGTCCCACCTAACTCAGTGTCAGCATGGGTTGTGTCTTGAAGACCTCTCTTGCTTCTTGACGAAGGCCTGCCTTGCTAGAGACTTCCCACTTAGGACCACTTTTGCTGTATGCCAAATGTCTTGGACTTTCCAGTTTTCCTTTTCCTTTGCTTGCATGTACTTGGGCTTAAATTCTTTGATTTCCTGCTTGACGCATCCAGTCTTTATTTATTTATTTATTTATTTATTTATTTATTTATTTATTTATTTATTTATTTATTTCCATCCACTCTTTAGCAGGACATTCCTTCCATGGCACTCTGGTCCTTCCCAATGCTTCCTTGCCATTGATGTCAAGGTTCATTGCATTGTGGCCTGAAAATATGCATGGTAGGATCTCAGTCTTTTAGTATCAGTAGAGCCATGATGTGTGACCCAGATTCTTCCCTGTGCTTTGGAAAAGAATGGATATTCTGCTGTTTAGGAGGAAATGCCCTGAATATATGTGTTAGGTCCATCTGGTCCAGGGTGTCCTTCCAATCCCTTTTTCCTTCTTGATCTTCTAGTGAGAGCAACTGTCCACTGCTGTAGTGGGGGTTGGGGGTTGGGGGTCCTCTCCCCTACTATTATTGTATTATAATCAGTGAGTCTTTAAGGTTGTGATCTATTGAGTTCATACATGTGGCTTTTTCCACGTCAGAGGCCTAGATATGTTCCATTGTTAAAATCTTTTTTTGAGAGAGGGAATTTTAAATTTTTATTTATTTTTATTTTTTAAGTAAGCTCTACATCTAATGTGGGGCTTGAACTCACCACCCCAAGATCAAAGTTGCATGCCCCACAACTCAGCCAAACAGGCACTCCCCCCAAAAGAATCTTTATCTGAAAAATGATAAGATAAACTTTCTAGAGGACACATAATCAACTGAAAAAACAAACAAAAAGTGGCCCAGACATCATTGTTAAAACCGTCTTGTTTGGCAGACCCCTTTAAGTAGGACATAGCGTCCTGTTGCATCTCTTCTAACATTTTTTGGTCAAAAATCTCATTTGTTGGGCAGCCCGGGTGGCTCAGAGGTTTAACGTGGCTTACTTCAGCCCAGGGCCTGATCCTGGAGACCTGGGATCTAGTCCCATGTCGGGCTCCCTGCATGGAGCCTGCTTCTCCCTCTGCCTATGTTTCTGCCTCTCTCTCTCTCTCTCTCTCTATCTCTTTCTCTCTGTCTGTCTCTCATGAATGAATAAATAATAAAGTCTTTAAAAAAATCTCATTTGTTCTAAAGAAGTATGGGTATTCCAGCTCTCTGTGGATGTCACTTTAGCCCGGCAAATGCTTCTCCACCCTCTCTCTGTCAATGAGAAGGTATCTTTGGGTCAGAAATGAGTCTCTTGTGGGCCAGCTATCGATAGGTATTGTAGCTTTCTTGGTTTGTTTCGTTTTTTTTTTTTTTTTTTTTTATTGATTCTGATACCCTAAGTTGACCGGACCATTTAGTCCTCTAACATTTCAGAGTAATGATGGAGAGAAATGCATTTAGTGCCATTGTATAACCTGTCAAGTCATTGTTCCTGTAGCTTGTCTGTGTTCCTTTCTAGTCTTTGTCACATTTGGTCTCTCATTCCACTCAGAGGGTGCCCTTTATTCTAGGGAGCTGGTTTGGTGATCCCAAATCCCTTTTGTTTTTGTTGGTCATGGAAACTCCTCATCTCTCCTTGAATTCTGAATGACAGCCTTGGTGGCTCAAGGGAAGCTTGGCTGCATGTTTCCGATCTAGCACACCAGTCTATCATGCCAGTCTTTTCCTGGCCCGCCAGATCTCTGTGGACAGCCCTGCTGGGAGGCTTATGCGTTACCCGTGTCAGTTCCAGACCTCTTCTCCCCAGCTGCTTTCAGAGTTTTCCCTTTCTCTTTGTCATTTGCAAGTTTCCTCCTGATAAGTCATGGGCTTGGCCTCTTTTGGCTGAATTTGAGGGGATTTCTCTATGCCTCTTGACTCTCTATGTCCTTTCATGTATTAGGGAAATACATGTATACCAGCTGTAACTGGTTCCAGTAAATCTTCGGCACCCTTTCCCCACCCCCTCTTCTTTTTCCTGAGTCTCGTTCGATGTGGATATAGTTTGCTTTACGGCATATCCAAGTTCCTTCAGTGTACTTTGTGATCTAGTAGTTTCCTTGTCCTGTTCTCGTGAACCTCATTCCCCACCCCCACCCCTGTTTAATTTCTCAACTAGGTAGGTCACTGATGCACAATTTTGATTTATTCTTTGTTTTTATGGTCTCCACATGGGACTGCCTCTTGGTTCTACAAGTTTTATTTCAGCCAGAGTGGATTTGAGGGTTTTTGTCTCTAGAGTGAGGGGGCTTCTAGTGTCTTCATTGCTTTTTTGCAAGCTCTGGTAGTATGTTTCAGTTGTTTCAAATGTTAGTTCTTTCGTCTGACTTATTTCCATATGGAATCCATCGTTGGCTGTGGGGAAGACATCCTCATCTTCCTTTAGGGGTGAATTTCTCCATTAGGTCATTTTGTCCAGAAAAGGAGAGGAAAGGAAAAAGAACCTTAATAGTGAAACAAATGTAGCAGTAGTAGTAGTACCAGCAGCGGTAGCGTCCACAACAACATGAAACACATCAAAAGAGATCCTGGGTGGGTTTTGGCCTGCTTGTTCCAGAAAGTAGATCACAAACTAAGAAGAAAAGGGGAAAACATCTTAATAAAAAATACCAAATGTAATAGCCATATAGAAGTGTATCTGGAAAGTATAAAAATGAAAAGAGAAAGAGAAACCCCTCCCCCCAAAAAGAAAAACTATGAAAGAAAAAAAGCGATACATGTTTAAGTATAAAGTACAGCTGACAACGTACAAAAGGTATTTGAAAATGAAGAAAACAATGAATAGAAAACAGCTGAAGATCACAAGTATATGGAATGCTTGGTCCCCGTCCACCTGAGAGCGAGGGCGGAACCTTGGCAGGTGCCTGCGCTGGGGAGACGTGCTGGTGCGAGCCTGCGAGCAGGTGTCGGTGGATGCTGGGCTTGCGGGGAAGGGGTCGGCAGCGCAGCGCGGTTGGGCCGCTCCGCTTGGGTGGCCTTGCCCTCAGGGGCAGGGCTTCTGGCTGCAGGGCCCGGGGAGGCAGGGCTTGGTTGTAAGCGGCTGCGGCCTGCGCTAGGTGGCGCTGTGGTCCCGCGACCCGCGTGGCTTCCGCACGGGTGGCTGGGATGTTTGTGGCGGGGCCGCCCGGTGCAGGCCCCCACCGACAAGAGCCCTCACCCAGGAGCGTCAATCAGTGTGGTGTCCCCGGTTTCCGCCAGAACTCGGCGTGCCCTCTGCGTGCGTGCGTGCGTGCGTGCGTGCGTCCGTGTGTGTTGGCGGGCGTTCTGGCCCGCAGTTTCCTCCGTCGCGGGCAGGCGGCTAGGTTCTCAGAGTGCGAGTCTGATGCACCCGGTGGGCAGACCCTGACCCGCACCCGCACCCGCACCCGCACCCGCACCCGCACCCTCACCCCCGGGTGCTGTTCCTCCCTCCAGTCTTCTGCCTTTGGCTGCACGCGTCCCAGGAAGGCGCTCACAGGACCGCGCAGCCCTTGGCGCCTTCGGGCAACCCAGAGCTCAGAGCCCAGGGCTCCCCTCACTGTTTGTGGTGAGTCGCCCTCCAGGCTGCCCTAGGGCGTGGGGAGAGGGCAGACCCCAGGCCGCACCGCTTCCCCTGACCCCGCGCGGGAACCTGAGGCCGACGGCGCCCCGAGTGGCCACCTGACCGCCTAGGGGCCAGGCCCGGCCTCCCCACCCTGGCCCACGTCCGCATGGGCGGACTTGACTTGGCGCTCCCGGGGCTGCCTAGGATCCTTGGCGGTGGCCGCCTCACGCCCACTCCCCGCCCGCTGCCGGATCCCTGCCTGGGTCCCTGGGGATTCAGGTCTGGGCATCGACTGCCTTCTGCCTGGACGGACGCGTGCCGGGCCCTGGTGCTGGGACCTGGCCCTGAGTGATTTGTCTCGGCTCGTCGGTCACCGTGACCGGACGGCCAGCTGGTTGCGTGTGTTCCTGCCCACACGCTTCACCTCCCCATGGCCGCCTCCCCACAGCTCCTGGAAGAAGAGCCCTGAATTCCGCCAGGCCTTGTATTGTCCCCAGGGGACTGTCTCGCCATGTGTGGGAGCCAACTGGGCTGCTTGCCCTAGTCCATGCCCGGCTGATGTCCCTGCTCCTTTTACAGCTTTTCTCTTTCATAAGGGTCAGAATGTTTCCTGAGTAGCCTCTCCATGTGTGGGGACAGTTCGGAACTTTCTACTTTACGGGTAGTTGGCGACACCAAGTTTCCAGTCCATTCCCTGTTTCTGAACGCGGCACCTCAGTTCCTACACTCCTGGCGAGACCACTGACGCGAGGCCACCGCGGGGGCAAAAGGGGACACGTCGGTGCCCTTTTGAAACCTCAGGAGTTTATGCCTTCAGGGCAGGGACTCCGGAGGAGAGAATGCTAAAGTGGATGAAAGGCCCAAGCTGCGATGGGACAGAAAAGGAGGTTGAGAGAGCGAGGAGACCCAGCGCAACCGAAAGGTATGGACGTCAGGCGAAAGGTACCGTCAGCACGCTTTCCTATACGGAGAACACTCCTATTGGGCACGTTTTCACCTGCGTGGTGTCGGAGTAGGGTCTTTTCCGGCGTTTTGTTTTGTTTGGTGCTCAAAGATTTTATCTATTTATTCATGACAGACCCAGAGAGAGGGGGGTGGGCAGAGACACAGGCAGAGGGAGAAGGAGGCTCCATGCAGGGAGTCCGAGGGGGATGGGATCCCGGGAGTTCGGGATCACGCCCCGAGCCAAAGGCAGGCGCCAAACCGCTGAGCCACTGGGGGATCCCCAGCTTTTAAGGGTTGTAAGAAGTTCTCACGTTGACTCCAGTCGGCAGCGTTTTTCTTCTGGGTCCGGTACACGATGGAGTGCTTGCAGTCCATGATGTATCCAAGGACAGCAAGTGAGAGAGAATGAGGATGGAACCGCCGGGACCCAAAGAGTGGTTTCGATGGCCCCGGTATTTGGGCAAGCGAACTCCAGACTGAATTCGTCCTGCGCTGAAGCATTTGGGCCCCTCAAATTTCGAAGATTCTCCTCGAAAAAGAGCGGAGTTCCCCTGAAACCTTCATCTCCTTTCTGCCCAATCTGACCCTCCTTTCCTCCGCATTCGTCCGGCTTAGGCAGACAAGCCCTGGAAGGAGATACGCAACATACACCCAAGTCCGGGGAGGTAACCCGGATGGTGACGCACCTGTTTTCCCACAGGTCCTCTCCTGAGGACGTTGTGGGTAGCCAGCGTTACCATGTGTTAGCAGCACACGTGTAATTGGTTCTGCTGTAACCACCGGCCACTACACCTTCACATACGGAGTACCTGAAGAGTGTACGAGGTCTCCCGGTACTGCCATTCGCGTAAACAGACACGGAGTGTGTGTTCAGGTGACTTACACAGGCGCAGGCATGGGCTCCGCGTGTACGACCTCTCCGTGAGTGATGCTGTGTGATAAGGGGTTCTCGTCGTACTGTGTAGGCAGTACACCTGTGCCCTGCAACTTCCGGGTCCCGCTCAGTGCCTAGCCTTGAAAGCGCCGTGCTTTTCCCCATCTCCATCCCGTGCCGGTACTGGCCAGTCTGCGTGTAAATGTAAGTAAGCCTGCCGTGCCGTCCTTCCCTAAAACCGCCGCCCCTGTCATCCTATGGCGGTCCCCTACCCCGGGCAAGGCCTGGAAGAGCTCATCTCCCGTCTCCCGTTGGCGGTCTCCGTCGGAGGCGAGTCTGTGGAGACTGCAAGTACGTTCCGTCAGGGGCCTTGCCTTCCTGACTCAGAGAAACAGGGCGTCTGGGTCGTTGAGCCTCCTGTCTCGGGGCGTCCTGACGTCGGTGCAGCTGCGTTTTGTACCTTACCACTGCGCTTCAGGTGGCCCGAGGACCGCTTGCTAAGCCAAGCGACTCTGCTCCTCAGCCCTGCCTGCGTATTTCCTCGCCTCCACGTCCCGGTGGATGGAGCGGGAAAACTTCTTCTCCGTAGGTGCACACAACCGCACGACCTGCCGCAGAAACTAATAGAGGAGAAGGAAAGAAGCCCCTCGCATGTGGGCGCAAAGAAGCGCCTCTCGTGGGTAGGACCAGCGAACCGACAAGGGAAAAAATTGCCGCACTTCCCCCGCGGGAAACCAACCGCTGACGCTCTCAGGGAGGTGATCAGACAGGAAAAGTTTTGCTCCCTTCTTGCTTCAGACCTGAAACGCCATCGTCGGCATCACCACCCCAAACCAGACCCATCGACTCGAACAAATTCCGGTGTCCTGGGCTCACAGAGTTGCCGAGACGTCAAATATGTTTTCTGTCCTCCAAGCATGCTGTAGGGTGTAAGCGAGTCCCGCACGCCCAGACTAGATGAAAATAAGAGTTTCCTTCGGCGTGCTCTCTAGCAGTTTCCCTTACATTGCCCTTTCCTTCCTGGGATTAGAGTCGCTTAGAAACGTGGCGTTTCGCTCGTGTCTTTTGCACCTCAAAACGTCACGTCGGGCGTTCGTCACAAGAAGTTGGTACATACTATTCTCTGAATGTATTTTGTGGTATTGAAGCAGCCTGTCTGCTCCGAAAAAGCAGTATGTGACTGTTGTCCTGCTCTGAGTGTGGGGGGTGGGGGTGGGGTGGGTTGGGGAGGGCACTCCTGAAAGGTGATTTCCAAACCCTTTCCCCAAACAAGAAGCTTCCAACACCTCGCAATTGACCCTTTCCCTGTCCCCAAAGGTAGACCTCACTTAGGAGTCCAGAAGGCGGTTGTCACTACTAGAGAGTTCAAGGACTTAGCATCCAAGAACCCAATTGTTGTTATTATTATGCAAAGCACTTCATCCAAATCTTTAAGGCTTGCCACCTACTGGATCCGGATCTCTTTTCCAAGCTAGACGACGCTTTGGGTTCTAAATCTACAAGAGCTCTGACCGGTCGCACCAGTGGGGGCACTTTCACCATGCCTAAGACTAGAGGAGATGATGAACAGGATGAGGAAGCCAAAGACTAAAATGAAATCTCCAGGTCATGGACTGACTGTCCTAGAGGCAATGCTGCCCCAAGGCCTTCTGAGCATGTGTATTGCAATTGTCCTGTGTGTATACATAATGCTGCTTCTATGAGTGAGGTTGTTTTTCCATTGGTGTCTTTTTTTGTTCTGTGTCAAGAGTGTAGTCAATTAACTCTAGCAATTATCTCAATATCAATCAGTTAGTCTAGAATGGTTTTTGTCACCCTGCTTCCTCACTCTGATGTTTGGGAATTCTGTCCACTCAGGCACTCCTGTTTTTCTTGTTAGAAGACCTGGTTTTCTCTCTACACTACCCTGTCCTTCCTGACATTTTACCCTGCCTCTCTACTTAAGTGCCTTTAAGCTAGGCATATCCCACACCATAGCACAGTTCTGAAGGTTCGGAATTTGTGCTCTGGGGCTTGGTAATACTTAATAATAGTCTCCTGAAGCAGGCTCCGTACTCCCCATGCCATGCTTCTTTATATTAGCATAGATTCAAGTATCCACATTCCTCCCTCAAGAAAGTAATCTCTGCTATTGGTAGAATTGCAGCATGCAGCATCTCTTTCTCAGATCTCCAGTTGATTTCATGGATGTTCAGAATGATTTGATAATTATCCAGCTGAATCCAGAGACCAGGGGAACATAGGGTCGTCTACTCTGCCACCTCAACTGCTCAGGAGATGATTGTAAAATATTTATCCTCCATCTTGTTGATGTTAAATATCAAGTTCTTTGATTTTGTTGTGCCCAAGTTTGTGAATCCAAGAAACCACCGAGGAGCTGACACTGATGCAAGTACACGAGGGTTTATTAACAAGTTCGAGCTTGGGTCCAAGTATACCCGACAGAACAGAGCAGGGACTTGGACCTCGAGGTGGGTTCCAGCTTAGTTTTATGGGCTGGTCTAGGGGACCTCCAGAAGGGGTGGAGGAATTTCTCAAGTTCTGTTTACATTCTGATATCTGGCTGTCTGGGGCGTTAAGCTCTGTTCTCATTCTAATATGGAGGCTTCCTGCCACTGGTGTTGAGCTCTGTTCTCATTCTAGTATGGGGCTTTCTAGGGCATTAAGCTGTTTTTTTCCTGTAACTGAAGTAAGGTAAAGTTCAGCTCTTATTCACAGGGGCCTGAGATTGCTGTACTTGTGATAATGCTTAACACTGAACTTAAGGTGGAATGCCCTTAATTTTCTGAGCCTCCACAATTTGTGGTTATTGAACCACACGTGCTTGCCAGGAATAAATCCATCTGTTCATGATGAGTGAGTTTTAATGGTTTTTTAATGCAAAGTACTCATTTGGTTGAAGATTTTTGCATGTATCTTCATCAGGGATATTGGCCTGTAGATTTTTCTGAGTGATGTCTTTGTCTAATTTTGGTATTAGGATAATGGGGCATTATACAATGTATCTACAAGATTTCCTTCTTTCCTATTTTTTGGATACCTTGAAAAGAATAGGTGTTACCTCTTCTTTAAATGTTTCATAAAATTCATCCTTTGAATCCATCGATCCTAGAGTTTTATTTTTTGGTACTTCTTTGATTGCTTATTCAATTTCACTACTACTAATCTCTCTGTTCAGATTTGCTCTTTCTTCTTGATATAATTTTGGGACTTTATGTCTCTAGGGATCTAACTATTTCTTTTGTCCAGTTTGTTCACATGTAGTTTTTGTTGGGCCAGTGGAGTCTAGGGGGATAGGGAGGCACCAACAAAATAGTAGCGGGCACTCCATTGTAAATATTTGACAATCCTCTTGTTGCCCCCACCTCAGAACTTTCCCATCACCAGCCGGTTGCCCGAGGACACTTCATCAGGGGGAGACTGGACCTAGGCGGGAAACCTGAACCATACTTACCCAGACCCCATATAAGGGCATGGGCAGTTATTGCCCCAGGCCTATTCCACCAGTAATATGCCTAATACCTATCACCCTGTGCAGACACTCCCCCTTACCCTTCCCCTCTTAAAAAGCCTGCTTGCCCTCCCCTGCACATGACTTCCCCTGCCCCACTCTCTCCCTCCCTGCGGGCTGCGGAACCTTGCTGGAGAGCATGTCACATTAAAAGCCTGTTTCCACCAACTTTTGCCTGGCCTCTCTATTTCACTTCACTACTGATCACTACTGATCAGATTAAACCTGACAGTTTTTCACAGCATTCCTTTTTGTTTAAAGATTTATTTATTGGGATGCCTGGGTGGCTCAGCGGTTAAGTGTCTGCCTTTGGCTCAGGGCTGATCCCAGATCCTGGGATCGAGTCCCACATCGGGCTCCCTGCATGGAACCTGCTTCTCCCTCTGCCTATGTCTCTGTCTCTCTCTCTGTGTCTCTCATGAATAAATAATAAAATCTTTAAGAAAATAAAGGTTTATTTATTTACGAGAGAGAGAAAATGCATGTGAGTTGGGGGAGGGGCAGGGGAAAGAATCCTGAAGCTGACACCCCACTAAGTGCAGAGCTCTCTATGTATCTATGGGATCCTGATCTGAGCCTAAACTAAGACTCAGATGTTTAACCAACTGAGCCACCCAGAGGCCCTCTCATAGTATTCTTTTATAGTATTCTTTGTTTTTCTGTGGTGTTACTTTATTTTATTTTATTTTATTTTATTTATTAAAGTTATTGTTTTTTAAAGATTTTATTTATTTATTCATGAGAGACACAGAGAGAGGCAGAGACATAGGCAGAGGGAGAAGCAGTCTCCATGCAGGGAGCCCAACCTGGGACTGGATCCCAGAACTCCAGGATCACTCCCTGAGCTGAAGGCAGACGCCCAACCGCTGAGCCACCCAGGCATCCCTATTAAGTTTTTAAACATATTTAGTTAATTATTTATTGTAGGCTCTGTGTCCAGTGTGAAGTCCAACGTGGAGCTCGAACTCACAACCCTGAGACTAAGACCTCAGCTGATATCAAGAGTTGGACACTTAGCTGACTGAGCCAGCAAGGTGCCCGTGACGTTTTGATTTACATTTCAGATAGTTAATATACAGTGTAATATTAGTTACAGGAATGCAGTATAGTGATTCAACATCTCCATACATTATTCAGTGCTCCTTAATCCCCATCACCTGCTCAGCCCCCACCTAGCTCCCCTCTGATGTGTTCCCTACAGTTAAGAGGCTGATTATTGGTTTGTCTTTTGGGTATTGAGTTTTAGAAGTTCTTTTTTTTTTTTTTAAGATTTTATTTATTATTCATGAGAGATAGAGAGAGAGGGAGAGGGAGAGACACAGGCAGAGGGAGAAGCAGGCTCCATGCAGGGAGCCCAATGTGGGACTCGATCCCGGGACTCCAGGATCACACCCTGGGCCAAAGGCAGGCACTAAGCCCCTGAGCCACCCAGGGATCCCCTAGAAGTTCTTTTTAAAAAAAAAGATTTTATTTATCTATTCATGAGACACATACAGAGAGAGAGAGGCAGAGACATAGGGAGAGAGAGAAGCAGTATCCATGTAGGCAACCCGACATGGAACTCCATCCCTAGACTCCAGAATCATGCCCTGAGCCAAAGGCAGATGCTCAGTTGCTGAACCACCCAGGTGTACTCCATACTGTCTTGATCATCACATCTCTGTAGTAGAACTTGAAGTCCAAATTGTGATACCTCTAGCTTTGCTTTTCTTTTTCAAGGTCATTTTGGCTTTTTACAGTCTTTTGTAGTTCCAAACAAGTTATGGGATTGTTCTTTGAAAAACTCCTGTTTGTGTTTTGATAGAGATTTCATTAACCATGTAGATTGCTTTGGGTAATATAGATATTTTAACAATATTTCTTCTTCCAATCCATGAATATGGAATATCTTTTTATTTCCTGTGTTGTCCTCATCTGCTTTCATCAGTTTCATAGTTTCCAGACAGAGTAGAGGTCTTTACCTCTTTGGTTGAGTTTATACCTAGATATTTTATTTTGAGTGCAATTATAAATGGAATTCTTTTCTTCACATCTCTTTGTGCTTCTTGAATTGGTATATAGAAATGCAATATATTTCTGTACATTGAGTTGTATCCTGGAACTTAAGTGCATTTGTTTACAAGTTCTACCAATTTTTTGGTGGACTCTTTCAGGTTTTATATATATAAATATATAGTATCTGTCAGGTTTAATCTGATGGGTAGTGAAATGGAATAGAGAGAGTCCAGGCAAAAGTTGGTCAAAACAGGCTTTTAATGGGATGTGCTCTCAGGCGAGGTTCCAAGGCCCACAGGGGAGGAAGAGAGACCGCAGGGGAGGGAGAGAGCGGGAAGTTACGGGCCAGGGTAGTTGTGCCCAGGCAAACCGCAGGGATGTCTATAAAGAGTTTTCAGCAGGAAGATGAGGGTAAGGCAGCATTCCAATTAGGGCAAGGGTTACAGGTCTTTGTACGATAAGTTAGGTAGGGTGGCAAGGCAGAGTTATTGGGAGGTTGCTGGCCTGGGGTCAGCAGTTTTGAGGTCCCCAGTCTTGCCAGCCCAACAGTATTATATAATGAGCAAATAATGGAAGTTTGGCTTCTTCCTTGCTGATTTAGATGCTTTTTATATCTTTTTGCTGCCTAATGCTGAGGCTACGATTTCCAGTATTATGTCAAACAACAGTGAAGAGTGGACATCTCTGTCTTGTTCTTCACTTAGGGAGAAAGGTCTGTTTTTCTCCAATGAGGATAATATCAGCTAAGGGTTTTTCGTATGTGTTATTTTTTATGTTATGTTCCCTTTAAACCTACTATGTTGAGGGTATTTTAAAGAGATTTTATTTATTACTCATGAGAGATACAAAGAGAGGGGCAGATACACAGGCAGAGGGAGAAGCAGCCTCCATGCAGGGAGCTCCATGTGGGACTAGATCCCGGGATTCTGGGATTATGCCCTGAGTTGAAGGCTGAGGCTCAACCACTGAGCCACCCAGGCATCACCCAAGAATCATACTCTTAACTGAGCCATCCAGGCACCCCTTAGGCAAAATAAACTTTAAAAGAAGTACTATATGGGACACCTGGGACATTCCCAAGATACATACTGTTAGGCCACAAAAGAAGTCTAAACAAATTCAAAGGTTAGAAGTCATACCACGCATCTTTTCTGACCACAACATATGAAACTAGAAATCAACCACAAGAAAAATCTGTAAGAAGTACAAATACACAGGGGTTAAAAAACATGCTACCAAACAAATGGACGGGTCAACCGAAAAATCAAATAGGGAATAAAAAAAATATAAAGAGAAAAATGAAAATAAAAGCAACAGTTGAGGGCACCTGGGTGGCTTAGTGGTTGAATGTCTGCCTTCAGCTCAGGTTGTGATCCCAGGGCCCTGAGATTAAGTACTGCATTGGGCTCACTGCAGGGAACTTGCTTCTCCCTCTTCCTATGTCTTTGCCCCTCTCTCATGAATAAATGAAAAAAATCTTTTAAAAAATTAAAGAAGGGATCCCTGGGTGGCACAGCGGTTTAGCGCCTGCCTTTGGTCCAGGGCGCGATCCTGGAGACCTGGGATCGAATCCCACGTCGGGCTCCCGGTGCATGGAGCCTGCTTCTCCCTCCGCCTGTGTCTCTGCCTCTCTCTCTGTATGACTATCATAAATAAATAAATAAAAATAAAATAATAAAAAATTAAAGAAGAGTTAATACCTTTCTTCTTAAACTATTCCAAATAATAGAAGTTGACAGGGTAGCTCAGGTGGCCCTGCGGTTTAGCGATTCCTTCAGCCTGGCGCGTGATCCTGGAGAACCGGGATGGAATCCCACATTGGGCTCCCTGCATGGAGCCTACTTCTCTCTCTGCCTGTGTCTCTGCCTCTCCTCTCTCTCTCTCTCTCTCTCTCTCTCTCTCTGTGTATCTGCCATGAATAAATAAATAAGATCTAAAAGAAAAAAAAAATTCACAGAAAACTTCCCAATGCATTCCATGAGGCCAGAATGACCTTGATATCAAAAGCAGATAAAGCACACGCCCTAAAAAGTGCAGGGCAATGTCTCTGAATGAACATAGATTCAAAAATCCTCAAAGTACTAGCAAAGTGAATCCAACAATACATATTAAAAAATCATTCACTACGATCAAGTAAGTTTTATTACTAGGATGCAAGAGTGGTTCAATATTCATAAATCAACGAACATGATACACACCACATCGATAAGAGAAAGGATAAGAAACATATATTCTTTCAAAAGATGCAGAGAAAGCATTTGATAAAGTATAGTAGCCTTTCTTGATAGAAAAGTAGGGGTAGGGGGAACATGTCTCAACACAATAAAGGCCGTATATGAAAAAAAAAAAAAAAAAACCACAGCTAATATGACATACAATGGTGGAAAACTGAGAGCTTCCCCTTAAGATGAGGAACAGGACAAAGCTGTTCTGTCAACATAATACTGGAAGTCCTAGGCTCAGCAATCAGACAACAAAAAGAAATAAAAGACATCTAAAGTAGAAAGGAAGAAGTAAAATTTTCAATGACTGCAGTTGGCTTGATACTCTGTATAGAAAATCTGAAGGACTCCACCAAAAAACTAAAATGGATAAGTAAATTCAGTAAAGTTGTAAAATAACAAAATCAATAAACAGAAATGCATTGTCAGGAGAGGATAGGAGGCAGAGTAGGAGGACCCTAGGCTCATCTTCTCTCAAAACACAACTAGAGATCTGTTAAGTTATCCTAAATACCCCAGATATCTATTTGAAGCCTTACAAAATCCACAAATAAAGGAAAAGAAGATACCCCATTAAAGAAGATGACTAGTACAGAGAAGTGGTTTAGGGAAGAAATGTTCTGTGGGTAGTATGGAGGCAGGGAAGCCATAGTCACTGAGAAATGTTAAGACAGAGGAACACAGAGAGGAACACACAAGAACTTTTCCCCAAAGCCGGTGGCGTGGTAAGTGAGAGGGCCTGGATTTCATGAGTTATTGCAGCCCATGGGGCTTAAAACCTGGAGTCTTTAAGGTCTGCAGGCTGGGCTGGGATAGAGCCCTGAGACCACAGTACTGCTCCTGGGAAGAAGGTAGGCAACCAACCCAGGTGCAGCCAGCCTGGAAACATAATCTGAACACTATGTGGAGCACACAGTGATGAGATTATTCACACATTTTTGAGAGTATTCCTGGGAGGCAGCATTCACAGAGATGCCTTTCCTGGAACAGGGCAGTTGGCTGATGTCATTTTCCTCCACCTTCCCTCACCATGAACACAGAGCCACCAGCAGGAGGCACAGACATTGACTGGCTTACTTGCTTACATGGAGCCCCACTGCCCTGTGCTTCAGTGGGACTGTCCCCCTCACTCAAGCTTGCATAGTAGGCCCCTCCCCCAAAGACCAGCACAAATCACTGTCCAAATCACCAGAGAGTTCTGCAGGATCTCAGTTCTGCTGGAGATGATGTCTAGTCTCACTTCACAAGCAGACCAGAGAACACCCAGTTACAACTCACCACTTTCAGGCCAAAAACCAAACACCGCCCACTGCAAGTAAAGAGAGCCTCTGCAGATGACCAACCTAAGGACAGAGCAGCCAAAACACAGCAGCAGAGTATACATAGCACATGCCAGAGACACTCCCTGGAGTAACAGGCCCTGGACAATACATGACCTCCTCTTCAGAAGGCCAGAAAAATTTGCAACCAAGAATATTCTGTCCTGCAGGACTATCATCAGAATAGAAGGAGACATAATGAGTTTCTCAGACAAACAAAAAATAAGTGAGTTTTTTACCAGCCCTGAAAGAAATAGTAGGGAGTACTCTTTGAGTGCAAAGGAAAGACCAAAAATAACAAACACAAAAACCGAAAAGAAAATTTCCAGGAAAAAAATGATAAAACAAGTAATAAAGCAGCACTAAATACAATCTATCAATATCAATATCTATCAATAACTACTTTGAATATAAATAAATGGACTAAACCCTCCAATAAAAAGATACAGGGTTTCAGAATGGATTAAAAATGTGGTGAGAGCACAAGAGCACTCATTTTAGACCTAAAAACAGCTATAGATTAAAAGTGAGGAAGAAATACTTATCATATAAATGGATATCAGGAGAAAGCTGGAGTAGAAATACTTATATCTGACAAACTGGACTTAGTTTTTTTTTTTTTTTTTTTTTTTTATCCTACTTTGGTATCTGGGTAGTACTATCTTATGATCCAGGAATTGCACTACTAAGTATTTTCCCAAAGGATATGAAAATACTGATTCAAAGGGATACCTGTATGGTAATATTTAGAGCAACAATAGCCGAATTATAGAAAAAGCCCAAATGTCCATTGACTGTTGAATGGATAATGATGTGGTACATATGTACAATGAAATATTACTTGGCAATAAAAAGAATGAAATTGCTATTTGCAAGGATGTAGATTGAGCTAATCAGTATTATGCTAAGTGAAATAGGTCAGTCATAGAAAGACAAATACCATATGATTGTACTACTGTGCAATACAAAAAACAAAACAAATGAACACAGGGAGGAAAAAAAGAGAGAAAGGCAAACCAAGAAACAGACTATTCTTTCTTTCGTTTTTTGTTTTTTTTTTTAAGATTTTGTTTATTTATTCACAAGAGACACATACAGAGAGAGAGAAACAGAGACACACACACACACACACAGAGAGAGAAACAGAGACACAAGAAGAAGCAGGCTCCCTGAAGGGAGCCCAATGTAGGACTTGATCCCAAGGCTCCAGGATCACACCCTGGATTGAAGGCAGGTGCTCAATCCCTGAGCCACCCAGGCATCCCAAGAAACAGATTCTTAACTATAAAGAAGATATTGATTATGTTGGGCCGGGGGGATCAAGGGGAATCAGGAGGCACCAAGAAAATGGTGGCAGACCCTCTACCTTGTTGCCCCCACCTCAGAACTTTCCCATCACCAGCAGACCACCCCAGGACACTTCATTAGGGGGAGACTGGACCTACGCAGGAAACTTGAACTGTAGTTTACCCAGGCCCCATATATGGGCATGGACAGTTATTGCCCCATGCCGATTTCACCAGTAATATGCCTAATACCTATCAACCCATACAGACACACAACCCCTTACTCCTCCCCCCTTAAAAAGCCCCCTTAAAAAGCCCCCTTAAAAAAGCACTCTCCTGCTCGCGACTTCCCCAGCCTGCAACTTTCCTGCTCTCTCCCTCCCCTGCAGGCCTCAGAACCTCTCTGGCCCTGCCCGAGGACGAACATCCCGTTAAAAGCCTGTTTCTACCAACTTTTGCCTGGCCTCTCTATTTCATTTCACTACCGATTGGATTAAACCTGACAGATTGCTGCATAGTTACTGGAGAGTACATGTGGGGATGGGTTAAATAGGTGATAGGTATTAAGGATACTTGTCATGAGCACTGGGTATGATATATAAGGATGAATCACCAGATTTTACACCTGAAACTAGTCTTATATTGTATGTTAACTAATTGGAATTCAAATAAAAATTTGTAAAGAGAAAAAATGAACTGAATGAATAAAACAGTAATTAATTAATAAATTGCACCTTAAAATTTTTGTTATAATACCTGATCTTTAAAAAACACAAATATAGTGAAAATATTTATGTATAACAGATTCCATAAAGAGTTAAAAATCAGATATTGTAAACAATATGTATTTTAAGAATTTGTTGGGGGCACCTGTGTAGCTGATGCTCAGGTCATGATCTCAGGGTCCTGGAATCAAGACTCAAATGTGGCTCCCCTGCTCAGAAGGGTTATCGGCTTCTGCCTCTGCCCTCCCCACTTCTTCTGTACTGTCGTTCTCAAAGAAATAAGTCAAATCTTTTTTTTTTTAATGAAAAAAAAGTTTTTAATTTATTCACAACAGACAGAGAGAGAGAGAGAGAGAGAGAGAGGCAGAGAGACAGGCAGAGGGAGAAGCAGCCTCCATGCAGGGAGCCCGATGTAGCACTGGATCCCAGGACCCCAGGGTCATGCCCTGAGCGGAAGGTGGGCACCCAACCCCTGAGCCACCCCCCAGGCTGCCCTCAAATATTTTTTAAAAAGAAAAACATAGCAATATGATTGATATTAAGTGTCTAATTTTCAAAGCATAGTGATTTATGAAAACATTAAAGTCTGCTATGTAAGAAATCACTTTTTTAAGGTTATAGAATACTGCACATTTTACCTCCAACACAAGAGGTCACAGTGCTTTTTATAAAATCTACATATGTTCTCATAAAATCTACATATGAATCGTAAGCCAAAGAGTCAAAGTAAATAATAACAATAATTTACAGACAGTTGAGGCAAGAAAAGCAAGCCTAACTCCTCTTCTTTTTTTTTTATTTTTAAAAATATTTTATTTATTTATTTATGACAGACACAGAGAGAGGCAGGGACATAGGCAGAGGTAAAAGCAAACAGACAAACAAAAAATATTGAGGACTCAATGCAGGACTCAATCCCAGGACCCCAGGATCATGACCTGAGCCAAAGGCAGACGCTCAAACACTGAGCCACCCAGGTGCTCTAGTGTTATATTTTAACATAAGATTATGTTTTCGAACTAGATGTGTGTTATTCATTTTATTTTAATTTTTAAAAATATTTACATTCAATTTAGGTAACAGATAATATATTATTAGTTTCAGGAGTAGTGTTTAGTGATTCATTCTTTACATATAACACCCAGAGTTCATCATGCACCCTCCTTCATGCCCCTCACAAATTACCCCATCTCCGCACCCACTGCCCCTCCAGCAACCTTCAGGGTTTTTTCCCTAGAATTAAGAGTCTCGTATGGTCTATCTCTCTGTTTTCATTTTAGTAGACATTAGCCAGATGACTACTGATTACTTGAAACTTGCCTCATCCAAATTGAGAGATATAAAATACAGATAACATTGAAAAGTATGTCTACTTTAAAGGTTGAAATGATATTTTGATACACTGGATTAAATAGAATAAATTATTCAAATACATTTTATCTACCTATTTATTTGTTTGTTTACTTATTTATTTATTTTGTGAGCAAGTGGCATCGGGGTGGGGCAGAGGCAGAAAGAGAGAATCATAGGGAACCTCCATGCTTAGTGCAGAGCCTGGCTTGAGGCTCACTCTCATTACCCTGAGATCATGACCTGAGCCAAGATCAAGAGTCAGCTGCTTAAGCAACTGAGCTATCCAGGTACCCCTTTATCTTTTTTTAATGTGGCTTCCAGAAAATTTTAAATTACAAATATGGCTGACATTTGCAGTTCATATATTTGTTGCATAGTACTGACAATGTATATACCATAGCATAGGTTAAGTTATATGTGAGAATAAAACAAACCAAAAATGTAAAGAATGAAAATAAGAAGGAAATTAATTCTGGGAGAGCCATAAGAATTTTGGAAACAGACTCTGCTCCTAAAGGATCAGAGTATCACTGTATCACTAAGTCTCACATCCAGCACAGTGGCAGCAGGGCAAAAAGCACCCAGGTTGCAATTAAACTTCTATTGGTGCTTTTCTTGCCAGTTAGGCTAACAGAGGGCAAGAAAAATGGTTTGTGCCAGCATTTTCAATCCCAGAAAATGAAAAAAACAAAAAAAACAAAAACATAAAAAGTTAGAAAATAATTAAAATGGAGGTAAGCAATTTACTTGATAGAGGTTTTTTTTTTTTTTAAGATTTTACTTATTTATTCATGAAAGACAGACACACAGAAAGAGAGGCAGAGACACAGGCAGAGGGAGAAGCAGGCTCCATGCAGTGACTCGGGACTTTATCCTGGGTTTCCAGGATCATGCCCTCGGTTGAAGGCAGTGCTAAACCGCTGAGCCCCCTGGGCTATCTCTGATAGAGTTTAAAGTAACGGTCATAAATGTGCTCTCCAGACTTGACAGACTCGGTGAACTCATGAGTTCAACAAAAGCATAGAAAATACAAAAATTAAAAGAAAGCCAGTGAGAACTAAGCAAATACAATTGAAATGAAAAATAATGAAAAGAATCAATAGCATGTTAGATGATGCAGTAGAACAAAGCAGTGAGCTCAGACATAAGGTAATGGAAAGCAACCAAATTAAAAAGAAAAAAAGAATTTTAAAAATGAGGAGGTTAAAAAAATGAGGAGGTTGAGGAATCTCTAGGACAATATCACAGGTAATAAGAGTAGCATTTAAAGGTCTAGAGAAGAGAGACACAGCACATAATATTACCTAAAGAAATAAAATCTGAAAATTTTTTTCAGGAAACTCAGGAAAGGAAACTAACTCAGGAAAGGAAACAGATATGTAGGTCCAGGAAGCACAAAAACCCAAACAAGATAAGCCCAAGGAGATCCACACAACATACATAATACTTTGATTTTTTTAGAGAGCCTCTGTGAGCCAGGGAGGAACAGATAGAGAAAGGGAGGGACAGAAGCAGACTCCCCAGTGAATGTAGAGTCTAATTAGTGCTCCATCCCACACCCTGAGATTATGACCAGAGCGGAAATCAAGAGTTGAATACTCAACTGACTAAGCCATCCAGGCACTCCAAGACACATAATAATTGAAATGGCAAAAATTTTAAATGAAGAGAATAATAAATAAGGGAGAAAAGAAATAATTACATTCAAAGGCACTCCCTTAAGACTATAAGATGATTTTCAGAACATTTGCAGACCATCAGAGAGCTACATGTTATATATAAATTGCTGAAAGGAAAAAGCCTGCAACCTAGAATACAGGCAAAGTGTTTCTATTTATTTATTTATTTATTTATTTATTTATTTATTTATTTATTTATTTATTTATTTATTTATTTAGACTGGCTCTTGTTTAAAGATTTTATGTATTTATGACAGACACACACACACACAGAGGCAGAGACACAGGCCAAGGGAGAAACAGGGTCCATGCAGGGAGCCCAACATAGGACTCGAATCCAAGTTTGCAGGATCACACCCTGGGCTGAAGGTGGTGCCAAACCACTGGGCCACCAGGGCTGCCCAAAGTGTTTCTTTAGAATTGAAGGAGATACACAGTTTCCCGTGAAACTGAGAGTTTATCACCACTATATCAGTCATGAAAGAATTGTTAAGGAAAATTTTCAAGTGCAAAGAAGTGAAGAACAGACAAAAACTTTAAAAATCAGGAAAAAGATTAACAAAATGGAAAAAAGTACATACAAATCAATATTTACTTTAAGTGGACTAAATGCTTCAGTCCAAACATATAGAGCAATTGAATAAATAGAAAAATACAAGATCCATCTATACAGTATCTACAAGAGATATACAAAATAAAAGTGAGGGGATGGAAAATAAAATATTCCATGCAAATGAAAGCAAAAAAAAAAAAGCTGGGCAATAATATTTATGTCCGACAATATTCATTATTTTATAAAAGATTTCTATTTATTTACTTGAGAGAGAAAAAAGAAAGTATAAGTAGGGGTAGGAGGGGCAGAGGGAGAAGAAAAAGCAGACTCCATGCTGAACAGAGAGCCAGATGTAAGACTCAGTCCAGGACTCTGAGATCATGACCTGAGCTGAAGGCAGATGATTAACTTATTGACCCACCCAGGTGTCCCCAGACAATATACTTTAAAAGGAAAGTAACAAAAAACAAGCAAACAAATGAGAGGCATTATATAATGATAAATGGATAAATCGTTAAAAATTTTAACCATTATAAATAACTATGCACCAGGTATAGGACCACCTGAGTAGGTAAACCACAAGGAAAGGAAATATAGGGCATCCCAGATGGCTCAGCGGTTTAGCTCTGCCTTCAGCCCAGGGCATGATCCTGGAGACCCGGGATCCAGTCCCATTTCAGGCTCCCAGTGTAGAGCCTGCTTTTCCCCTTGCCTTTGTCTCTATCTCTCTGTCTCTCTCAATGTGTGTCTCATGAATAAATTAATTAATTAATTTCAAAAAGGGAAAGGAAATATAAGAGGAATATAAAGGGAAATGTTGATTGTAATGCAATAGTATTAAAATATTTTAGCACTCAATTATACCAGTGGTTAAATCATTTAGAAGAGAATCAAAAAGGGAACTATCATTGAAGATAACATTAAATCAGATATACTTAACAGACATATACAGAACAATCTGTCTAAAACCAGCAGAATATACATCTTTTCAAGTGCACGTGAACATTTTCCAGGATATATCACATAACAAAACACAAAGATGTCTCAATAAATTTGAGAAGATTGAAATCATAGCAAGATTCCTTTCTAACCACAGTGATACAGAACTAGAAACCAACCACAAGAATGCTGAAAAAAAACACAGCTAAACAACATGCTAATAAACAACCTATTAGTAAAGAAGAAATGAAAAAGGATATTAAAAATACCTTGAGACACATGAAAATGGAAAAACAATCATTCAAAAATCTTCTGGACAGGGATGCCGGGGTGGCTCAGTGGTTGAGCGCCGCCTGCCTTTGACCCAGGGCATGATCCTGGAGTCCTGGGATGAGTCCCATATCGAGCTTCTTGCATGAAGCCTATTTCTCTCTCTGCCTATGTCTCTGCCTCTCTGTGTGTGTGTGTCTCTCATGAATGAATAAATAAAATCTTAAAAAAAAATCTTCAGGATACAATAGAAGCTTTTTGAGATAGACATTGATAGCAACATAGACCTACCTCAAGAAACAAGAAGCATCTAAGGTAAACAATCTAAACTTCCACCTCAATAAGTGAAAGAGAGAAAGAAAAACATGAGAGATAGGAAAGCACAAAGTGAGTAGAGTGAAGAAAAGAGTAAAAATCAGAGCAGTCATCAAAGTAACTAAGGCTTAAAAAATGGAAAAAATTAATGAGAGGAAGAACTGGTTCTTCAAAAGAGTAAAATTCTTATACCTTTAGCCAGACTCTCTAAGAGAAAAGAAAGAAGGGCAGTGGCACAGCTCAGTAGGTTGGGTGTCTGCCTCTTGATTTTTTTTTTAAGATTTTAGTTATTTATTCACAAGAGACACAGAGACAGAGAGAGAGGCAGAGACATAGGCAGAGGGAGAAACAGGCTCCCTGCAAGAAACCCAATGTTGAACTTGATCTCAGGACCCTCGTATCATGCTCTGAGCCAAAGGAAGATGCTCAACCACTGAGCCAGTCAGATGGCCCTGACTCTTGGTTTTTGAATCAGGTCATGATGTTGAGGTTGTGGAATTGAGTACTACATTGGGCTTGCGTTTAGTAGGGAGTTTCCTTGAGATTCCTTTGCTCTCCCTCTCTGCTCACTTGTGTGTCACTTCCTCTATCTCAAATAAATAAATAAAGCTTTAAAAGAAAACAAAGAGAAAAGACCTGAAATAAAAGAGAAATTACAACAAACACCACAGAAATAGGATCATGAAAAAAGAAAAAGAAATAGAATCATGAGAGATTACAAGAAAAATTTATATACCAACAAATTGAACATCTTAGGAAAAATGGATAAATTCCTAAAAATATACAATTTTCCAAGAGTAAATCAGGAAAGACAAACTCTGAACAGACCAATTAGTACTAACAAAATTGAATCTATAATCAAAAGTCAAGGACCAGATGGTTTCACAGGTGAATCATATCAATTTATTTAGGGTAGAGTTAATACCTATCCCTTCATAAACTATTCCAGAAATCAATGAGAAAGGAAAGATCCAAATAATGAGATCAGTATTATGCTTTTAAAATAATTTTTATTTATTCATTCATGAGGGACAGGGGGAGGGAGAGAGAGAGGGAGAGAGAGAGAGAGAGAGAGAGAGAGAGAGAGAGAGAGAAGCAGAGACAGAAGCAGGCTCCATGCTGAGAACCTGATGTGGGATTTGATCCCTGGTCTCCAGGATCAGGCTCTGGGTTGAAGGTGGCACTAAACCGAAGGTGGCACCTACAGCCACCTGGGCTGCCCTGGTATTATCCTGATACCAAAACCAACCAAAAAAATTTACACGCAAATGTTCCCAAAGAATAACCTAGGAATGCAAAATTCTCAGTAAAATATTAGCAATTCAGCAATACATACAAAAATATTAATCATAGTAAAGTGGAATTTATTCCATGATTCAAAATATTTCAGATCCACAAACCAATCAACATGATATACTACATTAACAAAATAAATGATAAAAATCATATGATTATTTCAATAGACACAGAAAAAGCATTGGACAAAATTCAACTTCCTCTCATGAAAATAACTCTCAACAAAGTGGATATACCTCCACACAATAAAAGCTATATAAAGCGAACATCATACTCAATGAAGAAATGAAAAGTTAAAAGCTGAAACCTTTTCCTCTAAGATCAGGAATAAGGCCAAAAAAGTTCACTTACCACTTTTATTGAATACAGTACTGAAAATTACATCCCAATTGGTAACAAAGTTATAAATTGTCACTCTTTGCAGATGACATTTTACTACATATAAAAAACCCTAAAGGCTTCACCAAATAATTGTTAGAACTAATACATGAAATAGGTGAAGTTGCAGGATACAAAATTAATATATAGAAATCTATTGTATTTTTGTACACTAATAATGAACTATGAGGAGAAATTAAGAGAAGTTTCTGTTTATAATTCCATCTCAAAGGTTAAATACCTAGGAATAAATTTAACCACAGGTGAAAGACCTTTATGCTAAAACAGTAAAACATTAATAAAAGAAGCTGAAGATAACAGGCCCTCCAAAATGGAAAGATATACCATGCACAAGGACTTGAAGAATTAATATTTTTAAAAGCTATGTACAGATTTAATTCAATCCCTATGAAAATATAGATAGTATTTTTCAGAAAACTAGAATATAGACTAAAATTTGTGTGGAACTACAGAAAACAGCCAAACCAATATTGAGAAAGAAAAACAAATATCACAATTCTAGATTTCTCAATATACTACAAATGTATAGTAATCAAAACAGTGATTACATGGCACTGGCATGAAAAATATATACAGACAAGTGGAACAGATAGCTCAGAAATTAAGAGACAGGTGGTCAATTAATCTATAACAAAGGAGGCAAGAATGAAGGAGGGTGGCAGTTGGTTAAGTGTCCAATTCTTTTTTTAAAGATTTTATTTATTCATGAACGAGGCATGAGAGAGGGAGGCAGAGACATAGGCAGGGGGAAAAGCAGGCTCCAAACAGGGAACCCGATGTGGGACTCAATGTGGTAATTGATCCTGGGACTCCAGGATCATGGCCTGGGCCAAAGGCAGGTGCTAAACCACTGAGCCACCTGGGGATCCCCCAAATGTCCAATTCTTGATTTTGGCTCAGGTCGTGATCTCTTAGTCATGAGACTAAGTTCTGCATTGGGCTCCACATGTACTCAGCATGGAGTCTGCTTGAGACTCTCTCTCCCTCTCCTTCTGCTCCTCCTGCTCATGCTCTTTCTCTCTAAAATAAATAAATAAAACTTAAAAAAAAAGAATATACAGTGACAGAATGGACAGTCACTTCAGTAAATGATGTTAGGAAAGCTGGACAGCTACATGCAAAAGAACATCGGGCAACTTAATAAACTCAAAATGGACCGAAGGCCTAAATATAGAAACTAAAAGCATTAAACTTCCAAAAGAGAACATAGTAAATTCTTGGACCATTCTTAGTAATATTTTCTTGGCTCTGGCTCCTCAGGCAAAGGCACAAAATCAGAAATAAACAATTGGGACCACATTGAAGTAAAACACTTCTTACACAGCAAAAGGAACCAACAACAAAATGAATAAGTTCTTTGCAAACGATATACCCAACAAGTGATTAATAACCAAAATATCTAAGAACTCATACAACCTAACACCAAAACCCATCCAGTCAATCCAATTAAAAGATGGGCCTCTGAAAGGATATTTTTCCAAAGAAAACATATATAGGACCAAAAGATGCATGAAAAGATATTCTATACCACTAATCAGTAGGGAAATTCAAATCAAAACCACAATAAGATATTACACAATTCAAACTAGCTAGTATCAAAAAGGTAAGAAAAAATAAATGTTGATTATAATTCCAAGAAAAGGGAAAGAAACCTCATGCACTGTTGGAAATGTAAATTAGGGCAGCCACCATGGAAAATGTTATGGAAGTTTATCAAAAAATTAAAACAAGAAATACCATAAAATTCAATAATTCCATTTTTGGATATTTACCTGAAGGAAATGAAGACACTAATTATTTTTTTAAAATATTTTATTTATTTAATCATGAGAGACACAGAGAAAGAGAGAGGCAGAGACACAGGCAGAGAGAGAAGCAGGCTCCATTCAGGAAGCCTGATATGGGACTTGACGCTGGGTCTCCAGGATCACACCCTGGGCCAAAAGTGGTGCTCAACCACTGAGCCACCTGGGCTGTCCTGAATACACTAATTAAAAAAGACAAACATATCCCTAAATATCCACTAATAGAGAAATTAATAAAGAAAATGTGCTTTAAATGTATAAAAGGAATACTACTCAGCCATAAAAAGATGTTATTTTTCCATTAAAAACAACACAGATAGACTTAGAGGTTATTCTGCTGAATAGAATATGACAGAAAAAGACAAATACCTTATAATTTCACTCATATGTGGAAGTTATAAATTAAGCAAAAACACAAAAGCAGAAAAAGATTCAAATATAGAGAACAAAACTGGTGGTTGCCAGAGGAGATGGGGTGAAAGGTGAGCAAAAATGGTAAAAAGGGACTCAGAGGTACAAACTTCCAACTATAAAATGATTCACAGGGATGAAAAGTATAGCATAGGGATTATAGTATTATTGTTATAACTTTGAGAACAGTTGGTAGCCACACTTATCATTGTGAGCACATTGTAATGTGTACAAATGTCAACTCATTATGTTGTATACCTGAATCTAAAATAATATTATATGTCAACCATAATTAAATTTAAAAAAATTTTAAAGATGACTGTTGACATTTTCATGGGGATTATGCTAACTCTTAGATTGCTTTTAATAGCATGGACATTTTAACAACATTGTTTGTTTAAGATTTTATTTATTTATTCATGAGAGACATAGAGAGAGCAGCAGACACATAGGCAGAGGGAGAAGCAGGCTCTATACAAGGATCCCAATGTGGGACTTGATCCCAGGACTCTGGGATCATGCCCTGATTGAAGACGAGAGGCTCAACCACTGAGCCATCCAGGTGTCCTAACATTGGTTCTTTCATTTTTTTTTTTTTTAAGATTTTATTTATTTATTTATGAGAGACACAGAGAGAGAGAGAGGCAGAGACACAGGCAGAGGGATAAGCAGGCTCCATGCAGGGAGCCCGACGCGGGACTTGATCTGGGGACTCCAGGATCACCCCATGGGCCGAAGGCAGGCGCCAAACCGCTGAGCCACCCAGGGATCCCCACATTGGTTCTTTCAAACCATGAGCATGCAATATCTTTCCATTTGTTATTTTCATTGTTTTACATCAGTAAGAATTTTATAGTTTTTGTGGTTTTTTTTTTTGTTCTTAAAGATTTTATTTATTTTACAGAGGAAGAGCACAAACGGGGAGTAGCAGAGAGGGAGAGGAAGAAGCAGACTCCTTGCTGAGCAGGGAGCCTAATGAGGGACTGGGTCCCAGGGTCCCAGGATCATTGCCTGAACTGAAACCAGATGCTTAACTGACTGAGTCACCAGGCACTCCTAGTTTTTGGAGTATAGGTCTTTTACCACCTTTGTAACTATTTTATTTTATTTTATTTTATTTATTTTATTTTATTTTATTTTATTTTATATTTTATTTTATTTTATTTTTAAGACTTTATTTATTCATGAGGGACACAAAGAGAGAGAGGCAGAGACACAGGCAGAGGCAGAAGCAGGGTCCATGCAGGGAGCCCAACGTGGGACTTGATCCAAGATCTCCAGGATCACGCCCTGGGCTGAAGGCCAGGAGCTAAACCACTAAACCGCTGAGCCACACAGGCGTCCCCATTCTGTATAATGTGAATTACAAAATAGATCCACAATTACATGGTCAACTAATTGTAGACAAAACAGGAAAGAATATCCAATGGAAAAAAGACACTCTTTCAACAAACGGTTTTGGGAAAACTAGACAACTATGTGCAAAGGAATGAAACCGGACCACTAACCTACACCATAAACAAAAATAAACTCAAGTGGATTAAAGACTTATATATGTGAATCTGAAACCATAAAAATCCTAAAAGAAAACACAGGCAGTAATTTCTTGACATCAGCCATAGAAATATGTTTCTAAATATCTTTCCTCAGGCAACGGAGACAAAAGCAGATGTACGGAACTATGTCAAAATAAAAAGGGTTTTATTAACAAAAACAATTAACAAAAAGAAAAAGTCAGTTTCCAGGGTGAGAGATGATATTGGCAAATGATACATCTAATAAGGGGTTTATGTCAAAAAGGCATTTTAATTTTTTAATTTTTATTTTTTTAAAAAAGACATTTAAAAAATTATACAACCCAGCAAAAAAAAAAAAAAAAAAAGAACCCAAAAAACAAATTATGTGATTTATAGATGGAAGACACCTAAATAGACATTTTTCTTTTTTCTTTTTTGAATTTTTTTTATTGGAGTTCGATTTGCCAACATATAGTATAACACCCAGTGCTCATCCCTTCAAGTGTCCCTCTCAGTGCCCATCACCCAGTCCCAGACCATCACTCCAACTCCCTGCCATCTCCCCTTTCACTACCCTTGTACTTTTTCGAGAGTTAGGTGTCTCTCATGTTCTGTCTCCCTCTCTGGTATTTCCCACTAATTTTCTCTCCTTTCCCCTTTATTCCCTTTAACTATTTTTTATATTCCCTAAATGAATGAAAACATATAATGTTTGTCCTTCCCTGATTGACTTAATTCACTCAGCATAATACCCTCGAGTTCCATCCACGTCGAAGCAAATGGTGGTTATTTGTCGTTTCTTTTTTTTTTTTTTTTTTTTTAAGATTTTATTTATTTATTCATAGAGACACAGACAGAGAGAGGCAAAGACACAGGCAGAGGGAGAAGCAGGCTCCATGCAGAGAGCCTGACGTGGGACTCCATCCAGGGTGTCCAGGATCACGCCCTGGGCTGCAGGCGGCGCTAAACCGCTGCGCCACGGGGGCTGCCCTATTTGTCGTTTCTAATAGCTCAGTAATATTCCATTGTATACATAGACCACACCTTCTTTATCCATTCATCTTTCAATGGACATTGAGGCTCCTTCCACAGTTTGGCTATTGTGGACATTGCTGCTATAAACATCAGGGTGCAGGTGTCCTGCTGTTTCACTGCATCTGTATCTTTGGGGTAAATCCCCAGCAGTGCAATTGCTGGGTCGTAGGGCAGATCTATTTTTAACTCTTTGAGGAACCTCCACACAGTTTTCCAGAGTGGCTGCACCAGTTCACATTCCCACCAACAGTGCAGGAGGGTTCCCTTTTCTCCGCATCCTCTCCAACATTTGTGGTGTCCTGCCTTGTTATTTTTCCCCATTCTCACTGGTGTGAGGTGGTATCTCATGGGGATTTTCATCTGTATTTCCCTGATGACAAGCGATGCGGAGCATTTTCTCATGTGCTTGTTGTCCATGTGTATGTATGTCTTTTTTTTTTTTTAATTTAATTTATTTATGATAGGCACACAGTGAGAGAGAGAGAGAGAGAGGGAGAGACACAGGCAGGGGGAGAAGCAGGCTCCATGCACTGGGAGCCCGATGTGGGACTCGATCCCCGGTCTCCAGGATCGCGCCCTGGGCCAAAGGCAGGCGCTAAACCGCTGCGCCACCCAGGGATCCCCGTGTATGTCTTCTTTAACGAAATTTCTGTTCATGTCTTTTGCCCATTTCATGATGGGATTGTTTGTTTCTTGCTGTTTAGTTTAATAAGTTCTTTATAGATCTTGGATACTAGCCCTTTATCTGATATGTCATTTGCAAATATCTTCTCCCATCTATAAGTTGTCTTGTAGTTTTGTTGACTGTTTCTTTTGCTGTGCAGAAAGAAGCTTTTTATCTAGATTAAGTCCCAATAGTTCATTTGCTTTTGTTTACCTTGCCTGCATAGATATACCTTGCAAGAAGTTGCTGTGGCTAAGTTCAAAAAGGGTGTTGCCTGCATTCTTCCTCTAGAATTTTTTTTTTTTTTTAATTTATGATAGGCACACAGTGAGAGAGAGAGAGAGAGGCAGAGACACAGGCAGAGGGAGAAGCAGGCTCCATGCACCGGGAACCCGACATGGGATTTGATCCCGGGTCTCCAGGATCGCACCCTGGGCCAAAGGCAGGCGCCAAACCGCTGTGCCACCCAGGGATCCCTTCCTCTAGGATTTTGATGGAAACTTGTCTCACATTTAGATATTTCAACCATTTTGAGTTTATCTTTCTGTGTGGTGTAGGAGAATGGTCTAGTTCCATTCTTCTGCACATGGCTGTCCAATTTTCCCAGCACCATTTATTGAAGAGACTGTCCTTTTTCCAGTGGACATCTTTCCTGCTATGTTAAATATTAGCTGACATAGAGTTGAGGGTCCACTTCTGGATTCTCTATTCTGTTCCACTGGTTTATGTGTCTTTTTTTTTTCCTAAGATATTTATTTATTTATTTATTTATTTATTTATTTATTTATTTATTTATTTATTTATAGAGACTCAGAGAGAGAAAGAGAGAGGCAGAGACACAGGCAGAAGGAGAAGTGGGCTCCATGCAGGAAGTCCGACGTGGGACTCGATCCCAGATCTCTAGGATCATGCCTGGGCCACAGGCGGTGCTAAACTGTCTTGATGCTTACAGCTTTATAGTACAACCTGAAATCTGGCATTGTGTTGCACCTGGCTCTGCTTTTCTTTTTTCTTTTTTCTTTTCAATAAATTTTATTTATTTATTCATGAGAGAGACAGAGAGAGGGAGAGAGAGAGGCAGCGACACAGGCAGAGGGAGAAACAGGCTCCATGCAGGAAGACTGACATGGGACTTGATCCCAGGTCTCCAGGATCGTGCCCTGGGCTAAAGGCAGTGCTTAAACCACTGAGCCACCGGGGCTGCCCTGATTTTCTTTTTTAATATTCCCCTGGCTCCTCGGGGTCTTTTCCAATTCCACACAAGTCTTAAGATTATTTGTTTCAACTCTCTGAAGAAAGTCCATTGTATTTTGATAGGGATTGCATTGGATGTGTAAATTGGCCCGGGTAGCATTGACATTTCACAATATTAATTCTTTCAATCCATGAACATGGACTATTTTTCCATCTCTTTGTGTCTTCCTCAATTTCTTTCAGAAGTGTTCTATAGTTTTTAGGGTATAGATCCTTTACCTCTTTGGTTAGGTTTATTCCTAGGTATCTTATGCTTTTGGGTGCAATTGTAACTGGGATTGACTCCTTAATTTCTCTTTCTTCAGTCTTGTTTAGTGTATAGAATTGTCACTGATTTCTGGGCATTGATTTTGTATCCTGCCACACTGCCGAATTGCTGTATGAGTTCTAGCAATCTTGGAGTGGAGTCTTTTGAGTTTTCTAGGTACAGTATTATGTCATCTGTGAAGAGGGAGAGTTTGACTTCTTCTTTGCCAATTTAAATACTTTTTATTTCTTTTTGTTGCCTGATTGCTAAAGCTAAGACTTCTAGTACTGTGTTGAATAGCAGTGCTAAGAGTGGACATCCCTGTTGTGTTCCTGATCTTTGGGGAAAGGCTCCCAGTGTTTCCCCATTAAGAATGATATATGCTGTGGGTTTTTCGTAGATGGCTTTTAAGATGCTGAGGAATGTTCTCTCTATCTCTACACTCTGAAGAGTTTTGATAAGGAATGGATGCTGTATTTTGTCAAATGCTTTCTCTGCATCTATTGAGAGGATCGTATGGTTCTTGCTTTTTTTCTCTTGTTGATATGATCAATCACAGTGATTGTTTTATGACTGTTGAACCAACCTTGCATCCCGGGGATAAATCCCACTTGGTCATGGTGAATAATCTTCTTAATGTACTATTGGATCCTATTGGCTAGGATATTGTTGAAAATTTTTGCATCTGTGTTCATGAGGGGTATTGGTCTATAATTCTCCTTTTTGGTGAGGTCTTTGTCTGGTTTTGGAATTAAGGTGATGCTGGCCTCATGAAGCGAGTTTGGAAGTATTCCATTGCTTTCTATCTTTTGGAACAGCTTTAGTAGAATAAGTGTTGTTTCTTCTTTAAGTGTTTGATAGAATTTTCCTGGGAAGCCATCTGGCCCTGGACTTTTGTGTCTTGGGAGGTTTTTGATGACTGCTTCTATTTCTTCCCTGGTTATTGGCCTGTTCAGATTTTCTATTTCTTCCTGTTCCAGTTTTGGTAGTTTGTGGTTTTCCAGAAATGCATCCATTTCTTCTAGATTGCCTAATTATTTGGTGTACAGCTGCTCATGATACATTTTTTAAATAGTTTGTATTTCCTTGGTTTTGGTGGTGATCTCTCCTTTCTCATTCATGATTTTAATTTGAGTCTTTTCTCTCTTCTTTTAATAAGGCTGGCTAATGGTTTATCTATCTTATTAATTCTGTCAAGAACCAACTCCTGATTTTGCTGATTTGTTCTACAGTTCTTCTGTTCTCTATTTCATTGAGTTCTGCTTGAGCCTTTATTATCTGTGTTCTGCTTGCTTTAGGTTTTATTTGCTGTTCGGTCTCCAGTTCCTTCAGGTGCGAGATTAGCTTGTACGTTTGAGTTTTTTCCATGTTTTGAGGGATGCTTGTATTGCAATGTATTTCCCTCTGAGGACTGCTTTTGCTGTATCCCAAAGATTTTGAATGGTTGTATCTTCATTTTCATTGGTTCCCATTAGTCTTTTTAATTCTTCTCTAATTTCCTGGTTGACCCATTCATCTCTAGCAGGATGCTCTTTAACCTCCATGAGTTTGAGTATCTTGCAAATTCCTTCATGTGGCGGATCCCTGGGTAGCTCAGTGGTTTAGCCCCTGCCTTCGGCCCAGGGCATGATCCTGACACCCGGGATCAAGTCCCACATCAGGCTCCCTACATGGAGCCTGCTTCTCCCTCTGCCTGTGTCCCTGCCTCTCTCTCTCAGTGTCTCTCATGAATAAATAAATAAAACCTTTAAAAAAATTCCTTCATGTGATTGAGTTCAAGTTTCAAAGTATTAGGGTCTGACATTAAGCAGGGACAATCCCAATCTTCTGAAATTGGTTGAGACTTGATTTGTGACCAAGTATGTGGTCTATTCTGGAGAAAGTTCCATGTGCATTTAACAAGGATATGTATTCATTTGCATTAGGATGCAAAGTTCTGTATGATCTGTGAAATCCGTCTGGTCCAGTTTATCATTTAAAGCTCTTGTTTCTTTGTTGACATTGTGCTTAGAAGATCTGTCATTTGCAGAAAGTGCCATGTTGAAGTCTTCCAGTATTAGTGTATTAAGTATGTGTTTACTTTGGTTATTAATTGATAGATATACTTGGCAACTCCCACATTAGGGGCATTAATATTCATGATTTCTAGGTCCTCTTGTTGGATAGACGCTTTACGTATGATATAGTGTTGTTTCACTTCATCTCTTACTACAGTCTTTGAGATAAACTTTAATTCATCTGATATGAGGATGTCTACCTCTGGTTTCTTTTGAGGACCATTTGAATGGTAAATGGTTCTTCAGCCTTTCATTTTCAGGCAGGAGGTGTCCTTAGGTCTAAAATGAGTCTCTTGTAGACAGCAAATAGATGGGTCTTGCTTTTTTATCTAGTCTGAAACCCTGCCTCTTTTGATGGGATCATTTAGCCCATTCACATTCAGAGTTATTATTGAAAGATATGAATTTAGTATCATTGTAATACCTAGTCAGTCTCTGTTTTATGGATTATTTCTTTGGGCTCACCTCTTTCTTCTAGAGTTCCCCTTAATATTTCTTGCAGACGTGATTTGGTGGTCACATATTCTTTCAGTTTCTGCCTATCTTGGAAGCTCTTTATCTCTTCTTGTATTCTGAATGAGAGCCTCTCTGGATAGAGTATTCTTGGTTGCATGTTCTTCTCATTTAGGACCCTGAATATATCGTGCCAGCCCTTTCTGGTCTGTCAGGTCTCTGTGGAGAGGTCTTCTGTTAATCTAATATTTCTCCCCATATAAGTTAGGGATCTCTTGTCTCTTGCTGCTTTAAGTATTTCTCTTTATCTTTGGAACTTGCAAGTTTCACTATTAAATGTCAAGATGTTGAATGATATTAACCAATTTTTGGGGGAGACCTCTCTATCTACTGGATCTGAATGCCTGTTTCCTCCCAAATTAGGGAAGATCTCAGCTATGATTTGTTCAAATATGTTTTCTGGTCCTCTGACCCCCTCTCTGAAACCCTAATTATATGTAGATTTTTGTTCTGAAGCTTTCTTTTATTTCCCTTAACTTTTCCTCATGGTGTTTTAATTGTTTTTCTCTTTTTTCCTCAGCTTCCTTCCTTGCCATCAACTTGTCTTCTATGTCACTCACTCGTTCTTCTACCTCATTAACCCTCATTGTTAGGGCTTCCAGTTTGTATTATATCTCATTTAATTGATTTTTCATTTCAGCCTGATTAGATCTAAATTCTGCAATCATGAAGTCTCTTGATTCCTTTATGCTTTTTTCCAGAGCTACCAGTAGCTTTATAATTGTGCTTCTGAATTGGCTTCCTGACATCGAATTGTAATCCAAATTCTGTAACTTTATGGCAGAGAGTACTGTTTCTGATTCTTTTTATTTTTTGGGGGGGTGAGTTCTTCTTTCTGGTCATTTTGCTCAGTGCAGAGTGGCTGTATAAGCAGGCTGAGTCAAGAATATCAATCACAACCTAAGTAAATTTCACCCTAGATGTTTTTGCCATGGTCAGAGACTGGAAATTTAAAACAAAGATATAAAACTAAAGGACAACTAAAGTAAAAAATAAATCTTAAAACAAAGTAGTAAAAAATAAAAGGCTGAGAATCCCAAAGAAGAAGAGAAAAAAATAAAAAAGAAGAAGAAGAAAGAAGGAAAAAAAGAGGTGGGGACTGGGCGATGGTGGTGGTGATGAAGTTGAAGTGGATGGAGAATGTAGTCTACCTAAGGAGTCCTAGAGGGTGATCTTCTTGTTTCTGAGTATATTAAGTCCTGTATGTTAGAAGATGCTCAGTCCCAAATTCATATAATCCAGAAATACTTGTAGAAGGGCCCAACACTGATCACCAAAACATAAATAAGATAAAAGAGGGGAGCAGAATAGGAATGAGGAATCTCACAGAATGAACCAGTATGGTATACCACTTTGTTCTGGGTGCATGCTGGTCATGTTTTAGAAGTTATTAACTTCTGCCATTGTAGAACAAAATGAGGCAGAGAAAACAAAAAACACAAAACAAAGAAACATATCTTGAAAAAAAAGAAACATATCTTGTATATCTTCCCAAATTAAGTTGAGTATGTTGAAGGGAATCTAGAAGTGAAAAACATATCTAGGGCCTGTAATTGTAGAAATGTGAAAGTCAAAAAGGAAGAATCTTAAAAATGAAGAGGTGTTAAAATATTGTAGTTAAGGTGGGAAAAGAGAATAAAAGTGGAAATTTACAGTCTGATATAAAAACTAGTTGTACTGGAAAAAGGAAGAAAAAAATAGGAGTAGTACCCTCTGGTTCTATATACTGTAGGTCCATTGACTTCCCCTGGAGCTTTTCAGGGCTGGTTGGTCAAGAACTTGCTCTTCCCCTGTCCTTCCAGCTGATCTTCTGGGCGGAAGGGTGGGGGCGTGCACTGCGGTGCTGATTCTCAGTTGTGTGCACCTGGGGTAGCTGCCCCGACCTCTGCCATGGCTCAGTGGGAGATGTTAATCCTGTGGCCCTTTTCCCCCAGCAGCCCCGCTCCATCCCAGGCACAGGGTGACACCAGGAGAAACAACAACACTGGTGGTGGCCAGTTCTCCAGCTCTGGAGTCAGCTCCAGAGGTTAACTACCACAGTGTCCCAGGACGCAGTGGTTTAGATGCTCCCAGGGCGGGGGGGGGGGGGGGGGGGGGGGCGGCACTGATCTGCATAGCTTTGGGGGCACCCGGCGGCAGGAGAGTCCTCCGCCTGACCTTCAGGACCTGTGCTGGTGGAATTGTGCTCCTGGGGCACATGGCTCCTGAAGGCAGCAGGGCACAGACCCCTCCACCCGGAGCCACCGCCTGACCCACCAGCTTCTCCCCGAGGCCCCCAGGTGTGCGCTCCAGCCCTTTACTGAGATCCGCCCAGTTTGTGCCCTGCTCTCCCCTGTGGTGCACTTTTTCTGTTAGTGACTCCAGGAAACCAGAGGCTCCAAAGCTCCTCCTGCGTTTCTGCTCAATTTCCTTGCTAAGTGCCTTTCCCTCCGAGAAGTACCCGGTGCAGATTTTTTAAAGTTCCTGCTTCTCTGGGGCTGGGCTTTCCTGTCCTGAGGCTCCACCACCTTTCTTTAGCCTGCACACTCGCAGGACCCCTCCCCAACTTGATTCCTTTTTATTTTTTTTTTCTGCCTTCCTACCTTGTTAGAAGCGAAAACCTTCTCTCTGTAGTGTTCCTGCTGTTCTCTCTTTAAATCTCAGGTCAGGGCACCCCGGTGGCGCAGCAGTTTAGTGCCGCCTGCAGCCAGGGGTCTGCTCCTGGAGACCCAGGATCGAGTCCCGCGTCGGGCTCCCTGCGTGGAGCCCGCTTCTCTCTCCGCCTGTGTCTCTGCCTCTCAGTCTCTCTCTCTCTCTGAATAAATAAATTAAAGAAAAATCTATTTTTCTTTTTTTAATTTATGATAGTCATAGAGAGAGAGAGAGAAAGAGAGAGAGAGGCAGAGACACAGGCGGAGGGAGAAGCGGGCTCCACGCACCGGGAGCCCGACGGGGGACTCGATCCCGGGTCCCCAGGATCACGCCCTGGGCCAAAGGCAGGCCCCAAACTGCTGCGCCACCCAGGGATCCCCAAGAAAAATCTTTAAAAAAAAATAAATCTCAGGACAAATTTGTAGATTTTCAGGTCGGTTTGAAAGTAATTTAGGTGAGTTGGTGGGGCCAGGTGAGTTGAGGACCCCTCTTCCCCTACCATCTCCTACCTATTCCACCACCATCTTCTATCCATTCCATCACCTTCTCTTTTCCTATCTTATCTTTGACATCTGTCCAATGTGTGGGCAGCCTGGGTGTTTTATCCTCATTTTGCAGATAAGAAAAATAAATGTGGCTAAAAGAGGTTGCATAACCTGTGATGCTTGTTCTGCTACCTGGTGGCCCAGCTAGGTCCTCCCCCTTCCAGCTGGGACAGAGTCAGGGCCCTAGACTTGGGATAGAAGGTGGCAGTGCATCTCAGGGCCCTGACCTTGGGGAAGGAAGGTGGCAGGTGTGAGTCTGGGCCCTAGTCTTTGAGAAAGAAGGCAGGCATGATTTTCAGAGGCCTGGACCAGAGGAGCGATGGTGGCCAGTGCAAGGTTGAGGGCCCTGGACTTGGTCACTGAAGGTGACAGGTTGAGGTTCAGGGCTCTGGACTTGGGGAATGAAGGTGGCAGGTGCACGGTTCAGGACCCTGCACTTGGGGAGAGGAGGTGGTAACTGATGTTTAGGTCCCTTCATTTGGGGAGAGAATGTTGCAGTTGTGAGTTTCTGGGCCCTGGAAACTTAGACAGAAGGTGGCTGGTGTGAGATTCAGGGCCCTGATGAGGAGAATAGATGGCATGTGGAAGGTTCATGGATCTGGACTGGGGGAGAGTCCTTTTCAGGTGTGAGGTAGAGGGTCCAGGAAAGGTGGCAGTTGTGAGTCAGGTCAGGGTCCTGGTCATGGGGAGAGGAGGTGGCAGGTGAGATTCAGCACCCTTGGCTTGTGGAGAGAAGGTGGCAGGTGCTAGGTTCAGGATGCTGGACTTGGAGATAGAAGGTGGCATTTGTGAGTTTCAGGGCCCTAGACTTGTGGAGAGATTGTGGCAGGTGCAAGGTTCAGGGCCCTGGACTTGGGGAGAGATTGTGGCAGGTGCGAGGTTCAGGGCCCTGGACTTGGAGAGAGATTGTGGCAGGTGCGAGGTTCAGGGCCCTGGACTGGTGTAGAGTAGGTGGCAGGTGGGAAGTCCAAGGCCCTGAACTTAAGGAGAGAGGGTGTCAGGTCCAAGGTCAGGGTCCTGGACCAGGGAGAGATGGTGGCAGATGTGACTTTCAGGGCCCTGGACTTAGGTAGAAAAGTGGGCAGGAGTGAAGTTCAGGGACTTATTACTGGGAAAAAGAAGGTGGTATATGTGAGGTTTAGGGACTTTGACTTGGGGAGAGAAGGTGATAGTTGTGAGTTTCAGGGCTGTAGAGTTAGGGAGAGTAGGTGGCAGGTGCAAGGTTCAGGGCCCTGAACTTAGGGAGAGAAGGTGGCAGTTGTGAGTTTTAGGGTGTTCAACTGGGAAAGAGAGGTGGCAAGTATGAGGTTCAGGGAACTGGACTTGGGGAGATAAGGTGGCAGTTGGGAGTGTCAGGGACCTAGATTTGGGGAGAACAGGTGGTTGGTGTGAAGTTCAGGGCCCTATACTCGGGGAGACAAGATGGCAGGCGAGGGATTCCGGCCCTAGACTTGGGACAGATGTGGCAATTGTGAGGTATATAGTCCTGGACTGGGAGAAGAAGGTGGCAGGTGCGAGTCTCAGGCCTGGATCTTATGGACGAAAGGTGGCAGGTGTGAGGTTCAGGGCCCTGGACTTGGAGGGAAAAGGTGGCAGGTGTGAGGTTAAGGGCCCTGGATTTGGAGAGAGAAGTTGGCACGTGGAGGTTCAGGGCCCTGGACTTGGAGAGAGAAGGTGGAAGATGCAAGGTTCAGGGTCCAGGAATTTCAGAGAGAAGGTGGCAGGTGTGAGTTTCAGGACCCTGGACCTGGGTGAGAAAGTGGCAGGTGTGAGGTTCTGGGCCCTATACTGGGGTAGAGAAGGTGGCAGGTGTGGGATTCAGGCCTTAGAATTGAGATATATGTGGCAGGTGTGAGGTACAGGGTCCTGGACTGGGGGAAGAAGGTGGCAGCTGTGACAGCTGTGAGTCTCAGGGTCCGAACTTTTTGGAGAGATGGTGGCAGGTGTGAGGTTCAGGGCCCTGGTCTTGGTGAGAGAAGAAAGCAGGTGTGAGATTCAGGGCCCTGTTTTGAGGAGAGAAGGTGGCAGGTGTGAGGTTCAGGGCTCTGGACTTGGGAGAGAAGGTGGTAGGTGTGAGGTTTATGTCCTTGGATTGGGTAGAGAAGGTGGCAAGTGTGAAGTTCAGGGCCCTGGACTTAGGGAGAGGGCCCCCCCGGACTTGGGTGAGAAAGTGGCAGGTGTGAGGTGGGGATGAGGTAAAGGTCCTGGACCTGGGGAGAGAAGGCGACAGGTAGAGGTTCAGGGTCTAGACCAGGGGAGAGAAGGTGACAGGAGGCAGGTTCAGGACCCTATACAGGGGGGAGAAAAGGTGGCAGGTGTGAGATTGAGAGCTCTGGACTGGGGGAGAGTATGTGGCGTGTGCGAATTCTGGGCCCTGGCAGTTGGGAGTAGGTGGTGGTTGTGACCATGAGGGCCTTGGACTTGCCGAGAGAAGGTGGCAGGTGAGAGGTTCAGGGCCCTGGACTTGGGGAGAGAAGGTGGTAGGTGTGAGGTTCAGGGCCCTGGATTGGAGGAGAGAAGGTGATGGGTGTAAGTTTGAGGGCTCTGGACTTGGGAAGAGAAGGTGGCAGGTATGAGTTTGAGGGCTCTGGACTGGAGGAGAGTATGTGGTGTATGCGAATTCTGGGCCCTGGCAGTTGGGAGTAGGTGGTGGTTGTGACCATGAGGGCCTTGGACTTGCCGAGAGAAGGTGGCAGGTGAGAGGTTCAGGGCCCTAGATTGGGGGAGAGAAGCTGGGAGATGTTGGTGTTCAGGGCCTGGGGTGGGGAGAGATGGTGGCAGGTATGAGTTTCAGGGCCTTGGACTGGGCGAGAGAAGGTGACAAGGTACAAGGTACAGTGCCCTGGACTTGGGGAGAAAAGGTGGCAGGTATGAGTTTCCGGGTCCTGAACTCGGGGTGATAAGGTGGTAGTCTGAGGTTGAGTGCCCTAGACTGGGGAGACAATGTGGGAGGTTCAGGGCCCTGGACTTGGGGAGAGAAGTTGGCAGGTGGGAGGGAGGTTCAGAGCCTGGACTTGGGGAGAGAAGGTGGCAGGTTTGGGGTTCAGTGCCCTGGATCTGAGGAGGGGAAAACCCTAGGGCCCAGAAAGGGAAGGGAACCTGTTTCATGGATTCAGGTCTTGGAAAAGGAGAAACTGGGAAGAGTACAATGGGTTGTGACCTCACAATAAGCCAGGGTAAGGTGCTCCCAGGATCTCACTGGGGAAGATTGCTCCCCTTTCTGGAGTATATTTGGAAGAACTATTTCCCTTCTCCACGCACAAAAGGATATCTAGAAGCCAGGGAGAGGTGCTCAATAGCAGGGTTAGAGGGGTGCCCAGGAGGCAGAAAAACTTCTTAACTATTTTTTTGAGCCACAGTGGGCTTAAACTCCTCTGTGGCTGCACCAAGCAGCTGCATTTCTGTAGCAGAACTGCTCAGGGAGCAGTCAGGAGCCTGGCTCCTGCTTTTTGCTGTCTGCCACAATAGAGTCAAGCTTCTGGATGGCTTTTCTGGGCCATAGGGAATAGGAGATTGAGTCATGTGCAGACCACGCAACCTGGTTCCAATCCCCCCCCTTTTTTTCATAATTCTAAATTTTTTATTTTTACATTAACATAGACGTTTTTATAAACCAAGAAAAACTGAATATTATATACATTTTAATGGTTATCATTATTTTTTAGAAAGATTTTATTTATCCATTTGAGAAAGTCAGAGAGAGTAACCTCTGTGAGCAGGGGAGGAACAGAGAGGGGAGGGAGAAGGAGGGGAAAGAATCTGGAGCCAACTCTGCTCAGCACAGAGCTCAATCCCACAACCCGGAGATCATGACCTGAGCCAAAACCAAGACACAGAGCTACCCAGGCACACCTAATGGTTAACATGATTTGAAGAGTTTTTATTAAAAAGTGATCAGGAGCTAGTTGAAATTCTCACCATAAAATATAAAATATCTATAACTACTTCTATTCATAATAAATTCACATCTAAACTTCCTGAGAAGCTATGTTATCTAATATCATAATAGGGATGACTAAGTGCTTGAAAGCCACCCTCTAAAGCACTGGCTTAACATAAAGTGAGTATTTTAAGAAACAGCTTGCCCCTTTATATTTACAACAAAAAGACTAACTTTTTTTGGCAAAATATTCATTTGATCATGAAATACAGACAATCAGAGATAGATGGATGCAACAGTATTAAGGAAAAGAGTATATCAAGACTCTTCCATTTTATTAAAGGCTTTTGACAATAATGGCTTCATAAAATGTCATGAAATTCTATTTGCTATACAATAAATATCTACTCCTGAGTAGAAGACATATGCCATATTATAGGAAGCATTTTAACATGTAAAATAATTCTGAATTCTTACTATAAAAAGATTTGGCTAAAATATGAAATATCTTTGCAATAAAACTGACAGTGTAACCTAAGTAAGATTTCAGAAATGTCTTCTGGAAAAAAATGGGAATGTTTCCTTCTTCCAGATAAACTCTGAACAGTAAAAGTTAAGGTGCCATAAAATAGACAAAGCTAGAAAGCAATATCGTGTTACTAGAAAACAAAGCTAGAAAACAACAGCATAAAATGTGGACTTCCTCCATGTCAAAGTGACAACCGCTTAATGACAGTGACTTACTGAATACAGGAAAAACAGAGTATGTTCTTCAGAAGGAAATGCCATTACGAGATAATTCTTATAAATAATCCTGAAGTCTTTTTTTTTTTAAAGAATTTTTAAAATTTTTATTTATTTATTCATGAGAGACATAGAGACTGAGAGAGAGGCAGAGACAGAGGCAGAGGGAGAAGCAGGCTCCATGCAGGAAGCCCGACATGGGCCTCCATCCCCGGTCTCCAGGACCACCCCTGGGCTGAAGGTGGCGCTAAACCGCTGAGCCACCCGAGCTACCCAATCCTGAAGTCTTGAATAGCTTCAGAGAACATCATCACAAAATAGGCAGTGGCAATTCACAAGACATTCAAGGATTCCTTTATATTATGATACCCTCCTTAAATAGAAACATAGTCAGATATCAACACATCTGTAAAACTGTGATTCTCTCTCTCTTTTTTTTTTAAGATTCGTTTATTTATTTATTTATTTATTTATGATAGACATAGAGAGAGAGAGAGAGAGAGAGGCAGAGACACAGGAGGAGGGAGAAGCAGGCTCCATATTGGGAGCCCGACGCGGGACTCCATTCCAGGACTCCAGGATCCTGCCCTGGGCCAAAGGCAGGCACTAAACCACTGAGCCACCCAGGGATCCTCAACTATGATTCTCTTAATCAAACATTTGTTTACTATCACACTCAGCTACTAGCAGCATTTGGATGCAACAGTTTAACTCGTGCTAATCTGGACAAGCCAAGGTGGAGACTCTGATTTGGAGACTTAATAAACACCCTGGCCAGTGGGCTCCTGCTGCAGGTGCTGCTGCTTCCAGATATCACTGGTGGGACTCACTTACATTTTCTGCTTTCAGCTGAAGGGCTATTTGTGGTGGTTTCCTAGTGACCTCTGAAGAAAGAGAAACTTTTTTTGGTGAAGGCTGCGATTCTGACTTCATGGCAGCTGGAAGAGAGTCTTCTGAAGTCACTTCCCAAGTGTCACATTTGGATTTAGATTTCTTCTCCTTCTTTTCAACTGGGGATTCTACCTTTACTTCTTTCTTTTTCATTTCTTTCACTTTATTTCTTCCCATAGTGAAGCCTTCGTCATCATCTTCACTGTCACTAAAGTCAGAGTCATTCTCAGACTCTTCACTGGTTGCAAAGTCTGGTTTGGAGTCATTAGCACTATCGCCATCACTGCCTTTCAGAAGAATCTTCCCCTGTTGTACTACAGCTTTTGATGCTGCTTTTCTTTTCCTTCAACACCATGAAAATCACCTTCCTCAGTGATCTTGTCCAAATCTAAATAATCACTGGCTGCCCTGCAAATGGAGATATGGGGAGCCTTATTCATTGTCCCAGTTTGGCTGCTGCCACATTTCTCAGTGATTTTATCTTGAGCCTCTTCCACATCAATGGTTGACTGTTGGAAGTTCCTTCACTGATAAAGCTAGTGTGACTTCTAAGTCTTGCTAGTAGAGCTTGTCATCTAAAGCCATCCTTTTTTTAAGGAGTTTTCTCTTGTGCTGGGATATCTTCTTTCTGGGGAGTCTTCAGTTTAGGTTTTCTTGTTTCTAGTTTTAGCTCCATTGGTGTTATTCGGGGATTCTTATTTAAAGGTGCAGTTGCAGAAACAAAGTCATCATCATTGTCAGAGCTCTCAAACTGTGAGTAATTGATTGGTTTCTTATGCCTCACAGGACGCACCATGGTCCCCTCCAAGGTGGAAATTCGCAGCTTTCAAGTTCTTGTCGGCAGGAGTGCTGGTTTCAATTCCCCGTGCAAAATCAGACACCGGCTCCAATTTCCCTTGACCACTATCCTAAGCTTTAGCCTGTGTGTCCCACTCTTTGGTGGAGAGGGTCATGTGATGCCATATTCTACATCCTCCAACACCCAGCCCACCCCATGCCCACCAAGCACAGTGGACTCCAGAGAGGAACACAGCACCTCTGCTGGAGGCTGGAGGCCCTTACACTAAACCCCACAACCTGGCTTGCCAAGTCATGTTTACAAAGGCAGGTCATCTTGTGGACCAACCCAGCAGGCTTCTCCCTCAGAAGACCAACACAGGCCCCTACAAGGGCCAAGTCTATGATTTAGAGATGTTTCAAAACATCACACTCTGCTGGAAAGAGGATCAGGCTTGATTCTTCCATGACTCTTTTTTAATTTTATATATCTTGTTTTCTACTTACTATTTTTCATCCTCTATCCTTTCTTTGTACGATTTTTTGCCTGTCTTTGATGAGGCATATAATCATTTACTCATTTCTTGGTTGATTTTCTTCACTTAACTTTTGGATCTGGTTGCTTATTTTTTTAATTTTTAATTTTTTCAGTCTTCTTTCTCTATTCTCTCTGTCCCCATTTTTTAGAAACAAAGTTTATTCTTAAAGTTTACTCTTTGTATGTTTGCATCCATTTGTTACATTTTCCTTGTTCTTGTCCTGGATCAGGCTTTTTTTAGTTTTAATTTTTCCTCATTTTAAAATCTAATTTAGTTTATAGGCTTAATTTCACAAACAAATCAAAACATACCTACCTAGAGCAGGAGACTACAAAGCAGCAGAGTGTACAAAGCACACACCAGAAATGCTTCCTGAAGACCCTGTTGTTGCCTTCCCTCCCTTCACCCTCTTCCCCTCTTTTACTTCTTTTCCTCCTTTCTTTTTGAACCAATTACTAGCAGGAGTAATTTGTTGTAAAAAAAAAAAAACAAAACAAAACTGGAAGTGGTAGTCTCTGACATGGATTTAATCACTGTGGATATAGAGAAGATTTTGGAACTATAATTAAAAACAACAATTATAAAGATATTCTCTGGGTTTGAAAAAAAATCATAGAAGACAGCAGAGAATCCCTTACTGGAGAAATAAAGGAAATAAACAAATAAATGCTAATACTGAGATGCAGTCACAAAGGCAGGCTCTAACTAGAATAAACAAAGCAGAAAGGAAGGTCACTTCTATCTTTATAGAAGATAAAATTATGGTGAATAAGGAAGCTGAGAAAAAGACAGATAAATACTGGATCATGAGGGGAGACTTTGAGAAATCGACAATACCATAAAGCATAATAATATTTGAATAATAAGGGTCCCAAAAAATGAGCAAGTGGAGAAGGAAATAGGGATCCATGTCCAAGAGACAGAGAGAAATTCTCTCAAAATCAATACTAATAGATCTTGATTTATAATAGTGAAGCCTGTAATAGTGAGCCCTATAATTTCAGTTATAAAAAGAAAATCTTGAAAGCAGCTCAGGACAAGAAGTCTTTTTTTTTTTTTTTTTTTTTTTTAAAGATTTTATTTATTCATGACATACAGAGAGAGAGGCAGAGCCATAGGCAGAGGGAGAAGCAGGCTCCACACAAAGAGTCTGATGCAGGACTCAATCCTGGGACTCAATCCCAGGACTCTGGGATCACGCCCTGAGCTGAGGGCAGACACTCAAGTGCTGAGCCACCGAGGCATTCCAGGATAAGAGATCTTTAACCTACAAGGGTTGGCAGCAATCCTGTCCACAGAGGCCTGGGAGGCCAGAAAGGACTGGCATGTCCTTTCATTCAATGTGCTAAATGGGAAAAGTATTCAGCCAAGAATACTTTATGCAGCAAGACTGTCCATTTAGAATAGAAGGGAGGTCAATAATTTCTAGAATAAAAAAATACATAAAACAAACAAACTAAAGGAATGGAACACTAAACTAGCCCTGCAAGAAATATTAAAGAGTATGCTTTGGGCAAAGGAAGCACCCAAAAGTAACACAGACTAGAAAGGACCAGAGACAATCTACTGAAACAGGGACGTTATAGGTAATACAATGGCACTAAATTCATATCGTTCAATGATTACTTTAAATGTAAATGGATAAATGCTCCAATGAAAAGACACATGGTGTCAGAATGGACAAAAAGCCAAGATCCATCAATATACTGCTTACAAGGGACTCATTTTAGACCCAAAGACATAAGTAGATGGAGAGTGAGGGGGGTGGAGAACTATCTATCATGCTAATGGACCTCACACGAAAGCTAGGATAGATATCCTTGTATCAGTCAAACTAGATCTTAAGCCAAAAACTATAATAAAAGATGAAGAAGGACACTATAGCATAATAAAGGGATGTATCCAACAAGAAGATCTAACAATTGTAAATATTTAAGCCTCTAAAGTAGGAGCAGCCAATTACATAATCCAATTAATAACAAAACTAGACAAACACATTGATAAAGTAGGGGACTTTACACCCCATGCACAGCAATGGGCAGATCATCTAAATAGAAGATCAACAAGGAAACAAGGGCTTTCAATGACACACTGGACCAGATGGACTCCATGGATACATACAGAACATTCCATGCTAATGCAACACATTCTTCTCAAATGCACATGGAATAGATGACGTACTGGATCACAAATCATATCTCAACCAGTACCCAAAGATTAAGATTATACCACACATATTTCAGACATAGCACCTTAAAACTTAAACTCAGGGATGCTTGGGTGGCTTAGTAGTTGGACATCTGCCTTTGGCTCAGGGCATGATCCTGGAGTCCTAGAATAGAGTCTCACATCAGGCTCCCTGCATGGAGCCTGCTTCTCCCTCTGCCCGTGTCTCTGCCTCTCTCTGAGTCTCTCATGAATAAATAAATAAAATCTTTTAAAAAATTTAAATTCAATCGTAAGAGAAAATTTGGAAAGGAATATAAATACACGAAAGGTAAAGAGCACTCTACTGAAGAATGAATAGGACAACCAGGATATTAAAAATTAAAAAAAAATACAGGGAAACAAATGGAAATGAAAGACAACAGCCTAAAAACTTTGAGATGCAGGAATGGCTGTCCTATGAGGGAAATATATAGCAATACAGGCTTTCCTCAAGATGCAAGAACATTTCCAAATATACAACCCTAAACTTACACTTGAGGGGGCTTGAAAAGGAATAGCAAATAAAACCTAAATTGGAAGGAAAAGAGAAATAATAAAGATTAGAGCAGAAATCAATGAAATAGAATCCAGAAGAAAAGTAGAACAGATCACCAAAACTAAGAGCTTATTCTTTAAAAGAATTGGTAAGATTGAGAAACCTCTAGTCACACTTATCAAAAAGAAAAGAGAAATGACCCAAATAAATAAAATCATGAAGGAAAGAGGGGCGATCACAACCAACATCAAGGAAATGCAAACAATTTTAAGAGAATACATGAGCATGTATATCCCAACAAATTAGGTGATCTGGAAGAAACGGATGCATTCATAGAAGTGGATGCATTCCCTAAACTACCAAAACTGAAACAGGAAGTACTGAAAACCTGAATGGACACATAACCAGCAATGAAGTTAAATTACTAATCAAAAATCTGATAAATATGAGTCCAAGCCTACATGGCTTCCCAGAAGAATTCTACCTAACATTAAAACATTATAATATTAAATATAACTTATTAGTACTTATTCTTCTGAAGCTGTTTCAAAAAATAGAAATGGAAGGAAAACTTCCAAGCTCACTCTATGAGGGTAGCATGACCTTGATCCCAAAACCAGACAAAGACCCCACCACAAAGGAGAATTACAGACCAATATCCCTGATGAACGTGGATGCAAAAATCCTCACGAAGATACTAGCTAGTAGGATCCAACATACATTAAAAAGATTATTCAGCTTGACTGTGTAGGATTTATTCCTGGGCTGTAAGAGTGGTTCAACATTTGCAAATCAATCAATGTGATAAAAGAAAGGGCAAAATCCATATGATCCTCTCAATGGATGCAGAAAAACATTTGACAAAGTACTGCATCCGTTCTTGATTAAAACTCTGCACTGTGTATAGGGTTGAGGGAACATACTTTGATCTCATAAAAGCCATCTGGGAAAAGCCCATAGCGAGTATCATTCTCAACAGGGGAAAAACTGAGAGCTTTTCCCCTAAGGGCAGGAACATGACAGAGATGACTACTCTCACTTCTGTTGTTCAGTACAGTACTAGAAGTCCTAGCTCAGGAATCAGACAACAAAAAGAAACAACAGGCCAATCGACAAATAACAAGTTGAACTCTTCATGGAGACATGACACTTTGGGAAAACCAAAAAGACTCCATCTAAAAATTGCTAGAACAGATACATGAATACAGCAAAGTTACAGGATATAATATCAATGCACAGAAATCGGTTGCAAATTTACGTGCTAACAGTGAAAGAGAAGATAGAGAAATCAAGGAATTGGTCCCACTTACATTTGCACCATAAACTATAAGGCACGTAGGAATAAACTTAACCCAAGAGGTAAAGGATCTGTCTTCTGAAAACTATAGAAAACTTATGAAAGGAATTGAGGAAGGCACAAAGAAATGGAAGCACATTCCATTTTCATGGATTAGAATAACAAATATGTTAAAATGTTTATGATACCCAGAGCTATCTACACATTCAATCCAATCCCTATCAAAATACAAAAACATTTTTCACAGAGCTGGAACAAACAATCCTAAACTTTTTATGAAACCAGAAAAGACTCCAAATAGCCAAAGGAATGTTGAAAAGAAAACCAAAGCTGGAGGCATCACAATTCTAGACCTCAAGCTCTATGACAAAGTTGTCATCATCAAATATTATGGTACTGGCACAAAAACAGACCCATAGATCCATGGAACAGAATAGAGAATCCAGAACTGTACCTACAACAATATGGTCAAGGATTCATTGACAAAGCAGGAATGCATAATCAATGGTGAAAAGATAGTCTCTTGATGAATGGTACCAGGAAAACAGGGCAGTCACACGGAGAAAATGGAACTGAACCATTTTCTTACACTATATACAAAAATAAACTCAAAATAGATGGAAGATCTAAAAGTAAAACAGGAATCCATCCATCTCCTAGAGGAGAACATAGACAGGACTCTCTGATTTACCTGCAGCACCTGCTTGTTAGACAAGTCTTCAAAAGCAAGGGAAACAACAGAAAAAATGAACTATTCAGACCTCGTTAAGGTAAAAAGCTTTTGCATTGCAAAAGAAACAGTTGACAAAAATAAAGGCAATCTATAGAATGGGAAAAGATATTCACAAAGGACATATCAGATAAAGGGCAAGATCTATCAACCTCAACACCCAAAGAACAAACAATGCAGTCAAGAAATGGGTGGAAGACAGGAAGAGACATTTCTACAAAGAAAACATACAAATCCTCAACAGACATATGAGAAAATGTTCCGCATCACTCAGCAAATACAAATCAAATACAAATCAAAACCGCAGTGAGGGGCCCCTGGGTGGGTCAGTGGTCGAGCATCTGCTCAGGTGTTGATTCCAGAGTTCTGGGATTGAGTCCTACATCAGGCTCCTCTCAGGGAGCCTGCTTCTCCCTCTGCCTGTGTCTCTGCCTCTTTCTATGTCTCTCATGGATAAATAAATAAATAAATAAAATCTTTAAAACAAAAACAAAAAAATGACGAGATCACACTAGTCAAAATGGCTAAAATTAACAAGTCAGGAAATGACAAATGTTAGCTAGAATGAGGAGGCAGAGGAACCATCTTACACTGTTTGTGGGAATGCAAGCTGGTGCAGCCACTGTGGAAAACAGTGTGAAGATTCCTCAAAAAGTGAAAAATAGAGCTATGTTATGACCTAGTAATTTTACACTAGCTATTTATCAGAAGAATACAAATACACTTTTTTTTAAAGATTTTATTAACATAGCAATTATAGTAGCGATGTCCAAAGTAGCAAAACTATGCAGAGTGCAAATGTTCTTCAACAGATGAATAGATAAAGAAAATGTGGTCTATATATAGAGTAGAATATTATTCAGCACCCCGCCCCCCAATGAAATCTTGCCATTTGCAATGATGTGAATGGAACTAGAGGGAATTATGCTAAGTGAAATAAGTGAATCACAGAAAAACAATTATCACATGATCTCATGCGGAGTTTAAGAAACAAAAGAAAGGATCATGGTGGAAGAAAGGAAAAAATAAAACAAGATGAAATCAGCGAGGGAGACCATAAGAGACCCTTAAGTCTAGGAAAAAAACTGAGAGTTGCTGGAGAGGAGGAGGTAAAGAGACAGCATAACTGGGTGATGGGCATTGAGGAGGGGATGTGATGTAATGAACCCTGGGTGTTATATACAAGTGATGAATCACTACAATCTATCCCTGAAACTAATAATATACTATATGTGAATTAATTGCCTTAAAGGAAATATGAAAGAGGATATTTTCATAATGAATAGATCAAAAGGATAACATCTGAAATAATCAACTGTAATGTCTCAAAAGAAAGACAATAAATCTTTTAAAAGGATGACTGTACCACTTTTAAGTACAGAGAATGAAATTTTCATATCTACCTATGAAGTATGTGTAAATAATATGAAATAGTCACTTGCAGATGATATAATTACTCATCCAAAGATATCATAAAAATTTTCTTTTGCAATAATTCAAGGTAGGGAATTAGCAGAAAAAGGATCTTTTTTTTTAAGATTTTATTTATTTATTCATGAGAGACACAGAGAGACACTGGCAGAGACACAGGCAGAGGAAGAAGCTGGCAGAGAGAAAAGCAGGCTCCATGCAAGGAGCCCAACACAGGACTCCATCTCAGGACTCCAGGATCATGCCCTGAGCTGAAGTCGGTGCTAAACCACTGACCACCCAGGCTGTCCAAAGGATCTTATTTTAGATGATTATTAAACACATAGTGACTACGTGAATAGGACAAAAAGAAAAACGAGGGAAGGAGAGAAAGAGAGAGAGAAGAATAGGTGAAATGAAGGAGAGATAGATATTATAAAAGTAGATGAAACGCATAAAGAAAGAATGAATAAACAACTGAAGAGACAACTGTATTTCTGAGCTTAAGGGAAGATGGAAATCAATATTACAAGAAATGAAATCCATTATCTCCTCACCAATTCATAAATCAAATGTGATATTAACTAAGATACCATTCTCCCAGCCCAATCCACTCCTTGCTCCTCTCTCCTGGGAACATGTAAGCTGATTTATAAAGTTTACTTTTAGAAAACCTGTAAAAACATTTACATACAATATATACATGCATGTAGCCCTTGGGAGTTTAACAGTGAGTCATTTACAGTCTAAAAATCTTTTAATTTAAAAAAAAATTTTTTTTATTTATTTGTGATAGAGAGAGAGAGAGAGAGAGAGAGGCAGAGACTACAGATTAGAGGCAGAGGGAGAAGCAGGCTCTACGCACCGGCAGCCTGAAGTAAGCTTCGATCCTAGGTCTCCAGGATCGCGCCCTGGGCTAAAGGCAGGCGCCAAACCGCTGCGCCACCCAGGGATCCCCTACAGTCTAAAAATTTAAAGTGTAATGCTAAAGTGAACAATTACAGAGCAATGGAGCTCAGAGGTCCATGTTTACATTCACATACCTGCACCGCAAAACATCTGAACAACTCAAAATACAGTCTATTTTTGACACTTTGGTTGAGATTTAGCTTAAAAAAATTAAGTAGTTCATCCTACTAATTATTTACTCCAAAATTTGTAATACATTAACATTTAACCACTGCAAATGCTTATCAGCATCCTTGTTTTCTCAATATGAGAATCAGTTGAAGATATCTCTAGCTTCAAGCTCCAGAAAAGCGAATCCTAAAGCCACAAGATTTATGACAAATACAGTTTATTGTTTATTTTTTTTAATTTTTATTTATTTATGATTGTCACACAGAGAGAGAGAGAGAGAGAGAGAGGCAGAGACATAGGCAGAGGAAGAAGCAGCCCCCATGCACCGGGAGCCCGACGTGGGATTCGATCCCGGGTCTCCAGGATCACGCCCTGGGTCAAAGGACAGCGCTAAACCGCTGTGCCACCCAGGGATCCCAACAAATACAGTTAATTGCAAAATATCTGGGTTTAGGCAGAGAATGGGACAGGTAAAAACAGCTGAAAGAGAACTATTGGAGCTGCTCCTTATTGGCTTGTCCTATAGTTTTAGAACACATTCAAAGTATAAGTGGTTTTATTTTCAGTATGAAATCTCTTAGGACTCTTACTCAATGAGGGACTTTACTCCCTTGAATTCATGTGACCTGTCTCCTATTTTGCAAGCTTAATCTCTCATTTGCCTGTTTCTTTTCATTTAGTCTCCAGGTTAAACATAATACACACTGGAGAAACATAATTTTTAAAAAATTTTATTTATTTATTTATGATAGTCACACAGAGAGAGAGAGGCAGAGACATAGGCACATAGGCAGAAGGAGAAGCAGGCTCCATGCACCAGGAGCCCGACGTGGGATTCGATCCCGGGTCTCCAGGATCGCGCCCTGGGCCAAAGGCAGGTGTTAAACCGCTGCGCCACCCAGGGAGCCCTGGAGAAACATAATTAAAAAGAAAAATCTCTATTCAATCTAGAAAACCCCTTCACAAAAAGAGGACAAAAAAGAAACAAATTTTTTTAATAGAGTAAGCATTAGCCAGGGAAAATATAAGGTGTATTACATGCTATCTGATAATGAGGTTACAAAGACAGAAATCTTAGAAGATACAACCTATTATATTCACATTTTCCAGATGAAATTGCTCATTTCTCTTAGCTCTTGATAAGAGTTATAATTTGGAGTCAGATGAAAGCTTAATTAGGCCATCTTTTCCTAAAATCCCCAACTCTTCTTCCTCCCTACATGATCCATCCTTTCTAGCTCCTCAAAAGTCTCAGCCACAATTTCTGCTGTCTGTTCCTTCTGTGAACTCTCTGTTTTCTCTACATGCACACCTCATTGTTTGTAGCCATAAGTAATCACTAGATCCCCAATAAAACATGATGTGGAAATCAAGGAAATGCCCTAGAATATAAATAAAATCTGTACAATTTTGCAAAACAAAATGTTTGATTGAAATAATTGTCAAAATCCACGAATCTGCATCTGGAGGGAATATCATTTTTTTTAAATGATATATTTTATTTATTTATTTGGCAGAGTTTCAAGAGTTTCACGAGTGTTGGAGAGAAGAAGAAAAGGGCAAGGAAAGATCTCAAGCCAACTCACTGCTGAGTGCATAGTCTGATATGGGACTTGATCTCAAGACCCTGAGATAACAACATGTGTTGAAACAAAGAGTCAGATGCTTGAGTCTGCCTGGAAGGAGTATCTTTTTATCTCATGAAATATTTACTGATATGAAAATATTTATTATTCAAGGTAATACATAAAAATAAGTCCTTAAAAAGTATATTAAATTAAGATGTCCTGGGCAGTCTGGGTGGCTCAGCGGTTTAGCGCCGCGTCAGTCCAGGGTGTGATCCTGGAGACCCAGGTTGGAGTCCCATGTTGAGCTCCCTGCATGGAGCCTGCTTCTCCCTCTGCCTGTGTCTCTGCCTCTCTCTGTGTCTCTCATGAATAAATAAATAAAATGTTAAAAAAAAAAAAGACATCCTCCCAACATTGATATCTCTTGCTATACATGCTAGAATATGACAAATATAAAAAGAATTAATTTCTTTTACACATATCGAATGCTTAAAGACAAATCAGTCATAATATTATACCATTAATCTATAGAAATTCTTACTGTAGATGGAGTATGGTTATTTCTAGACAGAGAAGGAACTTTTTACTCAAAGTAAGATTGCTTCACAAATGAATCTTTTCTTTGTTGGTGACAAAGATTATTCCACATAATATTTTTATATAAATACATTGGCTCTTGCAATAAACAATTTTCTCCTGAGACACAAATACACATGCAAATTGGTTTTACTTATAATACTGCCTTGTTATTTTTATCTTTCACTCCTGAGGATTTCAGTCATGGTAGCGCTCCTGTTTTACCTTAAAAATCTTTTACTTCTTGACTAATAGGTTTTTACAGACATACAAAACAAAATAATATTTATTATAATAATATGATTATTAAATGTATTTATACTGTTTAACACAGACTAGTTACATAAGATACACAGATAAGTGTATATTCAGAAACCTAATTATATTTTGTCAGTGAAAATACAGTTAAAAATTGAGGCAAAATATATATTATGTATAAATAAACATTTAAAAATATACAACTCAAGGGCATTTGTATCTTTGTAATGATGTATCATATCACCTAATTCTTAAACATTTTCATCACCTTAAAGAGAAATCCTTTAAACAGAACTTTCCATTCCCCTCTCATCTGGCCCAGGGCAACCACTAACCTGTGGTCTCAAGGGCTATGACTTCCTTATGTATATAGGTTATTTAAGTTCCAAATTGTCAGAACTTTTAAAATCTTTTGTTTTACTCACTTTTTGCACTTTTCATTTACCAGGTTTCATGTAATTGACATCAATCTAGCAATAGTGTGTTTAGAAAGAAGGAAATAATTTTATTTTAGGGGCTAAATATAATTATACATTTATTTTTTCAAAAGGTTCTCTATAAATGAGATTTTGTAAATCTTATTTTTTTGGTTGCTGCCTAAAGAGATTTTATTATAAGTATTTTATTTTAGCTGAATGAATTCAAAAGGAAACACTGGCTAAATGTTACCCTTTAATTGCTAGGAGACTAGGCATCTTGTGATGTCACAACTACTCAGGTGGTAAACCATTGTGATGGTCAGGATAGTTTATCTGTGTAGGCCAGCCAAAGTGGCATTTGAAGCTGCAGTTTCAAAACCATGCAGATGAGAAACGTAGCTGAAGGAAATCTTATTTGAGATGGCACATGTTTTTTCCGAAACTCAAGATTCTCCTAAAGATGGATCGACAGGTTCTGCAGCCTCTATCAGCTCTCCTTTGTGTGATCACACATTCACTGGGGATGTGGACCTGAGATCTATGATTGAAGAAAATGCTTTTCAGGCCTTGTCAGGAGGATCCTTGATAAAAAGACCACGTTACACATTCTATGTCTCTGAACCAGAAGAAGATAATGATTTTCTTTCTCTGACCTTTCCCAGAAAACTTTGGAAAATAGTTGAAAGTGATCAGTTCAAATCAATTTGGTGGGATGAGAAGGGAACATCTATAGTGATTGATGAGGAACTCTTCAAGAAAGAAGTTTTGGAGAGAAAGGCTCCCTTCAGAATATTTGAAACTGGAAGTATGAAGAGTTTAGTTCGCCAGCTTAACCTTTATGGATTTAGTAAAATGCGACAGAATTTTCAAAGATCTGCTTCTCTGGCTGACTTTCTAGCAGAGGAAAAAGAAGCCTCCGTTTTAAGCAAGGTATTGAAAATGTTATTATATATATATAAATATATAATATTTTACTTTGTACAGCAGTAAATATGTACCTGTATACAGGCTAAAGCCAGATTTTTAAAGTATTATGAAAAAAAATTTTTTAATTTACAAATAATTATTTCTTAAAAATTTACAAGTAATGATAAATAATACTTGATAAATTTACAAGTAATGATAAATAATACTTTGAGCATTATGAACCATAATTAAATATTTGTTTACTATAGGTAAAATTTAAAAATTACTAACATAGTACCTGTATCAGTTGATGACTGTGTTATGAAACTAAAGTTGGATTTTATAGATTATTATCTTGTATCTTGGTTGAAAATGTCACTAAATAGCTGTCTCCTTTGGTTTTAGTTACAGTTCTATCATAATCCAAATTTTAAACGAGGCTGCCCCCAACTTTTAGTAAGAATGAAAAGAAGAGTCGGGATTAAAAATGCTTCTGCAGTATCACTAGTTCAAGATTTCAACAAGAAACCTTGCAGTGCAGAAGGTAATGTGGATAGTCCTAATTTTGGTTTGGTTGGTGAAACTAGTGGAGAAAGGGTATATTCAAACTCCACCAATTTAAATGTGCCTCTAATAAAGAAGCCTTCTAACAGTCAGAGAATTGCTATTACAACTGACCCCATGAGAAGTGATTTTTCTTCTACATCACCAATGTCAGTTAGACCATCAGAACAAATTGGAATGGAGCAACATGCTGTTTTAAACCAATTGACCACTTTCCACATGCATTCACGTAGCAACTACACTCAAGCAAATGGCCACATTGTAAACTTTGTTACAACTACAACTTCTACATCTCAGTATGGCATCATATCTCCTTTACAGAACAGTTACTTTGGAACAATGGTGGAGCCTCCCACTTTTCCAGCTAGATATGCTGATTTGTCAGCAAATGAGGCTCATTTTCCTAACATGCAACCAGCAGGCAACCCATGGTTCACCATGCCAATGATAGCTGATACTTCTGCTGCCTCACTTTCAAGGTCAACTGATCAACCCTCTCCATCCTATGTACATCATCCTAATTACAACTGATTTATCAAAGGACTATCTATATCCAAGACAACAAAGATTAACATTTGTTGGCAAATGACCACATTCTGGCAATTCTCTTATTTGAACAATAAACTACTTGTTCACCTTTATGGTTTTATATGTTTATTTTTTTAAATAGTTGAGAGTAATGCTTTATTGTCTTATTGTAACTTTTGGTCATTTGGCAGGAACATTTCTATACATCATAAGATAGTTAACTGTTTAAAAAACAATGAGAGCAAAAGTAAAGAAGAAATTGGAGTTAATTTCTAAAATAGTCCAGTACGAATCAAATGAGTTCATAAATTAGAATGATATGAAATAGGGTGCTGGGGTGGCTGGCTTGGTTAACTGTTTGCCTTCAGCTTGGGTCATGATCCCAGGGTCCTGGAATGGAGCCCTGTGTCATGCTCTCTGCTCAGTGGGGAGTCTGGTTCTCCCTCTCCCTGGCATATAGTCTTTCCCTTTCTCAAATAAATAAAATCTTTTAAAAAATGATGTGGAGGAACATCTGGGTGGCTCAGTGGTTGGTTAAGTGTCTGCCTTTGGCTTAGGGCGTGATCCTGGAGTCCTTGGATGGAGTTCCACATCAGGCTCCCTGCTTGAAGCCTGCTTCTCTCTCTGCCTATGTCTCTGCCTCTCACTGTGTGTCTCTCATGAATACATAAAATCTTTATAAAAAAAATGAAAACATAATGTGGAATGGATGTATGTAAATGAAATCTAGAAAACACAAATATGCGGTATTTACCCGCTATTTTCTCAATTGCATTACATTCTCCTAATTATTTAGAAAAGTTTGGGGGACACATGAATGGCTCAGTGGTTGAGCAGATATCTCCCTTTGGGTCAGATTGTGATACTGAGGTCCTGGGATCGAGTCCCACATCAGGCTCCCTCCTGTTTCTCCCTCTACCTATGTCTCTGCCTCTCATGAATAAATAAGAGCTTAAAAAAAAAAAAAAAAGAAGAGAGAAAAAAAAAAAAGAATTTGGAATCATTACTCTGTATATGGGATCCTGATTTTTTTCTGGAGTTTCATGACAATGTTATGATGATCCATGCCCATATGCCTTAATCACAATTGTTTAGTTATCAAATGTGTAATTATAGAAAATGTAGCTCAACAACATTATATTATACATAAGTGTTTTAAAGAAAAATGAGTGATAACAAAAAGTGAAAAATATTTAAGTGAGATAAATGGAGAACACTGGGAGAACCAAAAGAAAAGAAAATTATGACAGAATATGAGAGGTAGAGTGATATGGTTAAACTACTGAATGAAATATGGCAAAAGTAAAGACAGAGAATGTGTCAGAAAAAGAAGAGGTAGAAAAGTGAATGAGCAAATGCAAAAGACAGGTAAGCATGATTTGCATATTCTTTTCTTACCTTCCCTAATTCTTTGTATTCTAAAGTACAATTTAATTTCAATTTTACCTGGATGCCTGGGTGGCTCAGTAGTTGGCTCAGGGTGTGATCCCGGAGTCCTAGACTGAGTCTCACATCGGCATCCCTGTACAGAGCCTGCTTCTCCCTCTGCCTATGTTCCTGCCTCTCTCTCTGTGTCTCTCATGAACAAATAAATAAAATCATACAAAAAGAAATATATACTGAACTAAAAAAGAATTTATGGGGCAGCCCGGGAGCTCAGTGGTTTAGTGCCGCCTTCAGCCTAGGGTGTTATCCTGGAGATCCTGGATCAAGTCCCACGCTGGGCTCCCTGCATGGAGCCTGCTTCTCCCTCTGCCTGTGTCTCTGCCTCTCTCTCTCTCTCTCTCTCTCTCTCTCTGCGTGTGACTATCATAAATAAATAAATAAAATTAAAAATAAAATAAAATAAATAAAAATAAAAATACAAGAATCTACCAAACAGTCTGATAATGAATATCAATATGACATAAACTCTCTGAGAAAATAAGAGAACATATTCCAATTAATTCTATGTAGGCAATTTTACCCTCCAACCAAAACTAGATAAACAGAATAGAACAAAAAAAATCACATTCAATAACCATCACTACTAGAGGCGTAAAAATTTTATATTTGCCAAAATATGAGTATACACACCATGATCCCTTTATTTTTTTTCCTGTCATGCATGGCTAATTACTTCAATATCAATGTTAACATGTTAAAGAAAAATCATACAATGGGACAGAGTTAAAATGGCAGAGTAGTAAGGGGATCTTGAGCTTGCCTCATGTTGGAAAATAGCTAGATCAATATCCTATTTTGAACACTTAGGAAGAGGATCTGAGGATAAGAAAACAATTGGCAATTGGAGGGAGAAAAAGTGGCAGATGCCAGTTTCAGGGCCCTGGGGTTGGGTAGAGAAGGTGCCAGGTTTGAGGTTCAGTGCCCTGGATCTGAGGAGGGGAAAACCCTAGGGGAAACCCATTTCATGGAGTCAAGTCTTGGAAAAGGAGAAACTGGGAAGAGTACAATGGGTTGTGACCTCACAATAAGCCAGGGTAAGGTGCCCCCAGAATCTCACAGGGGAAGATTGCTCCCCTTTCTGGAGTATATTTGGAAGAACTATTTCCCTTCTCCATGCACAAAAGGATATCTAGAAGCCATGGAGAGGTGCTCAATAGCAGGGTTAGAGGGGTGCCCAGGAGGCAGAAAACCTCTTAACTATTTCTTTGAGCCACAGTGGGCTTAAACACCTCTGTGGCTGCACCAAGCAGCTGCATTTCTGTAGCAGAACTGCTCAGGGAGCAGTCAGGAGCCTGGCTCCTGCTTTTTGCTATCTGCCACAATAGAGTCAAGCTTCTGGATGGCTTTTCTGGGCCATAGGGAATAGGAGATTGAGTCATGTGCAGACCACACAACCTGGCTCCAATTTCCCTTGAGCACTATAATAAGCCCTAGCCTGTGTGTCCTACTCTGTGGCGGAGACGGTCATGTGATGCCATATTCTACATCCATCGGCCCACCCCATGCCCACCACATCCATCGGCCCACCCCATGCCCACCAAGGAACACAGCACCTCTACTGGTGGCTGGAGGCCCCTACACTAAACCCCTGGCCTCCCAAGACATGTTTACAAAGGCAGGTCAACTTGTGGACCAGCCCAGCAGACTTCTCCCTCAGAAGACCAACACAAGCCCCACAAGGGCCAAGTCTATGATTTAGAGATGCTCCAAAACATCACACTCTGCTGGAGAGAGGATCAGGCTTGCTTCTTCCATGCCTCTTTTATTAATTTTATATTTCTTCCTTTTTTTTTTTTTTTAAGATTTTTGTTTGAATATATATAGTCTTTGTCTTCTCCTTACTCCAAAGTAAGAAGCCTCTTTGCCTCTGGAATGTGCACCCCGTATAATAGTGCTTTTGTTAGCTGACAATTTCCGGGTAGACAGTACAGGCTACCATTGTGGTATATGTTAGGGTCCTTATGCCAGGTCTAGAGGCTTGTATCAGCCATAATTATGGCCAGTGATATTGTGACTGACATCTAATAAACAACGGTGGGTGCAAAAGCTATAATGGCTCTCTGCCTTATTGGCAGTACTCCATATATATAAGGCAGTACTCTCTGCCTTATTGGCAGTACTCCATATACATCAATCCAGGAATACTCAGCTTTCATGGACCCTTTCCTATTGTATCACATCCCTTAGCTGATTTTAACCTGTATCCTTTCCCAAGAATAAATTGTAATTTGAGTATAACAGCTATTAATGAGTTTGAGCGTCCTTCCAAAACATTATCATATTCAAAGGTGGTTTGCGAACTCACAAACTCACAAACATTTTCAGATATTAGTGTATGGCATTGAAGACTCCATCTGCCACTACAACTGTTAATAATTCAATACCAATTTTTTTTAAGGCAGGGTTGTATTTTGTTTTTGTTTTTTCTTAAGTTGTTTATTTATTCATAGAGACAACAGAGAGAGAGAGAGAGAGAGAGAGGCAGAGACACAGGCAGAAGGAGAAGCAGGCACCATGCAGAGAGCCTGACATGGGACTCGATTCAGAGTCTCTAGGATCACACCCTAGGCTGTAGGCGGTGCTAAACCGCCGCGCCACCAGGGCTGCACAATAATGCCAGTTTTAATAATACCAGGAATATAATTCCAGGATCAAAAACAACTACAAAGAATTTTTGTGTTCAGTAAAGTTAAATGTTAGCTGGAAATCAGATTACTCAAAAGTTACTTTTGTAACTGGAAATAGAACATATAATTCATATTTATCATTCATTATTCAAAATTATTTTGAAAGGCTCACAAAAGTTCCCAGAATATCACTAATGAGCCCCCACATTCATATCCCATTCCAGCTTTAATATTTTCCAACTTATGGCCTACATTGATTCATCTACACCTAAGTACTCCTGTACTGGATCATTTTCGAAGAAATGACCCAACCCTATCTAAACCTGAAGAACATTTGATAAGTGTCTCTAAAGATAAGTGTATCTCATTGCTAAGTGTCATAGGTATCTTCCAATCTTTATTTTCCTTTCTCTTCTTTTTTCCCCCCTCTCTCTTAATTATGTTTTATTCTACTCGGATAAGAATACTTCATGAGTAGTACTGTGTACTGCCACTGGGAGGCAAGTGATGTCTGCTTATTCTCTTGTCATATTGAAATTGAGCAACACATTTAGATGTCATAAGTATGACCCAAACAGGTTAATGTCCCACCAATGCTTTTACTTAATCAGAAGACTATTAAAACTTTTGACACCAACAAAGTATTCTGGTCTACAATTTCCAAGTCAATTTCCAGATTTACAATTTCTAGGTAAACCACCAGGAGTGCCTATAGCACAGGTTGCCAGGTTATTGTGATGAAACAATAATAAAAAATCTCTGGCTCTGGAGTAGTGAATGTGATCACCAGCCCAGGCTCCAAATTCTAAATGGTGAGGCATTCTCTTAGGTTAAAAGAGATCCAGACAGATATTACAACAAACTACAATGTGTAAGAACTTTGGCAGTCCCTGGATCCAGGTCAAGAAGAGGACAATCACAGAAAAATGAGAGAAAGGGAGGACACAAAAGCAGCAGAACAAATGTTTACAATTAAATGCAAGTAAAAAAAAAATTAAATGCAAGTAGACAGAAGAAAGTTGCCATCATTTTTCCTTGTCCTATTTTTTTTCCTTGTTTAGGGGAACTTAGACTACAAGTATGGGAACATTGCTTACTTTCTTAACATAGGAGACAGCAGCAAACAGTGGAAAAGAACCTCTATCAGAGCAGTCTGAGGCATGAGGAGGAGAAACAGACAAATCTACAGGCCTATCTTCTCTTCATCACTACATCAAGGCCCCTAGCCCCCTTCTACTGTACAAACACACCTAAAATTTATCACACTTTGAAATACAAAGTTCCTTTCTCATGGCAAGCTGTAGCTTATACAGCTAAATAAACTATAAAGACTGGGATGTGGGTACCTGGGTGGCTCAGTCAGTTAAGCATCTGAGTCATTTTTTTGTTTGTTTGTTTTTAAGATTTTATTTATTTATTTATTTATTTATTTATTTATTTATTTATTTATTTATTCACGAGAGACACACAGAGAGAGAGGCAGAGACATAGGCAGAGAAGCAGGCTCCATGCAGGGAGCCCGATATGGGACTTGATCCCCTGTCTCCAGGATCACACCCTCGGCTGAAGATAGCACTAAACCGCTGAGCTACCCAGGCAGCCCTGAGTCTTTTTTTTTTTTTTTTAAGATTTTTATTTATTTATTCATGAGAGATATATGTATAGAGAGAGGCAGAGACATAGGCAGAGGGAGAAGTAGACTTCATACAGGGAGACCGATGCAGGACTTAATCCTAGGACCCCAGGATTACGCCTTAACCCAAAGGCAGATGCTCAACCGCTGAGCCACCCAGGCGTCCCAAGCATCTGAGTCTTGATTTTGGCTCAGGTCATGTTCTCTGGGTTATGAGATCAAGCCTCACCTCAGGCTCTGTGCTCAGTGCAGAGTCTGCTTGAGATTTTTCTCTTTCCATCTCTTCTGCCCCTCCCCACTGTACTCTGTCACTCTCTCTAAAAAAAAAAGAAAAATAATAATGATAATAATAAAATTTTTTAAATAGTAGGCTGATGGATGCTGTGAAATGTAAAGCCACACCACTGTTGATGGTCACGCCAAGTCTCAGAGACCACGTGGCAGCCTCTTGTTCTTTTGCAGAGTCAAATGTATAGCCTGAGGGATGAGACTCAATGAGAACATCTCCACCTGAAGCCATAGGCATTGTTTAACTTTCAGTTTCAGGTCTTTCTAATGAAGAAGATATAGAGAAAATAGAAGTAAAAAACAGGAAAGGGAAGGAACGAAGAAAGAGAGATGTAGAGAAGAAAGGAGGAACAAATAGGAAAAATGCAACAGAAAACTTACCTATGTAAAATTTGATGAAGTCAGCTGCCTTGCCAGTCTCTAAATCAATCTGTACTATGTTAGCAACCTGATGACAGTGATCCATATTGGGTGGTACAGCATAACTAGTCACAAGGTATATGATTCCTGCCTCACTTTGCATAACTTGCACTGTAACACAGGAAGGTTCACCAAAATGTAAAAGCAAAGCCAACCAAAATGCTCACCATCTATTTTTAGCATTTTCTCAGTTAGAAAGGGAGGGATCTTGAGAAAAACTTTGTTAACTAGACTCAAAGCTCATAACCCACCATACCATATCAGTTAGCCACTTAGTACTGATTAGGGAATACTGGTTCCAGAATTTTCTGGTAGCTGCTATGCTAGAAGAGTACTTAACTGAACTAATCTTTATCACTTGTTAAAAACTTCTTACTTGACATACCTAAGTGAGCCACAAAATCATCTATCATTTCCTTCTCAGAGACATATTATTTCTGATGATATGTCATATTCTGGAGCTCTATGAAGGTAGTAACAGAGTCCCAGCAAATCTAATTCTATTGTTGAGAATATGACATCTATATAGACAGGTTAGGTTAAATAGATGTGTTCACTTGCCAGTTAGATGCTTTCGGTATATAATCCTTTTTTCTCTCAATTCTCTCTTAAGTGACACAGTCCATTATCTACCTCCTATTTCTCCTCCTTGACTTGTGATACCAGCAAAGCTCAAATATCATTTATCAAACGGGGGCTGTTCAAAATGCCTCACATCAATCCAAAGGCCATCATCAATCCAATGGCCATCCAATGCTACTATGTTCCAGAAGAGATGTTTAGGAGTTTCTAGTGGTACGTTATGTTATCTCAAATAAACATAGTTGATCAGGGATCCCTGGGTGGTGCAGCGGTTTGGCGCCTGCCTTTGGCCCAGGGCGCGATCCTCGAGACCCGGGATCGAATCCCACGTCGGGCTCCTGGTGCATGGAGCCTGCTTCTCCCTCTGCCTGTGTCTCTCTCTGCCTCTCTCTCTCTCTGTGTGTGACTATCATAAATAAATAAAAATTTAAAAAAAACCATAGTTGATCAGCACAAATAGATGCTGACCAACACCCATTCCATATAACTTGTGTTCCGCATCAAGTATTACTTCTTAAAGTAACAAACCAACATTTCAGGAAGGTACAATCACTACCTTTCTGGCAGCCCCGGTGGCTCAGGGATTTAGTGCCACCTTTAGCCCAGGGTATGATCCTAGAGACCCAGGATGGAGTCCCATGTCGGGCTCCCCACAGGGAGCCTGCTTCTCCCTCTGCCTGCCTGTGTCTCAGCCTCTCTCTCTCTCTCTCTCTGCATCTCTATGAATAAATCAATAAAATCTTTAAAAACAGTAATAAAATGCCTCTAGAAAAGTCCCACCCTCTTTCTACCTTACTCCAAGAATTGCAGGCTAGATGCATATAACCATACTCAACCCACAGTAACATGATATCCATTCAAGACTTTGATCCTACCTGCAACTCTCTACCCTTTTTTTTTTTTTAAGATTTTATTTATTCATGAGAGACACCGAGGGAGAGGCAGAGACATAGGCAGAGGGAGAAGCAGGTTCCCCACAAGAAGCCTGGTGTGGAACTTAATCCCAGACCCCAGGATCACTCCCTGAGCCAAAGGCAGATTTTCAACTGCTGAGCCCTCCAGGCATCCCATCTCTAACCCTTTCTTACATCACTTTTGTGACGTACTCTCACTTCAGTTGGAACCTCACTTCAGTTGGAACTAATAGTCATATTAGGTAGCATTGCTGCTGAGGGTGAAGACAGGGGAGACAACAACAACAACAACAAAAAAATACCCATCCATGTACCCTTTCTGTCATTATCTTTTAAATATTTATTTAGTTTTTAAATTGAAATATACTTGACATATATATTACTTAACTACTCAGAGCTCACCATGATAAGTATACTTACCATCTGTCACTGCACAAACTTATTACATTATTGATTGTATTCCCTATGCTGTATTCAGCTATTCTACTCACCTTCCATACTTTCTCTTCTGTCACCACTAGTTTGTTTTTCTATCTCTGAATCTGTTAGTGTGCTTACTGTACCCATTGCAGATCCTCTCACTGATCAACCATTTCTGCATGTTAGCCATACTACCATCTGTTTATTTCTCCACCACAGTATCAAACTTGAAATCTTGGGAACAAGAGTCATTTGTCTTTAACTATCTAAAAGTGACCATTATTTGCTACACACGAAACTGCTTCTGGAAAACATGTTACCTCTCTCTCTCTCTCTCTCTTTTTTTTAAAGATTTTATTTATTAATGAGAGACATACAGAGAGAGAGGCAGAGACACAGGCAGAGGGAGAAGCAGGCCCCACACAGGGAGGCCTTCAGGATCTTCAGGCCCGGGTCTTCAGGATCAGGTCCTGGGACTTGATCCCGGGTCTTCAGGATCAGGCCCAGGGCTGAAGGTGGCACTAAACTACTAAGCCACCCAGACTGCCCATTACCTCTCTCTTTAAAAGTACACCTAGTACCATGTAGCCTCCATCCATCCTGTGAGAAGATGTGCTCTGGCACCATTAAGCCAAGCTCCACAATGCACCTCAGTCCTTGAAACACCCACAGATTCCTTACCTGGCTATGAAACAGAAAACACACTGTAACTATTCATTAAGTGAATGAAACATCATTAAGCTATATACCGAGACTGATAAACCTCTGAATCTAACCTTTATGCACAATAACTCAGGTCAGGTTTGCACTGCTTTGAGAACCTAGTCCAATGCAGGGGAAAATGCTTAACAGGATGCCTTTAACACCAGTAGACCTGCAAAAGTCAGCCTCCACAGTCATGGGAATGTGATGCGGAAGAGGAATGTGTCAGGTGGGTTGAATACTAAACGTTTTATTACTGGGGTAGCCGCAGTATTTGTAGAAAACCAATTGTTTTTTAGTTGTTCCACATTTTTAAAATGTGACATTGTTTTTCTCCCACTTGTCTACCCTCCCCCCTCAGTGACTGTAGAATCCTCTGGACAGGAGATCACTTTCTGCTCAATCCTCAGTTCCTATTATGGGGCTCAGTCTGTGCGGTGGGACAAAGTTCCATATCATGTATGGATCCTGCATCCAGGCAGGCTCAAGGCCATGAAAGATAAAAAATATAACAGATGACAAGATAAGTACTCCACATTAGTGCCACCAGATTAATGTACTTAATCTGTAAATGTACTTAGCATTTAAAGCTGAATGAATAATATTTAACATCTTTGCTTATGTCTCTGGCATTTGCAGCAGGCAGGGAGTGAATACTGACATCTTATACCAAGCACAAGACCCTGAAGTGGAGAAATATCCCTGAGTCCCTCTTAGTGACAGATTATCAGTCTGGAAACAAGCAAATCTACTTGACTTGGCTTCCAGGACTTACCTTTGCCTCTGGTGCTGTATGTGACACAGTGAACTGGCAAAACAGCCATTGGTGTCACAGACTGAGCAGAAATACTTTCCCATCTTCTCAGTGCTGATAATGTCTGACAGAAATAAGTATGAATATAATTAAAGCAAATATACTTTTGTCAAGCACCAAAAACACACTAAGTTACACTGAACACAAGAATATTTTACTAGGGATGCCTGGGTGGCTCAGTGGTTGAGCATCTGCCTTCCACTCCGGGTATGATCCTGGAGTCCCTGGAAGGAGTTCTGCATTGGGCTCCCTGAGGGGAGCCTTCTCCCTCTGCCTATGTCTCTGCCTCTCTCTCTCTGTATCTTTCACGAATAAATAAATAAAATCTTTTTTTTAAAAAAAGCATTTGACTAGGCTAGTCCTCAATACTTGATGGGCTTGAATGAAAACAATCAACACCTAGACCTGACCTAGGATATGCTATAAAGTGAAGTAAGTATGCTTATGGTTACTAAACCATTTTTTATGCGCTTGTACAATGACCATTTGAAACCACTCCAGGTTAATATGCTCAAGATTCCACATGCACACAAACATGTGAGCGTGCAAAGGGGGCACAAAAGGGAAAGTCTGCACAAGCCTGATTGTGTGCTTTTCTCCTCTCTTTGGGATCTTGAGCACATTAACCCCAAGAGGAGTTTAGAGAAGGAAAGAGACAGAATATAATAACCAAAAAGAAGAAGGAGGACAGGAAGAAGAAGAAGAGGAAAAGATAGGATACTTTCTTTTTTTGAAGATTTTATTTTATTTATTTATGAGAGATACAGAGAGAGAGAGAGAGAGAGAGAGAGGCAGAGATAGAGAGAAGCAAGCTCCATGCAGGGAGTCTGACATGGGACTCGATTCCGGGACTCCAGTATCACATCCTGAGCTGAAGGTAGATGCTCAACCGCTCAGCCACCCAGGTGTCCCAGATAAGATATTTTCTAACAGTAAGGCTAGTTGCTGGAGGAAGTCATGGTCCCGAGCTCATCACCCTTTTAGTCTCCACGTTCCTGATAAACCCAAAACCTCCACCTTTGTGAATACTCCCAAGGTTTTAACAAGCTATTAAAAAGTATTGAAACTGAGATGCCTGGGTGGCTCAGCAGTTGGACATCTGCCTTCAGCTCAGGGCATGATCCTGGGATCCAGGATAAAGTCCAGCATTAGGCCTCTTGGGGGGAGCCTGCTTCTGCCTCTGCTTGTGTCTCTGCCTCCCTGTGTGTGTGTCTCTCATTAATAAATAAATAAGTCTTTTAAAAAATTATTGAAACTGTGTCTATGGTACAAAGGTGGACAAAATACTTAATTCTAGAGTGCCTTTAACTGAGCTCACTTTATTCCCAAAAAGATGTATACTATTTCTTCCTCTTCTGCTTAATGCATTTATCAAGATTTAATGTGTCTTTGAAGATCCAGTTTAGAATGGTTAAGTCATCACCAGATGACAAAATGGAAAACGAAGAGGGAAAGGGTAGCTATTAACTCTGTTAGGTCACTCCTATGACTTATCTTTTTCTCTAAATGTTGGTTCCCTCTTTAACATAAACAACTTTCTTTACCCATGAATCCAACAAGGTTCAGACCTTGCTGTCAATTCTGATGAAGTACAGTATACATATCTTCTTTTCTGTATTTGTAGACAATGTATACCTGAGTCTATATCTGAGGAAAATTATGAATAGTAGACATTCTTTCAACTTTTGCAGTACTGTATATAGACAAGATGCCTTGAAGAAAATGAGGAGTCTCTTTGGTCTCTCTGGGTAAAGATCACCCAGATTTAGCAGATGAAACGACTTAGTTAAGCAGAAATTAAGCTGAACCAAATCCTTGTGGGAAAGAGAAATACATGACAGCAACTAATTAATTTAGAGACAAGTTTATTAAATTAGGAAGATCCAGAGTCCCTTCAGATTTAGAAATCTGTTTGTGCACCTCCCTGCAATCCATCCTCACAACCCATGTCTCTATTTTATCCTTGTCCTACCACCTCTGCCACTACTAACAACCTCCTCAGACTTTGAACACGTTGCCACATCTTGCTTGTAACTGATACAATATTTAGAGCCTACTCTGAAATATTCTAGTATTGTCTCACAATTCCAGTCCTCAAGTTCACTTGATCTTAACCAAAAGGCCAAGAAGTGATCCAGTCCTCAAGTTCAAAATAAGGCCCATCCATAACCACAGAACTTTGCTGGACCAATTCATTGTGTTCCTTTCTACTTTTCTTCAGTGTTTTCCAGTCTAAGTTTACTCAAGTTCACACTGCAACTAGGTTGCAGTCTATCATACTTCTTGTTTTAGATACTTGATTCCAGCATGTGCAAAATCCTCAGCCATTCAGTCCTGGTACTGTACTTTAAAGCCTCAGGCATGGGAAGGTTATGCTGAGAACTGGTACTCAATAATTTCTCAAACTCAGGCTCTACAGGAATCCTTTTCAACGGAAACTGTTCTTAAGCTTCTTTCAGGGTCCCCCCTTCCCCCGGCGGCCCCCGCTTCTTTAACTCCTTTTTAAACACTTAGGATCACTGACTGCAAGACAGTCTGGGGTAGCTATTAACTCTGATTGGGTAACCCCCATTTCTTGTTTTTTTCTCAAGGAATCCTCATTTGTTCACATGTTAATTCAGGAAACAGTGGCATACCACAGACACTATATGGCAATCACAAAGTTAGCTCTTCAATCACAAACTGAGAGGAAGAAGTCACATATCTAGTTCTCCAGAAAAGCACTCTCTGAAAAAAATCAGGACAAGAGATACAGAGTTTGGTTATTCAGGAATTCAGATGCTTCCCAAAAGACCAAATAATCTATCCCCTTAGTCACCAGCGCCTATAATATGAAGGGCAAGATATTGTCTCCTACAAATAAGTCATATTTATTCCTGCTTAAAAACCTTGACATTGTAAGCACTTCGTCCCCAACAGTTTCCTCATCTGTCTTCAACTGGACACCTCTGTTCTCAGAAAGCCAAATTTTTGTGACTGGCTTCACTTCTTTCCTCCAGTCTCACCATATCACCAAAGATGATCTTTGCCATGCAGGCATTGCCCATCTCTTCCTTGTTGGACCCTTGCCACACAAAAAACTTCTAATTATGTGAGTAGGATTCCCAAAGTATTGTGCCTCCAGGCACCCTGAGGTTAATCAAGTCCTTTCCCATCTTCAAGGTTTAGTTTAAGTGCCTACACTTAGGGAGATTCCTTACCCAATTGTCTTAGGGAGATTCCTTACCCAATTGTCTCCTTTTTTTGTGGGATCCTGTAGGTTTTACTGTAATATCAGTAACTTGGGTTCAATGTCAAAAGCACCTATTTTAACATTTAAGATAATTCATTAAGGCAATTCATTCAATGCATATAAAGTCAGTGCATTTAATCACTGATGATAATTGAATGTTCTGTCCCTTAACACCTTTTTGAACATATACTATGCTTCCTTTGCTAATCCTATTGGATTTGGCCCACAAGCCCACTCCAAAGTGGGGACCTCAAAGGGCAAAGGAGACAACCAAGAGGCCTTTACAAAATCCCTAGTGCCTGCCTGCTGGTCCCATGATATTACATGTTGGCCTTATTTCTGACACACTTTTAAGAATTTTTTTTTTTTTTTTTAAATTTATGATAGTCACACACAGAGAGAGAGAGAGAGAGAGAGAGAGAGAGGCAGAGACATAGGCAGAGGGAGAAGCAAGCTCCACGCACCGGGAGCCCGACGTGGGATTCGATCCCAGGTCTCCAGGATCGCACCCAGGGCCAAAGGCAGGCACTAAACCGCTGCGCCACCCAGGGATCCCACTTTTAAGGAATATAAGTAGGTGAGTCAATTAGGAAGTGTATAATACAATTTCCAAAGATCTCTTCCTTTATAGCAGCCAGACTGATCCTTTACAAACCCTAAGATCTGCAAAATCTAGTACCGTAACTTCCTTTTGATATTTAAAAAGTAGTTTTACATGTCTGTCTATATTTTTTAATTTTCCTTTTTAAAAGATTTTATTTATTTGAGAGAGAAGGCATAAGAGAGCAGACAGGGGGAGTTGCAGAGGGAAAGGTAGAAGCAGACTTCCTACTGAGCAAGGAGCCCAAAGCAGGATTGATCCCAGGACCCTCAGATTGTGAGGTATGTTTAACCAACTGAGCCATCCAGGCACTCTGTTTCACTGTCTTTACAAATTATGGGTCAGACAAAACAGTAGTCAAACCTGAGAGTAAGAGAGGCCTAGAGGCCTGAAAAATGCTCTGACATCTGATGAGATATCAATGTTTTTTTCTGAAGGTACTTAAGAGTACAATGAAAATTCTGTAAAAGCCTACCTGCAATAATCCAGATGAAAACCCCATGTGACAAATGAACATTAAAACATTACTTTTCGGGATCCCTGGGTGGCGCAGTGGTTTAGCGCCTGCCTTTGGCCCAGGGCACGATCCTGGAGACCTGGGATCGAATCCCACGTCAAGCTCCCGGTGCATGGAGCCTGCTTCTCCCTCTGCCTGTGTCTCTGCCTCTCTCTCTTTCTCTCTGTGTGACTATCATAAATAAATTAAAAAAATAATAATAAAAAAAAAATAAAACATTACTTTTTAGAGACATTCATTGTTTTGTTCAGCATCTAAGGCTTCAGTGTTGTAAAATGTTTCAAGTGCTGCTTTGAGACTCAGGTCTGAGAACACAAACTCTGTGTTGTCATTATGATTATTATTTTTTTAAGATTTTATTTATTTATTCATGAGAGACACACACAGAGAGAGGCAGAGAACAGGCAGAGGGAGAAGCAGGCTCCATGCAGGGAGCCTGATATGGGACTTGATCCCAGGACTCCAGGATCACACCCTGGGCCAAAGGCAGATACTCAAGTGCTTAGCTACCCAGACGTCCTTCTTTTTTTATTTTCTAGAGGTGCTAGTACCAAACTAAAATTGAAAACATTATAATCTTCTCCTATTAATACACAACTGACAGGGCACCTGGGTGGCTCAGTGGTTTGGTGTCTGCCTTTGGCTCAGGGCATGATCCCAGGGTCCCAGGATTAATCCCACATTGGGCTCCCAACAGGGAGTCTGCTTCTCCCCGGGCTGTGTCTCTGCCTCTCTCTGGGTCTCTCATGAGTAAATAAATAAATAAAATCTTTTTAAAAATGTACAACTGACATTTGTGCAATGATACTTACCCATTAAAAACAATCTTTCACCTATCCCTGAAATACTTAATAAAGGTCAAGATCAAGCACAATATATGACCAATATAGGACCTTTTGTAATAAATAGATTGTATGGAATGACCTAAATCATCCCTTGAATTCTACCAGGTCATGATTACAAAATCGTGATGTATTTTGCTAAGAAATCATTTCTTTCTTCTGCATTGCTGGCATATACACAGCATTGTGACCATACTAAAATCCTCTGAATCCATGCACTTTGATAGGGTGAACTTCATACCATCTGAATAGTATGTCAGCTAAAAATATACATAGCCCAGTATTGGTTAGTGGCCACCAGCTGCACAGCTTTGAGAGTGCACTTAAAAACTACCTCAAAACACAATTTAAAGAAGTGAACTCTATGGCATGTTAATTTATAACTCAACTTAAAAAAAATAAGATTCAACCACACACCTGTTAGAATGGCTAAAATAAAAAGTAGAAGACATAATAGGTGTTGGTGAGGATGTTGACAAACGGGAATACTCTTACACTGTTACTGAGAATGCAAACTGGTGCAGCCACTGTGGAAAACAGTATAGAGGTGCTTCAAAAGTGAAAACTAGAAGCATTTAGAGCCCCAGCAATTGCATTGCTGGGTATTTATTCAAATGATACAAAAATACAGATTCTAGGGGATACATATACCTCAGTGTTTATAGCACCATTATCAACAATAGCCAAAGTAGGAAAAGAGCCCAGATGTTCATTGACTGATGAATGCATAAAGAAGATACACAATGGAGTATTACTCAGGCATCATAAAAAGGAAATCTGGCCATTTACAATGACATGGATAGAGCTAGAGTGTACATTGCTGAGTGAAATAAGACACTGAGAGAAAGGCAAATAATGTATGGTTTCATTCATATGTGCTGTGTAAGAAGAAAACAGAGATGAACTCATGGGAGGGGGGGAGAAGAGACTGTTAATGATAGAGAACAAACTGAGGGTTGATGGAGGTGGTTTTGTGATGGGCTAAATAGAGAACAAAATGAATAGGGAGTCCGAGGATCATGACTGAGCTGAAGGCAGATGTTTCACTGACAGTCACTCAGATGCCCCTGCTTAGGATGTTCTATATGAACCCAGTGGTAATCACAAATCAAAAATCTATGTACGTACATGCACAAAATAAAAAAAAAAAAAGAAAGAAAGAAAGAATCAACGTACATCATAAAAAAAAAAAATCATCAAACCATAAGGGACATGAACAATAAAGAACAGAGAGGACAACTACAAAAAAAAAAAAACAGAGAACAGTAAAATGGCAATAAGTATATACTTACTAATAATTATTTCGGATATAAATGGTCCAAATGCTGCAGTCAAACGTCTTTCAGTAAATAAAAGGAGAAAAAAGAAAAAAAAAGAAGACCCATTTACATGCTGCCTACAAGTTACCCGTTTCAGACCTAAGACATATAAAAACTGGAAAAAAAGAGTTGAAAATAATTTTTTTTAAAGATTTTATTTGTTTATTCATGAGAGAGAGACAGGAGAGAGGGAGAGGCAGAGACACAGGCAGAGGGAGAGGCAGAGGCTCCCATGCAGGGAGCCTGACGTGGGACTCGATCCCCGAACTCCAGGATCACACCTTGGGCTGAAGGCGGTGCTAAACCGCTGAACCACCGGGGCTGCCCAAAAATGATTTAATAGGCAAATGAAAATTTTGAAAGCCAGAGAAGCAATACTTACGTCAGACAAAATAAACTTCAAACAGGAGAACGTAGCAAGACACAGCAAACGGCAGTACATAATATTAAAGAGATCAATACTATAAGAGGACATAAAATTTTTAAATATTTTTGTCCCAAATATAAAACATAAGAATGCCTAAACATGTAAAGTAACTATTAACAGACCTAAAAAAAGACAAGTTGACCGATATACAAGAATAGGAGGGAACTTTATCACCTTCCTTATATCAATGGATAAATCATCCAGACAGAAAAACCAATAAAGAAACAGTGGCTTTGGGATCCCTGGGTGGCTCAGGGCTTTAGCGCCTGCCTTCCGCTCAGGGCGTGATCCTGGAGTCCCAGGATCGAGTCCCACATCAGGCTCCCTGCATGGAGCCTGCTTCTCCCTCTGCCTGTGCCTCTGCCTCTCTCTCTCTCTCTGTGTCTCTCATAAATAAATAAATAAATGAAATATTAAAAAAAAAAAAAAGAAACAGTGGCTTTGAATGACACACTAAACCAGTTGGACCTAAAAGATACATTGAAATCATTCAATTCAAAAAAGGTAGAAAATACACTCTTCAAAAATGCATGGAACATTCTGCAGAATAGCTCACATATAAGGCTGCTAGAAATTAATTATGTAACAAATAACTAGATAAAAACAAACATATGGAGCCTAAACAACATGCTACTTAAAAACCTAAGTGTCAAGGAAGAAATAAACTGGAAATCTAAACTACATGGAAAGAAAAAAATATGAAACATAATGATTCAATATTCTTTTCATTCAGAAAAAGAAGTTTTAGGAGTGAAGTTTATACCAATACAGTTCTATTTTAAGAAACAAAAAAATCTCCAGTGAAAAATTTAACCCTAGATCGCTGGGTGGCTCAGCGGTTTAGAACCTGCCTTTGGCCCAGAGCGTGATCCTGGAGTCCTGAGATCAAGTCCCACATCAGGCTCCCTGCATGGAGCCTGCTTCTCCCTCTGCCTGTGTCTCTGCCTCTCTCTCTGTGTCTCTCATGAATAAATAAATAAAATCTTTAAAAATAAAAAAATAAAAATAAATAAAAATTTAACCCTATGCCTAGAAAAAGAAGAACAAAGATTAAAGCTAGTAGGAGAAAGGAAGTTAAAATTAGAGTGACACTAAATGAAATAACAAACAAAAAATAGAAAGATAAATAGATAAATAGAGGGATGCCTGGGCAGCTCAGCAGTTAAGCATCTGCCCAGGGTGTGATCCTGGGAACAAGTCTTAAATCGGGCTCCCTGCATGGAACCTGCTTTTCCCTCTTCTCCCTCTGCCTATATCTCTGCCTCTGTCTCTTTGTGTCTCTCATGAATAAATAAATAAAATCTTTTTAGAAAAGATAAAAGATAAATAGACCCAAGAACTGGTTCTTTGAAAAGATAAGATTAATAAACCATAAGCCAGAATTACCAATGAAAAGAAAAGGACTCAAATAAATTCAGAATGAAAAAAAATGCACAAAAATGCAAACAATTATAAGAAAATATAAAAATTCATGGCAACAAATTGGACAATATAAAGAAATGGAAAATTTCCTGGAAACTTATAATCTTCCCAAGCGGATCACCAAGGAATTAAAGTGAAATTAAATCAGTAACAAAATATCTCCAAATAACAAGTCCAGGTCAGTTTCAAAGAAGAGTTAACACCTATTTTTCTCGAAATATTCCAAAATGGAAGAGAGAGGGGATCCTTGGTTGGCGCAGCGGTTTAGTGCCTGCCTTTGGCCCAGGGCGCGATCCTGGAGACCTGGGATGGAGTCCCACGTCGGGCTCCTGGTGCATGGAGCCTGATTCTCTCTCTGCCTATGTCTCTGCGCCTCTCTCTCTCTCTGTGTGACTATCATAAATAAATAAAAATTTTTAAAAAATGGAAGAGAAAGAAAAATTTTCCAAATTCATCCTCTGAGTCCAGCATTACCCTGATACCAAGAACACAAAAAGAAACTACACAAAATAAAATAAGTACAAGCCCATAACTCTGATTCACATAGACATGAAAACACTCAAAAAATGAGCTAATCAAATTTAAGACTATGTTCAAAGAATCATTTAGCACATTTAAATTATACATAGTTCCAGCGAAGCTGTGGTATTTCAATATTTGCAAGTCAATCAATGTGTGATACATCACATTAACAAGAAAATAACAATCATTCCAGTAGATGAAGACAAATAATTTAATCATTTGCTAATTCAACATTTTTTTAATGATTAAAAACTCTCAAGTAGATAGAGGGAAGTAGATAGAGAACATATCTGAAAATCATAGAGCTTATATAAAAAATCCACAACTAACATCATACTCAGTGGTGAAAAACTGAATTTTCCTTCTACGATCAGGATGAAGACAAGGATGTCCACTCTCACCACTTTTATTCAACATAGTACTGGATGTCTAGTTGCAGAAATAAGATAAGAAAAAGAACTACAAAACATTCAAACTGGTAAGGAAGAAGTAAAACTTTCACCATTGGCAGATGACATTCTACTATATAGAGAATACCCTAAAGTCCACCAAAAAAGAAATAGGTCATGAAGACTAAGGAGGACACTTGTTGTGATGAGTACTGGGTATTGCAATGTAAATGATGAATCACTAACTTCTATTCCTGAAACCAATATTCACTTTTTGTTGCCTTTCTTGTGTTAAGAAGGATCAACATGAAATTTATCAGTACACCATTTGGCTCCATTGTTTCACTTTTACAAGAAAGAAGTGAATAAATTTCTAAAAATATACAGTCTTCCTAAATTGACTCAAGAAGAAATAGAAAATTGGAGTGTACTGAACTATAACAAAAACAAATCAACAATTTTTTTAAAGATTTTTTTAAAATTTTTTATTTATTTATGATAGTCACACAGAGAGTGGCAGAGACACAGGCAGAGGGAGAAGCAGGCTCCATGCACTGGGAGCCTGACGTGGGACTCAATCCCGGGTCTCCAGGATCACTCCCTGGGCCAAAGGCAGGCACTAAGCCTCTAGGCCACCCAGAAATCCCCTAAATCAACAATTTAAAAAAGTTCAAACAAGTGGAAGTCCCGGACTAAACTGCCTCCAAGTAAAAACATTTCTAAAAAGTTAACTATTCTTCTTCAATTATTCCAAATTATAAAAGAAAACAAATGCTTCCAAATTTGTTTTTTGAGAGTAGTATTACTCTAGTACGAAACCCATACAAAAATGCCACCAAAAAAGAAAACTACAGCCTAATATATTTGATGAACATAAATGCAAAAATTATCGATAAAATATCAGCAAGTGGAGTCCAACAACACATTAAAGTTTTATTCACTATAATCAATTATTAATAATTGAGAAAATAATCCCATTAATGATTGCACCAATAATAATAAATAACATAGGCAAATGTTAATCAATGAGTGAAAGATTTATATTCTGAAAACTGTAAGAAATTGGTGAAAGAACTTGAAGGCAATGGAAACAAATGGAAAGATATTCGATGTTCATGAACTGAAATATTTTTTTTTAAGATTTTATTTATTTATTCATAGACCCAGAGAGAGAGAGGCAGAGACAGAGGCAGAGGGAGAAGCAGGCTCCACGCAGGGAGCCTGATGTGAACCCAGGTCCCCAGAATCACACCCCGGGCTGCAGGCGGCACCAAACCGCTGCACCACTGGGGCTGCCCGCATGAACTGAAATATTATTAACATTTTAAATGTTACTAGGGGCACCTGCGTGGCTCAGTGGTTGAGCATCTGCCTTCAGTTCAGGTCACAATCCTAGGTCCTAGGATCAAGTCCCATATCAAGCTCCTTGTGAGGAGCCGGCTTCTCCCTCTCCCTGTGTCTCTGCCTCTCTCTCTGTGGGTCTCTCATGAACAAATAAATTTTTAAAAAATAATAAAATGACCATACTATTCAAAGCAATCTACAGAAATCTACAGATTAATGCAATCCTTATGAAAATATTGATAGCATTTTTTACAGAGCTAGAAGAAATAATCCTAAAGTTCATAAAGAACCTCAAAAGACCTTGAATAGTCAAAGCAATTTTGAAAAAGAACAAAGCTGGAGTTATTACAATTTTGGACTTCAAATTAAAATAAAATTATACTTATCAAATGGATTGGTAGTGGCATAAAAATAACATAGTTCAAAGGAACAAAATAGAGAACTGTTGAATAAACCAGTACCCACATAGTCAATGTATGACAAACACAGCAAGAATACAGAATGGCAAAAAAAAAAAAAAAAGGAATACACAATGGCAAAAGAGAGTCCGTTTCACAATGGTTCTGGGAAAACTGTATAGCTACAAAAAAAAAAAAAGAATGACATTGGACCCCTCTCTTATATCATACACTAAAATCAAAATGGATGAAAGACCTAAATGTGAGACCTGAAACCAGAAAACAAGTACAAGAAAACAGAGGCAGCAATCTGTTTGATATCAGCTATAGCAACATATTTATGGATATGTTTCCTCAGAAAATGGGAAACAGAAGCAGAAATAAATTATTGAGTCTACACCAGAAATGGAAAGCTGCTGACAGCAAAGGAATTAGTAAATAAATCAAACAAAAAGGCAACCCTCTGAACTGAAGATATCTGCAAATTATATAACTGATAAGAGGTTAATATCCTAACTATAGAGCAGCTCATACACTCAACACTAAAAACAAAACAAATAATTGAACATGAGCAAAAGACCTGAATGAACATTTTTCCAAATGGAAATACCCCTTAACAAAACTAATTATCTGGGAACTTCTGTAAATTGAAACAACAGTGAGGTACTACCTCACGTTTGTCAGATTAATAATATCAAATAGAGAAGAAATATCACATGTTGGTGAGGATGTAGAGAAAAAGGAATCTTATGTACTGTTGGTAACTTGGTGCAACAACTCTACAAAACACTATGAAGATTTCTCAAAAATTTTAAAATGGAAATTATGTATATAATCTGATAACTTCACTACTGGGTATTTACCTTAAGAAAACAAAAATAGTAATTTGAAAAGATATTTTCAACCTAGGATTTTTATAATAAAACTGAGTTTGATGCAATCCTATGATAGGTTTTCTATGCAGTCTAGTACACAAAAGCACCTTTGGATTAAAAGTTTTAAGCTCAATAGCAAGTAGACTTCTTAGTTTTGTGTTTCATTTTCATTATGTCTGTATGGCCTAATAGTGTTCTGTTGACAGAGAAAAATATCAATATATGAAGTTCAGGCTTTCTGCTGGAGGGCATATTTCAACCTAAAAGTACCTTGCTGATCAAAGTCCATGAACAGTTGCATGCATTTCAGAGATCTCCATCTTCTGAAGAGCATTGCCATTATCAGTCCTTCCATGCTCACATGTAATTCCAGGGGAGCTACATAACATAAGAACTGAGGGCTGGAGTTCTCTGCATATTCCACCCATTGGGAGGACTCCTGATACTCCTGGGTGAGGGAAGATGTTGCCTTTATTTTGCTTTTTTTTTTGTTGTTGTTGTTTTGTTTTGTTTTGTTTTGATTTGTTCTTCAAGTTAATCTCTCTGGGTTTTTGAAGGATCACACAACCAAAAAATGTAAGCTGATACCAATTTCTGAGTTCTGGGAGATAGACTCTCTGAGACCTGTCAGTGCAAAACACTCAAGAGAATCCATTTTTAAAGATATGGAACCAGCAGACTCTGTCTATACAACAGAGATTTTAGCATCCCCTTCTCTCAGTAAAAGACCTGTAGTACTTTCATATTCATCTTTTCTTTCTGCAAATAAATTTAAACTATGTTATCAAATAGAAATACTTACTTGCAATAGCTTAGTATGGTTTGATAACTAGGAATTCTCTGGACCATTACATACTAAGTTCCCAGCCTATCAGTAGCTTGAATTCCTGTCATCGTCCACCATGACAGAGCTCTCTACAGGCACGGGACCAACATGGCCTCTGTGAGCTGGCTCTAAGGGATGCTGTACATCTTTAGCAAAATTAATGAGTCCTTTTTATTTCAAATGGATTTCAAAGACCCCAAAGCTTACTGTTAACAGATTCACACTTGAGAGAGACATCTCAACAACTCTACTATAATGTATAAGCAAAAGATTCTAAATGTTTTCCTGTTAACTTTTTTTGTTTGTTTAAGATTTATTTATTTATTTATTCATGAGAGACACACAGAGAGAGAGGTAGAGACACAGGCAGAGGAAGAGGCAGGCTCCATGCAGGGAGTCTGACGGGGACTCAATCCCAGGTCTCCAGGATCACACCCTGGGCTGAAGGCAGCGCTAAACCGCTGAACCACCCGGCTTCCCTGTTAACTTCTTTTGTATTAAGCTGCATGTTAATGGTTAGTTCTGCTAAAAACGAACTGAAAACTATAATAGAAAGTGGTGAGACTCTAAAGGAAAGCTACAGGGCAGAGCTAGAAGATTTGCATAAATCTAGTTTTACAGTATTAAAATATTTACCAAACAATATTGGTCAACTGGGTTTTCTGTTTGAATATTTATTTTAAAAAAAGAAAATAGTAGTATTTAGACCATTCTTGAAATGAGACAATCAGCCTCATGCCAAATTGGTGTAAATTAAAATAATACCCTTGAAATTAAGGCATGTGATACGAGGCTTCAAATTTTATGATCAATTTTATTTTTATAATAAAAATAAAGACAATTATTTTTTTCAAAATATGGATGTGATTATTTAAAACAACAACGATAAGAAAAACAATAACAACAACATCTATAATCTCCAGAAAATTACAGGAGTCAGCTTGTGAATATAGTAGTTAATAGGTTCAGTGTTTTAATAGACTATTTAGAAGTCATTGTAGCTAGTTAGCACCAGACTGTGTAGAGGTGTGGAGCAGTACTAGCAACTGTGAAAAAGGAAAAACGTTACAGTTTTAGAATGTTTTTATTATTAAATTTAATTTACTAAAAATAAAAACTAAAAAAAGAAAAGATATATTCACTCCTATGTTTATTGCAGCAGGATTTACCATAACCAACATGAGGAAAGATTCTAATCTCTATCAATAGAGAATGAATATATGGTATAGATAGTAATACAGTAGACTATTACTCATTCACAAAAAAGGATGTGAAATCTTATGATTTGTGACAGACAAGATAGACTTACACCCAGGGTACCATTCTAACTGAAATAAATAAATCAGAATATTAAAATACTATGAAACTTCACTAAAACATTTTTTTTTACAGATTTATATATTTATTTCCAAGTGGAAGAGAGAGAAAGAGAGAGAAGTAAGTAAGTGAGCATGAGAGGGGCAAAAGGAGAAGAGAGAGAATCTTAAACAGACTCCATGAGCCAAGGTTCTGTCTTAGGACCCTGAGATCATGACCAAAGCCAAAATCAAGAGTTGGATGCTTAACAGACTGAGCCACCCAAGCTGCTCCAATTACCTTTAAAAATTTTTTAATGTTATAAATGTGGGACTATATATCTATCATACATATAGTGGTGTATTACTTAGCAATAAAAAAACAAAATTTTGCCATTTGCAACAACACAGATGAGCATAGAAACAAGCAATTACGCTAAGTGACAATTCAGACAGAAAAATAAATACTATATGACTTTACTTAGATATGAAAACAAAACAAACATCCATAAAACCAAAACAAAACAGATTAGAAAACCTAGAGAACAAATTTATGGTTTCCAGAAGAGAAATGGGGGAGACAGGGATTAAGAGGTACAAACTTAACAATTACAGAATAAATAAATCACTTGGATGAAAATTTCTGGATAAGGAATATAGTGAATAAAATCGTAATGACATTATACGGTGACATATTGTGACTATACTTGTCACAATGAGCAGAGAGCAGTTAATAGAATTGCTGAATTACTGTAACCTCTGCAACCTATATAATACTTACATCAACTATAATGTAAACTCATAATTTAAAAAAGAAAGAAACTGGGGCACTTAGGTGGCCCAGCTAATTAAGCCTCCAAGTCTTAGTTTCAGCTTAGGTCATTAAGTGATGAGATTGAGCACCCTCTCCTCCCAGCCTAACACACCCCCTTTCGTGTGGGGAGTCTGAAGTTCTCTTCCTCTGCCCCTTCTCCCACAACTAAATAAATAAATCATTTTTTAAAGGAACTATCAAATATTTATTATTATATTATTTTTAAAGATTTTATTTATTTATTCATGAGAGACACACACACACACAGAAAGACAGAGACACAGGCAGAGGGAGAAGCAGGCTCCATTCAGGGAGCCCGATGTGGGACTCGATTCCGGGATTCCAGGATCACACCCTGGGCGGAAGGCAGGCGCTAAACCGCTGCGCCACCCAGGGATCCCCAACTATTTATTATTAATTAAAAAATAAATACTGACAAGCAAATTCTTGAAGCTCCAACAAGATCAACCCGAAAAGAAATTTAATATGCACAAACCAGTGTGCCACGATACATTAACAATATGAAAAAAAGAGCAATATATGATTATTTCAACTGACATATAAAATGGTTTTGAAAAAAAATGAAAAAAAATACGTTTGAAAAATCAAACATTTTTCATGAAAATTCTTTTTTTTATGATAGTCACCCAGAGAGAGAGAGAGGCAGAGACACAGGCAGAGGGAGAAGCAGGCTCCATGCAGAGAGCCCGACGCGGGACTTGATCCTGGGACTCCAGGATCACGCCCTGGGCCAAAGGCAGGCGCAAAACCACTGAGCCACCCAGGGATCCCTTTTCATGAAAATTCTAAATAAAACATTTGAAAGTTTCTCAACACAATAAAAGTCACATGTAAAAAACCCTAAGGCAGCATCAGAATTGGATAGCTCCGGGGACTCAGTGGTTTGGCGCCGACTTCAGCCCAGGGTCTGATCCTGGAGATCCTGGATCGAGTCCCGCATCAGGCTGCCTGCATGGAGTCAGTTTCTCCCTCTGCCTCTCTCTGTGTGTCGCTCATGAATAAATAAAATCTTTTAAAAAAATCAGAATCAATGTAGAAACAATAAAAGCTTTTCCTCAATGATTCATTATAAGGTAAGTGTACCAACCCTTACAGCTTTTTCCCCCCACTCTTACAACTTTTATTCAACATAATATTGAAACACTTATACATTAGATGAAAAAAGAAATAAATTGAAGAACATGCAATAATTTAAAGGATGTTCATTAATTGGAATATTTTTTTTCATTAATTGGAATATTTAAAAATTATCTATACTATACAAAGTGATCTATGGATTCAGCAAATTCTTACCATTCTGAAGAATTAACCACAGAAATAGCAAAAATAATTTCTAAAATTTGTGGGGAACCACAAAAGTCCTCCAATAGTTAAATCAATCTTGAGAAAGAACAAAGCTGGAGGCTTCATACTTCATTTCAAAATATATTAAAAAGCTAAAGAAATTGAAGAGTATGATATCAACATAAAAACAGATATGTCGGTCATTGGAACAGAATAGAGCCCAGATATAAATCCATACTATGATTCATTTATCTTTCACAAAGTTTCCTGGAATACATGCATAGTGAGGAAAGGGTGAAAAATAGTTTTGGACAAAATAGATATCCACATGCAAAAGAATGAAACTGGACCCTTATTTTACACTGTAAACAAAAGTCCACTTAAAATGAATTAAAAACTTAGGTGTAATATATAAAATTGTAATATTCCTATGAAAACATAGGGGGCGGGATCCCTGGGTTGCACAGCGGTTTGGCGCCTGCCTTTGGCCCAGGGTGCGATCCTGGAGACCTGGGATCGAATCCCACGTCGGGGTTCTGGTGCATGTAGCCTGCTTCTCCCTCTGCCTGTGTCTCTGCCTCTCTCTCTCTCTCTCTGTGTGTGACTATCATAAATAAATAAAAATTAAAAAAAAAAAAAAAGAAAACATAGGGGGGAAATCTCCTTGCATCCTACCTCAAGCTCTTCAAAATGTATGTAATAAATGTATATATACAGAGAGAGAAAATATTTTTCAGCTTTTATAAGGAAGCAAACTGCACATCTGCTACCTCATGAATAAACTTGAGGGATATTAGTGATCCAAATTACACAGAAAGTCAACACACTATCCTGTTTCACCTATATGTGGAATCTATAAATTCAAACTCATACAAACAGCTAGTAAAATGGTACTTGCCAGTAACTTGCGGCAGATGTTTGTCAAGGGCACAAAATTATAGTAATGCAAGATGAAGAATTTCTTTCTTTTAAAAAAATATTTAAATATTTATTTATTTATTCACGAGAGATGAGAGAGAGGCAGAGACACAGGCAGAGGGAGAAGCAGGCTCCATGCAGGGAGCCTGACGTGAGACTCAATCCAGGGACTCCAGGATCACACCCTGGACTGGAGGCAGCGCTAAACCGCTGAGCTACCAGGGCTGCCCAGATGAAGAATTTCTGAGACCTAATACATAGCAATGTTATCTCAGTTCATAATATTGCATACAACGATAAATCATCATACACACTAAACACACACAACTTTTGTCAACTGCACCTCAATAAACTTGAAAAATATTCAGCTGTATCTTTCAAAAATTGTTATCTGTGAATAGATATTTTAACTCTCTTCTTTCCACTTTGAATGCATTCTTTTCCCCTTCTTACCTAATTCCCTTCTTACCTAATTTCCTTCTTACCTAATTGCTCTGAACTATATAGTATTTTCAATAGCTGTGCCAGAAGTGAACATTCTTGTCAGTAAAACACTTTCTAGTCTTTCATTGTTGAGGATGAAGTTGGCTCTGGTTTTCATACATCACTTTTATCAGATCAAATAATTTATCTTTTATTATTCATTTTTGAGTGCTTTTTTAGGGTTGTTTTGGGTTTTTCTTTTGTCTTTTTGTTTTTGTTTTTCCATGTAAGCACACTGGATCTTCTCAAATACTTTGTCCTTTATATATTCAGATTATTTTTGTTTTTAAAATATTATTGATATGTTATATTCAATTAATTTATTTTCACACTTAACCACTTATTCGTACTAGGATAAATCTCTTATTCATTATGTATAATTATTTTATATTTACCATATTCATTTTGTAGTTTTTAAATGAATTTTGAGTCATATAATAAAATATTGGTCTATTGAATTCTATGCTGATCATACTTTTGGCTTCCTTTGATGTAATAGTAATACAAATTTATTAAAGGAATCTGGAAGTTTTCTTCTATTTTGGAATTTGTAAAGAATTGTTTCTAATTTTTTTCAGTGTTATGAATGTCCAGCACTAAAGGTATCTCTCATCGGCATTTTCTTTGGGAGTTGTATTGATCACTAATTTAACCTCTTTATTTGTCATAGTATATCTTCTTGAGTCCTCTACTATGTATCCTTCTAGGAATTTCATTTCCCATTTCATCTAAATTGTCTAATCTAATGGTGTAACATTTTTTACAGGAATAATGTGTAATTTATTTGACTTCTATAAGATCAGTAGTAATATCCAGCTCTTATTTCTAATTCAAGAAATGTGACTCTAGGGGAGATACGAGATCTTTCTTCTTTCTTAAAGTCAAAATTTGAGGACACTTAAGTGACTAGCATTTGCCATTGTTGGCTCAGATCATGATCCCAGGATCCTGGGAGGGAGTTTTGCATCAAGCTCCTATGGGGAGTCCCTCTCCCTCTGACTGCTGCTCCCCCTGCTTGAGCTTCCTGTCAAATAAATAAAATCTTGAAAAAAAAACTAAAGTCAGAATTTGAAGAGAGTTTTTCTCTAATGTATTGGATAAGCTATATTCCATTAGATCTGGTGTATTTATATGTTTTCATCTCGGTGTTTTTTAATTTCCATTTAATTTTAATTTTTTCCTTACCTATTGTATTGTGTCATTTAATTCTATAGATTTGTGAATCTCCCCCTTTGTTATTATTAATGAATTCCAACTTTATTTCATTTCACTTAGACATTACTTATTATAGCCTATAAATTTGTTGAGGGGGATCCCTGGGTGGCGCAGCGGTTTGGTGCCTGCCTTTGGCCCAGGGTGCGATCCTGGAGACCCGGGATCGAATCCCACGTCGGGCTCCCGGTGCATGGAGCCTGCTTCTCCCTCTGCCTATGTCTCTGCCTCTCCCTCTCTCTCTGTGTGACTATCATAAATAAATAAAAATTAAAAAAAAAATTTGTTGAGGTTTGTTTTATGACCTACCGTTATGGCCTTTTGTTAATTGTTTCTCACTGTGCAAGAGCTTTTAAGCTTTAGTCCCATTTGTTGATTTTAGCTTTTTTTGCTTATACTTTAGGTGCCATATCCAAAAATCTGATGCTAATACCAATGTTGGGGAACTTTTCTATGTTTAACTGTAAGAGGTTTTATAGTATCAGAATTTTTGTTGAAGCTTTTATTTCATTTGTCAATTTTTGTGAAAGGTAAAATACGGTTCCAATTTTATTTACCCTTCTGCATGTCAGATTATTCCATTTTCTCAATACCATTTACTGAAAAAACTATCCTCTCTCCAATAGGTGTTCTTGACTTCCTTATCAAATATTAGTTGGCCAGGTATTTGGGGGCTTAATATTAGGCACATGGTTTCTGTTCTATTAGTATGTGTCTATTTTTATGCCAGTCCATCATCATTTTTACTACCATAATTTGTCATATAGTTTGAAATCAGGAAGTGATACCTTTGTCTTTGTTCTTTCTCAAAATTGTTTGAACTATATGGGGTCTTTAATGTTCTATACAAATTTTGGAATTTTTTTTGTTTTTGTATTTCTTTTAATAATTCCATTGTTTTTCTATTAGTGGTTGTGTTGAATTTATAACTGGCTTTGTTCTGTATGACCATTTTAACAATTCTTTTGTTCCATGAACATACAGTGTCTTTCCATTTTTGTCTTCAATTTTTTTCAAAAAAGTCTTCTAGCTTTCTCTTAGTATAAATCTTTCCTTTCCTAAATTAACTTTATTCTCAGCTATTTTATTGCTTTTGATGCTGTTAAGAATGGGATCATTGGGCAGCCCAGGTGGCTCAGGGGTTTAGCGCCACCTTCAGCCTAGGGTGTGATCCCAGAGATCTGGGATTGAGTCCCATGTTGGGCTCCCTGCATGGAGCCTGTTTCTCCCTCTGCCTGTGTCTCTGCCTCTCTCTCTCTTGTGTCTCTCATGAATAAATAAAATCTTTTTTTTTTTTTTTAGAATGGGATAATTTTCTTTTTCTGATATTTTATTACCATGCATAAGAACTGAATTTGTCTGTCACAACTTAACTGAAATTATTAGTTCCAATAGTTTTCAGTTGAGTGTTGGGGATTTCTAAGTTCAAAGCATATTATCTGCAAAAACAAAAACAATTTTTTCTTGTATTTTGTTGTGCCTAACTGCTGTATCTAGGACCTCTAGATAAGTTAAGTAAATAAGTTATGAGTAGGCATCCTTATATTGTTCCCAATTTTAAATAAAACCCTTTCACTTTTCCTTCATATCTACTGAGTACCTTCGCTCTGTTTGTTGTATATAGCCTTTGTGTTGGGATGTTTATCCTATTCTCAAATCATGGAGGTATTTTTATCAAAAAAGGATATTGCATTTTGCAAAAGTGTTTTTCTGCATCTATTGTGGCAATCATGTGATGGTCATCTTGTCTTCCATTCTATTAATGTGATGTAATTGTAATACAATGTGCTATGTTAAACTATTCTTGCATCCTATGGATAAATCTCACTTCATTTGGTCATGGTGATAATTCTTTTAAAAGTGTTCTTAAGGGGTACACCTGGGTGACTCAGTTGGTTAATTTTCTGCCTTTCATCAGGTAATGATCCCAGGGGGCTGGAATGAAGCCCCAGGCCAGGCTCCCTCATGGGAGCCTACTTCTCCCTTTTCAAAGAAATAAAATCTTTAAAAAAATCATAAATCTGTGCTAGTATGTTTTTAAGAAAGTGTTCTTGAAATCAGTTAACTAATATTTTTAAAAGTTTTTGCATTCACATTCATCATGGATATTGGTCTATAATTATTTTCTGTAGTGTCCTTATCTATCTTTGCTATCAGGGTATTGCTGTCCTCATAGAATGACTTTAGAAATATACCTTCTTCTTGTTGATCTGGTTTATTGTTTTTGTTATCTATTTTCTTTTCACTCTGATGTTTATTATATCATTCTTTCTGATGACTTTGGATTTAACTTTTTCTAGGTCCTTGAAGTATAATTAGGATGCTAACTTGAGCATCTATAATTACTTAATGTACACATTTATTGCTATAAACTTTTGTACTTGCTGGGTTTCCTTCATGCAATTGTGACACCAAGGAATGGGGCATGCTTAGCCTACTTATTTAGTTCAGCACCCTTCAGTGATGTCCTACCTGCTCACTTTTATATGCACATCATCATAGAAACGTCCAGGTGTTTGGTGTAATGTGCAGACATGCTTTTGTAGTTGTAACTGTCCAGTTAGCATGTGCAGACATGCTTTTGTAGTTATAGCCATCCTTGGGTGGCTCAGCGGTTTGGCACCAGCGTCTTTGGCCCAGGGCGCAGTCCTGGAGTCCCAGGATCGAGTCCAGTGTCAGGCTCCCAGCATGGAGCCTGCTTCTCCCTCCTCTTGTGTCTCTGCCACTCTCTATCATCAATCAATCAATCTATCTTTAAAAAAAATAACTGTTCAGTAATTGCTAATCATGAAAAAATATTAATATGTGCATTATTTGCAGAGAAATAAAGTGACTAGTAAGTGGCTATATCAGAGGGAAGGAGTGTCAGCTTCTTACTTTAGAAGTATTTACTAAACAACTTTAGTTATCTAGTAGTTCAATCAAAAGAGAAGATAAAACCTATTTGGACTCCTGAAAATCCAACCAAATTTCAGCCTAACAACTCAGTGTCTTAAGCTAGCAACAGGACTCCACTCAGATCGTTTCATAATCCTGTATTATTAAATTGTAAACAGAACAAAATACATATTGGAAAGAACTGTTCTTGGGCAGCCCGGGTGGCTCAGCGGTTTAGCGCTGCCTTCAGCCCAGGGCCTGATCCTGGAGACCTGGGATCGAGTCCCACATCAGGCTCCCTGCATGGAGTCTGCTTCTCCCTCTGCCTGTGTCTCTCTCTCTCTCTATGAATAAATAAAATCTTAAAAAAAAAAAAAAAAAAAAAAGGAAAGAACTATTCTTATAAAAGAAAGTTTCCAAAAGTAAAATATGTATTTCACTAATGGGTCTAAGCACATATACTGAATGTTTTAAAAAGTTATTTTGATTTTATTAATTTGCCAGTTTATCAGTTTGTAAGTAGTTTATTGGTCATTTTAGAAAATGACTTCTATAGTTTAACAGGAAAAGCAACTCCATCATCTGGAATATGACCAAAAGATTTCTTTTAAATTAAAAAACCAAAACAGATAAAGTCAGTTGATGAAACAAGTATTTAGTATTTTTTTAGTAATAAATACTTAGCAGCTGTTTTTGTTACATATTTCAAATACAATGGGAAATAAAACATCCTGTGAAGGTGTTACCAATAAATAAATTAGGTGTTATCATAAACAATAATAAAGGACTTATTAAGCACTAGAGAATAAAATAATCAGAGCTGTACCTATTAAAACTTTAACTTAAAACAAACAAAAAAGACCTATAACTTTTTGGGCATTTGGGTTCAGTGTTTTATTTATTTTATTTTATTTTTTTTTTAAATTTTTTTTATTTATTTATGATAGTCACAGAGAGAGAGAGAGGCAGAGACACAGGTAGAGGGAGAAGCAGGCTCCATGCACCGGGAGCCCGACGTGGGACTCGATCCCGGGTCTCCGTGATCGCGCCCTGGGCCAAAGGCAGGCGCCAAACCGCTGTGCCACCCAGGGATCCCCGGGTTCAGTGTTTTAATACACTATTTAGAAGTCATTGTAGCTAGTTAGCACCAGACTGTGTAGAGGTGTGGAGCAGCAGTAGCAACTGTGAAAAAGGAAAGGTTTTGATTTGCCTGGGTGACTCAGCGGTTGCGCATCTGCCTTAGGCTCAAGTCATGACCTCGAGTTCTTGGGATCAAGTCCCACATTGGGCTCCCTGTGAGAGCCTGCTTCTCTCTGTCTCTGCCTCTCTCTTCCTGCCTCTCATGAATAAAATCTCAAAAAAGGAAAAACAAACCTATAAACTATTATGATGACTACAGAACACTTGAATATCCTTACAGCCATTTTGCAAAGTAAAATCTCTTTAAGCACTTAGAGAACTCTATCTTTAAATTAGTACTGTGTTGAATTAGAAGAGGTTGATAGCAATTATCTCAACTACTGTGTTGACATGAACATACAAATATATTCCATTATAGATCTCCTATTATAAGAACCTAAATGCAAAAAAGGAATATAGACTATGAAATGTGATTTTAGGGATCCCTGGGTGGCGCAGCGGTTTGGCGCCTCTCTTTGGCCTAGGGCGCGATCCTGGAGACTCGGGATCGAATCCCACGTCGGGCTTCAGCTGCATGGAGCCTGCTTCTCCCTCTGCCTGTGTCTCTGCCTCTCTCTCTCTCTGTGATGACTATCATAAATAAATAATAAAAAATAAAAAAAAAAATGTGATTTTATATTACAAAGTCCTGCATATCAAAATGTGGAAATTAAAGAACATGCTTTTAATCAACCAGTGAATCAAAGAAGGAAATCACAAGAAAATTAGAAAACACTTAACAATGAATGAAAATGAAAACAACAAAAAGGCCACAGCAAAAGCAGTGAAAGGGAGGAAATTTAGTTATAGGCCTTACATAAAAAAAAATAAGAAAGGTCTCAAATCAACATCTTAATTTCATAATTTAATTAACCAGGAAAAACCCTAAAGCTACAAAGAAATAATAAAAATTGGAGCAAAAATAAATGAAATAGAGGGAAAAAAAAATAGAGAAAAATCACTGAAACACAGAGTTGGTTTTTCCGAAGACCAATAAAACTGAATTATCTTTAGCTATATGGACTAAAAGGGGGTACGACTCAAATTCCTAAAACCAGAAATTAAAATGAGGAATACGGCTATGTATTCTATAAAAATAAAAATTATTGATATTCTTATGAATAGTTGGATGTTTACAACCTGGATAACCTAGATGAAAGTAGGTTTATAGAAACATAAAACCTATCAAGAATGAATCACAAAATATAGAAAACCTAAACACCTATAATTAGGGAGTTGATTGATTCAATGATCAAAAACCTCCCCAAAAAGCCCTGAATTTACTAAACATTTAAAGATGTACACCAATTCTTCTCAAACTTTCCCTTCAAAATGAGGGATCCCTGGGTGGCGCAGCGGTTTGGCGCCTGCCTTTGGCCCAGGGCGCGATCCTGGAGACCCGGGATCGAATCCCACGTCGGGCTCCCGGTGCATGGAGCCTGCTTCTCCCTCTGCCTGTGTCTCTGCCTCTCTCTCGCTCTCTCTGTATCTCTCATGAATAAATAAAGAAAAAAAATATTTAAAAAAAAAAAAAAAAAAAAAAATGAATAGGAAATGATTCCTAACTCATTCTATAAAAGTGTATTATCCCCTAAAGCCAAAGGGAAAGAAAATAAAAACTTTAGAACATGATTTCTCATGAATGTTGATGACAAAATCCTCAATGACATTCTAGCACACCAAATTCAGTAGTGTATTAAAAGGATTATAAACAACAAGCAAGGACCTCAGACATGTTATGCAGGGATGGACACTCCAAAGCTAACTCTTAGACATCAAATGTGTATTAAGGAGAGTTTATTAACAATCAGCCACGGGACACCTGTGTGACTCAGCATTTGGGCACCTGCCTTTGGCTCAGGTCGTGATCCCAGGATCTGGGATTATGTCCTGCATCAGCTCCCTGGAGGGAGCCTGCTACTCCCTCTGCTTGTGTCTCTCATGAATAAATAAATAAAATCTTATAAAATAAAATATAATATCTACAAAACTTCTACATGAAATTTATCAAAATTACTCTTCCATGCAATGCCACAACTCAGCTACAACTTTAATTCAACTAACAATTTAATCATTATTTTGTATCCTCCAAGATGAAAACACTATATTAGGCTGTTCTTAACTACAAAGGAATAAAGTATGTATCTTAGCCTACTCAAGCTGAAACAAAATACCATTGACTAGGTGGCTTATAAACAACAAAAATTTATTTCTCACAGCTGTAAACACTGAAAGTCCAGGATGAACATGCCACAATATGATTTGGGTTCTGCTGATGTGCCCTCTAAAGTCCTAAAGTCTTTTATAGTGCCGACCCAAGACCTCCTACAAAGCCATTCTTCCTAATACCACCATCTTCGTTAGAGATTAGGGTTTTAACATGAATTTTACGGAGGGCACAAATGGACCATAACAATTAGCAAACATAAATTGGCACTGTAATTGTACTTAAAGAAAATCTTTAGATAAACTATATTTGTTAGATGAAGTAAGTAGGAAAAATTGATGTTCTGAGTGCCTCTCTACTTAACACGAACTGTATCACATATGGAGGTTCTGAAATTCTTGGCAAAATGTGGAATATGTAGATTCAATATACTTTTATGTAGAAAAAGTTACATACTTTAGCAAGTTTTGATTACCCATGAGGCTGGTCCCCTTAATCAATTCTTCAAAGCATGTTTCTTAAAAGTATTAAAAACTAGTCCTCAGTCTCAGACACATTCTATCTAACTGCTCAAAAACCTCACAGAATAAGTACCATTAACTATATTTGTGCTCATAATTTTTAAATTATGTATGTATTCTGTCATTGGAATTGGCTCAAGATGTCACACTTAAGATTATGGCAAAGCGAGATGAAACTGTATAAGTTTATTTTCTGTATTATTAAATTTATAATTTGGAAACCAGATCAAAGTGTACTTCCTTTATATTAATTCTCACTGCTGAAAAATCCTCAGTAAAAGAGCTACGCTTTACAAACTATTTGATGAATCTCTTCCATTGAAGTTGAGTAAGACTTAACTAGATAGTATTTATATAGCCTCACCCTTAATTTTACCTTAACAATTATTGATAAATTTGAAATAAAATCAAACAGAAAGGTTATAATCTAATTTTTTTTACTTTTTTATTTATTTATTTATGATAGTCACACAGAGAGAGAGAGGCAGAGACATAGGCAGAGGGAGAAGCAGGCTCCATGCACCGGGAGCCCGACGTGGGACTTGATCCCGGGTCTCCAGGATCGTGCCCTGGGCCAAAGGCAGGCGCCAAACCACTGCGCCACCAAGGGTTCCCCAAAAGGTTATTATCTAAATTCCTAGTAAAATATACACAAAAGTTGGTACATACAAAAAAATACATCACTAACACAAAGTAAGGACAAATGTATGCAACAATATATTTTATTATTTCTCAGTGGTAGTTCCTTTCTTCCCCTTTTACAAAATCCAGCAAGGGAGAGTTTAAGAAAGGTTTAGTTTATAGAATTTACTATAAAATTCGTTTTTCATTTATACATCGTAATTTAATTGTTCATTAGGCCCAAAAATATGGGTTACAATGCATATGACTTTTGACAATAAATGATGTATTTAACATAACCTGTTCTATATAATAAAAAATATTGTATTTACCAGCAAAAGCTGACTTGAGAAATTTTCTTTTCACATTACATAAAAATGCTATTAACTGTCAATAATGCCAATGTAAAAATAACTGGGTTCCCAAGCACTGAGTTTTTGCAACCACTAACCTCACAAATTGAAAACTGCTTTCCAAACCCAAGTAGTAAAAACTGCATTTTGGAAATGCCTTTTTTTTTTTAATGATGGTGGCCACATAAAATGATTAAAAGAATCTTTAAGTTACTGAGCTTAGTATAAAAATACATATGGCTATATGAATATGAAAATAGCCCTATTTCTTTACTTTAAATGTAGACTTCTACCTTTCTTAAATTATATTAAAATCTTAGAAAACATCTAGGTAATAAATGTACAGAAAAGACTGTAAACAGACTAGCTGGAAAAAGGTTTTATCAAAATCTATTATAATAGTGAGGAAATTATTCAAAACACCTATTAAGTAGAATAAGGTAGTCACAGTAGGAATGACTTCTTTGTCTCTATATTTTAACAGCAGATTTTATAGTCTTACTCCTAAATTCAATTACATCAAAAGAATAGTGTTAAAATTTCACTTAAAGTAATTCAACCTCATCAGTTTTTAGAGAAATACTTTAAAACAATGAAAATAAATGAGCATATCTTAACATTAAATTCAAACTAAATGAAGTTTCAGTCTTCTTAACAGGTGTTGGCCAAAATCAAAATTGTAGAATAATCCTTAGAAACTCTGAGTTTAACTTAGATCTGTAAGAGAAAAGAACATAAAATCCATGGGAAAAATAATTCTTATAAATACAGTAATCTACTACCAAAGTACCCCTTTATACTATCTGGAAAATATATTATTTTATTTTATTTTTTTATTTTTATGATAGTCACACAGAGAGAGAGAGAGAGGCAGAGACACAGGCAGAGGGAGAAGCAGGCTCCGTGCACCGGGAGCCCGACGTGGGATTCGATCCCAGGTCTCCAGGATCGCGCCCTGGGCCAAAGGCAGGCACCAAACCGCTGCGCCACCCAGGGATCCCCGAAAATATATTCTTTTAAATGAGATTTTCTGTATACTGTATTTCTCAATTCCCGTCTGTTGCCAGTAAGTCTTTATTAACGGAGTATGTTTCATGTTACACAAGCTTTTCTTAAATAATTTATAATTGATTTCTTTTCATGCTGATTACAAATCTTGTATTTCGAAGTATGAATTACCTTAAAATGGGAAAGTTACGGTATTAAATCAAAATTTCCTCTTCATATTCACATACATACATACTACAGTTCAGCTTCAATCTAGCCTTCAATCCCAACTCAGTTGTCAAAGTATTCAAATATCCTTAATGCACATCACAACTGTTATGTCAAGTTTCAGCACAGAAAACTACATTCTACTGTCAAAAAATTAATTTGGTCATAAGAATCCTCTCAGGGTCTCTAAAGAGAATATTAAAACAATATATTTTCGTCTTTTTTCATTTTCTACTTATGGGTATGCTTTAAAATTGTACACAACTTTTACAGAGTAGTATTTCATGCTTAAAAATGCATATGAATGCATGGTAAAAAAAATCTGGTAAAAATCCTCATCGGAGATATGTATAAAATTTTTCCTTAACTCATGGAATAATCTAAATAATTTGGAAATATATTAAAAATAATATGGATCTATAATGAATAAAAAGACTGATGTGAAAGATCAAGTATAGAAAAATATTGTCTAATCTTGTTGGTACATATTTAGGTGCTGACATGACTCTAAAAACTTTCAACTTCTCTAAATATCTGAAAAATTTATTTATTTATTTATTTATTTATTTATTTATTTATTTATTTATTTATTTTCAATTTAGATGTTTGTTGGTGATTAAAAGGATTTGGAGATCCCAGTTCTAGATCAGTGACTACCAATGTGGCATGATCATGAGCATTTTTTGTGGTGCTCAACACAGACTGGCTTTTTATTTTTTGAACTACTTTGCTGAATTGCACAGTATTTGACAGAAACAAATACTCTACATATTTTTAAATTTAATTTTGAAATTAAATACTCATTTGTGGTTCCTGAACCTTAATACAGATTAAAAAAAGTCTAAGCCTGATAGAAATGTAAGACATAATCTCATTCCAATTTTAGTATATGTGCTGCCAAAGAGAGCGCTCCTCATTCCAAACTATTTCTTATATACATTCCAAGAAAATCAGGATGAATTTTATTTAAATACAGTATATAACATTTAGACATTTATTATTTTTGTTACTTACTGTTTTGTAAGAAAATAACCATGTCCCACAAAATAAATTGTTATCTGATAAAATCATATAACCCCAATATGTAACTTCACAACAGACCTCCATTTTGAAGTATACTGCAATTTCAATCCTTGTGCAAGCTGGTTCAAACAAGATTCTTCTTTTAACCAATTATATTTCATTATGGAGAAGGTTCATTTTCAAAACTGCTGCATTTCTCAACAGCTGTCTCTATAGACACTCTCAAGTTTTCATTATGGAGTATCCACTGTTAGAGCTAATAATATCACTTTTTTCAAAAAAGAAATGTTTCAAAGGATTGTAAAGCATAAAGTGTTTGAATAGCTGGTTTCTGAATATTCAAATCCATGTAGTGGTCTTAATATACTAAAGTGTTCAATATTCCTAGAGTAAAGGAAGCTGGGGGAAAATCTTGTTTCTTTGTAGATAATTCATAATCAAAACAAAAATTACCAGGTTACTACATCCACTACTTACATCATCAATATCTTCATCATCATCTCCAATATCATCAAACTGGATTTCATCATCATCTCCAGGACCAAATGTATCTGTTTCATTAATTTTAGCTGAAGACATAATAAATATATACATATTCAAGGTATCATTAGATAAACTGACTACAAAATGAAACAAATCTGATGTAAAATACCAAAACACTCTTAGAAGTGACTTTTTTTTTTTTTTTAAAGATTTTTGTTTATGTATTCATGAGACAGAGAGAGAGAGAGGCAGAGACACCAGCAGAGGGAGAAGGAGACCCCATGCAGGGAGCCCAATGCGGGACCTGATCCCAGGATCCCAAGGTTACGCCCTGGCCAAAGGCAGGCACTAAACCGCTGAGCCACCCAGGGATCCCCCAGAAGTGACATTTCAATTCAACGTTTCATTTCAAGAAAAATGTTACTGACTGCCAGAGGGACACCTAGGTGGCTTAGCGGTTGAGTGCCTTTGGCTTGGGGTGTGATACTGGAGTTCCAGGATTGAGTCCCATTCCAGGATTGAGTCCCACACTGGGCTTCCTGCAGGGAGCCTGCTTCTCCCTCTGCCTGTGTCTCTGCCCCTCTCTGTGTCTCTCATGAATAAATAAATAAAATCTTAAAAAAAAAAAAAAGTTGCCAGTGAACAGTGTGAGCTTAGTAAATAGTAATTCCTTTTTTGGTTTTAGTATCTTCATGTTTACTACAATGAGAATACAATATTCTTACCATTAGAAAGATTATTAAAATACACACAACTCTACAGGAAACTTTTATGCTAAAAGAAATTGACCACTGTTTTCTATATAAAAAGAAATCAATACCACAATCAAAATGATTTTCCTTTGCTTAGTTGAAAACAATTTCTGAAAATCATTAAGAACACTGTTAACGATGTATTCTTTAACAGATATGACACAGAAGGACTTATAAGGCGTTAAACTTCCTACCAGAAGAACATTTATTAGAAACAGTATTCAATTTTTGTCATTAAAGTATTATTAATATAAAGTATTATAAAATATTGATATTTAATTATAAGTATGCTAAAAATTGATTTTATAAGTATATACACAAATAATACATAAATGAGAGAAAATTCTACCAAAACGGCTTCATCTAAACACCAACAAATAATATCATATGACCAGAAAACATCACTTTGACATTACCATGTTCTGGAAGCTCGCCATATGCCTTCAGACTTCTAGCTTCATCGGCATTGTATTTTAAAATTACATCAGCTTTGTTATCCTTAGAAATAAACAAATAACACTGAAACCAATATGCCAAAATATCAGTTGTCCCACAAATTACTTTCAAATTAACACACTGAGAAAAAGCTCACTTACTATTTTGTTACAAATTCTCTTGTTTTTCTTCACCTACTCTCTACTTTCTTAAAGAAAAAAAATCCTTGGGCTCAAACAAGAAGTTTACATGCATGACTAAATAATTAGCCTAGAAAAATTACTATTCACATAAACAAGAGGGATAAAAGAAAAAAGCTAAGAAAAAAAAAAGAAAGGTGTAATGTGATTTAGGTTAAACACTGCATGCAACTCAAAGCCAAAAGAATTATAATGACCTAAGAAAATTAATGTATTTTTCTATATTCAGTAGTTCTTAGGATAGTTTACTTATCAGAATCACTTACAGAGCTCTAAGAAGGTATTTTTGACTCCTGAAGATTGACAGACCTGAGGTGATGTCCAAAATTATTATTTAAATAGCTTTTCTGGTTGTTTCTTATGCAAAGATCTCTGAGAACTGCAGTGCATTTTTCAATGTTCATGCTTTACCATTTTTTTTTAATATTTTTAATTTTTTTCAACTTATTTATTTATGATAGTCAGAGAGAGAGAGAGAGAGAGGCAGAGACATAGGCAGAGGGAGAAGCAGGCTCCATGCAGGGAGCCCGATATGGGATTCGATCCCGAGTCCCCAGGATCGCGCCCTGGACCAAATGCAGGCGCCAAACCGCTGCGCCACCCAGGGATCCCCATGCTTTACCATTTTTAAGAAATCTGATTCATTTGGGGGGGGAAAGTTTGAAGGCTTACAATTAACCCAAAAAAGACCTGAAAAAGGCAACTGAAGTGATCACAGTGCTGTGACTATACTGTGCCAGAAACTAAAACTTCACAAACTGCAAGGGCACATACAACATACAAGGATTTTGTTAAAATTCCATTTGGAAAAAAATAAAAAATAAAAAAAAATAAAAAAATAAAAAAATAAAATTCCATTTGGAATCAGTACATAAGAGGCTGGACTAATATTCTGCATTTCTAATATGCTTGCACATGGAGCACATTATATTTCTGTGATATCTGGACAGCTCTGAATAGCACCATTACAAAATTAGTCACAGAGCTTAAGAACAGAATAGCTAGTCACCCAACACCTTGGCCATTACTTTATCATTCAAATATTAATCCTTTGAATCCATTCACTGTCCATAAAAGAAATATAGTAACTATTCTTTCACCACTTTTGTGATTTATCTGAAGCTGAAGTAAGATACTGGATATGAAAATGATATACTCACAAGGGATCACAAGTTTTTATTAGAGAATATAAAAAAAAAAGAAATCAGTATACAATCAGATTCAATCTATAAAAACTGATACAGAAAAATGAATTCAGTGGTATCAGGATACATAAAAATACAAAAAATTAGTGTGTCCCTACAGGCTATCAATAAACTACCTGAAAAACTATACATAAAAAAAATCCCATTTACAATAGCACAAAATGAAAAAACTCACAATGCTGAGATCAATAGTTGCAGGCTCTTCCAACTGAGCCAGCCAAGTGATTTATAAGAACACATTTAACTAAGGTTGCTGCAAGGTGGTTCAATATCTGCAAGTTAATCAATGTAATACACATAAGGAAAGGATAAGAGCCATATGATCATTTCAGAAAAAGCATTTGTCAAAGTAAAACATTCATTCGTGATAAAAACGCTCAACAAAGGAGGTTTAGAGAACATACAATAACATCATAAGGCCATACAAGAAAGACCCGCAGCTAATATCTTTCTCAATGGAGAAAAAAATATTTTCATCTACGGTCAGGAACAAGTGAAGGATATGCACTGTCAGCATTTCTGTTTAATATAGTACTAGAAGTCCTGGCCTCAGCACTCACACAACAAAAAGAAATAAAAGGCAACCAAACTGGCAAAGAAGAAGTCAAATTTTCACTATTTGCAGGTGGCATGATATGAAGAAAATCCAAAAGGTTTCACCAAAAAAATAGCTAGAACTGAGATGAATTCAGTGAATTCAAAGAATATAAAATCAATATCGAAGTCTGTTGCATTTTGATATATCAAATATAAAGCAACAGAAAATCAAGGAACTGATCTCATTTATAACTGTATCAAAACTCTTAAGATATATTAGAATATCTTAGTATAAACCTAACCAAAGAGTTAAAAGATTTGCATGCTGAAAACTATAAAAACACTGATCAAAGAAAGTGAAGACACAAAGAAATGGAAAAAAAGACATTCCATGCTCATAGACTACAAGAATATTGTTCAAAAAAAAAAAAAAAAAAAAGAATATTGGTCAAATTTCTATTCTACCAAAAGGCATCTACATGTGTGATGTAATCCATATAAAAATATGAATAGCATTTTTCACCAAGCTAGAACAAATGATCTTAAAGAACCAAAAAAGACTCCAAAAAGGCAAGGCAACCTTAAAAGAGCAAAAGCTAAAGCTGGGGGCAACACAATTCCAGACATTAAGCTCTATTACAAAGCTGTGATCAGAACATCTGGCACTATACAGACACACGGGTCAATGGAAGAGAACAGAGAACTCAGAAATGGACCCTCAACTTTCTGGTCAACTAATATTCCACAAAAAAGGAAAGCATATCCAACAGGAGAAAGACAATCTCTTTCATAAATGGCTGGGAAAACTGGACAGCAACATGCAAAAGAATGAAACTGGGGGGATCCCTGGGTGGCGCAGCGGTTTGGTGCCTGCCTTTGGCCCAGGGCGTGATCCTGGAGGCCCGGGATCGAATCCCACATCGGGCTCCCGGTGCATGGAGCCTGCTTCTCCCCTCTGCCTATGTCTCTGCCTCTCTCTCTTTCTCTCTCTGTGACTATCATAAATAAATAAATAAATAAATAAATAAATAAATAAATAAATAAATAAATAAATAAATAAATAAAATAAAAAAAAAATGAAACTGGGCCACTTTCATAGATTTCATACACAAAAAATATATTCAAAATGGAGGGCAGCCCCAGTGGCTCAGTGGTTTAGCACTGCCTTCAGCCCGCAAAACGATCCTGGAGATCAGGGATCGAGTCCCACGTCAGGCTCCCTGCATGGAGCCTGCTTCTCCCTCTGCCTGTGTCTCTGCCTCTCTGTGTGTCTCTAATAAATAAATTAATTTAAAAAAAAACCCAAAATGGGTTAAAGATCTCAATACAAGACCTGAAACCGTAAGCATAGGCAGGAACCTCTAGAAGAAAGAGATAGGAACCTCTTTGATAATCAGCTATTGCATACTAGCTATGTCTCCTGATTTAGGGAAAACAAAAAGCAAAAATATAATAATCAGGACTGTATCAAAATAAAAACCCTTTGCACAGCAAAAGATCAACTAAAATGGGGCAGCCCTGGTGGCACAGCGGTTTGGTGCCGCCTGCAGCCTGGGGTGCGATCCTGGGGACCTGGGATCGAGTCCCACATCGGGCTCCCTGCATGGAGCCTGCTTCTCCCTCTGCCTCTCTCTCTGTCTCTATGAATAAATAAATAAAATCTTAAAAAAAAAAAAAAAAGAAACAACTAAAATGTAACCTTTGGAATGGGAGAAGATATTTTTAAAGGACATATTTGATAAAGGGTTAGTATTCAAAATATATATAGAACGTATAAATTATAAAACTCAACATGCAAAAACCAAATAATCAATTAAAAAAAAATTCTCAGAAGTTGGGGCACCTGAGTTGGTTAAGTTTCTGACTTCAGGTCAGGTCATCTCAGAGTCATGGCACTAGCCTGGAATGGGGCTCCCTATTCAGCAGGGAGTCTGCCTGCTTGTCCCTCTTTTTCCCTAATAAAAAACCTTTATAAATGGGCACAAGATACAAATAGATATTTCTCCACAGAGGACACCCAGATGGCTGACACACACATGAAAAGATGTTCAGCATCACTTATCAACAGGGAAATACAAACCAAAACCACAATGAGATACCACCTCATACCTGTCAGAATAGTAAAGTTAAAAAAACACAGGAAACAACTGGTGTTGGCAAGAATATGGACAAAGGGGAACTCTCTTACAGTTTTTTTTTTTCCTCTTATAGTTTGTAAGGAATGCAAACTGGTGCAGCCACTCTGGAAAACAATATGGAGGTTCCTCAAAAAGTGAAAAATAGAGCTACTCTGTGACCTAGCAATTGTGCTACTAGCATTTACCCAAAAATACTAATTCAAAGGGGTATGCACCCTGATGTTTACAGCAGCATTATCAACAATAACCAAACTATGGAAAATATCCAAGTGTCCACCAACTGATGAATGGATAAAGAAGATGTGGTATACAGCTACACAATGGAGTATTACTCACCCATCAGAAAGAATGAAATCTTGCCATTTGCAACAATATGGATGGGACTAGAAGGTATTAACGCTAAGTGAAGTCAGTCAGTCTGAGAAAGACAAATACTACATTTAAGAAATGAAATGAATGAGCAAGGGGAAACAAAAGAGAGACAAAGAAATGGAGTCTTGGGCACCTGGGTAGCTCAGTGATTGACCATCTACCTTCGACCCAGATCATGGTCCCATAGTCCTGGGACAGAGTCTCACTGTGGGCTCCCCACAGAAAGCCTGCTTCTCCCTCTGCCTATGCCTCTGCTTCTCTTGTGGGTCTCTCTTGAATGAATAAATAAAATCTTAAAAAAAAAAAAGAAATGGATTCAAGTCTAGAGAACAAACTGATGATTACACCAACGGGAGGCTGGCGAAGGGATGGAGTGATTAAGTAGGTGATGGGAATTAAAGAGCGCATTTGTGAAGAGCACAAGGTTTTATATGCAAGTATTTAATCTCTACATTATACAATTGAAACTAACAGTACACTGCATGTTAAACAACTGGAATTTATTTATTTTAAAGATTTTATTTATTTATTTATTTATTTATTTATTTATTTATTTATTTATTTATTTATTTATTTATTCAGAGAGAGAGAGAGAGGCAGAGACACAGGCAGAGGGAAAAGCAGGCTCCATCCAGGGAGCCCGATGTGGAACTTCATTCCAAGACTCAGGGATCACGCCCTGAGCTGAAGGAAGACTCTCAACTGCTGAGCCACCCATGTGTCCCAAACAACCAGATTTAGAGAAAAGTTAAAAATATACTAAATGCAAAGATTAAAAGAAAAACAAATTTTATCAAAGACGTATAAGAGTAAACACTGAAAACTATAAGATGTTAATGACAGAAACTGAAAACATAAATAAATGGAAAGAGATAGTTCATGTTCCTGAATGAGGCTATTAATATTGTTCATACTACCAAAAGCAGTCTATGAATTCAACAGAATTCTTATTAAAATTCCAATGGCATTTTTTTTACAGAAGAGAAAAACCCTAAAATTCACATAAAATCACCAAGATTACCAACAGCCACACCCACCTTAAGAGCAAAGCTAGAGGCATATGTCCTAATTTCAAACTGCACTACAAAGCTATAGTTATCATTAGAGTATGATTAGCATTAAAAAAAGACACAGAAAGCAATAGAACAGAATTGAAAGCCCAGAAACAAATCTTCATATATGAAGTCAACTAATATTTGACAGGAGAACCAAGAACACTCAACTGGGGAAGAAGAGGCTCTTTGATAAGGGGCACAGGGAAAACTGGATACTCACATGCAGAAATGTGAAAATGGAGCCCCTTCTGAATCAACTAACAAAAATTAACTTAAAATGGATTGAAGGAAAGATTAAACAACAGACCTGAAACTGTAATACAGATGAATAGACATTGAAATGGTAACAAGTACATAAAAATGCATTCAACATCATGAAGATGCAAATCAAAACCACAATGAAATGTCACCTCATACTTATTAGACTGGCTTTTACCATAAAGACAAAAGATAACAAAAAATTTCTCTGGCAAAAATACAGAAAAAAGAAAATCCTTGAAGTGGGAATGTACAGGGACAAATACCATTGAAAACAGTATGAAGGCTCCTCAAACAATTTTAAAATAGAATTTCCATTTCATTAGCACAGAAGCAATCTAAGTGTCCATCAAATGGATGAATGCATATAGATGTCACACACAAGTAAATGCCCAGTGGAAAAGTTATTCAGCCACGAGAAAGGAGGAAATCTTTGCCATTTTAACAACACATATGAATCTTGAGGGCATTATGCTAAGTGAAACATGTCAGAGAAATATTGTATGATCTTCCTTAAATGTAGAATCCAAAACAAAACAAAACAAAAGAAACAGAAGTGTGGCAGTTGCCAAGGTTTTGGGGCTTTGTGAAATCACAACCAATTGGTCAAAAACTTCCAACTACAAAATGAGTCAATTCTTGGCATCTAATGTACAGAATGACTAAATATAATAACATATATTTAAATATTTTTAGAAAATATTACTTAAATTTTCTCATCACAAAAAACTATCACAGAATACAGGTATTAATGTTACAGTGGGAATCATTTTGCAATCTATAATGTATCAAGTCATCACACCATATACCTTTAACTTGTACAATGTTAGATGTCAATTATATTATAGATACAGCTTTGGGGGAGTGAGAGGAGCAGAGAGACAGACACAAAGAGCAAAGACACTAGCAGAAATGGTGGATTAAGAATTTATCAAATCTGCTCCTTCTTAAATCCAGAACACTGGCAAAAACTGTCTAAATCCATTTTATCAAAAAATATACAAATTACAAATGCCTATAAGAATCTGAGAGCTAATTGCAAACACGTGGAAAAACTAGTGTTTTACCTTGCTCCATTCCCATCCCCTTCACCTAAGTTCTCAGTAAGCATGAAAACCAGCATGCCAGCAGCCACTTCAAAGGCTGAACCTTTTTGGAGATCCCTAAAAACACTGTTTTTAGAGAAATGTTTAGCAGTTCCCAGAAAATCCCACCTGTAAAACTTTATTTTATATTATCAAGAGCTTCTCACTATTATTATTTTGACCATCTGGACTTTTCCCCGGGGGGGAAGGGGACGCGGATTTTCTAACAGTGTAAAGGTTTTAAGAGAGTAAGACAAAGAAAATCAAGAGACCAATAAACTTTAATTTTTATTTTTTTAAATTTTTTTTTAACTTTAATCTTTACAAGAAAAGCTCTGGAAGATGTTTGAAAGAGTTGAGAAATCAACATATTCCTGAGACACCACATTAAGTACATGCCCAGGCCTGTGTTATCTTCAAGAAAGACTCGGAGAGGTCCCAAACTCTCAGCTTTGACTGACCTTGAAATTCTGTACAAGCATGAATACAAAAACTAAGGCAGAGTTGTCGATTGCCTGAGGACTGAATATATATATCCCCAAATACAGAGGCTTTATACAAAGTCTAGGAGGGGGGCAGCCCTGGTGGCACAGCGGTTTGGTGCCGCCTGCAGCCTTGGGTGTGATCCTGGAGACCTGGGATCGAGTCCCACATTGGGCTTCCTATTCCTACATGGAGCCTGCTTCTCCCTCTCCCTCTGCCTGTGTCTCTGCCTCTCTGTGTTTATGAATAAATAAATAAAATCTTTAAAAAAACAAAAACAAAAATAAAAAAAAAAAAACAAAGTCTAGGAGGCTTATTGGTTTTAAGTAAATCTCATTCCAAACAAAACTGTCCACTAAGCTAACAATTCAACAGCCACAACACGAGAAAAAAATATGGCTGATATAGCATTAGTTCAGAAAAGTAATTAAATGAACAAACAGCAAGAACTGAGATAGGAAATCTGATTTCCAGTCTTCCACACTGCTAGTTTACAACTGCTAATTTCCAACAAAAGAATCCGAGATCCACGTACACAAACACAAAATCCCCAAAAGTATGGCCCCATACATAGGAAAAAAAAGCAGTTAACACAACTGTTCTGAGAAAGTCTGGAAGTTGAATTTAACAAAGAGTTTTACTTCTACTTTTGTAAATATGTTCAAAGAAATCAGTCTAAAAATATTTAGGAAATGAGTATCTCTCAGTAAACATGTCAAGAGCAACAGATTACTTTTAACGGAAATTCTAGACATGAAAAGTAGAATTGGCTTCAATACCTCTCTTTCTATAATGAAAAGAATTATACAAAAGATCAACAGGGAAACACAAGACCGAAATATACAAATGAACCTGAAAGAATCTATAGGAAACTCTACAAAAGAACACTAAAAACAGCAATACTTTTGCTTACAATTTGATTAAATATATTGTTATCAGTTCCAATAGAAAGCTCAGGGTTACACAGTCCATCTGCATATAATTTGAGGTTAGAGTGCGTAAATATAATTTTCTAAGTGTTTATATCAAATTTATGCCATACACATATCGCATATGTATTTTTCTTTTCACTATATATATATACACACACAGACACATATATACACAAGTTTGCACTATAATTGGTGAGTCTATGTTTTATCCTTCCACAACCAGAATAAAAACCTTTTAGAAAATAAAATTTTAACTTATTCAGCTGCTTCCCCTAAAACAGAAATTCTCACACTCAGATTTCAAAACTTTCAAATTTAAAAACAGAAAACACTGTTGAGACCCCAAAAGAACATTATTTTCTGTTTTGACAAGAACCCTAATAAAAACCACCATACACACACACACACACACACATATATATATACACTATCACTCTCATTTCAGAAAAGGTAATATTTGGAAAGGAAAACGTACAATTTAGCTTCATGAGAAAAACCATACAACACATACTTCACTTCACCACAGAACAGTGAAGATGTCAGTCCACGCCAGTATTTCACAGACTGAGGGTGGCCTTGCTGGCTCGGTGGGTTAAGTGTCTGCCTTCGGCTCATGGCATGATTTCAGGATCATGGAATGGTGCCCCACATTGGGGTCCCTGCTTAGCAGGGAGTAAGCTTCTCCCTCTCCTCCACTCCTCACCTCCTGCTCATGCTTTCTCTTGCTATCTCCCTCTCTCAAATAAATAAATAAAATCTTAAAAAACTTTTTTCAGACAGGCATTTGGGAACCATAATCCCTGGAATCTAGCATAATTGCCTAGAATATAACTGGCATATTAAATGAGTAAGAACAGAGTAATCTTTGATATTTATCCAAACAGAGTATGTACTGCATGTTATATTTAAAAGGAAAATATACATAAAGAACAATGTTAAACCAACCAAGACTCATAGCATACATGTATCATTAACGTCTGTGGGAATTATTCTGAATTATTCTTGAACCCAACTGGCCCTTTATATATTTGAAAATATGATAATGAGAAGGCATAATTGCCTAGAGCTAATCAAACATCTATATTTTATCTTCTAAACACTAATGATGTATTAAATACAAGGACACAATACACCTTTAAGTGTATTTGTTACCTGATAGTCTCGAAGACCAACCAATATAATGTCGGAGGTATTTATCCAAACCTATAAAAGAAAATTTATTGCATTCTGTATTTAATTAAAAACAAATAAAATCCTCCTCACAAAAAAAAATTCAGTATGGAAAAAAGGATCTATTAAGATGAGGGAAAAATAACAACATATATTATACTTCATGTCTGTATATTTACACTAACATACATACAGAAACAAAGTTGTTCTAGCTATATATAATTATACTAGGAAGAAAAGTATACAGTGCAGTTGAATTGGTTTCAAATTTTCTAATTTAGAATGATAAAATATCAATTTTATTTCAAGTAGTCAGTTTAAAAATCACAAAAGAAGGATCATTTGTGTCATGGACATTAGAAATTTTTAATCACAATCCACTCAAATGATATTCAAGGATTCAAAATATATGAAAATCAGCTATCTATATTTAACAGCCATTCTGTTACCAGTCTCCAAAAACACAGGCTCTAAACCCAGCATTAATTTGGAAAACAACAAAAAAATTTCTTAAATCATGAAATCTGAGATGCACTTTCACCAACATGATTAATAAATATGCCTGAACTGTGATGAGGAATTAAACAGTACTAGTACTATTATTTAACATAATTGAATTTCAAATTTCTCTATTTTACTCAAACTAAAATCTAGCCAAGAAACATGAACTACAATTAGCAGTCTCTTTAGTTTCTTTAATGTTAAAACAATTCTTTAGCTTCTTTTTTTCTTTCCTGATGTAACATTTTTAAGAGTCCATTTGTTTTTATAGATTGGATTTTTCTGTTTCCTCAACATTATAATCAGAGTGAACATTTGTGGCAGAAATACAGTATCTATGAAATAGAGAATTCCTTGTAAATATAAATTCTTATACAAATTATCATCCAGAATCTTATTTTTCTTAATCATAACAGCATCTAAAAAACTACTCTTGGAAATCTTAGGGAACTCACAGAAATTAGATATGTGGCCCTTTATATCTAAAGCAGAGCCATTTTCTTTAAAAGCAAACTTATTTTTAAAAAAATATTTTATTTATTTATTCATGAGAGACAGAGACACAGGCAAAGGGAGAAGCAGGCTCCATGCAGAGAACATGATGTGGGACTTGATCCTGGGACTCCAGGATCACGCCCCAAGCCAAAGGCAGGTGCTAAACTGCTGAGTCACCCAGGGATCTCCTAAAAGTAAAGTTTGTATTAAAGTGAAACAAATTTTCATACCCACCTTTTTTCTCAATTTTCCTCTGATATGACATAATCTCTTTACGCCATCAAAACACAGAGCTTCTAATCGTCCATTTCCCAACATTTTAATTACCTGAGCATACTCTAGGGGTTGGGGAAAAAGAACATGAAATACTATTCAATACTGGTTAAAACTGAACTGAAATTGGCATATAATTAATCTCACTTTCACTGCTAAATATAATCAAACTGTTTTTTTTTTTTAAAAAAAGGGATAAGGCTTCATAAACAAAAAGCTTAAATATTCTACTGTGAAAGGGTGCTTTCAAGATATATCCTAGTAGGTCTTTTATCATTCTAAAATATCTGGTATATTCTAATAACACCCAAGCAAACCAGAGAACTCATTTGTCAATTTCTACAGCCTGTCTTCCAGCTGTGCTTATATTCTTTATCACCCTACTTTTAGAGTAAAAGCCTAGAAAAGAATTTGTCCAAAGTCACAAATGCCATTTCTGTGAAAGGCTACCTCTGTTATTATAAAGATTTTAACTATCTGCCCATTTTGAGCAAATCTTTTCACTTTTATCTTTGTGATTATGTGCTCTACTTTTAGACATCGAACTTGCTCATTCTAAAATGTAAACTATAATCCTGGTTTATCAATGTGTCATATTTGGCTAGGAGGCCAATATTCAGTCTTGTTTCCTTCAAAAACTTTAGTAGTAAAAAACAGTGAGCTAATGATTAATATACTTTTGTTTACTTTGGAGTAACTTGTGTTCATTCTAAAGTTCTGTAAAAGAATAATGTTCCAAAAAAAAAAAAAGGAATAATGTCCCAAGATAAAATGACCGTTTAAAATTTTTCTAAAAGCAACCTTATTCAAGAAGCCCCCTCATCCTACTGCTACTAGAAAATACTGGTAAAATAAGAGCATTAGGCAGCATTGCGTACTCTCTTCCAGATTTAAACAAAGGCAGAAGTGAGAGTGAAAAGAAGGAAACAATTACTACAAAATCTTAACACTACTGAAGTTTATACTAAGAATTAACCTCCAGCACAGCCTGCACTAATTTATAACTATTCTGACAGATAAGCTAGATAACATGCCTGGGAATTACAAAATGAGCCTGCGTGTCTTTAGCATGGGAAAAATAAGGCAGGATAGAAGAAAAAAAGAAATAAATTAGGAAACTGGCTTAAAAACAAACTTCTGATGGAAGTGAGAAAGACAAAGCTTAAGTAACTATTTAACTTTCTCCTTTATACATACAATAAAAATGCTGACTTTCTAGTGGCTTACATGTATACCATAGCTACAAGTTTTTGTTACAAGATGGTGGAAATTACTGATAACTGAAGAAAATGAAAATATAATACTAAATCAGAGTCATCCAGTAGAACTTTTCTCTATTAATTGGATCACTATATATAAAACTGAACAATACAGTAATTCAAAATTTGAATTTCACTTCATTTAAATAGCCACATATGGTCAGTGGCTAATAGAGTAGGCAGTACTACATAGGTCTACATAATGCTATAGGTTTTTTTTGTTTATTTTTTATTGATTATAATTCTTTTTGTGTTTTTCATCCTCATTACTTATTTTGAAGTGGAAGTTTGTTTTATAACAGCATAAATGTTAATGTTAAATTTCTTTTAATAATTCTATAATTATGAAAGAAAAAGCCCTTATTCGTAGAGGAGATAACACTGAGGTATTTAGGGTTGCAGTCTGTATTATGGAATTAGATTTCTGTAAAAAACTTTAGGAAAAAAAATAAAACAAACACATATGGAAAATATAAAAAGAAAATGTTAAAAACTAGTAAATACAGGTAAAGAATAGGTCTGAGTTTCTAACACCTATATCCATTTTTTTTAAAGAGTTGTGTTTTTTTTAGGTTTTTTGTTGTTGTTTTTAGATAAGGAGAAAAACAACTTCCAGTCATTTTTTAAACTCATTTTGTCTCTTTGGTCTTTCTTAATCCAATAGCATTAGTCAAGAATTCAGTTTGTTATATTTTGTGATTATGTGCTAGCAATGCTGGAGAATGGAGGACACGGAAGTCAGGATATGTTCCTCAAAAATATGCATAGTTTACTGAAAAAGTATGAAATTTTTAGTGATACCATTTTGGGCTTAATTTGGTAATCTAAACCATAGAATTCCGAGGTTACTACCTGCTCTTCCTCACCAAACAATGAAAACTATATACAGAAAGGACAGCAATTAATCCTCTTTCCAGAACTAGTACAGAATTGGTTATATAATAGACAAATTCTGGAGAAATGGGGTAGAGGATTATAAATGAGGAACAGCTTCTCATAGATTATGACTAGGAACCTCTTTCCCACTAAACACTGAAACTCCCATTAATTAAAAAAAAAGATGATAATAAGTTAAAAAATGTTACCTTGTCCATCCTCTTTAAACACCAATTCTCTTTTTTCAGATTCATTCTCATTCTTACCCCTACGCCTGTTTTTACCTCCTTTACCTAGTTGATGCAAAAAGTAAATAAGAAATTAAGTGTAATAATCTATATATTTTATACATTAAAATATGAAGCAAGCTAAAATAAGGCTTATAAATTTTATAAAATCACTTAAAGTATTATTTAAATAGCACACAACACTAATAGAATTCAAAGATCTTTAAAAATGTATATAATTTGGTTACATAACGGTTACACTTTTAATTTTTAAATGCTGCCATGCTTGTCATTGACTTTAAAATATAATAAACCGTCATTCTTCTTTGATAAGCTTTTGGATTTTTCTGACATAAAAAGTACATAGAGGAAAAATTTCATTACTTGATATGTTTTAATATTTTCTTATGCTTTCCAAATATGGATAGGATTCCATATTCTGTTCTATAACCTATTTTAATCAGTCAATAAGTTATCCTTTTATATGAATAGTGACAGACTTAGAGAACATTTTTTGTTAGAGTATGGTTAGTTCGTTATTTTGATTATTTTAGAATTTTAAAATTGTTAAATTGAAGATTATTCTACAAATTGTATGAGGTAAATGTATATATTTTCTTAGCTTGGTTATGAAACATACTAATCTGTATTTGCATCAGGAAGAAAAGGAGAATTATGTAATTTCTTGCCATAAGCACACCATGTTAAAAGTCTAAAACCACATTTCTTCAACTTTTGGTTTTACTAATGTTGAACGTATGTGAATATAGTATTAGCGTTCTTTGAGGCTTTCTATGTAGAAGTACTTCGTAATCTTTTAGTTTCATGCCAGAATATAAACAAGAGAACTTTTTTTTGGGGGGGGGGGGGGGTCATGAGAGAGAGGCAGACACACAGGCAGAGGGAGAAGCCGGCTCCACGCAGAGAGCCCGACGTGGGACTCGATCCCGGGATTCCAGGCGCTAAACCGCTGAGCCACCCGGGGATCTCCAAGAGCACTCATTTCCAATAGGTGTAACAGTGTAGTGGTAATAGTACAGTTATTAAATCTGATCATTTGTGAACGGTTTGTCTCAGAAAGGGCAGACAGAAACCTTTATTTCCAGTGTATGTTGCAGGAAACGAAGTTGAAAAACTTCGAAGACGTGTAAAAAGTTTTGAAGAAAAGGCTTAAAATGTGAAGGGCTGGAAGAAAGGAAACCAGCACAGATGAAGTTACATAAGTACTAGGGTTTCACTAGTTTACAAGGAAGAAATAGTACCTTCATCAGTAATACTGTCCTCAAAGACTACATCTGGTAACCGCAAAAGCAGGAAACACTGTTTAAATTTAAAAACTACTCAAAGGCAGTCGCGGTAAGGACAAAGTGTCACACTTGGGAAACCCCTGCCACACCAAGAAATGTCCCATACAGACAGAGAGGGGCCGCCATCATTTTGGCGCGAATCCGGAGCAACAGCCCACCATTCTTCCGACTAAGGCCCTACAAAAATGGCGTCGGCTCCATCCCAATGTGATAAAACTGGAAGAGGGAACTAAAGGTCCCAGCTCTTCCCCGCACCTAGGTCAACTCAAAAGAATAATAGTCATGGCGACCTTTTCTTAAGTCTGTACCGAAAGCACTGGGACAAAGAAAACCGTGCTTTAGCTAGGCGGATATTACCTTTATTCTTTGGCATAGTGATGACTGCTGAATTCCGCTGCTTTCGACTTCTTTCAAGTGGTGCCGACACAACAGTAATCCACCAAAGGATGTCAAGGAGGAACTGCAGCCTGGGTGAGACTGACAGTTAAGTCCACTAGGTCGGTCAAGTAGTGTGACTACGCAAAGACCAAATGGCGTTGGAGCTGATTACGTAGCTATTCCTCGCTTCGTATCCCGCCCCTTCCGTTCCTATTGCGCATGCGTGGTGTGACTGTACACGCCTTCAAAACTAGAGGTAAGAATCTGCAAAGGAAGGGGCAGTAAAGAGGAGTGAAGCCAACGATGGAGCTCGCGATTGGCTGCATCCCACCTAAACATTGTTAAAAGGAAGCCCCACTATTAAAAATCCAGAAGTCCGCTGCTTTTTTACTGTGGTATATTCCAGTTTGACAAGTTACTGACACATTAACTCTTACCCTTATGTAATTTTAAGACATCGTGTTCCCATATTCAGCTGCTTTGCAGTGCTTCCCAAAGGCAAAATACCTTTGTGCAATATTATTACTGCTTTCCCTCTTTTTATTTTTAAAATTCAGATAGAATTGTGCTGTAACATTATGCACTTTTTAATGTAACATTGTATAAATGTGTTATTTATGCACTAAAATATGATTACAACCACATTACCTAACGCTTTCTATTACTTCACAAAATTGTCATACATGGTCAATATATTTAACATCTAAATTCTTAGTAACTTCAACCATCTAATACAGTACGATTGACCAAATCCCTATGCTGTACATTAAACAACTTTTTTGAAATTTGACTTCCTTGCCTCATTGTAAACCCTATAACTATAGACACTTTATTCTTTACCAACACATAGCAGAATATCTAAAACCTGCCAATCCTACACAAATAGGAAAGATGAAACATAGATAAAATGGAAGAAAAAAATTTTTTAAGATTTTTAAATTTACTTATTCATGACAGACAACACAGACAAGTGGAGACATAGAGGGAGCAGTCTGCATGCAAGGACCCAGATGGGGGCCTCTTATCTAGGAACCAGTATCAGGCTCTAAGGCAAAAGCAGACACTCAACACTTGAGTCCTTAAATAGAAAAAAATTTAAACTCAGACACTGAATCTTATAATAAATAGGGCCTGAAATACCTATATCCTAGCACAAACACCACTTCTCATGATATACAATCATATGATATATTGCCGTTATTTTGTTGATAAGATCTGCATCTTTATCTGACTTCAGAATCCGGAAAATGCTGACCTTCATAGAATAACTATTGTGATGTTTCCTCATCCACTTTAAATAAGTTATTTTTTTGGTAATCTGTAAAACTCACCAATCTGGTAAAGCTGGATGCACCAAACACCAAGTATAGCTATCTGGTCCTGGCCTTAACTTTTGTGGAAATTTTTCATTATTGATTCAATTTTACATTATATGTTTGGTCAGATTTGCTATTTCTTTTTGACACATTTGCTACTTTGTATTTTTCATAAATTCATTTATTTTATCTATGTTGTATAATTTGTTGGTATACAATTCTTCATGTATTCTTCCATAATCCTTTTAATTTTAAAATAGAAATAAAATAATTCTTAATTTATGAAGGGCAGCAGTAATATGCCAACCTTTGTTGCTGAATTTAAGTAATTTATGTCTTCTCTTTTTTTTTTTTTCTGTCAATCTAGTGTTCAGAAATTACATTTTAAAGCAAAATCTTATCCCAACCCAGGTATCCTCTCCACTGTCAAAATAAAGGGAAACCTTAGTAATGCAGATTTGGAAAGCTGGAAGGAGAACTCCAATACCCTATGATTCACCATCAATTGCAGTAAGGACCCAACAGGGACCTTGAAAGTGATTACTACTTTAGCTTGCAAAACAAAAACACAAGAAGATGATTACTGAAGCACACCCCAAGGACCTTTGATAACTTTCTACAGAAGCTGACTCTTGTCTAACTTATCCTACTGTGAGGTTTCTCATTGTCAGTTTTCTCTAGAATATTCAAGCATCAATGATCGTTGTCACTCTTTATCCTAATCCTTTTCTACATGTAAGGTTAGATTGCATATAATCACTCCATGCCCCAATTAAAATAAATAAATAAAGTGAATCTATAATAGAACTTTATTTCTTTATATGGGCTATGAGTTATTGTTCAGTCTTTTCCTTTCACCCACTAGTATTTCCTTAAGCAATTCCCACAGGACAGGTTAGTGCTAACAAACTTCTCCAGCTTTTGTTTTTTGTTCTTTTTTGGGGTTTTGGGTTTTTTTTTTTTTTTAAGATTTTTTCTATTTATTCATGAGAGACACACAGAGAGAGAGAGAGAGGCAGAGACAGAGGCAGAGGGAGAAGCAGGCTCCAAGCAGGAAGCCCGACGTGGGACTTGATCCCTGGACTCCAGGATCATCCAGGATCATGCTCCGAGCCAAAGGCAGATGCTCAACTGCTGCTGAGCCACCCAGGCGTCCCCATCTTTTGTTTACATGAGAATCTTAACATCTTTTTCACTTTTATTTTGCTAATATAGAGCGATTAATTAACAGCTTTTAGTTTTATGTTTATTTGCTTTTTAGCACTTAGAATTGTCAACATACTGACTTTTGGTTTTCAAAGTTTCTTATGAGAAATCTGCTTATAATCTTATTGAGGATCACTCGTATGTAATGAGTCACTTTTAGTATGTAATGATCTCAAGATTTTAAAATTTAATATAAAAATTTTTGGCGTTTATCTCTGAGATATTTCATTTGGAGTTGAGTTCTTTAGCTGTTTTTATGTCTTTTATCAAATTTGGGAAGTTTTCAACCATTATGTTTTCACATACTGTCTTTGCTTTTTCTTTGTCTTCCTTCTGGATCTCCCTCAATGCCTATGTCAATCTAGTTGACATTCCTGTAGGTATCATTCACTTTTCTTTCTTTCTCCTTCTTCTTTTTCTTTCTTCTTTCTCTTTCTCCTTCTACCTTTTTCCCTATTTCTCAGATTCAGTAATTTCCATTGTCTTATGGTCACATTTGCTGATTTGTTCTTCTTGTTCACATCTGTTTTTGAATCCTGGCTTAAGAGCACTCTGAATGCTGATTTTTTTGTGGGTCTTTTTTCCATTCTTTTTAGAGTTGTCATGACTATGCCACGGATTAGCCTGAGGTACAAATTTAAGGAATTCTCAGGTCTTTTCTGACATTGTACTTTTCCCTGCATGTGAGGTTACTTTCTAATTTTTCCTGTTTATGCAGTTGTTTTTGTCTGGCTTCTAAGGGCGGGGGGGCTGGGGGGGGCTGCGGCAGAGAAAATGAAGGACAGAGTAAAGATCACCAGCTCTTTAAATCACTTGAAAGTCACTTCAGGGAAAGGCCTCAGCCTACAACAATCGGGAAAGGTATAATAAATAATGGCTGCCTCACTCCTTACCTGCACCTCTGTGACCATTAGCAGCAAAGAGTAGACAGAGCATCTTTATTTAGAGGCTAAGGTCCTTTTGCATGCCCTAGCCTCTGTAAGCTGTGTGTAAATTGCACCAGGAGCACGTGCACAGCTGGTTACTAAGGAATACATGGAATGTGGCCAGTGTGCTAAGAGCTAAAACTGACCAAAATTAACCACAAATTACCATCCTGATCTTCTCCTAGAAGTTGTGAGCTTTCAACAGATTTCTGAGTTCCAATATAGTTACATCAAACAAAAAAATTCTGTTTAGTTGAGGAGACAGATTTTCGGTGCATCCTATTCTGCAAACTTTCTATAGTTTTTCTCCTTCATCTTTGAAATATATTTTTGTTATATATAGAATTCTATATTAACAGTTTGTCTTTTCATCACTGTAACATGTCATCTCATACCTATGGCTTCCATTCTTCTGAAATTTTGTGCCTTTTAGCTTATCCTAGTTGAAGTTTATTGAACTATGTGGATGTGTTCATATCTATAATTAAGTCCTATGGTAATTTTTTCATTTGATTTTATTTCATTTTTCATTTTCACTTTTCAACTCCAGCATTTCTATTTGGTCTTTAAAAAAAATGCATAATGTAATTTCTTCCTGGGTATTCTTTATGTAATGAAGTATTTTTCTTCATATTTGTATTAATTCATTGTTTGTGGTTTCTTTTTATCTTTGAGCTTATTTAAGACACTGAAAAGCGTTTGTCTAAGTAAAAGTAATGTTATGATAAAACTGCAAGAAAAGCAGTACCAACAGGGAATTTTGTAGTAATAAACACCTACACTAAAAAAGGGAGACTTAATAATAAACAAATTAACTTTATACTTCCCATAACTTAAAACAGGAGAAAAAATAAGCCTGAAAAACAGAAGGAAAAGAAACAATAGGCTCTAGAGTAGAAATAAGTGAAATATGGAACAGGAAAAACAATAAAACATATAATTTATTGAAAAGCTAAATAATTGACAAACCCGTAACTAGATTGTTGTGCCCAAGATTACGTATCCGAGAAACCACCAAGGAGCTGACACTGATGCAAGTACAGAGGGTTTATTAACAAGCTTGAGCTTGGGTCCAAGTATACCTGACACAGCAGAGGAGGGACTTGGACCCGGAGGCTCAGAGGCATAGCAGTTTTATAGGGGCCAGCGGCCAATGAGATTGTAACACACACCGAAAGTTGCACAGTCATATGAGTCCACACGCAGGTGGCCAACTGAATTACAATTTACCCTATAGTGACCGTTTGAACTAGCCTATCACTCTGGTCAGAATTGGTGCGCAGGTTTGGTGGGCAAAAGGCGGGGTTTACATTCTTAAGAGCCAGTTTGTGGGTTTCCAGTAAGGGTGTGCTCAGCGGCTTGACTAGGGTAGGGGAGTGCCTTAAGCAATAACCAGGTCATGTGGGGGTCATACAAGAGATGGCAGGTGTAGCACAAAATGGAGGTAGCCCTGCTCTGCTTGTCCAGACGTAGGGGATTTTTGTTAAACTCCTTGGGTCCCACAAGATTACAAAGTTTCACTTGTGCAAGATGAATAAATTCTGGAGATCTAATGTGTAGCTGGTGACTAGTTAACAGTATTATATCATACAGCTGGAATTTGCTAACTGGGAAGATATTTAAATGTTCTCACCAAACACACTAAAAGAAAATATTAACCACATGCAGTGATAGATATGTGGATTAGCTTGATTGTGGTGATCATTCATTGCATACCAAAATTAAATTGTATATCTAAATATATTCAATTTTATTGGTATCATTTATTTATACATTTTTAATTTATACATTTTTAAAAATAAATTTATATATATAAATTATTTTAAATTCACTATTAGGGAAACTCAACAAATAGCAAAGTATTTAATTATTCCAGTATTTAGTTTCCTCAGGGACAGTTTGCTAACTTATTCTTTTTCAGTGAATTTCTTGTTTTTTTGCATGCCTCATTTTTTGGCTAATAGATGGATATCTTGAGTATTATAATCTAGTAGCACTAGAAATAATTCTTTTCCTCTCAGAAATTTTGCTATAGATTAGAGTGTTTCATTTAATGATTTTTTAATACTGTTTTTAAAGACTATTTTCCTTGCCATGTGTAGTAATGGAAATTCCTTGTTCTTTAGCTTAATAACACAGGTGGGATGATCCTTCAACACAAAGCAAGCCTTTCTAAAGTATGCCTCAGATTTCATTTTATTTGTGCTGACACTAAAGATGAGTCAGAGGTCAAGTGTGTGCTCCTCTAAGGTCTTTTTTTTTTTTTTAAGCATGCTTCCAAAAAAAAAAAAAAAAAAAAAAAAAGCATGCTTCCTTCCTCAGCCATGTGCATAGCTTTGTAGGTTCTCTAAAATATGCAGACTTTTTCAAAGCTCTTACTCCTCACTCCGTATTTTTCCTCCCACATTTCAGCACGTCTACTGCTTGCCCTAACTTTTTCTTTCTTTTAGCAAGCAGTAGCAGCTTCTTCATTTTCAACTCAATATTTTGGGAGGAATAACCTCTGTGTAATTACTTGTCCTGACTTAATCCAAGTTTGCTACAATAAGAGAAAGCCTCACATCGCAGTCCTTAAGGGGGCCACCAGACAGTTCCTTGGGAATGAGGTTTACTCTGCTCTTTCCAGAACCTAGTACCTTTTTTTTTTTTTAAGATTTTATTTATTTATTCATGAGACAAAAAGAGAGAGGCAGAGGAGACACAGGCAGAGAGAGAAGCAGGCTCCCTGCAGGAAGCCCCATGCTGGACTCCATCTCAGGACCCTGGGATGGGCCCTGGGCCGAAGGCAAATGCTAAACCTGCTGAGTCACCCAGGGATTTTTTAAAAAGATATTTATAGGTAGTTCACAAAACTGATAAGTCAGAAAAACTAGACAAACAGTCCTGGAATCTGGGAAGCAAGAAATGCAGCTAGTATCTTATAGTAAGAACAAGTTATTGAGAAGGCTGCAGTAAGAATAAATGCAATCCAGCCATGTCAATATTGAAAGTCCTAGAAGAGAATACCTGGTTATCTGAGGTACTTCAGAAGAAGTCCTGTCTCTCAAACTGTGCATGACAGAAATATATGTAATATTTAAATATCTGTATAATTTCCTATGTAGGATATTATATTTTAAAGGTATTTTTTTGTGCATCCCCAATATAATTGATTTTATTACTTTTGTTTTTAAACTTCCATACTGAATTTTATGTGATTAATCTATCATCTTTACTATATGCTCACTTTTACCTGTGGATTTACTTACTTTCATAATTTTCTTAGTTATGATTATGATACTTTTTCTACTTAAAGAATTCCATTTTTAATATTTAATAATTTTGTGGTGATGAACTTCACAATTTCTGTTTGTCTCAGAATACAGGGATACAGTATTCTTGGCTACTGACATGTCCTTTTGAGCACATTGAATATAGCATGACACTCTTTTGGCCTGCCAAGTTTCTGTTGAACAATCAACTGATAGCCTTATGGGATTTCGCTTGTATTTGTTTTCTTTTCTCTTGTTGCTTCTAAAGTTCTCTCATTATCAATACTTTTTGCATTTTGATTATTACATGTCTTGGTATGGAGCTCCTTGAATTAATCTTTTTATGGTCTTTCTCTTCCTCCTGGACCTAGATATTCACAGATTAGAGAATTTTTTTTAGCTATTATTTATTCAATAAGTTTTCTATACCCTCCTCTCTCTAACTTCTAGAATGACTTATAATATGAATTATTATACTTTTAATATTATAACCTAGACTTTTATTATTATTATTATTATTATTATTATTATTTGCTGTGTTGAAAAACTCACAACTAACATTACATTCAATGGGGAAAAACTGGGAGCTTTTCCTCTAATATGAAAAAACAAAATAGGTATGCCTATTCCCATTACATATCTTCAACATGATAATGGAAGCCTAGAAGCAACAATCAGATAAGGAAAATGAATGTAAGTCATCCAGTTGCTAAGGAATATGAAAAACTCACATAATACTGTATTCAAAAAGCATTAAAACTATACCCAAAAAAAACCTGTTAGAAGTGATGAATGAATTCTATAAAGTTTCAGAATACAAAATTAACTACAGAAATCTGTTGCATTTTTATCCTAATAATGAAATAGCAGAAAGAGCAATTAAGAAAATGAATACTATTTACAACTGCATGTACACATATAAAAACCCTGCAAATAAACTTGCCCAAAGAGCTGAAAAAACTGTATCTGTAAACTATGACATTGGTGAAAGAAGTTAAAGACAACACAGATAAATGGAAATGTACCATGCTTATGGGCTTGGACTTGAAGACTTACTGATTGTTGATAAAATGTCCTTGTGACCCAAAGAAATCTAATAGATTCAATATAAGTCCTGTCAAAATACCAGAAGATTTTTCCATAACTAGGACAAATAATCCTAAAACTTTGATAAATCAAAAAAGACCTCAATTAGCCAAAACAATCTTAAGGAAAGAACAAAACTAGAGGTAACACAGGTCTAGACTCAAGAAATAATACAATGTTCCAGTAATCAAAACAGTAATATCCTGGCAAAAAAATACATGCATAGATTTTACAGTATAGAGAGCTCAGAAAGAAACCTACACCTATCTTATCAAGTAATCTACAACAAAGGAGGCAAGAACATACAAGGTAGAGAGTACAGATTTTTCATAAAATGGTGTTGGGAAGAGTACAAAGCAACGGGAAAAATGATGAAACTAGACTAGTTACTTACTCCACCACTCACAAAAATAAACTCAAAATGGATTTAAAACCTAAATGTGAGATCCAACCATAAAAATTGTGTGAGAAAACAGTGAATTTCTTTGACATTGGCTATCATTTTTGTAGATATGCCTCTTAAGGCAAGGAAAACAAAAGCAAAAATAAACTGTTAGTAGCACATTAAAATAAAAAGCTTTCGCACAGCAAAGGAAACCATTAGGAAAAGCCTTATGAATGGAAAAAGATATTTGCAAATGATATATCTGACAAAATGTTTACATCCAAAATAAATAAGGAAGATTACATATAAAATGTTTTTATCAAAAATATATAAAGTTCCACTCACACCAAAAGAGAACATTTAGTAAAAAAAAATTAACTGAGCCTCTGAGCAAACATTTTCTAAAGAAGAGATATAAATGGCCAAGGAATAGATTTTTTAAAAAGATTTTATTTATTTGACAGAGACAGTGCACAAGCCGAAGGGTGAAGCAGAGGGAGAAGGAGAAGCAGACTGCCCACTGAGCAGGGAGCCTGATGAAAGGCTCCATCCCAGAACCCTGAGATCATGACCTGAGCCAAAGGCAGACACTCAAATGACTGAGCACTCAGGCACCCCAAGAATATACATTTTTCTGAAAACCACATATAGTTGGCCAAAGATATAAAATGATGGTCAACATCACACATCGAAACCACAGAGATCTACCACCTCACACTAGTCAATAATTATTGTATCAAAAGACAAGTTATAAGTGTTCTTGCACATGTGAAGAAAAGTCAGTCATCAGGCACCATTGGTAAAAAAGGTAAATTGGTACAACTACTGTGGAAATAATTATAAAATTTCTTCAAAAATTAAAAAAACAAATACCATATAAACAAATTATTCCATTTCTCAGTATTTACACAAAGAAAACAAAAAAACTATTTTGAAAAGATACATGCAGTTCTATTCATTATTTACAATAATGAAGATAAGGAAACAAAAAGGTTTCTTTTAATAGGTGAATGGATGAAGAAGATACATAATAGGGGTATCTGGTTGGCTTGGTGGTTGAGGGTTTGCCTTTGGCTCAGGTCATGACCCCCAGGGTCCTGAAATTGAGTCCTGCACCGGGTTCCCTACAGGGAGCCTGCTTTTCCCTCTGTCTTTGTCTCTGCCTCTCTCCCTTTGTCTCTCATGAATAAATAAATAAAACCTTAAAAAAAAAAAAAGAAGATACAGCATATTGAAAATAGGACTATGTTTATAGCAGCATTATTTACAACAGCCAAATTATAGAAGCAGCCATAATGTCCATAGATATATTAATGGATAAGAAGATGTGGAATATATATACACATATATCCATATACACACATACACACAATGGAATATTATTCAGCAACAAAAGGGAACGAAATGTTGCCATTTGTGACAACATGAATGACACTACAAAGTATAATACTAATGAAATAAGACAGTGAGAGAAAGATATATTATTTCACTCATGTAGAATTTAAAAAACAAAGCAAATGAGTAAAGGAAAAACAGAGAGAGAGAGAGAGAGGCAAATAAAAAACAGACTCCTAATCATAGTGAACAAACTTACCAGAGGGAAGCTGGTGGAGGGATGGGTTAAATAGGTGTTGGGTTGAAAGAGTGCACTTGTAATGAGCACAGGGTTTGTTGCATGAATTATTGAATTGCTATATTGTACACCTGAAGCTAGCATTACACTGGATATTTTTATTTAAAGATTTTATTTATTTATTCATGACAGACAGAGAGAGAGAGAGAGGCAGAGACAGAGGGAGAAGCAGGCTCCATGCAGGGAGCCTGATGTGGGACTTGATCCCGCGTCTCCAGGGTCACGCCCTGGACTGAAGGCAGCACCAAACCGCTGGGCCACCCGGGCTGCCCTTACAGTGGATATTAACTATACTGGAATTAAAACAAACAAACACAAACAAACACATATAGGAATATTACTCATCCATAAAAAGGAATGAGTTCTTGCTATTTCAAACAAGTCAGGTGGACCTAGATGGTATTATAATGAGTGAAATAAGTCAGACAGGGAAAGACAACATAAGATTCCATTTGTGGAATCTAAAAACAAATGAAGAAATAAATGAACTCTTAAATACAGAAAACAAATTGGTGTTTGCTAGAGAAAAGGTAAGTGAGAAGATGGATGGAATAAATAAAATGAATTAAGAAGTACAACTTTCACTGAAAAATAATTAAGTCACAGAGATGTAAAGTGCATCATTTGGAACATGGAATAATATTACATAAAGTTGTATAATGACAAATGATAACTACATTTATTGTGATGAACGCTGAGTAATATGTAATTGTCCAGTCAATGTCTTGTACAACTAAAGCTATATACCGTTGTGTTAATTATACTTCAGTTAAAAATGGAATAAATAAAAAAAATTAAAAAGGGAGTTACATAAGTTCTTTGTATATATATATTTATATTTTTTAGAGTTTATTTATTTATTCATGAGCACAGAGAGAGAAGCAGGACAGCAGCCTCCTCACAGGAATCCAATGTGGGACTCAATCCCTGGACCCAGGATCAAACCCTCAACCGCTGAGCCACCCAGGCATCCCCGTTCTTTGTATATTTTGGATATTACCCCCTTACTAGAGATGCCATTTGCAAACATTTTCTCTCATTCAATAATTTACCTGTAGTTTTATTGGTTGTTTCCTTCTTTGTGCAAAAGCTTTTTATTTGGTTATAGCTCTATAGTTGAATTAGACATTGAAAATACTTTCTATGGCCACAGTTAATGAAATTACCACATATGCTTTTTTTTAATAGGAATACTGTGGTTTTAGGTCCCACATTTATGTCTTTAATCCATTTTGGCTGTGTGTGTGTGTGTATGTGTGTGTGTGGTGTAAGAAAGTGGTCCAGTTTCATTCTTTATAGCATGATTATGGCAACATCCAGTTTTCCTAACAAAATTGCCAAATAGACTGTGTTTTCCAATTGCATATTTTTGCCTCCTTTATTATAGATTAATTGACCATATGTGGAATTTAAGAAATAAAACACATGAACAAAGAAAAATTTGAGAAAAAATTCTGACAAGAAGGCAGATGGCTAAATAAATAAATAAATAAATAAAAATAAAAAATAAAAAATAAAAATAAAAAAAGAAGGCAGATGGCTGAGAAACGAATGAAATCGATAAAAAATTAGAAGTACACTTATCTTGATGAGCACTGAGAAATGTAGAATTGTTGAATTATTGTATTGTACATCTGAAACTGCTGTAACACTGTATCTTAACTGTATCTGAATTTTAAAAAGGAGAAAATGGGGGGTATACAAAAATTTCTAGTAAATAGTAATTCTAAAATCAAACCAAGTACCTGTTGGCAGTGCCGTGCATTGGCAGTCCTCAAGGCCTGAGAATATAGTGCCTGGTTTTATTTTTATCATTATCTATGGGTTCTTGTTTCCATGTTCCAATTGTTCTTACTTTCCTACAAATGGTAGCCTGTGTGTGAAGCAAAGTATCTTTCTTTTGATGCTTCCCATCTATAGAAATTTTGAGGCTTCATAAGCTTCTTTTCAATTGACTGGCTCATTCACTTTTTGTCCAAAATGGCAATGTTTCCTCTATATAATTCTCTGAAAAAAATATCTTTCTTCTATAAATCATATTGAGATTTATGCTTAAAGGCAAAAAGCACATATCTATTTGAGCAAGACATTCTGTATCTTAGGCTTTTGTCAAGACTGTTATATTTATTTGAATGGTACTTTGATGTGTTATATAAGATTTTTCTGGATTTTATCTATTTATTTTTATTTATTTATATTTATTTATTTATTTATTTATTTATTTATTTATTTATTTATTTATTTAATTCATGAAAGTCACAGAGAGAGAGAGAGAGAGAGAGAGGCAGAGACATAGGCAGAGGGAGAAGCAGGCTCCATGAACCGGGAGCCCGACGTGGGATTCGATTCCGGGTCTCCAGGATCGTGCCCTGGGCCAAAGGCAGGCACCAAACCGCTGCGCCACCCAGAGATCCCTGGATTTTATTTAAATTCAATTTGCCAACATAGAGTATAACTTCTATTCCTCATCTCATCATGTACCCTCCTTAATGCCCATCACACAGTTATCCCATCACCCACCCATATCCCATTAAGCAACCCTCAGCTTATTTCCCAGAGTTTGGAGTCTTTTTTAGCTTGTATCCCTCTCTGATTGGGGGAAACCCAATCTGTTGGGTCCCCCAGTCTGTTATGGTCCCTTTCACTATTTCACTATTTCTTATATTCTGCATATGAGTGAAACCATGTGATAATTGTCTCTCTCCAACTGACTTATTTCACTCAGCACAATACCTTCCAGTTCCATCCACATCAATGTACTGCCTTCATCTGTATATCATCTATTCCTGACAGTGTCATGGATTTGATTATTGTATGGTAGCCATTTCTAATTTTGGCATCACCTGTCATTTGGCCAGAAAGTCTTGGCTCCATTTTGTTTAACAGTCTTCCTCTATGTCTTCCCTCTACTCTTTTACTTGTGGTATAAGCAGCAGTAAAAGACTCATGTAGTACCTTCAATATTCAGCGTGGAAATTCCTTTAGTTACATTATTCAATTTATTTAGCATATTTTGTACTAACTGAGAAGTTACTCCTGCATCAGAGAAATATAAATCAAAACCAAAATGTCACTTTAGATCTGTTAAAATGTCTATAGCCCAAAGCAATCTACACATTTCATGCAACTCCTATCAAAATACCATCAGCATTTTTCACAGAGCTGGAATAAACAATCCTAAAATTTACGTGGAACCACAAAAGACGCAAAATAGCCAAAGCAATTTTGAAATAGAAAAATAAAACTAGAGGTATCATAATTCTAGTCTTCAAGTTATATTACAAAGCTATAGTGATCAAAATAGTATGCTACTGGCACAAAAACAGACATATAGATCCCCAACTGTATGGTCAACTTCAAAAAAAGCAGGAAAGAATATCCAACGGGAAAATGACATTTTCTTTTACAAATAATGTTGGGAAAAACTAGAGAACAACATGCAAAAAACTGAAACTGGATCACTTTTTTGCATTATAAACTCAAAATAGATGAACTATCTAAATGTGAGACATGAAACTATAAAAATACTAGAGGGGAGCATAGGCAATAATGTCTCTTACATCTGCTAGAGCAACATCTTTCTTAATATGTCTCCTGAAGCAAGGAAAATGGAAGCAAAAATAAACTACATCCATATAAAAAGCTTTTGCATAGCAAAGTAAATAATCAACAAGCTAAAAGCAAATTATAAAGTGGGAGAAGATATCTGACATATCTAATAAAGGGTTGGCATCCAAACATATGAAGAAATGATATAACTCAATAGCCCCAAAATAAATAATCCAATTAAAAAATAAACAGAGGACACAAATAGATAGTTCTGCAAAGAAGATACACAGTTTACCAACAGACACATGATAAGATGCTCAATATCACTTATTATCAGGGAAATACAAATGAAAACTACAATAAGATATCACCTCACATTTGTCAGGATGGCTAAAATCAAGAAGACAGGAAACAACAGGTGTCGAAGAGGATGTGGAGAAAAGGGAACACTCTTACACTGTTGGTGGGAATGCAGGCTTGTACTGGAAAATAGTATCAAAGCTCCTCAAGTTAAAAATAGAACTATCCTATGACCCAACAATTGCACTATGGAATATTTAATCAAAGAACATAAAAACATAATTCAAAAGGATACATGAAGCTAGATATTCATAGCAGCATTATCAACAATATCCAAATTATGGAAACAGTCCAAGTGCCCATAAACTGATGAATGGATAAAGAAGATGTGAAGATATTTGCCAATAACATATCTGATAAAGCGTTAGCATCCAAAATCTGTAAAGAACTTAGTACACTCAATATGCCAAATGCAAATAACCCAGTTAAGAAATGAGCAGAAGACATGAATAGATATTTTTTCAAAGAAGACATCCAGATGGTCAATAGACACAGGAAAAGATGCTCAATATCACTTATCATCAGAGAAATACAAATCAAAACCACAATGAGATAATATCTCACACTAGTCAGAATGGCTAAAACTAACAACTCAAGAAACAGTGTTGGGAGGAAGTGGAGAAATGGCAACCTTCTACACTGTTGGTGGGAATGCAAACTGGTACAGCTACTCTGGAAAACAGTATGAAGTTTCCTCAAAAAGTTGAAAATAGAACTACTCTACAACGTAGCAATTGCACTACTGAGTATTTACTGAACCTTAGGATACAAATACATGGATTTAAAGGAAAAGGATACATGTACCGGATGTTATAGCAGCACTGTCAACAATAGCCATGCTAATGAAGAGTCCAACTGTCTATTTACTGATGAATGGATAAGAAAGATATTGCATGTATATATTATGGAGTATTATCATTACCACCAAAAAGAATGAAATATTGTCAGTTGTGTGGACCTAGATGGAACTAGAGAGAATTATGCTAAGCAAAATAAGTGAGTCAGAGAGACACAGGTACCATATGACTTAATTCACACATGGAATTTAAGTTACTAAACAAATAAGCAAAGGGGAAAAAAGAGAGACAAAACAAGAACCAGACTTAACTTTAGAGAACAGTTTGATGGTTACCAGCATGAGATAGATGGTGAGATCGGTGGTTTAAATGATGGGGGTTAAGGATTGCACCTGTGATGAATATGGAATGATATATGTGTTGAATAACTATATTGTACACTTAAAACTAATATTACAATGTATATTAAGTAACTGAAATTTAAATAAAAACTTTTTTAAATGACAGAAGCTGTCAGTTACTAATCAAGTACTAGTCCTTTGACAGGAGAAGGTGGTTCTTGTCTCACAGAGTTAAAGAAAGTATCTAATGGACAGCAGAGTGAGCAAAGCAATAAAGTTTATTAAGCAGAGATGCAGAGAAAGCTCTCAGAATTGGGCGGGGTCTGGACAGGGTTGTAACTGAGAGCTCTTATGGTCTGTCTTTTAATAGGAAACTGACTAGGGAATATTTTTTCTTTTCTGAGTAGAGAACTTGATAAATTTCTTGTCATTTATTGAAGAGACTGTCTTTCTTCCAATGGATAGTCTTTCCTCCTTTATCGAATATTAGTTGACCATGAAGTTCAGGGTCCACTTCTGGGTTCTCTATTCTGTTCCATTGATCTATGTCTCTGTTTTTGTGCCAGTACCACACTGTCTTGATGACCACAGCTTTGTAGTACAACCTGAAATCTGGCATTGTGATGCCCCCAGATATGGTTTTCTTTTTTAAAATTCCCCTGGCTATTCGGGGTCTTTTCTGATTCCACACAAATCTTAAAATAATTTGTTCTAACTCTCTGAAGAAAGTCCATGGTATTTTGATAGGAATTGCATTAAACGTGTAAATTTCCCTGGGTAACATTGACATTTTCACAATATTAATTCTGCCAGTCCATGAGCATGAATATTTTTCCATCTCTTTGTGTCTTCCTCAATTTCTTTCAGAAGTGTTCTATAGTTTTTCGGGTATAGATCCTTTACCTCTTTGGTTAGGTTTATTCCTAGGTATCTTATGCTTTTGGGTACAATTGTAAATGGGATTGATTCCTTAATTTCTCTTTCTTCAGTCTCATTGTTAGTGTATAGAAATGCCAAAGGATACAGTCAACAAAACTAAAAGACAACCTACAGAATGGGAGAAGATATTTGCAAATGATGTATCAGATAAAGGGCTAGTTTCCAAAATCTATAAAGAACTTATTAAACTCAACACCAAAGAAACAAACAATCCAATCATGGAATGGGCAAAAGACATGAAGAGAACTCTCACAGAGGAAGACATAGACATGGCCAACATACACTGAGAAAATGCTCTGTATCACTTGCCATCAGGGAAATACAAATCAAAACCACAATGAGATACCACCTCACACCAGTGAGAATGGGAAAAATTAACAAGGCAGGAAACAACAAATGTTGGAGAGGATGCAGAGAAAAGGGAACCCTCTTACACTGTTGGTGGGAATGTGAACTGGTGCAGCCACTCTGGAAAACTGTGTGGAGGTTCCTCAAAGAGTTAAAAATAGACCTGCCCTATGACCCAGCAATTGCACTGTTGGGGATTTACCCCCAAGATTCAGATGCAATGAAATGCCGGGACACCTGCACCCCAATGTTTCTAGCAGCAATGTCCACAATAGCCAAACTGTGGAAGGAGCCTCGGTGTCCATCGAAAGATGAATGGATAAAGAAGATGTGGTTTATGTATACAATGGAATATTACTCAGACTTTAGAAAAGACAAATACCCACCATTTGCTTCAACGTGGATGGAACTGGAGGGTATTATGCTGAGTGAAGTAAGTCAATCGGAGAAGGACTAACAGTGTATGTTCTCATTCATTTGGGGAATATAAATAATAGTGAAAGGGAATATAAGGGAAGGGAGAAGAAATGTGTGGGAAATATCAGAAAGGGAGACAGAACATAAAGACTCCTAACTCTGGGAAATGAACTAGGGGTGGTGGAAGGGGAGGAGAGGGGGTGTGTGGGTGAATGGGTGAGGGGCACTGAGGGGGACACTTGAAGGGATGAGCACTGGGTGTTATTCTGTATGTTGGTAAATTGAACACCAATAAAAATTTAATTTATTAAAAAAATAAAATAAAATAAAATAAAATTTCTTGTCAATATCATTGTGGATATTTAGAAGAAACATGGTGCACTTGTAACTATCATAATAACAAACAAGATGTTTTTATAAATATCACGAGCCCAAACAAACCATTCCGTTCTCTCTGGCTAATACCTCCTTCATAATATTTCTCTAGATCTGGGATTTCTGTGAGCCTAGTCAGGTAGCCCACAGTCTTGAGATTCTTGTGCAGTCTTGGTTTGAGCAGGGATTATTGATAACACCATAATGACTTTTTTTCTGTGATTATTTAGCCATCAAAAAGGGATTACTCTGTAACATTTTGGCGGTACGGAGCCAGGTTTATTTATTTTTTTGTTTTGTTTTTATTGTTTTATCTTTGTTTTCTTGGGAAGGGTAGGAGTCTGACTCTGGCGCCTTTCCCTTATCTTTCCCTGCTTAGTCCTGTCTGCTCCTAACCGGTTCCTACATCACTTTGTGCCCTACATTTTATTATTTTTTAAGATTTTATTTATTTATTTATTTATTTATTTATTTATTTATTTATTTATTTATTTATTTATTTATTTATTTATTTATTTATTTATTTATTTATTTATTTATTTATTTATAGATACAGAGGGAGAGAGGCAGAGACAGAGGGAGAGGTAGAAACAGGCTCCATGTGGGAGCCCGATGTGGGACTCGATTCCGGGTCTCCAGGGTCACACCTCAGGCTGCAGGCGGCACCAAACCGCTGCGCCACCAGTGCTGCCCCACTTTGTGTTTTATTGCACTTAAATTGTTTGGGTTTTGGGGGTGGATGGCAGATATCATGGTCTGGATATACATTAGTCTGGATCTAAACTGGTTGCTGCACATTGTTGGTCAGGGTTTTATTTTTACAAAGGGCTTTTTACATATAAAAAGAACAAAGTAAACAAATATCTTGTAAACTGGGAAGACAGAGATTCAGATGACCATGCACTAGATTAAAAATAACAGAATAGCATACATCACAGCCGAACCAGCACTCACCGAGAGCCGACTAGGCAGGGGGCGCTAAACCATGAAAAGCTATAAAGTAAATGCTTGGACAGTGGCTCCCTAGTGTGTTTGAAAAAGATGCTCCTACCCCCTTTTTACGTGAGCGCATACTTGCGTCTCTGTGTCCCCACTGTAAGGGTCCATGTACTTCAGTCCCTGTGTCCCCACCAGAGTGGTCTGGAGGGAATAGGTGTCACGTAGGAAAGAACTGTTGGCAGCTTGGTTCCTTCAGGATACAACGGCTGTGGGAACTTTGTAGTGAACTGGTGACGGCTTATGGAGACGTCATCTTCCAGCCGTTGCCACGAATCCAGTGTCACTCACTGTGGTAGTTAATTGGCATCTGGGCTGGAGTGTAAATGGATTTGGTGTTGAAGGTGAGGTCTTTAGCCTGACATCCCTGAATATGACATATAGGGCTAGGGCCCAAGGTCCTAGAAGCCTGGTTTGTTTTTTAAACTGGTGCCTCCCTTGTTACGTTTGTGTCGCAGTACTCGGCAGTGGTGGCGTTGTGAACTTCGTGTATGCAGAAGAGGCAATTAAGGGTGGAGGTAGGGAGAATGAAAGAAAAGGCTCACTGTAAAATATACAGTTTCCCATGATCCATAGGGTTACAAGTTTCTAGAGATGCTGGTATTGGAATGAATGAAATTAAATTGTTAATATAGTGCACTGCTCTCAACGTTTAATGTATGTAAGAGCATTTGGGTATCCAATTAACATGCACTTTCTGATTTAGTGGATTTGGCGCACTTTCTAAGATGTGAATTTCTGGTAAAATTCCCCATTGCTCATTATGTTTCAACGGTATCAGGTAGACAACCTTTTTTTTTTTTTTTTTAAGATTATTTATTTATTTATTCATGAGGGACGGGGCGGGGCGGGGGCAGAGACACAGGCAGAGGGAGAAGAAGGTTCTCCCTGCAGGAGAGCGCGATGTGGGACTCCATCCCGTGACTCCAGGATCACGCCCTGGGCTGAAGGCAGACGCTTTAACCGCTGAGCCACCCAGGAGTACCCCCCGCCTTTTAAAAATGCCATTATTGAGATATAATCAGCAAACACTAAGTATTTTTAAAATGTGCATTTATTTACTATGTACAGTTTGAAAAATTGTTACATTTCTATAAATCCATTAACCCATTTTCTTCAGTAATACATTCTCTCCCAGGCTTTTTCACCCTTTTCCCCAAGGCAACCTTCACTTTGCTGTCATTCTAGTACACATGTTCTAAGCTTTTGTATAAATAGACTCATATATTTCACTGTGCTTAGGAGGACCATAGAGCATTCTTTCCTTTAAATTAGATTAAACACTTCCTACCATTTTTTTTCTTAGTAGAATCCTATTGTATTGATACAACAACTTAACATCCTTTCATCTGTTCAACAAAGTGGTTGCTTCCACATTTTGACATTACAAATAAACCTATTATTATCTAGTAAACCCTTTTGTATGGACATATATTTCTTTTTCTTATGGACAAATACCTGGAAATAGAATGAGTATGGTAGGTATATCTGTAGCTAAGAAACTGACAACTATTTCCCAAAGTGGTTTTGACATTTTAGAATTCTACCAGTGGTATATCAGAGATCCACTTTCTTTACACCTTCACCAACACTTAGTAATGAAAGTCTCCAATTTTAGCTACCATCTTAGGTGTATAGTAGTGTATCATTGCAGTTTTACTTTACATTTCCATAATGACTAGTGATACTGAGCATTTACTGATATATTTATTTGCCATGTCTATCTTTCTTAACATGTCTTTCTTAAAACTCTTTGCCCTCTAAAATTTTTTGGTTATTTTCTTTTTATTTTTAAGAATGCATTATGTCGGGATCCCTGGGTGGCACAGCGGTTTGGCGCCTGCCTTTGGCCCAGGGCACGATCCTGGAGACCCGGGATCAAATCCCACATCGGGCTCCTGGGGCATGGAGCCTGCTTCTCCCTCTGCCTATGTCTCTGCCTCTCTCTCTCTCTCTGTGACTATCATAAGTAAATAAATAAAAATTTAAAAAAAAAAAGAATGCATTATGTCTGCTTAATGCACATTAATTAATTATTAATTAATAATGCGCATTAATATTCTAGGTGCATATTATTTAACATATATATACTTTAAAAGGTTCCCCCTCCACTATTTCACTTGTCTTTTTATTTTCATAACATGTACTTGGTTTTGGAAAGCAGAAACTTTGTTTTTGATAACGTCCAATTTATTTTTTCAGTTTTTGAGTTGTACTCTGGCTTAACCTATAATTTCAAAGTTTTCTCATATGTACAATATTTTTACACTATGCATAAGTCATTGACTCATTTTGACTTATGAACTTGTTATTTACCTAAATATCTAACAGTTCATTTTAAAAAGGCTATCCTTACTCTACTGCATTGTCAACACATTTATCAAAAATTAGGTATTTATATCCATATGGATTTATTTATGGACTTTGTATTATTTTTGCATTTTGCTGTTTGAGTATTGTAGTCATTGCATTGTAATTATTCTTGAAACCAGACAGTTCCTATCACTTTCTTCTTTTTCTAAGTCATTTTGGACAACTAAAATTCTTTGCATTTCTGGATGAAATTTGGAGTCAGCACATGAATTTCCATAGAACAATTCCACACACAAAAATTAACTTCATTCAATTATGTAAAGTAGGAAAGATCTGCCATCCTAACAATATTGACTCTCCTGACCTATAAACTGAATATATTTCTTCCTTAACTTATACCTTCTCAAATTTATCTCAGCAATATTTTATTTTATTTATTTATTTAAAAGATTTTATTTATTTATTCATGAGAGACAGAATGAGAGAGAGAGGCAGAGATATAGGCAGAGGGAGAAGCAGGCTCCATGCAGGAAGCCCAATGTGGGACTTGATTCCAGAACTCCAGGATCACGCCCTGGGCTGAAGGCGGTGCTAACTGCTGAGCAACCCTGGTTGCCCTCTAACAGCATTCTTAAAGGCTAATAAAGTAGTTTACATATTTATTCAGTCCAGAATTCTTATTATTTCCCTTTTGATTTTTCCTTTGATCCATGTATGTTGTAGTCGGAATAAGATATCCATATTCTGATGTGATTAAATTAGGAACCTAGAATCACTGAGATTATCTAGTGTTATCTGGCTCCCTTTTTCTAAACACAGATATTCTTCAAAGAATTGTGGTCAAACAGGCATTTAAATGACATTAAGAGAAAAATGTGATTTACAACATTACTTTGGAAGGTAGATGAAGAAATGTAGGAGCCAAGGACATGAATTCCCCCTTAAGCTTCCAAAATGAAACATAGTCATAGTCCTGCTGATATCTGCTTTTAGCCTAACAAGAGCTGTATCAGTCATGTAACATACAGAACAATAATATAATAAATTGGTTTTATTCTAAGCCACTAGTTCTGTGGTTACTTGTTTGGGTAAGTACAGAAAAGCAATCCAATAACCTAATTAGAAATGTTTCTTCAGGGGATTCCTGGGTGGCGCAGCGGTTTGGCGCCTGCCTTTGGCCCAGGGTGCGATCCTGGAGACCCGGGATCAAATCCCACATCAGGCTCCCGGTGCATGGAGCCTGCTTCTTCCTCTGCCTGTGTCTCTGCCTCTCTCTCTCTCTCTCTCTGTGTGTGACTATCATAAATAAATAAAAATTAAAAAAAAAAAAAAAAAGAAATGTTTCTTCATTTCCAATTAATTGAGAAATTTTTTCAAAGACCTTTCATATTGTTATGATTTCTCATTTGATTCCATTGTGGCCTGAAAGCATATTTCCTTTAATCTGAGTCATTTATAATTTAATTAGACCTTTTAACGTGGAATACGGCCTGTTGTCCTAAGTGTCTTGGACTTAGGTTTATTCTGTTAGTACTGTATTCTATAAAGTTTAATCAGGTCAAATTCATGGACAATGTAATTCAAATCTAGTATATCATAGCTGATTCTCAGCCTAATTGTTCTTTTAAGAAGAGATGGCTATTAAAATCTGCACGTCTAATTGTGGGTTTGCTTCTTTCTCCTTACAGTTCTATCATATTTTGCTGTTGGGGTAGGGGTTGAGAGTGACATTCTTTTGAATCTCTATTTAAGTAGGTATAAAGCACATCTCAGAGAATTTAAGGAACTCCAAATAATTTATGTAATCAAAATTAGCCTAATTTTTTACGAGTAGTTATTTAGTAAGAAAATAGAGAAAACTGGTTTTAAATAGTCTTTTTTAAAGTCAGGGACAAATCCCTTCTGATGCCTTGTTTTAGGATATTCTAATTTAATTTAACTTTTAAAATATTTAATTGAAGTAAAATTGACATATAATATTAAATTAGCTTCAAGTACAAATAGTGATTGAACAATTATCTGCATTATGAATTGCTTACCACAATAAATATTACAATATGCTGTGCTTTTCATTCCCTTTCCTCACAGCCTTGCTGTTGGCAACTTTAAGTTTGTTCTCTATATTTTTTGAGTCTGCTTCTTTTTGTTGTTGTTGTTCTCTTTATTTATTTGTTGTGCTAGCCTTTATATTCCACATGTAAATAAAATCGTGTAATATATGTCTTCCACTATCTGGCTTATTTCACATAACTTTATACTCTCTAACTCCATCATGGTTATTGGGGTGTTTTCAAATCACTATATCAGTCTCTTTTCTCCTGTATGAAAGCTAAGTTTCTTGAGTAAATATAAGTCAATTAGTCTAAGATGTTGTAGTTGCCTTGAAACTGAACAGAAAGCCTTAAAATCATAAATTTGGGCATCCAGTATCATCATTATCTTTAGAAAATATGTCTATTTACTTTTTAAAAAATTTTTATTTATTTATGATAGTCACACAGAGAGAGAGAGAGAGAGAGGCAGAAACACAGGCAGAGGGAGAAGCACGCTCCATGCACCCGATGTGGGATTCGATCCCCCGTCTCCAGGATCGCGCCATGGGCCAAAAGCAGGCACCAAACCGCTGCACCACCCAGGGATCCCCAACACTTTCTTAAGTAGTATATTCTTCAACATTGAGCAATGCAGAACTTTTCTTTTGTACTTAGTCATCTGTATATTTTAAGCAATCTTATGAAGACTGGCTGGAAAACAATGGATTGAGCATCTCCCCTTTTCACATAAAATGGCAAACTGCTATTTTGAATCAGACCTTTTACAGTTGGAGATGGTGAAAGCAAGGATGATTTACCAGTGGTACTCTTAATCTTTCCTTCTTTGGTTTAGATTTGTCATTATAATAATGAGAAATGCCTTGTTTATTAATGCCTTGTTAATTTAGTTTTTTTCAGTCACTTTTACTCTACTGAGTTTGTAAATCCTCTGATTTTTCTATACATTAGATATCAAGAAGCTTATAGAAGTTTGGAGTTTACAGTGATCCCTGGGGTACTATGGATTGACAGGTATTTAGAGAATTTCGATTATTTAATGCAGTGGAGAACTTTGTTAAAATTTCTTTCTGATAAAAAGTTAGCTCCTGGGCAGCCCTGGTGGCGCAGCGGTTTAGCGCCGCCTGCAGCCCAGGGCGTGATCCTGGAGACCCTGGATGAGTCCTGAGTCCTGCGTCGGGCTCTCTGTATGATGCCTGCTTCTCCCTCTGTCTATGTTTCTGCCTCTCTCTCTCTCTGTCTCTATGAATAAATAAATAAAATCTTAAAAAAAAAAAAAGTTAGCTCCTAATAGAGTAAAAATAAGTGTAAATGAACAAATCACCAGAAAATGCCAGATCAAACCAAAGGGAATAGAAGAAAGGAGATAATAAAAATAAGAGCAGAAATATATAAAATACAGAACAGACATAAACTAGACAAAATCAGCAATGCCAAAGTTAGTTATTTGAAAAGATTAAGTAAGCTAATAAGCCCTGGAGCATGACTGCTGAAGAAAAAATGAAAAGTAACCAAAATTAGCCTTGAAGAAGGTCTACAGATTCTATAGAAAATATTATTAAAATACTATTAAAATAATCAGATTATTATAAATGGCTGTTAATTTGAAAAGTTAGATGAAATGGGTAAGTACATTAAGAAACAACTTATCCAAAAGTTAAGAGAAAAGGATAACTTTTTCAAAAGGATAAGAAAGAAGGATAACTTTTTAATTACTAAGACAGGGCAACCCTGTTGGGACACCTCTTGCTTTCTCTGTATTTTTACTTAATAAACTTCTGTCCCTTTACTCACTCTTCTGTGTCTGGAATATTCATTCTTCAACTCGGTGAGACAACCATGCTCTCCTCTGTCAATAAGATGGAGCCCTGCATCAGGCTCCATGCCCAGCAGGGAATCTGCTTGAGATTTTCTCCACTCTTTCTCCGCTGTCCCTCCCCTCTCCCTCTCCCATTCTCTAAAATAGATAAATAAATCTTAAAAAAATAATTACTAAAACAATAAAAGAAGGAAATTATCACTATATTTTGTCATAAATAAACTTATTGGTAAAACAAAACAAAACTCATTTGTCACAAGACAAAGGTAAAATAAAAATGAAAAATGAAAATGAAAAGTAAAAAAAAAGCTGTTGACACAGATTTTATAAATTTTTGAAAATAAAAAGATCAGTATATAAATGAACAAATGACATGATAGTAAACTGAAAAAGATTTTCTTAAAAAAAGATTTTAAATTTATTTTTTCATGAAAGACACACAGAGGTGGAAACACTGGCAGAGGGAAAAGCAGGCTCTCTGCAGGGAACCCGATGCGGGATTTGATCCCTCGGGTCACATTCTGAATCAAAGGCAGATGGTCAACCGCTGAGCCACCACGGCGTCCCTGAAATAGCTTTTTTAAAAATTGGGAAAATATCAGCCTCTTCAGTTGTCATAGAATTATAAATTGCTAAAATTGTTTAAAGAGATTTGTGCAAATGCCTTAGTTGAATAGCTGAAATTTAAGTGAGTTGAAAGAAGCAGAATTGTGGAAATTTTTAGCCATTATCTTGAAGCTGTAAAATGTGGCTGATATGTTTGAGTTATGAGAAATTCTACATTTGTGTCATCTTCCCTTTAACAGATTTAACTTTGGAACGGTGTTTGGAGTAATTGCCATGTTTAGTTCTTTTTACCTCCTTGGAATAACACTCATGCAGACTTTGGCACAAATGATGGCTGATTCTCCCACTTCTGCATCCTCTTCTTCCTTCTCAAGATCCTTCTCTTCTTCCTCTAACTTGTCCTCTTCCTCTTCAATTCATAGTGAGAAGGTACTACAAGTTATGGTAAGTGATATCCATTTCTTCTCCATGAAATTTTGATTTTACGTGGCTATAACAAATCTGTGCAAATGGATCAAAGTAAAAACTATTAAAAACTATTTAAGATGATGGTTAGAGTAATTCATATTGTAAGGTATAAGCATTAAAATTAAATTAGTGTCAAGGAGAATGATGGGGATGAATTCAAGTGATTTTTTTAAAAAGAACTTATTTATTTATTCATGAGAGACACAGAGAGAGAGAGGCAGAGACACAGGCAGAGGGAGAAGTAGGCTCCCTCTGGGGAGCCCGATGTGGGACTCTATCCCAGGACCCTGGGATCACGATCTGAGCCAAAGGCAGCCACTCATCCACTGAGCCACCAAGTTGCCCCGGTGATTTTTTTTTCTTAAAGATTTTATTTATTTGAGAGGGAGAGAGAAAGAGAGAGTATGTGACTGAAAGAGAGAATTCAAGAGCAGGGGCAGAGGTAGAAGCAGGTAGCCCAATACAGGCTCTATTCCAGGTGCCTGCGATTATAACCTCAATTGAAGGCTGACACTTAACTAACAGAGCCACCCAAGTAATCTTTTAGAGTGCAGTCTCAAATGTTGGTGATTAAAAATTGCATATGAACTAAAAGAAGAAGAAAACACTTACAATGACTCATTTATACAATAGGTTATTCATCAAGAAAGAGGATTCAACTGAAGGAAGCAGGCTTGATGTTTATATGTCTTGCTGTCCCTGTCAGCTAGGATTAGAAATGGCAAAATATTCAGTATTTAGAGAAAAAAAATGTTTCTTCTGTTTGCTGCTCACTTATTCATAAAACTAACAAAATTAAGAAATCAGCTGCCCTTTATGTTCTATTATGCATATTTATATTACATATCCTATTAATTATGGAAAACACAGGCAGTTTAGTGCAGTTGGCAGCAAGTGATACTATCTATTACTATAGTCAGACATTCAGCTTATCTCTATATATTGATAACTGCATTTCATTTATAAAATAATAATATAAATAATAATAATAATAAAATAATAATGCTGAACCCTGATGGCTCAGCGGTTTAGCGCCACCTTCAGCCCAGGGCGTGATCCTGGGGACCCGGGCGACGTCGGGCTCCCTGCATTGGAGCCTGCTTCTCCCTCTGCCTGTGCCTCTGCCTCTCTCTCTCTCTGTCTCTCATGATTAAATAAATAAAGTCTTAAAAAATAAAATAAAACAAAAGTGCAATGAAACCAGTATGCAATTAGATCAAACTTAATAAACTTATTTGAAATAAAAATACATAGTAAAACCACTCAATGATGTACAAGAAACTTGTGAGAATTAATCTGAAGTACATAAGTTATAAAGAAGTTAGGGAATGAAAATTACTGAGTTGAACAAACTCCTGATAACGTGGAAATGTAGAAAAGGGAACATTGGTGTTCTTGAAAAAAGCTGTGTAGTAGGATATCAATAAAAAGGATTTTGTGCATCAAAAAATGTCCACATTCTTTCCCTGCCTTTCTGTATCTGGAACTCCTATATATGTAAATAAAAATATTCATAAAGCTCTTTACCCTAAAAACTATTTATTGTTATGAAAAGTTGGCAGTAGGGACACCTGGGTGGCTCACTGGTTGAACACCTGCCTTTAGCTCAGGAATGATCCCAGGGCCTGGGAATTGAGTCCAGCATTGGGCTCCCCATGGGGAGCCTGCTTCTCCTGCTGCCTATGTCTGTGCCTCTCTCTCTGTATCTCTCATGAATAAATAAATAAAATCTTTTTTTAAAAAAAGAAAAGTTGGAAGTAAACACAAATGTGTTAAAATTGTGGAATAGTTAAATTATGAGCTTGTTATTAAATGGAATATTATGCATACCTTGAAAATAATTAGAACTAGTTTCATTAAGTAAGGAAAGGACATTTTAATTAATGGGGATTAGAACCTGGGTTCTAGCAGCATTGTTTGAATTTCCTCTCAGTCAGTAAATAAAAACAAAAAAGTGAAATTCTTTTGTGTTATATAAAAAATAATACCAGTTGAATTAATGTTAAAATATGAAATCAGTTCAATTAAAGTTAAAATATGAAATCATAAAAGGACTTTAAAAGAAAAGGATTACTACTTATATGAAATCAGAATGGGAAAGACATAAACATAAAACTAAACAAGGGGTGCCCAGGTGGCTGAGTCAGTTAAATGTTGGTTTAGATCTCAGTTGGGTCTTCAGCGCAGGTCATGAATCCAGGGTCCTGGCATTCAGCACCCTGCATCAGATTCCCTGCTCAGTGGGGGGCCTACTTCTCCCTCTTCCTCTGCTGTTCCCCCTGCTTGTGCTTGCTTTCTCATTCATAAATAAATAAATAAATAAATAAATAAATAAATAAATAAATAAATAAAATCTTAAAAGGAAAAAAAAAAGCTAAGCCAGAAAGTGCGGTCAGTTTGGTAGGTTTGACTACATGAGAATATTTTTATTAAAAATAAAAGCAACTTACTTTTTTTTAAATAAAAATTTTATTTATCTATTCATGAGACACACAGAGAGAGTCAAAGACACAGGCAGAGGGAGAAGCAGGCTCCCTGTAGGGAGCCTGATGGGGGACTCAATCCCAGGACACCAGATCACGCCCTGAGCTGAAGGCAGACGCTCAACCACTGAGCCACCCAGGCATCCCAAGCAACTTACTTTTAAGACCAGATAAAAGAAGGAATTTCATCAAAAGAAATTTCTACATTGTGAGCCATATATACATATATAAAATTTGTATCACCAGTATTTGGTATGCTTAGTCTGGTTTATACAATCGCTTCATCTATATTCAGCTGATGGTATAATTTGGGAGTAATTATTTCATAGGAAGATTCCTGACTCTCTAAAAGACTAAAAACCCAAAACATCTTGCAAATATAACAGCTATACTGCATATTCTTGATTTTATGTATGTATTTATGTATCTATCTAATCTATAGATCTGTAGGTAAATATAAATTTCCATGTGTATATGATGAGATGTATATAGATATATGCAAAACAGTTTCAGACTGTTTCACAGGCAATTCCCACTTTATATATGGTTGTAATAAAACTGCATATTTTATATGCTTACATTCTTTCTTAAATTTTAATTTGAATGTAATATTTACACATTATTAAATATTTTATTTATTTATTCATGAGAGAGAGAGAGGCAGAGACATAGGCAGAGGGAGAAGCAGGCTCCATGCAGGGAGCCGGATGTGAGATTCTATCCTGGGTCTCCAAGATCAGGCCCTGGGCAGAATGCAGCGCTAAACCGCTGAGCCACCCGGGCTGCCGACTTTTCATTTTTAATCTGGTATTTGATCTTATGTTTGGATTGGTGTGTTATGTAAAGAGAAAGTGCCCATTTCAAAAAAGTAACGTGTTGGGCAGATAATATACTCTGCTTTGATACCTTCTTTCCTACATAATGGTATAATTTCTTCATTTTACACTACACATAATGCACTTTTTGTTTTCTTCACAAATGTTTTCCTCTGCCTTTTTCCTAAATGCTGATTGAGGAATCCTTTCCTTTACTCTCTTCACCTCTTATCTATACACTTCACTCTATTGTCATCTAGGGATTAATAACATCTGAGTATGTACTTCTAGGCTAGATTTTTCTCTTGACGTTCATATAATAAACTTAACATCTCACTATGGACATACATGTGGTGCAAAATTAATCCATGCAAAACAACGCACTACTTGTAGTGCTGGCTTTCTGTTTCTATCCATAGTCTTGTTAGATGACATTATTTACTTAACAGTGATCTGTCATTTATGCATGATTTATCCTTTCTTTTTTTTTCTTTTTAAGATTTCTTATTTATTTATTCATGATAGAGAAAGAGAGAGAGAGAGAGAAGAAAGAAAGAGAGGCAGAGAGAAAGGCTGAGGGAGAAGCAGGCTCCGTGCAGGGAGCCCGTCGCTGAACTCCAGGATTGCGCCTTGGGCCAAAGGCAGGCACCGAACCGCTGAGCCACCCAGGGATCCCCCGATTTATCCTTTATTATACTCATTTCATTATAAATGCTAACTCACATGGGTTCTAAATCCTGTACTCTCAAATCATGTCATTTTTTACCTCTATTTTTGTGGTTACTTTTCCACTTCTCATACATTTACTCTCTCATGTAGCTTATTGTAATATCACTTTCTTGCTTTATTTATTTATATATGATTTTTATCTATTTATTTGAAAGACAGAGAGAAGGAGAGTGCAAGTGGGGGAGGAGCAGGAGAGGGGCAAACAGAGCCACTGCAAGCTGAGAGCAGAACAGATGTGGGGGTTGATCCCACAACCTACCAACCCACCACCTAGACCCTGCTACCAAAAGCTGAACTGAAACCAAGAGTCAGATACTTAACTGCCTGAGCTACTTGGGTAACCCATAATACCAGTTTTTAAAGAAATAGATTTTTCAGGTACTCAAATATATTTTGAACTTTTAAAATGATGTATATAGGTACATTTTGATTTGGTTTACCCAGAGAAATTCTTTCTTTTTTAAGCAAAAATTTGAGTTACAGAGAGAATTCATAAGATTGGATGGCATTATTCATTTGTTTAAAGAATTGCATTACTAAAACTTTTTTTTTTTCTTATGTGATTTCTTAGGGAATAAGTTCGATTTAATGATTTTGGGATTTTTCTCTTCATTATTTATCCTGGAGCATTTGTTGATCTGTTCAGTACTCATTTGCAGCTTCTATCACCAGTCCAGCAGTTAACAAGTTTGTGCAGGTAACAAAATTTAAAATTATTTTATTTTATTTTTTTAAAGCAATTTTCTTTCTTTCTTTTTTTTTTTTTTTTTAATTTCTTTTATGATAGTCACACAGAGAGAGAGACAGAGGCAGAGACATAGGCAGAGGGAGAAGCAGCCTCCATGCACCGGAAGCCCGACATGAACTCGATCCCCGGTCTCCAGGATCGCGCCCTGGGCCAAAGGCAGGCGCCAAACCGCTGCGCCACCCAAGGATCCCCTAAAATTATTTTAAATATCTGTATGTTAATAGTGGTTTATGGAAAGTATGCTTTTAGGTTTTAATTCATTTTATAAAACTTCCAATTAAACAATGTAGAATGAAAATATTTTTTCTGAACAGTTCAAACGACCAAAATACATTGAACGTAATGAAATATAGTGAAATTTGTATGAAATCAAGGAAAAATACCAAGAGTCAACCAAATAACGGATCAAAATAATTGAAAAATGAAGATGGCATAGCTGCAAAGTTAGATGGATGAGTCCTTCTTTGTCGCTTGTCCAGAGAAGCTGAACTACTAAAAGGAAAAAAATATACACATTTTAAGGTTTCAGCTCATGCACTTCTTGCAGCTGCGTAGAGGACATTGTTTCTGTATCTGGCACTGAGGCCCAAAGTCCCTAAGGCAGGCAGTTGGGAAGATAAAATGGATGTTACATGAAGTCCATAGGGTTGACCTGAATTCATGACCATAGACAATGTAACTTTTGTAGAGCTTTTATGATTTGCAGGTCTCCATTTTTTTGTGATGGGGATATTCTGCAGGAGAACTGGATGTTACTCATTTAAAGTTAAACACAGGGATCCCTGGGTGGTGCAGCCCTTTAGCGCCTGCCTTTGGCCCAGGGCACGATCCTGGAGACTGGGTATCGAATTCCACGTCAGGCTCCCGGTGCACGGAGCCTGCTTCTCCCTCTGCCTGTGTCTCTGCCTCTCTCTCTCTCTCTCTCTGACTATCATAAATAATAAATTAAAAAAAAAATTTTAAAAAAGAGCCCAGCTTTAAAAAAATAAAAATAAAATAAAAAAATAAAGTTAAACACATATTTGGCCTAGAAGATGGAGAAGTTGAAGGGAAATCTGGCAGAATTTGGAGAATGTGAGTCTAGCTACTACCAATATTTACCCAGTGTCCCAGCAGATAAGCATGATTAGTACAAATTCTTATTTAAAAATAGGAATACAGGGCAGACCTGGTGGCCCAGCGGTTTGGCGCCACCTGCAGCCTGGGTGTGATCCTGAAGACCCGGGATGGAGTCCCACATCGGGCTCCCTGCATGGAGCCTGCTTCTCCCTCTGTCTGTGTCTCTGCCTCTCTCTCTCTGTGTCTATGAATAAATAAATAAAATCTTTAAAAAAAATTTATTAAAAAATAAAAGAATAAAAATAAAAATAGGAATAGAAAAATTAAATAAACTTCCTAATGATAGAGCACTTGAAATATTCTTGCTATAAACACTTTTACTAAAACCCAATTACTATTAATTAAGTGGAAATCTGGAAGTATTTGTTCAGTTTGGTAGGAGAAACTATAAGAAGTATAAATATTAGAAAAGAACACATTAAAAAAAAGGAAAGAAAAGAACACATGGCTTTACAAATGATCATATATTTGAGGGCAATTAAATTATATTTATCAGAAACTGCAGGCATAATGAGAAGGCTGCATACATACAGATTAATTGGAAAAACAATTTTATAGTTTCTCTGGAAAAATCATAACTGATAAGAAAATGGTAAGGAAAAAATTTAGTACGAATAAAAATAACAAACAGAGAATAAATATAGGAAAGATAACTTGCAATGTGGACACAACCCATTCACTCTAGTTTTTTTATTTTCTTTTGACAAAGATTTTGTTAGGCTCACCCTAATAAATTTAGTCATCATCTATGACCACACAGCATTATCACTGTGTTATTAACTGTATTTCCTAGCTCTACTTTGTTTTCCATGATTTATTTACAACTGTAAGTTTGTTTATTTATATTTGTTTAGATTTTTAAATTTAAAAAAGATTTTATCTGTTCATGAGAAACATGAGAGACAGGCAGAGACACAGGCAGAGGGAGAAGCAGGCTCCATGCAGGGAGCCTGACGTGGAACTTGATCCCGGGACTCCAGGATGACACCCTGGGCAGAAGGCAGGCGCTAAACCACTGAGCCACCCAGGGATCCCCTCTAATTTCATTTAGCTTAATACCATCTAGTTGTTGCAAATGGCAAAATTTCATTTTTTATGGCTCTGTAATATTCCATTGTGCATATATAAACACCACATCTTCTTTATTTATCTATTGATGAACACTTAGATCATTTTCATATCTTGGCTATTATAAAGAATGGTATGCTAAACATGGGGGTGTATATATATTTTTAAATGAATGTTTTTTCATTTTCTTTAGGTGGATACCAAGCAGTGGAATTAGTGGATAATAGAGTAATTCTATTTTTCACATTTTGAGGAACCTCTGTGCTTTTGTCCACAGTAGATGTACCTGTTTACATTCATCACAGTGCAAGAGCATGCTGTTTTCTCTACATTGTCTCCAACATTTATAGTTTCTTATCTTTTTGATTCTAGCCATTTTGACTGGCATGAAATACATCCCTTTGACTCTAGTTCTCAATGATAATGTGACAGCTTATATAGCTCTCTACATAGAGAAGAAGATTTCACTAAGTGAAGATTTCACTAATTTTGATGATCATTTTTTCAGAGTTCTCTTCAATACCACTGATAAAATGGTTTAGTACAATAAGCTTATATCATTGGACTATTAAAAGATTACCAAAATAAAAATTTTAACAGAGATTCCCTTGGTGAACTTATGAACAGGTCATTTAGGAAAAAGAGACTTTTGGGTAATACCATTGAGCCATCATGGGTAACATCATAAATCTAGAGAAAAAGTCAGTTGCCATCTAGGATGCCTGCCTTACACCATAAACCTGAAACTTCTGAGGGAATCAAAGGTCAATACGAGGGGATCCCTGGGTGGTGCAGCGGTTTGGCACCTGCCTTTGGCCCAGGGTGTGATCCTGGAGACCCGGGATCAAATCCCACGTCGGGCTCCCGGTGCATGGAGCCTGCTTCTCCCTCTGCCTGTGTCTCTGCCTCTCTCTCTCTCTGTGACTATCATAAATAAATAAAAAAACATTAAAAAAAAAAGGTCAATATGATTGTATGCTCCTACATTTGTTCATATATTATTACTGTGTTTGTTATTTGAGCAGAGAGACCCATGTTTTAAGGATATGTCATCCTAAAGAGTGAAAGATATTGATAGAATAATCATTATGGCAGTCCTAGAAAGATAGAAAGTCTGAGCAGTTATAGAAGTTACAAAGAACTAAATTGGATGTGAAAAAAACAAACAAAAGAAAATGTGCGCAACATGTCTGGGTGGCTTACTTGGTTAAGTATCCACACTAGATCTCTGCTCAGGTGTTGATCTCAGGGTCATGAGTTCATACCCTTCATTGGGTTCCATACTGGGTGTAGAGCCTACTTAAAAATAAATTGTGTTAACTGGCTTAGTAATAGTTCTAAATGTTAGTTGTTCTAAAATTTTGAAAATATCCATGGCAATTTACTAGTTTTCTTTATAATACTTTTATTGAAGCTACAAAAGCAGTAGGGTATAATACTCTAGAGCATACTTGAAAGTTGCCAATAGAGTAAATTACAGAAGTTAACTTTGTGTGGTGACAGATGGTAAGCAGACTTACTGTTGTGGTCATTTCATAGTGAACACAAATATCAGTTTATTAAATTGTGCACCTGAAACCAGTAAAACATCAACTATACATCAATAAAACATTTTTAAAAAGATAGCAGTTAGAAAAAAAAGTATATATTTGGTACTGAGGAAGGCTTGATACAGAATAAAAATATAGGAAAATAATATTGGACTGCACCAAAATTTAAATATCTCTAATCAAAACCCAAATGCAAACCAAACATCAAACAGAAAAGGAAGATAACAATACCTGCGATAAAGGAAGTAAGTCCTTGGATGGAAATGAACAGTTTACAGACCAAAGAAATATAAATAGCCTTCTAATAAACACGGAAAATGGACAAGATCACTTAAAGAAATATAAATCAAAACAGGTTTTCACTTTCACCCAACAGACTGACAAAAATAAAACACTGAGGGTTGTCTAAAAGCTGAGGAAGTGCACATTATTTACTCGTTATGGGAACATAATACAAAGCCATCAGAGACCATGTAGTCATATCTAAGAAATATGGTTTTTAATTGAGATACAATCAGGTAACACACAATTCACTTTTTAAGGTGTATAGTCATTGGTTTTGATATCCACAGCATTGTGCAGCTATTAGGTATGCTGAATTTCAGAACATTTTTTTCTCCTTATAAAGAAACCACATGCATATTAGCGATGACTCTCCCCACCAAGTTCCCCAAGCTCCTTGCTAGCACTAATTTGCTGTCTTTTTGAATATTTAATAGAAATGGGATCATATAATATAACATTTTGTGTCTGACATCTTTCACTTCGTAAAGAAAAAAAATTTCATCCATATTGTATCAAGTATAAATATTTCATTCTTGTATATGGTTGAATAATATTCTGTGTATGACTATACCACATCTGATTTGTTTGTTTATGTGTTGACAGCCATTTGTATTGAAATACCACTTTTTATTGTGAATAATGTTGCTATAAATATTTGTGTACTTGTATTTGTTGAAACATCTGTTTAGAAGCTGTGGTCAGAAAATATGTTGAAACGAGTTCAGTGTACTGAGATTATTTTTTGTAGCCTAATGTGCTATTATAGACAGTGTTTTCTGTGCACCTGGAAAGAATGTATTCTGCTGTTTGAGGACAGAATGTTCTGAACAGGGCAGCTTGGGTGGCTCAGCGGTTTGGCGCCACCTTCAGTCCAGGGCTTGATCCTGGAGACGCGGGATAGAGTCCCACATCGGACTCCTGCTTGGAGCCTGCTTCTCCTTCTGCCTGTGTCTCTGCCTCTGTCTCTCCCTCTCTCTCTCTCTCTCATGAATAAATAAATAAAATCTTAAAAAAAAAAGAATGTTCTGAATATATGTGTTAAGTCCATCAGATCCACTATATCCTTCAAAGCACTTGTTTCCTTGGTCCTTTCTAGATGATCTGTCCATTTGATGTCAGTTGAGTGTTACTGTATTATTACAACATTATTGTCACTTTCTTCCTTTTATATCTGCTAATAATTGCTTTATGTACTTGGGTGCTCCTGTGTTGGGTGGATAGGTATTTGTAACTGTTATATCCTCTTCTTGAATAGATGACCCTTTTTATCATTATATAGTGCTCTTGTCTGTTATTACAATCTTTGTTTTATTTTTCAAAAATTTTTTTAAAGTTTATTTATTTATTCCTGAGAGAAGCAGAGACACAGACAGAAGGAGAAGCAGGTTCCTCCAGGGAGCCCAATGTGGGACTTGATCCCCGGACTGGATCATGCCCTGAGCCAAAGGCAGATGCTCAGCCACTAAGCCACTCAGGCATTGCTACAATTTTTGTTTTAAACCATATGTTTCTGATATAAGTATTGACACACCCATTTTTCCTCTTTCATTTGCATAGGATAAATTTTTATCCCTTCGCTGTAAGTCTACATAATTTAAGTCCAAAATATATCTCTTGTAGGCAGTAAATTATGGATCTTGTTGTTGTTGTTTAGTTTACACTCCATGTCTTCTGATTGGAGCATTTTCTTCATTAGCATTAAAGTAATTTTTGCTAGTTATGTACTTCTTGCCATTTTGTTAATTGATTTCTGGCCCCTTTTGTAGTTCTCTGTACCTTTCTTCTCTTGGCCCTCTTTTCTCTTGACTGATGACATCCTTTAGTGTTATGCCCTTCCCTTTATCTTTTCTGTATCTCATAGAGCTTGTTGTGGTTGTACAGAAATTCATTAAAACACCTTCTGTGTGTAGCAGTCTCTATTAAATTGGTGGTCCTCCAATTTCAAACACATTATAAGAGCACTTACATTTTATTCATCCTTCCATGTTTTATACATATATCGTATTTTAAATATTTCTATTTTGTGTATCCCTTAATTAATTGTGAAATATAGAGTTGACTTTATTGCTTTTTTCTTTTAAAGTTCTTAGTAGTTAAAAAAAAAACTTCTTAGTGGTTTAATAACTTTTACTGTATGTTTATTTTAACAATGAATTTCTTCCTTTTCTTAATTATATTTGTAGATCTTTTGTTTCCACTTAAATTCCTTTAAAAATTCTTGTCATACTGGCTTAGTGTGATGTTTTCCTTTAACTTTAATCTAGGAAACTGTTATCTCTTCTTCTGTTCTGAATGATAGCATTGGTGGGCACAAACTCTTTTTAGTTCAGCGCTTTGAATACATTATATCACTCTCTTCTTTTTTTTAAATTTTTATTTATTTATGATAGTCACACAGAAAGAGAGAGAGAGGCAGAGACATAGGCAGAGGGAGAAGCAGGCTCCATGCACCAGGAGCCCGATGTGGGATTCGATCCCGGGTCTCCAGGATCGCACCCTGGGCCAAAGGCAGGCGCTAAACCACTGCACCACCCAGGGATCCCTATATACCACTCTCTTCTGATGTGTACAATTTTTGCTGAAAATCAGTTCATACTTGAATAGGGTTTTCCTTCTATGTAACTAGTAGATCTCTCTTACTGCTTTTAATATTTTCTAGTTAATCTCTGACATTTTAGTTATAATATTTCTTGTGTGGACCTCCCACTTTGGGACTGTCTTTACTAATTGGACATGGGTGTCTGTTTCCTTCCCTAGGCCATGGAACTTTTCAGCTATTATTTCTTAAGATAACTGTCCTTTTTTCTCTCTCTCTTTTCCTTCAGGGATCCCAAAGATATTATTAATAAAATGTTTAATATTGTTACAAAAGTGCTTTAAACTATCATTTTTTTAAATCTTTTTTTTTTTTTTATGTTCAGTTTGATTGCTTTCCATTACTCTGTCCTCTAGCTTGCTGATCTATTCTGCTTCCTCTAATCTGCTGTGATTCCCTCTAGGCATGTTTCATTTTACTTACTCCATTCTTCAACTCTGGTTCTTTACATGTTTTATCTTTTTATTTTAGTCCTGACAGAGATCATCCATTCTTCTCTCCAGTTCTGTATAACAATTACTTTGAATTCTCTGTCTGATTGATTTCTTATCTCTGTTTTCTTTGTTTTTCTCTGAGATTTCATCATTTTCTTTCATCTGGAACATATTCCATTGTCTCCTCATATTGTCTGACTCTCTGTGTTTGCTTCTTTGTATTACTGAGGTCAGCTACACCTGGTCTTCAAACTCTAGGCTTTACATGGAAGGTGTCTTCTGTTGCCCAATAGTTTAATCTCCCTTGGTCACTTGGTCTTACAGAGATGTCCTTCATGTAGCCTGAGTGTGTCCACTTGTTTTATTTTTAAAATTTCTTTAAACATTCTATTTATTTACTCATTAGAAACATACAGAGACAGAGACATAGGCAGAAGGAGAAGCAGGCTCCCTGCAGGAACCCTGATGCAAGACTCCATCCTAGGACCCCAGGATCATGACTTGAGTCAAAGATAGATGCTCAGCCACTGAACCACCCAGGTGTCCAGTCTACTTGTTGTAAATGCTACACAGTGCCTATGGGTATACGTCTCAGGGGTGGAGGCTGGCCCAAGCTTGGCTTTCTGCAATTATAGGGCATGAATACTCTAGTGTTCTGTTGGGTAGTGCTTATTGAGAGGTCTAACTTAAGATACTATGGCTCTTTTAGTGGATGGAGTTACCTCCCTACACAGCTGGATAAGAGGTGTGGCCCCAACTTGTGTGGGCATATTGATGTGTAGGGCTAACTCCTTTCTCCCAGGGACAGCAGTTGCTTTGAAGTAGATGCCACTAGAAGGGGTACGTTGGGTAGAGTGAGTCCATAGAGGAATACTGACTCAGATGAGTGGCACTAGCAAGGTAAAAAGTGTCAGAATTGGCTCCTGCTGCCATGTGGCCAGCTAGGCTGAAGGAAGCCCCCCCCCCCAAAAAAAAATTGGAGCCACCCATACTTCTCTTCCCTGGACAACTTTCCCACAGATCCCTGCCACTTCAAAACACACTCTAAAGTTAGTAAATCCCTCTCTTGTATAATCCAAATGCTTTTTAAACTCCTTTTTCTGTGCTGGGTCTCACATTGAATGAGCGACTGGTATGCTGGGTCTCAAAACTAGTGAAATAACATGCTGATCTGTTAAGAATAAAGTCTTATTTTTAACTCTTTGAGGAACCTCCACACAGTTTTCCAGAGTGGCTGCATCAGTTCACATTCCCACCAACAGTGTAAGAGGGTTCCCTTTTCTCCGCATCCTCTCCAACATTTGTGGTTTCCTACCTTGTTAATTTTCCCCATTCTCACTGGTGTGAGGTGGTATCTCATTGTGGTTTTGATGTGTATTTCCCTGATGGCCAGTGATGCAGAGCATTTTCTCATGTGCATGTTGGCATGTCTATGTCTTCCTCTGTGAGATTTCTCTTCATGTCTTTTGCCCATTTCATGATTGGATTGTTTGTTTCTTTGGTGTTGAGTTTAATAAGTTCTTTATAGATTTTGGAAACTAGCCCTTTATCTGATACGTCATTTGCAAATATCTTCTCCCATTCTGTAGGTTGTCTTTTAGTTTTGTTGATTGTATCCTTTGCTGTGCAAAAGCTTCTTATCTTGATGAAGTCCCAATAGTTCATTTTTGCTTTTGTTTCTTTTGCCTTCGTGGATGTATCTTGCAAGAAGTTACTGTGGCCGAGTTCAAAAAGGGTGTTGCCTGTGTTCTCCTCTAGGATTTTGATGGATTCTTGTCTCACATTTAGATCTTTCATCCATTTTGAGTTTATCTTTGCGTATGGTGCAAGAGAGTGGTCTAGTTTCATTCTTCTGCATGTGGATGTCCAATTTTCCCAGCACCATTTATTGAAGAGACTGTCTTTCTTCCAATGGATAGTCTTTCCTCCTTTATCGAATATTAGTTGACAATAAAGTTGAGGGTCCACTTCTGGATTCTCTATTCTGTTCCATTTATCTATGTGTCTGTTTTTGTGCCAGTACCACACTGTCTTGATGACCACAGCTTTGTAGTACAACCTGAAATCTGGCATTGTGATGCCCCCAGATATGGTTTTCTTTTTTAAAATTCCCCTGGCTAAAAAAAAAAAAAAATTCCCCTGGTTATTTGGGGTCTTTTCTGATTCCACACAAATCTTAAAATAATTTGTTCCAACTCTCTGAAGAAAGTCCATGGTATTTTGATAGGGATTGCATTAAATGTGTAAATTGTCCTGGGTAACATTGACATTTTCACAATATTAATTCTTCCAATCTATGAGCATGGAATATTTTTCCATCTCTTTGTGTCTTCCTCAATTTCTTTCAGAAGTGTTCTATAGTTTTTAGGGTATAGATCCTTTACCTCTTTGGTTAGGTTTATTCCTAGGTATCTTATGCTTTTGGGTGCAATTGTAAATGGGATTGACTCCTTAATTTCTCTTTCTTCAGTCTCATTGTTAGTGTATAGAAATGCCATTGATTTCTGGGCATTGATTTTGTATCCTGCCACGCTACCAAATTGTTGTATGAGTTCTAGACCTGCCCTATGACCCAGCAATTGCACTGTTGCAGATTTACCCCAGAGATTCAGATGCAAACACCAGGACACCTGCACCCCGATGTTTCTAGCAGCAATGTCCACAATAGCCAAACTGTGGAAGGAGCCTGGTGTCCATCAAAAGATGAATGGATAAAGAAGATGTGGTTTATGTATACAATGGACTATTACTCAGCCATTAGAAACGACAAATACCCACCATTTGCTTCAACGTGGATGGAACTGGAGGGTATTATGCTGAGTGAAGTAAGTCAATCGGAGAAGGACAGTGTATGTTCTCATTCATTTGGGGAATATAAATAATAGTGAAAGGGAATATAAGGGAAGGGAGAAGAAATGTGTGGGAAATATCAGAAAGGGAGGCAGAACATAAAGACTCCTAACTCTGGGAAACGAACTAGGGGTTGTATAAGGGGAGGAGGGCGGGGGGTGTGGGTGAATGGGTGACGGGCACTGAGGGGGACACTTGACTGGGTGTTATTCTGTATGTTAGTAAACTGAACACCAATAAAAAATTAATTTATTAAAAAAAGAATAAAGTCTTAGTTTTATACATTCATTGGCTAATGCAGTATTAGCCCCACTGATTCTGAACTCATGGAATTATGCTGATTTTCAAATCTCTTGGAGTTAAGCCCTATCTTTTTCTTTTTTCTGGAATTTGTTTAATTTAAATCCAATATAGTTAATATATGATGTTACGTTGGCTTCACAGGTACAACATAATGATTAAAGAGTACCACAGCATCCAGCTCTCATTACAACAAGTGTCCACCTTCATCCATTCTCCCACATACTTCCCCTCTGGTAACTCTCACTGTGTTCTCTAGAATTGAGTCTCTTTTATGGTCAGTCTCTCTTTTTCTCCTCTCCGTGTTCATTTCTTGTTTTTTCTTGAATTTACATATGAATGAAATAATTTGCTATTTGTCTTTCTGATTGACTTTTCTTGCTTAGTATAATATACTCTAGTTCCATCCACATTATTGCAAATGGTGAGATCTTGTTCTTTTTCATGACTAATATTCTGTTGTGTATATATACTAATTCTTTATTCACTAATAATGGTCATTTAGGATGCTTATGTTTTGGGGTATTATAGATAATGTTGCTAGAACACAAATGTATGTGTGTCTGTATGAATTAGTGTTCTGTATTTTTAGGAGCAATAACCTACTTTGATTACTGGAATGATTTTTGCAGAACCTCCATACTATTTCCACAGTGGCTGCACCAGTTTGCCTTCCCACAAATAGTGCATAGTGGTTCCTTTTAATCCACATCCTCACAAATCACAGTTGCTGCTTGTATTTTTCTTTTTTCTTTATATTTCTTATTGGAGTTCAATTTGCCAGTAGATGGTATAACACCCAGTGCTCATCCGTCAGAGCCCCCCTCAGTGCCCATCACCCAGTCACCTCATCCCCTCCTCCAACTCCCCTTCCACTACCCTTTGTTTGTTTCCCAGAATTGGGAGTTTCTCATGTTCTGTCAGCTTCACTGATATTTCCCACTCATTTTCTCTCCTTTCCTTTTTAATACCTTTCACTATTTTTTTATATTCCCTGAAAGAATGAAACCATATAATGTTTGTCCTTCTCCTATTGACTTACTTCACTCAGCATAATACCTTCCAAAACTAAAAGACATTAGTCTTTAGAAACCCTCGTTTCTAATGGCTGAGTAATATTCCATTGTATATATAGACATCTTCTTTCCCAATCATCTGTCAATGGACACTGAGGCTCCTTCCACAGTTTGGCTATTGTGGACATTGCTGCTATAGACATTAGGGTGCAGGTGTTCCAGCATTTCACTGCATCTGTATCTTTGGGGTAAATCCCCAGCAGCACAATTGCTGGGTCATAGGGCAATTCTACTTTAATTTTTTGAGGAACCTCCACACAGTTCTCCAGAATGGCTGTACCACTTCACATTCCCACCAACAGTGTAAGAGGGTTCCCCTTTCTCCACATCCTCTCCAACATTTGTGGTTTCCCGTCTTGTTAATTTTCACCATTCTCACTGATGTGAGGTGGTATCTCATTGTGGTTTTGATTTGTATTTCCCTGATGGCAAGTGATGCAAAGCATTTTCTCATGTGCTTCTTGGCCATCTCTGTCTCCTCCTCTGTGAAATTTCTGTTCATGTCTTTTGCCCATTTCATGATGGGATTGTTTGTTTCTTTGCTGTTGAGTTTAATAAGTTCTTTATAGATCTTGGATACTAGCCCTTTATCTGATATGTCATTTGCAAATATCTTCTCCCATTCTGTAGGTTGTCTTTTAGTTTTGTTAACTGTTTCTTTTGCTGTGCAGAAGTTTTTATCTTGATGAAGTCCAGATAGTTCATTTTGCTTTTGTTTCCCTTGCCTTCATGGATGTATATTGCAAGAAGTTGCTGTGGCTAAGTTCAAAAAGGGTGTTGCCTGTATTCTCCTCTAGGATTTTGATGGATTCTTGTCTCATTTTAGATCTTTCATCCATTCTGAGTTTATCTTGGTGCTGGGAAAACTGGACAGCCACAGGCAGAAGAAGAATGAAACTGGACTATTCTCTTACACCATACATAAAGATAAACTCAAAATCTCAGGCATGAAACCCTGTTTAGAGTCCCCAAGCCCTGCAACATGCACCCATGGCATTACTCCTCCTGCATGATGGAGGAAGGTCCCACTAGTCTGTAGTTTGCTGGCCCCCTCCTCAGAGAGCAGTCACACCCACTGTATCACAGTTTGAGGTTTATGGCAACTCAGGGCTGAGACTTCACTCCTGGGCTGATTGCATCCAGTTTCCCTGCTCTGATGCAATATGAACTTGCTGCAGTCAGGTACACTGTTCTTCCTGTGACCGCAAGGATCCTGAGACACTGTCCTACTTAGGATTCTGCTTCATTTTGCCACCTGAACACCTTTTAGTCAGGGATATCCCTCATTGGAGCAGACCTATAAAAAGTTCTGATTCTCTATTCCACTGCTGTATCACTTTCCTATGCTGGGTAATGGAGGTTTCCTCCCCTCATGGATTACCTTCCCATATATCACCTCAGATTCACTTCTATGCACTTCCTATCTTGCAAAAATGTGGTCAGTTTTCTATTTGCAGAGTTGCAGGTATTCTTTTCCTAGATCACCTGCTAAGTTCACATGTGTTCAGAATGATATGATGACTGTATAGCTGAATTCTTGGCACCAGGTGAAACTCCTACTCTTCTGCCATCTTGGACTTGATTTCTGCCAATATTAAAAGAAGAATCAACATTGGCCCTTTGCAAACTGTTCAAACTGTGAAGAGGAGAAAATACTCCTCCTTTAACCTTATTCATTTTATGAGGCCAACATTACTCTAATACAACACCACAGAAGAATTGTTCAAGAAAAGCAAGCTACAGATCAATATCTCTGATCCAAATATTCTCACCAAAATACTTTTAAATAAAATTCAGTAGCATATTTAAAGGATCATACACCATGATCAAGTGTGATTCATCCCAGAGATTCCAAGATGGTTGAACATATGTAAATCATCACTATGATAAACCATACTAATAGAATGAAAAAAATAAAATCATTTTATTAGTTGCAGAAAAAGCATTTTACAGAATTCAACTTTTTTTTTAATAGAAACTCAACAAAGTAGTGTCATGGGAACATATCTCAATAATAAGAGCCAATATGACAAACCCACAGTTATCGTACTCAACAGTAAAGACTGAAAACTTTCACCTAAGGTCAGGAACAAGACAAGGATGTCCACTCTCACCTCTGTTGTTTAGTATTAGAAGTCCTCATCAGAGCAGTTAGGCAAGAGGAAAGAAAGAAAATACACCCAAATGGGAAAGGAAGAAGTCAAATAATCTCTGCTGATATCTTGTATATACTAACAACTCCACCAAAACACTTTTAGAACTAATAAAAGAATCTAATAGGTTTAAAGTACAAAGTCAAGACAAAAATCAGTTCATCTCTATGTACAAAGAGAGGGTAAGAAACAAAGAAATAAAGCAATTCATTCACATAGCATAAAAACAATAAAGTACTTAGGGATAAATTAAGCCGAAGATGTGAAGGATCTATGTACTGAAAAGTAACAGACTTTGATTAAAGAATATATGGAAAACAAAAATAAATAGAAAGCTTCTGTGATAATGAATAAAAAGGCATGATATTTTCAAAATGTCATTACCCCCATCTGTCAATTCAGTGCAATCTCTATCAAAACTACAATGGCAATTTTCAAGAAATAGAATAACAATCCTAAAATGTGTATGGTACCAAAAAATCCCATGAGTAGCTCAGGCAATGCTGAGAAAGAATACAATTGAAGGCATCATACTTCCTGGTTTCAAACTATATTACTGTATATACTGATAGAGAAAAGTGAAATTGAACCCCCTATCTTACATCACACAAAAATTAACTCCAAATAGATTAAGGGCTTAAAAGATAAAGCTATAAAACTTGTAGAAGTTTAAATGGGGAATAAGCTCTTTGACATCAGTTTTGGCAGTGATTTTTTTTTAATAGGACACAAAGCACAAACAGCAAAAGCACAAATCAACACATTGGTTTATATCACCACACGTGATAGTTTATATTCTATAAGATGTAACCTATGTGAGTGGTTAGGAATAATTATATAAATTATTATTTTGTGTTATTTGGTTTTCTGAAAACAAATTTTATGCTCCATGTTAGGCATAGAGATTACTTAAAAATACATCTTTAAAAAAAGAAAATAAAGTAAGCCTTTATTCTCTCTAATAATACCAGACCACTTGCTAGCTTCAAATATGTGGCTATCTTGCTGCTTTCATTGTAGCCACGTACTTTCCTTACCTTGACTCATAATATTAGTTTTAAACCCTGAGTAACCCACAGGTAGATTTTTCTGCTCATTGTCCAGTCTTGCTACTTAGGATAAAACTGGCCAACTTGGGTTGCCTGGGTGACTTAGCAGTTTAGCACTTGCCTTCAGTCTAGGGAGTGATCCTGTAGTCCTGGGATTGAGTCCTATATTGAGCTCCCTGCACAAAGCCTGCTTCTTGCTTGCCTGTATCTCTACCTCTCTCTGTTTCTCTCATGAAAAAATAAATAAAATCTTTAAAAAAAAAAAAAACCTGGCCAACTTAATATAAATTTGTTTTTCGTTTTTTGTTTTTTAAGATTTATCTATTGATTTTGAGAAACAGAGGGAGCACTGGGGGCAGGGGCCAGGAGGAGAGAGATTCTTAGACTCCATGCTGAGTGCAAAGCCCAACATAGGGCACAATCTCAAGAGCCTAGTCTCATGGAGCACCTGGGTGGCTCAGTGGTTGTAGGTCTACCTTTGGCTCAGGTCATGATCCTTGGGTCCTGGGATTGAGTCCTGCATCAGGTTCCCCTCAGGGAGCCTGCTTCTTCCTCTGCCTATGTCTTTGCCTCTTTCTGTGTCTCATGAATAAACAAATAAAATCTTTAAAAAAAAAAAAAAAAAAAAAGAGCCAGGAGTCATGACCAAAGTGGAAACCAAGAATTTGACACCCAACCAACTGGCTACCCATGCATCCCTAAACTTCTTTTGTTCCTTGTCTATTCTTTGATTTAAATTATGAAGTAAAATCAAAACAACACATAATATCACAACTATTTAATAATACTAAAGGGGAAAAATGAGATATGACTTCTGTAAGATTTAAGTAATCATTTCTAGCAGTTGAAATTCTTGGTAAAGGCAAGACAAGAATTTAAACATTTAGAGACAATAAATAGAAAGTTCAGTTTGGCAGTTGATTACAAAATAAGTGAACAAAACTATGTTTTGTACATACTAGTACATACTAGTACTATGTACTAGTAATGTAGCTCTGTATTTGAAACAAAGCAGTCTTTGTAACAGGATGAAGTCCCATTTAGAAAGAAGTGGGAAGAAAACATATGAAGAAAACAAACTTTGAAATCAACATTTGCAAGAAATATAGGAGATATAAATGGAAAACTCCAAATTTTGGGTCAAATACATAATAGAAGATTTGATAAGTGGAGAGATAAAATGCTATTTTATTGGAATTGTGAAAATATGAATATACTCCTACATATTGTAGTCATTATGGTGTCATCACATAATATTTGGGACTGATAGGATGATTGTAATATTCATCAGAAACCAAAACACAACGAAAATAAGTTAAAAGATAGAGGCAGGAACCCATCAAAATCCAGGAGTAAAACTCAGGCACTAGCCTTTTTGGCATTAGTTTCAGCAACTTCTTTCTAAACATCCTCAAAGGCAAGGGAAACAAAAGCAAAAATGAACTGCTGGGACTTAATCAAGATAAAAAGCTTATGCCCAGTGAAGGAAACAAGCAACAAAACTAAAAATAGCCTACAGAATAAGAGACAGTATTTGCAAATGACATATTGATGAAGGGTTGGTATCCAAAATATATTTTTAAAAACTGAAACACCCAAAAAACAAATAAATTTAAAATGGGTAGAAGACATGAACACACTTTTCTCCAAAGACATCCAGATGGTCCAAAGATACATGAAAAGATGCTTACCCTACCAATCATCAGGGTAATCCATGTCAAAATCAACAATGAGGTATCAACCTCACTTCTGTCAGAATGACTCAAATGAACAAGTCAGGAAACAACAAATGTTGGTGAGGAAAGGGGAACCTCCTTGCACTGTTGGTGGGAGTGCATGCTGGTACAGCCACTGTGGAAAACAATGTGGAGGTTCCTCAAAAATTTACAAATAGAGCTACCTATAAGCCAGTCATTGCATTACTATGTATTTACCCCAAACATAAAATTTAGGGATCCGAAGGGGCACATCCACCCCAATGTTTATAGCAGCACTGTCCCCAATAGCCAAACTATGGAAAGAGTCCAGATGTCCTTCAGCAGATGAATGGATAAAGAAGGTGTGGTGTACATACACACACACAAACACATGCACACAATGGAATATTACTCAGCCATCAGAAAGAATGAATTCCATAGTCATGGATGGCACTGGAGAGTTTCACGGTTTCACTCATATGTGGAATTTGAGAAATAACAGATTAACATAGGGGAAGGGAAGGAAAAATAAAATAAGATGAAGTCTGAGAGGGAGGGAAACCATAAAAAATGGTTAACTCCAGGAAATAAACCAAGGATTACTGTAGGGGAGGTGGGTGGGGAAATGGGGTATTTGGGTGATGAGCATTAAAGAGGGCAGGTGATGTGATGAACACTGGTTTTTATACCCAACTGATGAATTAGTGAACACTGCATCTGAAATTAATGATGTACTATATATGTTGACTAGTTGAATTAAAAAAAGAAAAACCCTTGCACAGTGCTGGTGGGGTGCAGACTGGTTCAGCCACTAAAGCAGTGTAGTATTTTCTCAAAAATTAAGCAATTGCTTATCACACGATACAGTAATTTTACTTCTGGATATATGTAAAAGGAATTGAAAGCAGGTACTTGGGGTGCTTTGGTGGCTTAGTTAGTTGAGTGTTGGACTTTTGGTTTCAATTCAGATTGTGGTGTCATGGTGTTGGGATCCACCCTCTGTTAGGTTCCTTGCTTAGTTTGGAGTATGCTTCAGACTCTTCATCTCTGCTGCTCCCCACTTGTGCTCTCTCTTTCTCTCTCTTAAATAAATAAATAAAATCTTGAAAGAAATAAAGAGAGAGAGAGAGAAAGGAAAGAAGGAGGGAAGAAGGAAGGAAGGATTGAAGGAAGAAAAGAAGGAAGGAAGGAGGCAAAGTACAGGTCTCCCCACTGTATAAAAATAGAACATTCATATAAAACCTTTCATAAGCAAAATGACAAAAAATAGAGGATCCCACACTTTCTGGAAGTTTGCTATGCCACTTCCTTTTAAAAAAAAAACACCTACAGGGCAGTCCTGGTGTCTCAGTGGGTTGGGCGCCACCTTCAGTCCAGGGCGTGATCCCGGAGACCCGGAATCGAGTCCCACATGGGGTTCCCTGCGTGGAGCCTGCGTCTCCCTCTGCCTGTGTCTGCATCTCTCTTTGTGTGTCTCTATGAATAAATAAATAAAATGTTTTTTAAAAAATTACTTACATCTGTAATGTTATTTTTCATAAAAGCAAAAATTCTTCAGATTTCTTTCAATTAGCAAAACCAGAAACTAGTATAAGTTGTTTGTTCTTGTTTTGTTTGTTGGTTTTTCATATTTTTGATAAAAGTAAAGTGACATAATGTGAAGTTTTCAAAGCACAGGACACTTCTCTTTGTACACTCATATTCCTATCAGCTTTATTCATAATAACCGGAAGGTGCAGTTGACTTGAAGCATGCATCAATGGATGAATGGATAAACTGTGATATAAATATAAAATGGAAAACTATTCATCTTAAAAAAGAATGAAATTCTGCAATATGCTCCAGCATCGTTGAAATTTGAGTACATCAAGCTAGTAAGTGAAATAAACCAGTCACCAAAATACAGACCAATACTGTGTGATTTCCCTCTTACAAGGTATTTAGTGTAGTCAAATTCAGAGGTATTAAAGCTAATGGTAATTACCAGAGGCAGTTGAACAGTTCTAAAGATGGTAGTGGTGTGGTTGCACAACATTATGAGTGTGTGGGCAGCCTGGGTGGCTCAGCGGTTTAGAGACGCCTTCAGCCCAGGGCTTGATCCTGAAGACCTGGAATCGAGTCCTGAGTCGGCTCCCTGTGTGGAGCCCTCTGCCTGTGTCTGCCCCCCACCCCCTCTGTGTCTGTCATGATTTATTTATTCTATTTTTTAGTTTATTATTTATTTATTCTTGAGAGACACAGAGAGCGGGGAGGGTGGGAGAGGGTGTTGCAGAGACACAGGCGGAAGGAGAAGCAGGCTCCATGCAGGGACACTGACATGGGACTCCATCCTGTGTCTCCAGGATTAGGCCCTGGCTGAAGGAGGCACTAAACTGCTGAGCCGCCTGGGCTGCCCACATCTAAATGGTTTTTAAAAGTTGATTTTTTATTCCATTTATTTTCCTATAATTTTTTAAAAATACAAACACCAAATCTACACATGTAAAAATTATCACCCTTACTGAGAATTGATGAAATGGCTTTATTGACCTATCAAATGGTAAAACATGTTTGCCTTGTTACACAATGTCAGCAGGATTGGGGAGGAAAGACAACTCCATATTTAGATACTAGGATCATAAATTGTTCCCTTTTCTGGAGGAATTTTTTGGTGGCATAATTCAAAATTTTCAATATGCTTTTGTTTCATTTCCACTTGGTGGAATTTATCATAAGGAAATCAAGTAAATGTTCAATAAATATGAACCAAAAGTTGGCAATAGTTTAATTGTCCAACTCTGAGGGGTTGTTATGTGACTTATTACATTCAAATGTAACAAAAATATTGAATGATAAGGAAAATTATTTACAACATCTTAAATTATAAAATTGTATATTTCTTAATTTTTAAAATTTCATTATTATTTTTCCTTTTTAATCCTTCCTACATGTATTGATTAATCATTTATGAGCTCTTTGTTTTTGTTTTTTGTTGAGAAACACAGGGCTGTCTAATCCTTATGATATGATGTAGGATGTACATTATTTGTTTTCACAGGTACTAAGTTTGATAATTTAATAGATGAAAACAATCTGTTTTTCCAAGTGCCATTTGAATTTGCTCACCACGGTTCAGTGGAGATATTAAAGTTTCAATTACCTGTTTTGTACTATCTGAAGTTTCTTGAAAAAAATCACATACTTATTGAAGTTTCTTGAAAAAAATCACACACTTATTAAAATTAATGACAAATTTTCTGGACATAATAGCATAGTAAACTAATGATATGGATTCTATAGTGTTAATTGTATTAGCATCTGGTCTTTTATATGTGGTATTAACATATTCATATTTTAATTTCAATATCTAAAATTTTAAAAACTGGCTAATGTATCTGTCAGAGGTAACTAAAAAGTAGACATACCTGTCTGTTACTTCTTATCATTTTATGAATTTATCAGAATTTCCCTGTGTTGTGAAATCCAAATATCTATATCACTCCTAATATCTATATCACTCCTCACTGCGTTTATTTCTTTTTCTCTTTTTATAGGTATCTGGCATAATTTTATTCTTGCTCTGTTAGGTGTTTTAGCTCTTCTCCTCCCTGTAATTCTCTTGCTATTTTATTACACTTGAGCTGGCGTACTTATCACTGAAGTCACTGAGGTAAATAATGGATTGGAGGTGAGGAGGGGCAGTGGGAGAGAAAGAGAATCTCAAGCAGAGTCTGCACTGAGTGTGGAGATTCACAACCCTGAGATCACAACCTGAGCCAAAATCAAGAGTCAGATACTTAACCCACTGAGCAACCCAGGTTCCCCCCATGAAAATTGATTTTGTTCTGGGTTTGTAAACAGTGCCAAGAGTCTCTACCTGTAGTTTATAAATAAAATATGTCATTTACCTGTATGTCCTACTTTATGAAAATATATTTACTTAAGGAATAAAAAAAATCAAAAAAAAAAAAAGGAATAAAAAAAATCAAAAGAAACTTAGGCTTGCAAGTCAGAACAGAGAAGTTAAGGTAGTATCTTTAACTCTGTATTTAACACTCTTAAATGGTGGTAGTATCATGACCATTACACTTTTGCCTGTTTAAGGAATAGGAAAATGAAAGCCATATGGAAAAATGACAGAAAAATTATAACTAATTTCACATAAATACACACACATAAAGTAAATTAGCAGCATGGGACAATTCTGTTGTCATCTTAATGTTATCAGTCAGCAAATGGATTTTTTTTCCAGTCACCAAAAATTCAAAATCTTAGAATATTCTAAGATTCTATGTATTGGTTCAAAGTATTCTAATTGAATATTTTCTGCATTACCCAATTATCCTACTTAATTAGCTCAGTGTCTATTGTTTGCTTACATAAATTGTAATTGATCAGTTAACTTATCCACCCATATTTTTCACACATTCTCTGATTTGGTTGTGTCCTCTTCACAAAGACTAACCTATCATTGGACCCAGAGGATTTTTGGTGGGAGATCTTATCACCTGTCTGCAGGATTGTCCTGATACTAATGTGCAAGATTGGAATGAATGCCTAGATATCATTGCCTATGAGCCCCAAGTTGCCTACTATATAAGTGCTACAACATTACAGCAAGTTAAGCGTCCCAGTTAGAGGTATGTGTATTTTCTCAGTGTAACGTACAGTTTCAAACACTTGCCACATACCAGTTCTTGGAAATGTTCATCCATTTATCTTGTTCTAATCTTGCAAAATGTATCAGTAAAGTAACAATAGGCCCAATCTATACATTTTTCTTGGCAAGTTGATACAAATATATATGTTTCCTTTGCATTGTTACTGAAGCTTCTGACTAATTCTCTAATATCTTATTTCAATGTCAGGACATAGGTCTAATTCTTTCTGCCTTCAAAAGCTAAGCATTCAAGCTTACTATGACCAATAGCTAAATTTCAGTAATTACATACATTACCTAACATAATACTATTTATATATATTTATAATAGAGAAAAATGTGTAATAAGCCTCCTATAAGGTTGTTTCAAAATAAGTAAAATACTAACAGTTTATAACTTGACAGGTAAAATCAAACGTAAACATTCCGTATAATAAATCATTATTGTAAAACTTTCATGGAGATTCTGAGAGAGACTGACAAGCTGGACCAAGTGAGTAGTTCAAAGTGAGTATATATATATATATATATATATATATATATATATATATATACATATATATATACACATATATATATATAGTATCTATATAGTATATATATATATACACACACATATATATATATAGTATCTATATAGTATATATATATAGGTAGTATAGTAATAGGTATATATATAGGTAGTATAACTACCCTTATCAATCTTCCTCCCAACTTCAAAATTATCAACACTTTGCCAATCTTTTAAACTAATCACCTCAATAATTTCACAACCTTTTAAAGCATGATCCTATCATCTTATCCATTAATGTATTTATCTTTAATAATTAATGACATCTTTAAAAATGATGATATTCTCTCCTTCAAACCTAAAAAAGTGTTATAACATGTTGTATTCAGTTTTTCCTAGTTGTTCTTTTAGTGTTGGCTTGTGTCATGTTATGGTTTTTATTGTTGTTATGGTTTTTAAATCTCTTTTAATTTACATTTTCATTCCTACTTTTTTGAAATGCCATTTATTTGCTGAAGAAATTGAGTCATTTTAATAGAATTTTCCAAAATTTGAATTTCTCTGGTTACATCGTTCCTCACAATGTATTAACATGTTTATCCCTACTACAAAATTCTTATAAAATGTTACTAAATCTACAGACTTAATTAGACTAAGAATCCTTTTTTATTTTTATTTTTTAATTTTTTAAAGATTTGTTTATTGATTCATGAGAGGCAGAGACAGAGGCAGAGGGAAAAGCAGGCTCCCCACAGGGAGCCCGATGGGGTAATTGATCCCAGACCCTAGACTCACACCCTGAATTAAAGGCAGATGCTCAACTTCTGAGCCACCCAGGCATCTCAGGAATCATTTTTTTTTTGTTTTGTTTTGTTTTTTGGTAAATTTCATAGGGAGTACTAAGTATGTCCTAACACATCATTATCAGGAGGTGAATGTGCTTGTGTCACTTCTAATGATGTTAAATTATTTAGCAGGTGAACCTGATTCTTAGCAATTATAATGTTAGTGAAATTTCCCCTTTTTGAGAGCTGGTTAACATCTTCCAAACCCTTTCAGAAGACAGAAGGTCAGTATGCAACTCAGAGTATATTCTTTAAGAAAAAGAATCCATTATTCACACTTTAAGTCTCATCATTTTCTTATATTTCCTATAAATATAAGAAAACTATAAAAGCTAAAGTAGTTCACTAATCAATACATGTGAGGAATTATAGTAACTATAAAATCATTTTACAGACATACCAGATTAATTTTAATGATGGACTTAATCCCTGGGGCTGTGGACATTTAAGAAAACCAATGTTACAGACTGAACTGAATTGTATTCCTTCAATCCATATGTTGAATGCCTAACCCTCAATGTGACTGTATTTGGACATAGGGTCTACAAGGAAGTAACAAAGTTTAGATGAGGACATAAAGATGAAGTGTAATCTGTTAGAAATGGTGTCTTTATAAGAAGAGGAAAAGAGACCAGAGCCTCTCTTTGTCAGGATACAGCAAAAAATTTGTCATCATAAGCCAGGAAGAGATCACTTTCCAGGACAAATATGATGGCATTCTAATCTCATATTTCCAGAGCCCAGACCTCTGAGAAAATACATTCCTTCTGCTTAAGTCATCCAATTGTGGCATTTTGCTTTAGTAATGCAGCTAAGACAGGTATGAATTAGTGGCATTTTATAAACATCTAGGAGGCTTTAGTATTTCTTTCTTATTAATGATGATATATCCAATGAAGGATAACATAACTAAATTTTGAGTCTATAATCCAGTTGAAGATGTTCATGTTTAATTCTGATGAAATTCTGTACACATTCTGAATGTATCAGATACATTCAGGTGTATCATAAAGTAATTTTAGAATGTGTACTGATACCTCCTGTAGTGCATCTGATCTCAACTTAAAATTTTCTAATTGCCAGTGCAGCCCCGGTGGCGCAGTGGTTTGGCACTGCCTGCAGCCCAGGGTGTGTGATCCTGGACACTCGGGATCAAGTCCCACATCGGGCTCCCTGCATGGAGCCTCTCCCTCTGCCTGTGTCTCTGCCTCTCTCTCTCTCTCTCTCTCTCTGAATGAATAAATAAATAAATCTTTAAAAAAAATTTTTTCTAATTGTCTTCTAGACAGGGATTACCTATAAATTAATTCTCATTTTTTAGACCTTATAAACTGGCCATGAACTTCCCACTGCAGTCTTGAAATGGATCGGCTTCCTGTGATTGATAGAAAGTTGAACTAACTTCTTGTCATTGCTAGAAATGTATTATAAATATTATCTATAGCATCCTCATTTTATGGGTTAAGAACTGAGTCACAGGGATCCCTGGGTGGTGCAGTGGTTTAGCGCCTGCCTTTGGCCCAGGGCGCGATCCTGGAGACTCGGGATCAAATCCCACATCGGGCTCCCGGTGCATGGAGCCTGCTTCTCCCTCTGCCTATATCTCTGCCTCTCTCTCTCTCTCTCTCTCTCTCTCTGTGTGACTATCATAAATAAATAAAAAATAAAAAAAAAGAACTGAGTCACAGAAACTGCTTTATGTGATTTTTGTAGAAAAGGTTCTAAAATTGTATATTTTTATCAAAACCACAAAATTTTTAAAGATTTTATTTATTTATTTGAGAAAGGGAGTGAGAGAGAGAAAGAGAGCAAGCAAGGTGGAGGGACAAGGGGGAGCCCCTGTGGAGCCTAATTTGGGGCTCCATCCCAGGACAATAGGATTGTAACCTGAGCTGAAGGCAGATTCTTAACTGACTGAGCCACCCAGATGACCCTCAAAACAATTTTTTAAATCAATAAAGGTTAACAGAAAAAAATATCAGATGTAGTTCTCATGGAAACTTAAAATAGTCTTTGGTGAAAAATGAAGTATCTATTTAATCTTGCCAGGGAGAGCACGATTACAGATTTCATTGTAATTAACACTGTAGAAAGAATCCTAATCCAGAGATTCAGGATATTGAAGTCTAAATATGAACTCCGTATTAACTGATACGTTTGCCTAAAAATATTTTTAATTGATTGTCAGTGTTAGAAGTTAATGGCTCACAGAAGTCCACATTGCTAGCATCTTTTCAGGAAAATCTAGCCATACTGGGCTCCAAGTTGAACCCATTTAGAGATGGATTTAGTGCTATTTGTTTCATCACACTCCCCATCATTTCCTATTTTTTCTACACACGATTTGTTTCATTCAGGCAATGGGCAAAACAGGTGAGAGAGAAGAGTTACAAACTTCAGGTTATAAGGGATGTTAAATAAAACATAGGGGGTAGCCTGGGTGGCTCAGCAGTTTAGCGCTGCCTTCGGTCCAGGGCGGGATTCTGGAGACTCAGGATCGAGTCCCACGGCAGGCTCCCTGTGTCGATCCTGCTTCTTCCTCTGCCGGTGTCTCTGCCTCTCTCTCTCTGTATCTCTAATAAATAAACAAAATCTTTAAAAAATAATAAAAAATAAATATAACATGGGAAATAAAGTCAATGATATTGCAGTAACCTTATATGGTGCTTGATGGTAAGTACAATTATGGTGATAATTTTGTAATGATATAAATGTTGATTTACCATGTTATAAACAAACATAAATAGATAAATAGAGGGATGCCTGGGCAGCTCAGCAGTTAAGCATCTGCCCAGGGTGTGATCCTGGGAACAAGTCTTAAATAGGGCTCCCTGCATGGAACCTGCTTTTCCCTCTTCTCCCCCTGCCTATATCTCTGCCTCTGTCTCTCTGTGTCTCTCATGAATAAATAAATAAAATCTTTTTTAAAAAATGCTTTCCAAAAAAGGTAAAAGACAAGAGACATTGGCCAAGAAAAGTCTCAGCTTCTCACTTGGCAAAAAATGTGGTCTTCAATCTGATAAATAATTTTCTTCAAAATGTTTTTCCTCATTATTTCTATCCAATTCTGTTCTCTTTACAGCATTTTAACACAGTATTTAGTTTTGTATAATGGTAAATTCATACTTGCTTAGAAATTATTACACAAGCATCTACAGTGTGCTCACTCTTTAAAAGTAGAATCTAGTCAGTCACTACCTTTTATTTACTTTGTTTATTCACCAACCCAGGAGAATATAAGAAAAGCTCAGAATTATTGGCTAACATATAATTTTAAGGAGATACTTTACATTTCACAGTTAAGGTGTTCAGTGCAATAAACACTGCAACACAGCAGTATTATAATTCAGAAATCCTCCCAGGTGAGTGTAAATACTACCATGCTGTAACCATCCAAAGTCCCAGGGTCACATTGGCAGCCAAAAAGTACACTGTCACCAAGTAAGATGAAAAATCCTATCATATCTTTGACATCATTATCTCTAATCACTGAGGAAAAAGTGGCGTCTAAGAAAGAGTTTAAAATCCATTGACCATCCAAAACAAAGCAGGGCACTGCACTGACAATAGTGAGAGCTCCTGAGAGAGAAATCAGGTACCTGTTTAAAATCAGTTAAGGAGCAAATGTAAATTGACTGGAAACCATATTTAAGTGAATCAAATAATGTATTTTAGGATTACAGCTAGTTTATCTTTTAAACCTCTGTGCCCAAGCACAGTCATTTCTCTATATTTTTTAATTATAAATTTTATTTTATAGAGCACTTTCAGGTTTACAGCAAAATGGAGTAGAGTTCCCTTGTGTAACCCTAGTGGCACATTTGTTACAAGAGAGGAACCTACAGGACCACATCATTATCACTGTAAGTCCATAATTTATAGTTCATTTCTAGTGCTATGCAATCTGTAAGTCCTGACAAATTTATGACATGTACTCATCATCTTAGTATCACTCAAAATAGTTTCACTGCCTCCCAAATCTTCTGGACTCTGTCTGTTCTTCCCTTCTTTGCCTCACACACTTAGACTCTAGCAATTAATACTATTTTTGGTTTCCACAATTTCACTTTTTCTAGAATGTTTCAGAATAGCTTTATTTAGTATCATACATTATGTTCTTTGACTATCTTCTCATGTCTTCATAGCTTACTTCTTTTTAACACTGAAGTCTATTCCACTGCCCAAAAATAAATAAATAAAAATAAAAATAAATCATTTAACTATTTTTATTAGACTATGCTTGCTATATTTAAGAGACTCTAATAATATTATTAATTTGGGGGGGTTGTTTGGCTGGTTTTTTGTTGTATTTTTTTTTTTTTTTTTTAGATTTTATTTATTTATTAGAGACAGAGAGAGAGATACAGGCAGAGGGAGAAGCAGGCTCCATGCAGGGAGCCCGAGGTGGGACTCGATCCCGGGTCTCCAGAATCACACTCCGGGCTGAAGGCAGCGTTAAACCGCTGAGCCACCGGGGCTGCCCTAATTTTGGTTTTTAAAAAAGTTTTTTTTTTATGTATTCATGAGAGAGAGGAGCAGAGACATAGGCTCCCTGTGGGAAGCCCAATGCGGGACTTGATCCAGGATCCCAGCATCATAACCTGAGCAGAAGGCACATGCCCAACCACGGAGCTACCTAGCCACCTATTTTTGGATTGCTCATTTTTAATTTCCAAAGATGTAAGGTAAGGTTATCGATTTAGGTCTTTTTTCTTTTCTAATATATGTATTGAAAATATTCCTTTAAGCATTCCTTTTGCTGCATCTCACATATGTTCAGTTGTGACTCAGTTCAGTAACTAACTCAAAATATCTATTTTTATGTCATTTTCTTTTTGACATAAGTGTTATTTTGTGTTTTGTTTAACCTTTATGTATTTGGGGGTTTTCCGGTTTTTCTTCTGTTACCAATTTCCCAATTAATTCCTTTGCTTTGAGAGTAGTCATTAGATTAGGGGCTTCCAGCCTCCACTAGAGGTGCTGTGTTCCTCTCTGGAGTCCACTGGTTTGGTGGGCAGAGTGTTGGAGGATGTAGAATATGGCATCAATGACTCTCTCTGCCACAGAGTGGGACACAGAGACTAGAGTTTATTATAGCACTCAAGGGAAATTGGAGCCAGGTTGTGTGGTCTGCACGTGACTCAGTCTCCTATTCCCTCTGGCTCAGAAAAGCCATCCAGAAGCTTGAATCTATTGTGGCAGATACCAAAAGCAGGAGCCAGGCTCCTGACTGCTCTCTGAGCAGTTCTGCTACAGAAATGCAGCTGCTTGATGCAGCCACAGAGGAGTTTAAGCCCACTGTGGCTCAAAGAAATAGGTTTTCTGCCTCTTGGGCACCCCTCTAACCCTGCTGTTGAGCACCTCTCCATGGCTCCTAAATATCCTTTTGTCCTTGGAGAAGGGAAATAGTTCTTCCAAATGTACTCCAGAGAGGGGAGCAATCTTCCCCCGTGAGATCCTAGGGTCACCTTACCCTGGCTTATTGTGAGGTCACAACCCATTGTACTCTTCCCAGTTTCTCCCTCTCCAAGACTTGACTCCATGAAACAGGTTCCCTCCCCTTTCTGGACCCTCCTCAGGTCCAGGGCCCTGAACCTCAAACCTGCCACCTTCTCTCCCCACGTCCAGGGTCCTGAATCTCACAACTACCACCACCTTCTCTCCCCCAAGTCCAGGGCCCTGAACCTTCAACCTGCCACCTTCTGTCCTCCCAGTCCAGGGCCCTGAAACTCACAACTACTACCTACTCTCTCCAGTCCAGGGCCCTGAACCTGACACCTGACACCTTCTCTCCAGGGCCCTGAACCTCTCTGCCACATTCTCTCCCCCCAGTCCAGGGCCCTGATCCTCACGCCTGGCAAGGTCCTTGGACTTGGAGAGAGAGGGTGCCAGGTGTGACCATCTGTGATCACCTATTCTACTCTATATCTCTTGAATTTCAAGATGCCAACAGAATTTTTATTAAGTTCTACAAAGTCATTTAATCTATTAAGCAGAGATTCATTTTCCTGGGAAAATTGCAATAAATCGAGTTTTCTTGTCTTCTTTGAGGCTCTCCAAACCCTTGACAATCTCTAAATTCAAATGGTACGCACTCACATTCCTGACTCACTAGATCATGATAAGAACCAACGTAGGGCACGTTTTCGAACCAGAGCTCTAAAGGTATATGTAGATCCCACCTTTCCCTAAATCACTAAACTATTCTTCAAACCTGACGCAGTTGAAGGTTATCAATATATTATTTAAGGATTCCTTGACAAAGATTTAGGCCCTGCAATACACATGCACTTGTGAGAGCTGCTGATTACTTTATAATTTTTAACCCATATCTTTTTCTAGGGCAGAGCTGTCATGAAGGAGAAGGCTGTGTTCATTTCAGGTTCAGCATAAAGATCATGAAGCCCAGTGGTAAGAAACAAGATAATCCCCAGGCTCTCCTTGAGCTGGAGGAAGCAAACTTGGACCTTAAAGCCCATCTAACAGGGCTGAATGTAACAGCAGCCAAGGAAATTGGTGGTGATTGGAAAGTTATCAACTTTTTTCCCCATTCCTCAAGTGAAATCTTTCCAGAAAATTCAGGGCCTACTAGTCCAGAAATTGGTGAAAAAGTTCAATGGAAAGCACATTATGTTTTTTTTTTCTCAAAGAATTCTGCCTAAGCCAACTTGAAAACTCTATACAATACATAAGCAGATTTCTCAGCAGCCACACTCTGATAGTTGCGCACAGTGCATTCCTGGAGGACTTTGTTTTTCTAAGAGAAATTCTGTGCAAGAGAATTCAAGTGCAACTGGCAAGTATCTCATGAAAGGGTAACTTGGTTAAAGCTTAGCAGAACAACATGGAGCATAAGATTGAAACTTTTTCTACTGTCTATAAGAAGGTCACAGGCAAGAATGTTAATTTTGAATTCCTAGAGTTCATGATTGAATAAAACATTCCCAGAAAAAAATTATATAATAAAATATAAATGATTTTATTTATTTTATATAATTTTATTATTTTATATAATAAAATAAAACTTGTAAACCATTAACTAAAATCGTAAAAGTCTATTCTCTACCGTCCCAAACACAGTACCATCCTGCTTCACTAAGGCAGCACCACATATTTTACTGTTGTTAAGTTCTGCTTCTTAATTATACAGAGTTATTGTTAATAAATTGGAGGCTATTATCCCTCTAATCCCATCCAAACTACTCTCTAATCTGCAAAATGGAGACATGTTCTCTGGAGGCAACAACCACTAGAAATCTTATCTTGAATCTATTGGAACAGCCCTTATTTTCCTCCTCCTAACTATTAATAAACAGTGCTGCAAAACAAACAAACAAACAAACAAAACAGTGCTGCCAAACTCTCCGGACCCAAATATGGATTAATATTTCGTAACTAAAAAGGTATGAAAGTTCCTCTGAGAGGAAGTCCACTCCAGCTGGAGACCTTAAACAGAGTGCCTAGGACACACAACACAATGAAATACACAGTTTTCCCAAGAAGTTGGGACCAAGCAGATGACATCAAGAAGGGCTTGGCTTCCACCCAAGATAGTAGAACAAGCCCACACCCCACAGGAGTCCCTTATCTTTCTATGCTCTTTCCTCTCTATTCGCTCCAGTATCACTTCTGCTAACCCATGTAATTTTCTTCTTAGCAAATGTAACTTTCCATAACAACACATTGTATTACATCTTGCTCTTCCGCCTCACAATAGCTGCTTTCCCCTTAATAAATCCTCTGTCTCTCCAAGGATTTGGGGATCCTCAGAGCAAAATCTCACAGTCCTACTTCTGATTCCTGTTATGTGCTTTCTTTCTGAAACCTCCATTTTTCCTCAATCTCTTATACCTGTCTCAGATTTAAAGATATCCACTGGGGATCCCTGGGTGGCGCAGCGGTTTGGTGCCTGCCTTTGGCCCAGGGTGCGATCCTGGAGACCTGGGATGGAATCCCACATTGGGCTCCTGGTGCATGGAGCTTGCTTCTCCCTCTGCCTTGTGTCTCTGCCTCTCTCTCTCTCTCGCTCGCTCATGAATAAATAAATAAAATCTTTAAAAATTTCTAATTAGGTGCAATAACATCCATCATCCAGAGGACTCATGAGCTCTAAAATACAAATACATTGCGAATTACTCTTATAAGCACTAAGTGACCATGCACATTGATCTGCCTGCTAATTGGAGTGGATCCTATTGTCTAAATAATCGTATTAGTCACTAGTTTAGTGACTAATTTTAGTGACTCTTAGCCAACGATCTTATTTTGTCATTTTATGTAATTATCTTTCATTTAAGTTTTCCCCTAACAATCACAATAAATCATCTTAGCTTTCTTGTGTTCCTTGCAGCTCCACAGCCCTATGACAATTCCTAATTCAAGTGTTTCAGACAATGACCCAAAAGTTTACAAAATATATACCCTTAAAAGCCAAATTCTGCCCCAGAAGAGGCTTTTACCTTCCTTTCTCATCAGATGCTCAAAAAAGTCTTAGATTTAGAGCCTAAGAGACTGCAAGTAAACTAAAAGGATTGACTGGTATAGACTTGGTATTTAGGGGCAACATTTGTACTTGGAGATGCTTCTCTGTAGGCCATGCAGGAAGTGCACAATCTTATGAAGACACCAACATTGCTTGAGGGCTATAGGAATTTCATGATCAATCTGATTTCCTCCATTTTGGCTTTCAAAGACACATGTAGGGGTTGGAAGTAACTGCTACATGCATGTTCTTAAAAATCTTTCTAATGTTTAACCATCATGAAAATAATTCAGACCACAAACCAAGGCATTTGTTAATTACTTAAACACTAAAGTATAGACCGCGCTTAAACTTAACACTTAAGGACTTATAGTAGAACTTTACAGAAACAGTTCCTGCTGAAGCAGATTACTAGCTGCCTACTCTGGCTCCCATGCCATTCTATTTTTATTAGTCTGTTTACCAAATCAAAGAAGATCTCATTACTGTTTCATTTTGATCTTGATTGTCTCCAGTTAATATTTGTTTTGTTTTGTTTTGTATACTTTTTAATGGAGTTTGATTTGCCAACATATAGTAGAACATCCATTGTTTTGAATAAAGCCTCCCTACCTAACAAATATTTTTTATTCGACAGTTGTTTCCTTTTTTTTTTTTTTTTTTTATTATTTATGATAGTCAACAGAGAGAGAGAGAGAGAGAGAGAGAGGCAGAGACAAAGGCAGAGGGCGAAGCAGGCTCCATGCACCGGGAGCCCGACATGGGATACGATCCCAGTTCTCCAGGATCGCGCCCTGGGCCAAAAGCAGGCGCTAAACCGCTGTGCCACTCAGGGATCCCAAATATTCTCTTTTAATTAAAATTAAGTGATAAGGGCAGCCAGTGGCTCAGCAGTTTAGCGCCACCTTTGGCCCAGGGTGTGATCCTGGAGTCCCAGGGTTGAGTCCCACATCAGGCTGCCTGCATGGAGCCTGCTTCTCCCTCTGCCTGTGTCTCTGCCTCTCTCTCTCTCTCTCTCCTTCTCTTCCTCTCTCTCTCTGTGCGTTCTCTCATGAATAAATAAATAAACTGTAAAAAAAAAAAAGTGATAAAACAGCATGTGTTTAATTAGGCAGAACTCTATGCTTGCTCAAATAATGCTTCCTTTTGGGGTAACTAATTTGAACATTATTGGTTTCTTTTTCAACTAACAGCGGATACTAAGTCAAAATTGTTTGGGAAAAAGAGTCAAAGAAATGTGAATCATAATGTAAATTTTTAATTTTTTATGGCTTATTTGGAAGTGTGACTAGAAATGCAACATCAGTTTTGAAAAAATGTACATGTTCACTGTACATTCATGTTCATGGAGAGGTAGGATGAGTGAGCAGGATGTCTGCATGCTCGGTTTTTAGCTTTTAGATCTGAACTTAATTGAAGAACTGACAGAAATAATTATCTGCTTTTCAAAAAGAGCAGTTATCTGTGTTTATGTTAGCTATTTTGTAAACTTTGCTCTTGGGATCCCTGGGTGGCGCAGCAGGTTTAGCGCCTGCCTTTGGCCCAGGGCCTGATTCTGGAGATGTGGGATTGAATCCCACCTCGGGCTCCTGGTACCTGGAGCCTGTTTTTCCCTCTGCCTGTGTTTCTGCCTCTCTCTCACTGTGTATATATCATAAGTAAATAAAAATTAAAAAAAAAAAAAAAAACTTTGCTCTTGATTTCATTTAACATGAAAGTAGTCACAAAAAATATTCCTCTAAAATAAAGGAAAGTGCTCTGATTTTGAGCACAACTGTTTTTTAACGGTTAATTGTAAGCACTCAGAAAAAAAATCTTTCTCATGTAGTCGTGTTACTTTACCCAAACCAAAATACAAAATCACATAAAGGAAAATCATATATTTACTATATTTAGACCCTTTCCTCTTGTACTAAAAAAAAATTGTAGAGCAATATTTTTATTTTAATATTAAATTTTAAGTGTTGGGACAAGTATAATGTTAAATGTACCCACAAAATATTTACACATGTGTTTCGAAAATTGTAAAAAATCTATTACAGGGCAGCCTGGGTGGCTCAGTGGTTGGTGTCACCTTCAGCCCAGGGTGTGATACTGGAGCCTCGGGATCGAGTCCCATGTCAGGCTCCCCGCATGGAGCCTGCTTCTCCCTCTGCCTGTGTCTCTGCCTCTCTGTCTCTCTCTGTGTGACCAGCATGAATAAAAAAATAAATAAATAAAATAAAAAATCTAAAAAATAAAAAATAAAAAAATAACTGTCACAAGTCAAATACATCTTAAAGTATTATTTATTATTGACAAAGAACATATTTTTATGGGTTTAGCATTTTTGGTGCATGAATTATCTATATTTCACTATATAAATGCTTTTAATTTTTATTTTTTTAGGAAATCTAAAACCTAAAAATATATTTTTCCCTAAAATTATAAGTCAGTAAAACAAGTTGACCTAGTACTGTCAGGCTGATATGTGGCCTACCCACTAAAAATTTTATTTTTATTTTATTTTATTTTTTTCCCACTAAAAATTTTAAAAGATTTGATGAGGGATGCCTGGGTGGCTCAGCGATTGGACATCTGCCTCTGCCTCAGGGTGTGATTCCAATCTGGGAATGGAGTCTCACATCAGGCTCCTGCATGAACCCTGCTTCTCCCTTTGCCTATGTCTCTGCCTCTCTCTGTCTCTTATGAATAAATAAAAAAATATTTTTAAAAAATGATTTGATGAGACTTATTTAGATTTCTAGAATTGAGCTAGATGATGAAGGTTGATAAAATACAAGAATTTCTGACTTTTAATGTTTATGGGAATTTCTGACTTTTAATGTTTATGGTCTCTCAGGGAATCCATACTGTTACATTTACCAAGTTCAGAATGACTTGGTTTTTGCCCTGAGCATACATTATTATGTATCTGCTTCATTGACAAATAACCTAAAAAAATTTTTTTCCAAACATGAAGATAAACCTACCTGAGATTTAAGTTCCCATAAAATAGAAGGCGTGTAGACTTACACATACTAGAAGCTTGAGATAAACTCTGTACTTTCAGCATAATGATTTGTAAATCTTTATATAAAAGACATATATATCCCTACACCAAATGTTCCTTCCACTAAATGGAGTATTCTTTGTGAAGATTGTATATTATGAAGAGCTGTTCTTACCTGAGCTTGAATTAAACTTTAAGAGTTGAAAGTTTTATTTTGTGTGGACAAGAGACAAATAAGGTATGTAGATAAACATATTTGTATATCAAAGGGCCAAAAAAATTACAAAAGATTTTTAGAAAACAAATGTTTTCTTCTGCTAAAGGACATTTACTACAGCATATTAATCTTCTATATTTATTTAAAATTTTTTTTCAGATGTTCTAATAATTCAATGTCATTTGGAGGGAAGAATTTTAGGTAAACTGGCAGATCTATTCTAGTTTAGTCTCATGATATTCTAGTTTAGTCTCAGCATTTTAGGATATTGCTTAATAGGAAATACTACTCAAAGTTTTGTACATTTTTAAATAGCAGAATATGATATGAGGCTAGAATTATGGAATCAGATTTATTGTCCATTCCCTCAATATTATGTGACTCTTGGGCACAATAATTAATTTCCCTGATGTACAATTTTCTTGTTTCTAAAACTCAGAGTAAGTCATTTAGTGTGATTAAGAATTAAATTTGTCATCTATAGGGATCCCTGGGTGGCGCAGCGGTTTGGTGCCTGCCTTTGGCCCAGGGCGCGATCCACGTCGGGCTTCCAGTGCATGGAGCCTGCTTCTCCCTCTGCCTGTGTCTCTGCCTCTCTCTCTGTGATGACTATCATAAGTAAATAAAAATTAAAAAAATAATAATAAAATAAATAAATTTGTCATTTATATACAGTGCTTAGAAAAGAACCTAGCATCTTATAAGTTCTTTTTTTCTTTTTTGCATCTCATAAGTTCTATTGTTATCTTTGTTACTCATGACTATAATGATAATAAAAAACTAAATCAGACCTACCAAATGGTTTTTAATACTTTACTAAACTAATCAAGTGTAAAATGAACTTAAATATTTATTCATCTTTTTTTAGTAACAAAATTATATTGGAGACTCATTAATAAAGTAATATCAATCTCAGAATGTGTGAAGCTACCGAGATGTGGTTCCTTTTTATTTATTTATTTTTTTGATGTGGTTCCTTTTTAAAGGCTAACCAAGATAAGGAGTGCTTTGATATATGAAAACCAGAAAATGGAATAACCTCACAAATATATGATAAATTAAAGCAAAAATAAAATTCAATATAAAGTTCAATATAAATTATTGAATTTTGAAACAGTTGAATTTTAGAAAATATAATGAAAACCATTATTGTGGTCTTATATGGGAGACTAACCTTATCCTTCCGAGATAGGACATTAGGTTTTCTTACAAAATTACTATATAATTTGCTAAAGATTCTCCATATAACAGCTATATAGTTATGTATTGGGTTAACAAAGAGACAGCAGTGTTCACAATTGTTGATAATAGAGAGTTCCTATTATTCATTTTCAATTAAGTATTTTATTTTTTCACAATTGAGATATACTTCACCAGCTAAGTCATTTTAAGAATAATGACTTTAGGTGTTGCTGGGTGGTCCAGTCAGTTAAGCATCTGCCTTAAGCTGGGATCATGATCCTCAGGTAGAGCTCCCTGCTCAGTGGGGAGTCTGTTTCTGCCTTTCTTTTTTAAAGATTTTTATTTTATTTATTCATGAGAGACACAGTGCGAGAGCGAAAGGCAGAGGAGAAGCAGTCTCCATTCAGGGAGCCTAATGTGGGACTCAATCCCAGGTCTCCAGGATCACTCCCTGGGCTGCAGGCGATGCTAAACCTGTTTCTGCCTTTCCATCTGCCCCTTGTCACACTGCACTCGTGCTTTCTCTCTCCCTCAAATAAATAAAATATTTTTAAAAGAAGGAAAAAGAATAGTGACTTTAAACACTGTATTACTTTGGAATTTGGTTTATATAAAAATTAGTATATGAGCCTTGAATAATAAATATTTTTTGTGTTTTCATTTTCATTGGTACTAAACTGAAATCAGTAAACATTCTTGGATGTTCAGCTGAATTTGTGCAAAATGAAATGATAAAGACAAAATTAGTAAATCTGTATTTTTTTAAGAGATTTGTTTTTTTATTTAAGAGAGAAAGAGAGTATGTACCAGGAGAGACAGAAGGGAAAGGAGAAGGAGAGGGAGATAATCCCAAGTAGACTGTTATAGGCTGGGAGCCCAATGTGGGGCTCAATTTCATGACCTTGATATCATGATCTAAGCTGAATTCAAGAATCAGATCCTTAACTGTTGAGCCACCCAGGTGCTCCTAGTAAATCTGCATGTTTATCTCAAGTATGAGATATTTATAACATAAAGTATATAAGTTAAAATATAAAGTATAATGTAGTTTTAAAAGATTAAGCATGTGACATTAATGTCCGTGTTTATTTCTTTAATAATCTTTTTAAAAATATTTTATTTATTTATTCATGAGAGACACAGACTGAGAGAGCAAGGCAGAGACACAGGCAGAGGGAGAAGCAGGCTCCATGCAGGGAATCTGATGTGGAACACAATCCCGGGACCCCGTAGATCATAACCTGAGGGTAAGGCAGGCACTGAACCACTGAGCCACCCAGGTGCTCCTAAATATTGATATTTTAATAAATGTACTGGACTTGTTTTATGAACTATTATGTGAGTTATTCATCTCAATCTTCTCTTTGTTTGAAAACGTATGTGTATAATCCAACTAGAAGTTGTGGGATCATACATAATGCCCATTAGTTCAAATAATTTACTTTAATGTTCATGGCTGTCTACTCTATTACTAAGAGATATATATGTTATAGAATTTATCACAGTGGTTTGTTCTTTTAACCTTGAAATTGACAGTTTTGCTGTATAATTTTTGAGAGTTTATTATTGTTTTTCTACAAATTGAAATTTCTTGTATCTTCTTGAGTTCATCCTTTACTCTTGTAGCACTTAAGAAACTGCATAAAAAGCATTTAAGCACTTATCAGTAAGGTTTAACAATTTCTGGGATCCCTGGGTGGCGCAGCGGTTTGGCGCCTGCCTTTGGCCCAGGGCGCGATCCTGGAGACCCGGAATCGAATCCCACGTCGGGCTGCCGGTGCATGGAGCCTGCTTCTCCCTCTGCCTGTGTCTCTGCCTCTCTCTCTCTCTGTGACTATCATAAATAAATAAAAATTAAAAAAAAATAAAATAAAATAAAATTAAAAAAAAAATTTCTGTGTCACTCAGGTGTATCCTTATATATTCTTGCTTGGGATTCATTGGCATTCCCACCTTTAAAAATAAACTTTTTTATTATTAAGTCTTGAAATTCTCAGTCATTATCTTTTTTTTTTAAGGTTTTATTTATTTATGCATGAGAGACACAAGAGAGAGCGAGAGAGAGGCAAAGACAAAGGCAGAGGGAGAAGCAGGCTCCCTGCAGGGAGCCCGATGTGGGACTCGATCCCAGGACTCCAGGATCACATCCTGGGCTGAAGGCAGGCGCTAAACCACGGAGCAACCCAGGGAGCCCCGTCATTATCTTTTTAAATATTACTTTTCCTGTATAATACTTTGTGATGATATTCTGATTACCTATATTTTGACATATCAGCTATATTTCTGACTAGCTATATTTAATATTTTGATTAGTTATCTTTTGTCTTTTCAATCTTCAATGACTTTTAGGCTCTCATATTTTTATCTCTAGGAGTCAATCTCTGTCAGCTCTTTAAATATTTCTATTATTTTGTTTATATCTGCTTTTCCTAGTTTACAGTTTCATCCATCTTTTTTGTTTCTAATTTCTGTTACATTTTGCCAGAGGATATTTTTGGTTTCATATAAAATGTGATCTTTTAAATTCATTTTTATTCATTGGCCATACTTTCAAGCATTTATTTATCCACATAGATAAATATGCCTTATGTATTGATTATTAGAGTAGGCTTTAAAGGTCATCTCTACAACTTATTGTTATTTGCATATATATAAATTTTTGTTTTGTAGGTTTAAATTATGAGTTTAAGAATCTTTTAAACGTTATTAATTCGTTCATGTGTTGGGTGTTGCGAATTTCTTCAAAGAAGATTATAGTTTTGTTTTACCTTGCATTCCCAGGTACTTATTTTTTGTGTTCTGTGGGCTGAGCACATAACCAGTGTTTCAAATTCCAGTCCCAATTCACAGGTATTGTCCCTGAGTATGTCTAAAAAAGACTTTTCTCAAAAAAATAAAAAATAAAAAATAAAAATAAATAAAAAAGACTTTTCTCTCTATTTTATTCAAAGCCCAAACTGGAATAAAAAAGCTTCTAATAATGAGTAAATATTTCCTTTCTTCTTTTTTTCCATCCTTTCTCCTTCCATTTCATCTCTTCCTATATTCTTTTTTTTTTTAAGATTTTATTTATTCATTCATGAAAGACAGAGAGAGAGAGGCAGAGACACAGGCAGAGAGAGAAGCAGGCTCAATGCAGGGAGCCTGATGTGGGACTTGATCCCCGGTCTCCTCCAGGTTCACACCTTAGGCCAAAGGCAGATGCTCAACCACTGAGCCACCAAGGCGTTCCTCTTCCTATGTTCTTTCCTACCTTCTTTTGCTCCTCTCTTCCCAATTTTCTTACCTTCTCTTTCACTCATCCTTTTCTCCTTCTTTATCTTTCTGTATATCAATCTTATGTTTGTTTCTTCATGATTTTAGGACTTATTCCATTAACTGTTGAAAAATGAAAATACAGTTTAGAATATAAGGAGGTTATAAAAACTCTATTTCTGAAGTCTGTATTACAGTCTTTTTTTTTTTTTTTTAAGATTTTATTTATTTATTCATGAGAGACACAGAGACAGAGAGAGGCAGAGACATAGACAGAGGAAGAAGCAGGCTCCATGCAGGAAGCCCGGAGCTGAAGACAGACACTCGACCGCTGAGCCACCCAGGCATCCCAGTATTACAGTCTTCTAAAGGTATACATATATCTTTATAAAACAAAGAAAAACATAGTTTTTTTAAAAAAAATCTTAGGGATTGAGAAACAATTCCATTAAGCAACTTCAAACGCATTTATTGGAAAGAAACCTCATGTACTTTATAGTTTCAATCACCTATCATTGTAATATGACCTAATATATTCAGGTTTCTGAGACTGCATCTTATTAAATATTCTATTTTGAATTGAAATAATACACAAAATAAAGCTACCATTTTAACCATTTTAACTTGCATAGTTCTGTAACATTAAAAACATTCACACCATTGTATATAGTCACCATCATCCATCTGCAGATGGATACAAAACTGTCTTTATGATTGTGGTACTTTTAGTAAGGTCATTTAAGTGAAATCACATAGTATTTGGCCCTTTGTGACTAGGTTATTTTACTTAGCTTATCTTCAAGTTTCATCCTTATTGTACTATATATCAGAGTTGTGTCTGTTTTTAAGGCTGAATTATATTCCATTAAACATGTATACTACATCCTGTTTATCCATTTATTTGGATACTGGATTGATTCAACCTGCATCTGGCTATTGCAATAAAATACAACTATGAACATAGACATTATATATGCTTTATTACCTTGCTTTCATTTTCTTTGAGTATATGTCCAAAAGTGTAATTGCCAGCTTCTATGATAATCCTATTGTTTTTTTGAAGACCTGCCATACTATTTTCCATTTCAACTGCACTATTTAACATTCCCACCATAGTGCACAAAGATTCCAACTTTTCCATATGTTCGTCAACATTTGTTATTTTCTGGGGTTTTTTTTGCTGTTTGTTATACGTTGGCAGTGGCCATTCTAATGGCTGAGAGATGGTATTCTACTATAATTTTGATTTACATTTCCCTAATGATTGATAATATTGAGCATCTTTTCATATATTTACTGATCATTTCTATTTCTTCTTTGGGGAAATGTCTATTCAAGACTTTTGTCCATTTTCAAATCAGGTCATTTGTTTTTTCCCCTGTCTTTGAACACTAGGAGTTCTCTGTACTCTGGGTATTAATCTCATTTTGTAAATGTGATTTGCAAATATTTTCTCTCATTCTATAATTACCTTCTTAAAAATCATATTTCCCTTTTAATAAGGATTCTAAAAAGTGTAGCTTTGGGACACCTGAGTGGCTTAGTTGGTCAAGCATTCCAATGAACTGTCACTGGAACATCTTTACTTTCTCAGTGACTGGATTTAAAGGCAGATGCTTCTCTCTCTAGAGTGTTTCTTATCAGTCTCTAGGAGTGGGTTTGCTGTCCACTAGACAATGATTATAGGGTGATTAGGTCTGGCCCTGGGACCCTACAAGCATGCAACAAGCACTTTGCATGCTAGTTTACCAGGGCAAGAAGCAGTACCCAGACCTGTTTAATGGTTATTTATGCATTTAATGAGGAACTTGCTAACTTCCTCAGTTGTTTTAGGTGGTGAAGGCACCAGGTTCTAGGACCATCTGTATTGAGCCGTTAGATCTTGTGCCACCAGAAGCCAAGGTTAAGTTAAGACCCAAACTATCCTATCCCAGGAATGATTGGAATATCAAGGTGTGCAGCTACAGAGGGAATGAGGCCATGGCTATATTTGCCTTGGAAAGCAGCCATTTCTTTCCACCTGAGAAAGTCCCATCATTTTGGTTAGAACTCAGAATCCTTTTCAGAGGAGAGGAGTCTCCCTCTCCAGAAACACTGACTGTAACTTTAATCTGGTAATCCATAGGAGTTTGGCTCCTGCATGTATTGGCTATTAACTAATGTGACGGACTTTAGGGAAATCTTAGCCAGTTCTCTAACGGTATGTAACTCTGTCTGTGCCTGGAGTCCGAAAGCACAATTAAAGTTGGGACCAAAATTTCCTTAATATCTGTTGGAGGAATTTACCCCATTCTCATTGGGGCATTAATAAATAGAAAATACATCTGTGACACATCAAACCAGCTCCAGTGAGCAAGGAAGACTCTGGTTGCTTTTTTTAAGAATTTGTACATTGGACTAGGGAGTTGTGGTGTATAGAGCATGAGTAATATGCAAAGTAGTGCAACTGACCACCAGACTTTGTACTGTGGAATGGAAAGTTGTGGCAGTATTGAGCATAAATAATATGCAAAGCAATGCAACTGAACACCAGCAGTGATGGACATTTCCAGATAGAATTACTCATGTGGGAGAGCCTGTTGTAAAGCACTTGCAACTAATGTTATTCCTTAAAGTCATATTATACCACTTGCAAGTCTAGATCTCTATCTGTGCTTCAAAATTACTGGCTATAGGGATCCCTGGGTGGTGCAGCGGTTTGGGCCTGCCTTTGGCCCAGGGCGTGATCCTGGAGACCTGGGATCGAATCCTGCATCGGGCTCCCGGTGTATGGAGCCTGCTTCTCCCTCTGCCTGTGTCTCTGCCTCTCTCTCTCTCTGCGGCCATCATAAAAAAAAAAAAATTCAAAATTACTGGCTATAGATCAGAGGTTCCTGTGATCCTTTTCTTGAGTTCAGTGGATTTCGTGGAGTGGCTTACAGAACTCAGGGAAACATTTTATTTTTTAGATCAACAGTTTATCATAAAAGAATGTATTTCAGGAACAGCCAGATGGAAGAGAAACATAGGATAATTTTTATGGGAAGGAGAGTGAATCTTTAGGAACATCACTCTCCTGACAGCTACATGTGCTTACCAACCTGAAAGCTCTCTAAATTCTATCCTTTTGGATAAAGTTTTATGGAGGTTTCAATACATATACATGATTGGTCACTGTTTTGTGTGTGTGTGTGTGTGTGTGTGTTTTAAAATTTATTTATTTATTTATTCAGAGAGAGAGAGAGGCAGAGACACAGGCAGAGGGAGAAGCAGGGAGCCCGACATGGGACTGGATCCCGGGTCTCCAGGATCACACCCCTGGCCGCAGGCGGCGCTAAACCGCTGCGCCACAGGGGCTGCCTGGTCACTGCTTTTTTATTAAACATTTAGCCCCCTGGGATGCCCAGTGGTTAAGTGTCTGCCTTTCCCTCAGGTTGTGATCCCGAGGTGCTGTAAGTAGTCCCCCATCAGGTTACCCGCAGGGAGCCTACTTCTCCCTCTGTCTATGTCTCTGCCTGTCTCTGTATGTCTTTAAATAAATAAATAAATAAATAAATAAATAAATAAATAAATAAATAAATAAATAAATAAATAAATAAATAAATAAATAAATAAATAAATAAATAAATACCACTATATTTTTATCCCTCCTTGACATGTTTTGTGTATGCTGTCATACATTACATTTTTATATTTTGTGTGTTCCTTGACTTTTTTGGTAAATAAAATTATTTAATTACTTTTGTGTTTTAACCACCCTACTGGCTCTATATGTGATCAATCTACTACCTTGCCTGTATGTTTGCTTTATCTGTGATTTTTTTTCATGATTTTCTTACTTATCGTTACTTAATGTTTTTCATTACACCCAAAAAGTTTCCCAAATAGATGTGGGTTTTGTTTTTTTTTTTCTTCAAATCTACACCTTTATTTATTTACTTTTCAGTAAGTTTAAATCCTTGAGGGGTACAGCATCACGCGGATTCTGTGGCCAGTGGCTTTCGCAGGAAGGTTGCTTTGGAATTTGGCACGAACCCTGCCGCTGTTTCCATGAGCACGTGTTACTTTTCCCCAGATTACTCTGGTTTTGTTTGGTTTGTCACCAGGAGTTATTGTGTTGTTCTTTGCTTTGTAGACATAAGCACATCGCTTGCCGAGACAGAACTCAGTTTCATCTCGAGCATAAACACAAGTAGAGCTGTGTGCTCCCTCTGGTTCGGGAGACCCCGTTTATAGCCGGCAAAAATGGCCTTGGACCAAAGACTTCCAGACATAGTCGTCACTTTAGGAGTCCTGTTCCCAGTAGGCCTCCACAGGCTCCAAGATGGCGTAAAGAGAGAGGCCGACAAATAGATGTTAAAGGAGCTCATCACCACAAAACCAACATAAGAAATGTTGAAGGGAATTTTTTTTTTTTTTTAAAGATTTATTCATTTATTCATTCAGAGAGAGAGGGGCAGAGACACAGGCAGAGGGAGAAGCAGGGTCCCTGCGAGGGGCCCGATGCAGGACACGATCCTACGACTCCAGGATCACGCCCTGGGCTGAAGGCGGCGCCAAACTGCTGCGCCACCGGGGCTGCCCCATTAAAGGGAATTCTTTGAGAATTCTTTTGCTTTCTTCTACACAATCCTGGTTAAATCAACACAGTCTGTCCTATGAACTTTTAGGATGGCCATTGTCTGGATTTAGATTTTTATTCATACATATTTATACTAAAATATGAATATTTCATATAAAACCTTGATTTGTTTCATGAAACAAAATGATATGTATATCCTATTCATGGTAAGTTTGCTGAAAAATCAGCTGGTAGCCTTAGAGCTCTTCTTTATACATAACTATTTTTTTTTACTGCTAATAAATTTTTCTTATCATTATTTTTTACCATTTTAATTACTATGTTTCTTGGTCTAGACCTCTTCAGTTTCATCTTGCTGGGGTTCTCTGCTCTCTGGACCTTCTTGCTCATTCTGCAAATTAAAGAATTTTTCAACTCTTCTTTAAATAAGTTTCCTCTTTCCTCTCTCTTCTCCTCCTGGAATCCCTATAATGCAATTCTACGGTGCTTATGATATCATTGCATTCCCTTGGTCTATTTTCACTTTTTTATTATTCTTTTTTCTCTTTGCAACTTAGCTTGTTGCTTCCTTTATCCTGTCTTCCAGCTCACTGATTCATTTTTCTTCATCATCTAATATACTGTTAATACCATCTATATTTTTCATTTCAATTATTGTAGTTCTTATTTTTTGCATTTTCTCTCTATTGAAATTTATACGGAGGGATGCGTAGGTGGCTCAGCGGTTCAGCACCTGCCTTTGGCTTAGGCTGTGATCCTGGAGTCTCTGGATCGAGTCCCACATCAGGCTTTCTTTTTCTTTTTTTTTTTTTTAATGTGTTTAAATATTTTTTTTCTTTATTTATTTATGATAGTCACAGAGAGAGAGAGACACAGAGAGAGAGAGAGGCAGAGACACAGGCAAAGGGAGAAGCAGGCTCCATGCACCGGGAGCCCGACGTGGGATTCGATCCAGGGTCTCCACGATCGCGCCCTGGGCCAAAGGCAGGCGCCAAACCGCTGTGCCACCCAGGCACCCTCCCACATCAGGCTTTCTGAATGGAACCTGCTTCAGCCTCTACCTATGTCTCTGCCTCTCTCTGTCTCTCTCTCTGTCTCTCTCTGTGTTCTATCATGAATAAAGAAATAAAATCTTTTTTTAAAAAGGAAATTTATACTGAGATCATCCCCTCTTTTCTTAAGTCTGTGAATATTTTTGTGACCATTATTTAAATCAGGCTTACTGCTTATGTGCTTTCCATTTTCCTCCTTTTTCCTGTGAGTTTTACTTTCATTTAGTATATACTCCTTTGTCTTCTGATTTAATATCTCTCTCTCTCTGTTTGCTCTTATGTATTAGGTAAGTCAGATAATCTCTTCAAAGGATTGATCTTGTGTAGAAGTCCTTGGTGCCCTGTAGCATATAATTCCTTCTGGTCTCCAGAATCAGGTGTCCCAGGTGTTTCCACTTTGTGGGTTATATATGCCCATCTGCTTTTCTGGGCCATGATTACTTTTAGCCCAGTCTTCACAGATTTGCTTTGCCTATTGTAGATACACTTGGCGGAGTTTGCTTTCCATACCACTGAGAGGCCAGTCTGCAGCAGCCAAAGGTAGGCAGGAACAATACTTGGAGTAGCTATCGGCAATTAGTTTCCCCAACTCAGTTTTAGATGCACCAAAGGGCAAGGCTTACTCCCTGCACAGCTAGCTAAGCAGCCCAGCTGCAGGTACCATAGCCCTGCCAGTAGGTGGGGTTATCTCTTCCCCTCCCCATGGAGTGGCACCCATCCAGCCTAGGAGCCAGCCAGGTATTGGAGAGCAGGAGCCCTTTGGAGTGATGCCTACCTACCAAGACTAGAAGTTTGTATGGACTGGATATGCAGAGGGTCACCTGGGTGGAGCATAAAGTGCTAGAAAGGTAGATGCAGGGTGAGTGCTGGATTTTACAAGCATGTATTTATTCAGTTTAATGGAAGGGAAGAAAAATGATATCTGCCAGCACTTTTTTTCTTGAAGAAATCTGCAGATTCCTGACCCTCCAACACACATTCTCAGATTAGTCAGTAAATCTCCTTTATTTACACGTCACACTTCCAGACTTCTCTGCTGTGACATGGCTTTCCAAGGAGTTCCCCAGGGCCCATGGTTTTATTGTGGGTCTGCTCTTCTTGGTTCTCCATCTTTGTGGTGTCCTTCCTGTTTATGGTTGGTCTCATGAAAGGTGTGGGTCCTGACAGTGTCTCCACCACTCTTATCCTTTTCATTATGACCTCCTCTGTATGATTAACCATGGAAGTCTGTTCTGCCAGTCTTCAGGTCATTTTCAGAGTTGCACAAATGTAGCTCTTATCCACATGTATCTGTGAAAAGCGGCCAGTTCAGAATCCTTCTATTCCATATTTCCAAAACAGAATGTTTCATTTCATTCTAAATACAAAAAAAAATGAGATAAAAATATTTTTTCTAATCCTGTTTTTATATTAAGGGAAATGAGTTCACCTGGCTAGTCAGTGGTGGCCGTCAGATTCAAAAATAGAATCTAGGGATCCCTGGGTGGCACAGCGGTTTGGCGCCTGCCTTTGGCCCAGGGCGAGATCCTGGAGACTCGGGATTGAATCCCACGTCGGGCTCCCGGTGCATGGAGCCTGCTTCTCCCTCTGCCTATGTCTCTGCCTCTCTCTCTCTGTGTGACTATCATAAAAAAAAAAAAATTAAAAAAAATAATAAAATCTATGGGGCAGCACAGGTGGCTCAGCGGTTTAGCGCCACCTTCAGCCCAGGGTGTGATCCTGGAGATCCAAGATCGAGTCCCACGTCAGGCTCCCAGTGCATGGAACCTGCTTCTCCCTCTGCCTGTGTCTCTGCCTCTCTCTCTCTCTCTCTCCGTGTCTCTCATGAATAAATAAATAAAATCTTAAAAAAAAAAATAAATAATAAATAAATAAATAAATAAATAAATAAATAGAAAAAAGCTTTAAAAAAAAGAATCTATAGTTATTTTTTTATTTCTTTTAAAAATATTTATTTGTGGCAGCCTCGGTGGCGCAGCGGTTTAGCGCCGCCTGCAGCCTAGGGCGTGATCCTGGAGACCCTGGATCGAGTCCCACCTCAGGCTCTCTGTATGATGCCTGCTTCTCCCTCTGCCTGTGTCTCTGCCTCTCCTGTCACTATGAATAAATAAATAAAATAAAAACCTAAAAAAAAAACAACAAATGTTAATTTAATAAAAATAAAAATAAAAATATTTATTTATTCATGAGAGGCATACAGAGAGAGGCAGACACAGGCAGAGGGAGAAGCAGGCTCCCTTTGGGGAGCCTGAAGTGGGACTCGATCCCAGGACCAGGATCAGGCCCTGGGCCAAAGGCAGATGCTCAACCACTGAGCCACCCAGGCATCCCTGGAATTTAAATTAAAACTCAATATAAATAAATAAATAAAATAAAATAAAACTCAATACAAAAATCAATAAATAATAGATTTTGATCCCTCTTTCCAATGTATTATCTCAGTATCTTTTTTTTAAAGATTTTATTTATTTATTCATGAGAGACAGAGAGAGAGAGAGAGAGGCAGAGACACAGGCAGAGGGAGAAGCAGGCCATGCAGGGAGCCTGACGTGGGATTTGATCCTGGGTCTCCAAGATCACACCCAGGCTGACCGCAGCGCTAAACCGCCAAGCCACCGGGCTGCCCTCTCAGTATCTTTTATATTGCTTTAATTTTTGACTTCCCACTTACTATTTTGTTGATTAGGACTGTATTAACTGGCCTATAATACATTTGCTCTAATTATCAACATTTGTAGAAACAACAGATATTCTTTATAAAATAAGTTAGCTACATATTATCAAGATTATATTATTTAGAGATTTTTTTTTAACTAGGAGCAAGTTTAAAGAAAAATTTATTGTCCTATTATGCTAAGTATCTTTAGTGACTCTGTTGCAACATGTTACCTTGATCCATTCTTTTGGATGATTAACAATACGTAACTATTTTTTGAGTTAGTAATATTTTTATTAGAATTCAGAAAATATAATAAACTGGAAAATATAAGCATCACCCATAACCTTTCTACCTAGAAATGTTTGGTATGTTTAAAAGTTGATTTCTCATTTTGTAAATTTCATTTTACCTTTTTAAAGTTAAGATTTTTGGGAACCTCATTTCAAGCTGCTTTCAGGATTTTCCCTTCTCTGAAGCTCTGAAACTTGCAAGTTTCCAGGTCATGATGTTGACCTATTTTTATTGATTTTAAGGGCACTCTCTGTGCCTCATGGACTAGGAAGCCTGTTTCCTTCCCTAGACTAGGGAAGTTTTCACCTATAATTTGTTCAAATAAACCTTCTGCTTCTCACTCCCTGTTTTCATATTTTGGTACCCCATTATCCAAATATTATTTCACTTTATGGTATTATTGATTTTTCGAAGTCCCCCCTCATGATCCACTATTTATTTATCTCTTTTTCCCAGCTTCTGAATTATGTGCCATCATTTTGTCTTCTATATCAGTGACTCTCCCTTCTGGCACATCTATCTTAGGAATCAGAACTTCATTTGTGACTGCATCTAAATAATAGCATTTTAATTTTGGCCTGATACACTTTAGTTCTTTAATTTCTACAGTAAAATAATTCTCTATTGTCTTCTATGCTTGTTTCAAGTCTGCCTACTATCATTATATTAGTTGTTTTGAGTTCCAACATCTTACTTATATCTGTATGAATTAAATCCGTGGTTGTGAGTACTGCCTCCTGTTTTTCTTTTGGACTGAGATCCTACAGGTCATCATTTTGTCTAGGAAAGAATAACAGAAACAGAGAGAAAAGACAAAAATAACAGCAACATCAGAAAAATTTAAAAAAAGACACACACAAAAATAAAGTAAGGAAAAGGGCAGCCCAGGGGACTCAGCGGTTTAGTGCTGCCTTCAGCCCAGGGTGTGATCCTGGAGACTCGAGATCCAGTCCCATGTCAGGCTCCCTGCAGGGAGCCTGCTTCTCCCTCTGCCTGTGTCACTGCCTCTCTCTCTCTCTCTCTCTCTCTCTCTCACACACAAATGAATAAATAAAATATTTTTAAAAATAATAAACTAAGAAAAAAACAAGTGAAACAGAACAAAAAACAAAGCTAGATCCTGGGTATATTTTGGTCTGTTAATAGAAACTAGACCTCAAAATAGGAAAGAAAGGGTGTTCGTGGCTGCAGCAACTCTGCCCTTCCTCACCTGTACTGCCCCTAGCTCCACGAGCTCCAGCTGAAGAAGGGGAAAAGTAAGATCTCTGTGCAAGAGCTTGTACAAAGCCAAGTGCCTGCCAACCCACCAGTGGTAAAGCACCCACAAAGCAAATGGCTACAAAAGCCACTGGCAATAATGTGCTCTCTACTGGAGGGATGAAGAAATGTCATCGTTACAGGTCTGGTACTGTGGCACTCCATGAACTTAGACATTATCAGAAGTCCACTGAAATTCTGATCCACAAACTTCCTTTCCAGCCATCTGGTGTGAGAAATTGCTCAGGAATGAGAAATAGATCTGTACTTCCAGAGTGCTGCTATTCTTTGCAGGAGGCAAGTGAGGCCTATCCGGTGGGCCTCTTTGAAGACACCAACTTGTGTGCTATACCCATGTCAAATGTGTCACAATTAGGCCAAAAGACATTCAGCTAGCATGCTGCCTGTGTGGAGAACGTGCTTAAGAATCCACTATGAGGGGATCCCTAGGTGGCGCAGCGGTTTAGCGCCTGCCTTTGGCCCAGGGCGTGATCCTGGAGACCCAGGATCAAATCCCACGTCGGGCTTCCGGTGCATGGAGCCTGCTTCTCCCTCTGCCTGTGTCTCTGCCTCTCTTTCTCTCTCTGTGGCTATCATAAATAAATAAATAAAAATTAAAAAAAAAAAAAAAAAAAAAAAGAATCCACTATGATGCAAAACACGATTTCATTAAAAAATTTTTTTCTGTTATAGTTCTAAACGTTAGATTTTTTTCCCATGGGGTCAAAAAGTACCTAAGTATAGGATTCCTTTTTTTTTAAGATTTTATTTATTAATGAGAGACAGAGAGACAGAGGCAAAGACAGAGGCAGAGGAAGAAGCAGGTTCTAGGCAGAGAGCCTGATGTAGGACTCCATCTCGGTACTCCAGGACCACCCCAAGCAGAAGGCAGACGCTCAACTGCTGACCCATGCAGGTGTTCCTAAGTATATGATTCCAAGTGGAAAAATAGGGGACAGAAATCAGGTATTGGCAGTTTTTCCATGTTCATTTGTGTATGAATTTTTAATAAAGCATTAACGCAGGTCAAAATGTTTCAGTGAACACATTTCGGCAGTTCAACCTAATGACAATTATAAATAAATGTTTAAAAATTTTAAATTAAAATTTTTCTGGATAATACTAGCATTTGGATTTTTGAAAAACAAATTTCTTATTGACAGTAACTAAATAGTGTCTGTAGCATTTTTATCATACAGTAGATTCCATCAATTCAGTACACTTTTTTGAGTTGTCCTACATGCCAGCACATGTTTTTAATGTCTGTCTTTGGTGCTATTCCTGAAAGTTTGCTATTCAAATACATTAAACTTAAACAAAAAAAAAAAAAAAAAAAGGAAAGAAAGACATATGTATAAACAAAAATAAAGTACAATGAAAGGAAACTGAAAATAAAAAATATACACGTATAACACACATATATATAAATAAAAAAATAAATAAGAATTAATAAAACAGCTGTAAAAGGTAAAACTGAAAGACTAAAGAATAGTCAAAAAACACAAATGTTATATACTATTTTCCTGAAGGGCAGAAGTTTTGCAGTTCTCTATGACAGGTAGTAATTGGTTGTTCTCATTAGTGTTATAGGGGAAGAATCTACTATGCTGATTCTGTTGTCTTTACCTTGATGGAATTGCAGGTCCCTTGCCAGGGGGCCAGGCTCAGTAAGCAGCTCTGGATGCACTATGCGGTGCCATTTTGCTCCCTGAAGGCTTCGGTACCAATAGGGGACACCGGGGGAAGGAATGAATATGGTGGTCCCTCGATCTGTAGTCCTGAAACTGAATGTTCACAACTCCTCTCTTCAGTGAGCCCTTAGAGAAAAGCAGTCAATAACTCATCTCCCTGGTTTCCATCCAAACTTGTGCTCACTCAGCCTGTAACTGGATGCTTTTGTCTCACACACATTACCCATTTTTGAGTCTCCAAACTTTATGGACCCATGCCATTCTTTCCAGAGGAGGGAAGGGGGAATCTAACTGTATTTCTGCCTTTTGCTGGACGACAGCTAGGAGACCAGTCACAGGACCAGGCAGCAGTTTACAGTTTATAGCAACCCCAGCAGGAAGCCACATCTAGACTCACTAGTCTCAGCCAGCTTCCTTACTCCCATACCTGGGAACTCTGCTGCACTTAGGAATCCCTGTATTTTTGTGACCTGCTGTCCCACCTGGGGTTCAACCCCACTGTGCCACGTGAACACCTGTAAGCCAGAGACATCCCCCACTGAAAGACTTCTGAAAGTTCCAATTTTGCACTTCACTGTTTAAATTACAGTAGCCTCCTTAAGCAGGCTCCCTCTTTATCACCTTATCTTCTGATATATTGCCCAGATCCACAACTTCTTACCTCCTACCTTCCAAAGTGGTTACTTTTCTATTTATAGAATTGCAGCAATTCGTTTCTAGCATCCCTGATTTCATGAGTGTTCATAATGATTTCATAACTATCTAACTAAATTCCAGGGACTAGAAGAAATTAGGGTCTTTTACTCCTCCCTTTTTAATATTTCTTGATGGTTTTATAGTCATGAATCTTGCTGGATATAGTATTCTTGGCTGCATATTTTTATCATTCACCTTGTTGAATACATTATGCCATGCCCTCTCATTTGCCAGGTTTCTTTGGAGAGATTTCCAGCTAGCCTATGGGTCTGCCCTTCTACATAGGGACTTCTTTTGTCTTGCTGCTTTTAAAATTCTATCAATAATCTTTGACATTTTAATCATAATGAGTCTTGGTGTGGGCCTGCTTGTTTGGTGCTCTTTGTGTTCCGGAAACTGGGTATCTGTTTTCTTCCAGATTGTGGAAATATTCATCTTTTACTTCTTCAAATAATTTTTGTCCACTTTCCCCCTCTTTTTCATTGGAGATCCCTGTAATATCAATGATAGTATGGTTGATATTTTTACAAAGGTCTTTTAAATATCCTCTTATTTTTTATTTTGTTTTTCTCTCCCCTGATCAGGCTGATTGCTTTCCATTACTCTGTCCTCCAGGTTGCTGACCAATTTTGTTTCCTCAAATCTACCATTTATTCCTTATAGTGTATTTTTTTTTAATTTTATTTATTTATGATAGTCACAGAGAGAGACAGAGAGAGAGAGGCAGAGACATAGGCAGAGGGAGAAGCAGGCTCCATGCAGGGAGCCCGACGTGGGATTCGATCCCGGGTCTCCAGGATCGCGTCCTGGGCCAAAGGCAGGCACTAAACCATTGCGCCACCCAGGGATCCCCCTTATAGTATATTTTTTATTTTAGTTTGAGTTCTTCATCTCTGACCTTTTTAAATGTTCTTTCTCACTTTATTAAGGAGTTCACGGAGATCTTCCACTTTTTTCTCAAGTCCGGTAATATCTTTACCAACCACTGCTTTAAATTATCCATCAGGCTTATTACTTATTTCTGTTTCATTTAGTCTCTTGCTGTGGTTTTGTCCTTTTCTTTCATTTGGTACATATTCCTCTATGTCTTCATTTTGTCTCACTCTTTGTGTCTGTTTCTAGGAATAAGGAAAGTAACTATATCTCCTGTTCTTGAAAATAGTGGCCTTATAAAGAAGAGGTTCTGCAGTGTGATGTGTCCTGTTTCACCAGGACCTGAGTGTACCACCTGTATGGGCTGCTTGCTCCCTCCTGTAATGAATGAGATGCAATGGCTGTGGGTGTACTGCTGGTTGAGACTGGTCTTGAGTATAGCTAAGAGGTCTGGCTATAGCTACTGAGGGCTGCTGGTGGTAAGGTTAGCTCCTGGTACAGTTGGCTGAGGGGTCCAGCGTTAGTTCTGGGTATTTTGATCTGAAGAACTAGGGGGCCACATAGTGGGGAGATTATTTGCTCTTCTGGAGTACTTCCCTGAGAAGCAGTGTTAATGGAGAGATATCTTTCCAGGAGCAAAATGGCTGGCCTGCACCATTTCCCTTCCTCACCCCTCCCTATAAACACAGAGCCACCTGAGGAAGGCAGCATAACCCACCCTACCTGCCTAACTTACTAATACCAAATCCCACAACCCTGCACTGTGGTAGGACTAACCTAGTCAATTAAGCATGCCTCACTCACAACAAAGTGGGCACCTTCCCAGGAAGACCAGCACAAAGCACTGTCCACATCACCAGAGAATTCTGCAGGACCTCAACTCTGGTGGAGGTGGTGTCAGGTATCACTTCCCAAGCAGATCAGAACACACCCAGTTAAAACACTACTTTCAGGCTAGGGACCAAATAATAAGGCAAGGAGAGCCTCTGCAGATGTCCAGCCCAAATGACAGAGACAAAACAGCAGCAAAGTCCACATACCACACACGAGAGACACTCCCTGGAGTAACAGTCTTGGACAATACATGACCTCTTCTGCATAGGATATTACTCTCGGGAGCTGGAAACATAATAGGCTTTGAAGACATAGACAAAGGCAAAATGTGTAAAGACAGGAATTCATCCCATATGAAACAAGATAAGACTACAGTCAGAGACCTAAGTAAAAGAAATATAAATAGCATTCCTGATGGAGAACTTAAAGCAACAATTTTAAGGATATTCACTGAAATAATAGACTTCATATATAAAGAGTTTAAAAAGTGTCAATCAGGGCAGCCCTGATCGCTTAGCGGTTTAGCCCAGGCTTCCGCCCAGGGCGTGATCCTGGAGACCGGGGATCGAGACCCGCATCAGGCTCCCTGCATGGAGCCTGCTTCTCCCTCTGCCTGTTTCTCTCTCTCTCTCTCTCTCTCTAATAAATAAATAAAAAATCTTTTAAAAAAATAAAAATAAAAAGTGTCAATCAAATACAAAGTGTATTGAGTGGACTAGGTGGCTCAGTCAGTTAAGTGTCTACTTAGAGCAAGATTCCAGAGTCCTGGGATCAAGCCTCATTTTAGGTTCCCTGTTCAGCAGAGAGCCTGCTTCTCCCTCTCCCTCTGCTACTTTCTCTGCTTGTACTCTCTCCCTATCTCTCAAAAAAAAAAAAAAAAAAAAAAAATCAAAAAAAAATATGAAGAGTGTAAGGAATCAAATGGCTTTCTTATACAATGTACAGCACACTGGGAGAAACAGGGGAGTGAATTGGTGTCCTAAAGACAACATAATGGAAAATAATGAAGTTGAACAAAAGAAAGAATTAGGTAACATAAGATTAGGCTTCCTCGGGATCCCTGGGTGGCGCAGCGGTTTGGCGCCTGCCTTTGGCCCAGGGCGCGATCCTGGAGACTCGGGATCGAATCCCACGTCGGGCTCCCGGTGCATGGAGCCTGCTTCTCCCTCTGCCTATGTCTCTGCCTCTCTCTCTCTCACTGTGTGACTATCATAAATAAATAACAATTTAAAAAATAATAATAAAAAAATAAAATAAATCAACAAATTTCAAAAAAAAAAAAAAAAAAAGATTAGGCTTCCTCAAACATAATAACATCCATATCAGAGGAATTCCTGACAAGAAAGTGAAAAGGAGGAAGAAAAATTGAGAAAATCATAGCTAAAAATTTTGTTAATCTGGGGACACCTGGTTGGCTGTGGTTGAGTATCTGCCTTTGACTCAGGGAATGATCCTAGGGTCCCAGAATCCAGTCCCACATCAGGCTTCCTGCATGGAATCTGCTTCTCCTTCTGCCTGTCTCTCTCTGCCTCTCTTTTCTGTCTCTCATGAATAAATAAATAAAATCTTAAATTTTTTTTTTTTTTTTTTTTTTTTGCTAATCTGGGGAAGGAAACAGACATCCAGATCCAGAAGGCACAGACTCTCATCAAAATCAACAACCATGGGGGCCTTGGTGGCTCTGTCCATTGGATATCTGCATTCAACTCGTCATGATCCTAGGATCCTGGGATTAAGCCCCACATTAGGCTCCCAGCTCACTGGGGAGTCTGCTTCTCCTTCTCCCTCTGCCACTACCTCTGCTCATGTCTTTGTCTCTGTCAAATCGATCAATCAGTCAATCCTAAAATATTTTTCAACAAAACCAGGCTAACACCAAGACATAGTATAAATTTTTAAGAAACGGTGATGAAGAAAAATCCTAAAAACAGCAAGACAAAAGAATTTCTTAAGTTAGGGGCACTTGGATGGCTCAGTGGTGAGCGTCTGCCTTTAGCTTAGGTCATGATCCTGGGGTCCTGGGATCGAGTTCTGCATCAGGCTCCCCATAGGAAGCTGCTTCTCTCTCTGCGTCTCTCATGAATACATAAATAAAATCTTAAGGAAAAAAAAAAAAAAAAACCAGAAGTCCTTAAGTTACAAGGGAAGACACATACACAAACTGAAGATTTATCCATAGAAACCTGGCAGGCCAGAAGAGAGTAGTATGAAATATTCAACTTGCTGAATGGCAAAATCTGCAGGCAAAGATAATCTGTTAGCAAGGCCATCATTCAAAGTAGAAAGAGAGGGATCCTTGGGTGGCGCAGCGGTTTAGCGCCTGTCTTTGGCCCAGGGCACGATCCTGGAGACCCGGGATCGAATCCCACATCGGGCTCCCGGTGCATGGAGCCTGCTTCTCCCTCTGCCTGTGTCTCTGCCTCTCTCTCTCTCACTGTGTGCCTATCATAAATAAAATAAAATAAATTAAAAAATAAAAAAAAAACAAAGTAGAAAGAGAGATAAAGAGTTTCCAGAAAATCAAAAACTAAATGACCACTAAACCCACCCTGCAAGAAATATTACAATAGACCATTTCAGGGAAGAGACCAAAGGTGACAGGAAAAAAAAAAATTATATATATATATATATGAAACACAAAAACAGTAAAAATAAATGTTTCTGTAAAATATCACCCAAGGAACTCACAAAATAAAAGGATTTAAACTATAATATATGCCTCAAATGTGCAGACAAAAAAGAACAGACTCAAAACTATCTTAATATAGACTGCTATAAAAAAATATATACATATATAGACTGCTATAGGCAGAAGTTGTTATATACAAACTTAATGTTACCCATCAAAGCCACTAGTAAATATGCAAAGAACGAAGAGAAGGAAATCCAAATATATCCTTAAAGAAAATCACAAAGCATGAGAGAAAGACAAGAATAGATCAAATTTTCAGAAACAATCACAAAACAAGTAATAAAATGGAAGTATACACATCTATCGATAATTACTTTGAAAAGAAATGAAATAAACACTCCAACCAAAATACACAGGTGGGGCAGCCCGGGTGGCTCAGCGGTTTGGCGCCGCCTTCAGCCCAGGGCATAATCCTGGAGACCCGGGATTGAGTCCCACGTTGGGCTCTCTGCATGGAGCCTGCTTCTCTCTCTGCCTGTGTCTCTGCCTCTCTCTCTCTCTCTCTCTCTCTTTCTCAAGAATGGATAAATAAAATCTTAAAAAGAAAAATACACAGGGTGTCAGAACGGATAATAAAACAAGGTCATCTATATGCTGCCTGCAAGAGTCATTATAGACCTAAAGAGACCTACAGATTGAAAGTGAGAGTTGGAGTTGCATCTATCATGCAAATGGATGTCAAAGGAAAGCAGAGTAGCAATATTTAAATTGAAAAGACTAGACTTTAGGGGCACCTGTGTGGGTCAGTGGTTGAGCATCTGCCTTTGGCTCAGGTATGATCCTGGGGTCCTGGGATCGAGTCCCGCATCAGGGTCCCTTGAAGGAGCCTGCTTCTCCCTCTGCCTGTATCTCTACCTCTCTCTCTGTGAATCTCATGAATAAAATAATAAAATCTTTCAAAAGAAGGAAAACAACTAGCCTTAAAACACAAAGACTATGGGATGCCTGGGTGGCTCAGTGATTGTCTGCCTTTGGCTCCAGTTGTGATCCTGGGGCCATGGGATTGAGTTCTGCATCAGGCTCCTCAAAAGGAGCCTCCTGCTCCTTCTGCCTGTATCTCTGTCTCTCTCTGTGTGTCTCTCATGAATAAATAAATAAAATCTTTAAAAAGTAATAAAATAAAAATAAAAAACAAAGACTAACAAGAGACAAAGAAGGAAACAACTTAATCACAATGGGCACAATCCAACAACAAGATATAACAATTGTTAATGCTTATGAACCCAATATGGGATCAAAAGCATAAAACAGTTAATAGCAAACATAAAGATAAAGGACATGATCTATAGTAACAACAACAGAATGGGATTTTAACACCCCAGTTACATCAATGGACAGATTATCTAAGCAGAAAATCAATAAGGAAACAATACTTCTGAATGACACACTGCCTGAGACATACTTAATGGATTATTCCAAACATCTCATCTTAAAACAGCAGAAGACACATTCTTCTTAGGTACACATGGGACTTCCTCCAGAACACATCACATAAAACAATCCTCAATAAATTCAAGAAGATTAAGATCATACCATGCATCTTTCTGACCAAAAGTTAACCACCAGGAAAAATCTGGAAAGACCATAAATAATAGAGGTTAAAAAACATGTTACTATAAATGAATGGGACAACTAGGAAATCAAAGAAGAAATTTTAAAAACATGCAAACAAATTAAATCAAAAACACAATGGTCTAAAACCTTTGAGATGCAGCAAAAACAGTACAAAGAAAGAAGTATATAATGATACAGTTTACCTTAAGAAGCAAGAAAAGGGATGCCTGGGTGGTTCAGTGGTTGAGCATCTGCCTTTGATTCAGGTCCATGATACCGTGGTTCTAGGATGGAAACCCACATCAAGCCCCTCCATGGAGCCTGCTTCTCCCTCTGCCTCTGTCTCTGCCTCTCCCTCTCTGTGTCTTTCATGAATAAATAAATAAAATCTTAAAAAAAAAAAAAGAAGCAAGGAAAATCTCAAATAATCTAACATTTCACATAAGGTAGTTAGGGGAAAAAAGCTGCTAGAAAAATAACAACAAACAAAATCTAAAAGAGGCAGAAGGAAAGAAATAATAAAGATCAGGGCAGAAATAAATGATATATAAACAACCCCCAGCCTCCAACGCTCAATAGAGCAGATCAATGAAACCAGGAACTTGTTCCTTTTTTTTTTTTTCTTAAAGATTTTATTTATTTATTCATGAGAGACCAGAGAGAGGCGGAAACACAGAGGCAGAAGCAGGCTCCATGCTGGGAGCCTGATGTTGGACTCCATCCCGGGTCTCCAGGATCCAGCCCTGGGCTGAAGGTGGTGCTAAACCGCTGAGCCACCCAGACTGCCCTAAGGAACTTGTTCCTTTAAAAAAAAAAAAAAGAAGAAGAATATTGGTAAACATCCATTCTGACTTGATTGTAAAAAATTAAAGGAGTAAGGACTCAAAAGAGAGAGAGAGAAACCAAGAAACAAAACAGACTCCTAACTGTAGAGAACACACTGAGAGTTATCAGGGATAGGGGGATGGAGGATGGGTTGAATAGGAGATGGGTAATTAAGTCATTTGTGAATCATCTGTGAGCACTTGGTGATGTGTAGAAGTGTTGGATCACTCTACTGTGCACCTGAAATTAATATAATACTATGTTAACTAACTGGAATTTAAATAATTTCAAGAAAAAAAAAACACTGTACAACCAGCAAATTCAGAAAATCAGCTTTAGTAGAATTCTGGAAGACAGCAAAAGTTGGTAGCACCTAAGGAAATAATGGATTAGTGGAGCCTTGACTTCATACTCTTTCAGGTCCAAAGAGTAGCTACATCAGATTTTCTCCAAAACATTGAAAAGCAACTCAGTGTTGCTCTCTTAGGTAAAAAATAATCAACAGGAAACAACTTGAAAGCCTCGGAGTTAATCAGGGGGAAATGAGATACTTATTGAGTGCTGGATGTACTCACAAACAACCTAAAAAAAGAGTAACTTCTCACAATTCTTAGGGTAGCCAGTGACACAGTGTGTGTGTGTGTGTGTGTGTGTGTTTGAAGAATTGCACAAAAAGGGAAACAACAAGCAGGGACAGACTTTATTGTCTGTCCTAAGGGAGGGGAGGCACCAGACATCTCGAGAATGAGATGTCGGCCCAAAGTTTCTATCAGGTAGGGACTTTAAAGGGGGTTTTTAAAAGTCTGAGAGCATTGCTGCTATGCCCATGGTGGGAAGAGGTGGTGTGGGGGAGCAGTCTGAGTCTCCTAGCCAGATGGAGCACGAGATGGCAGGTTTTCAAGTGGTCTGTGCAGCCACAATATGGGGGCTGTCAGGCTAGAGAACAGTAGGTTTTGTAGGTCTGAGAATGGAGGGCACTAGTCATGTAGAAAAACAGAATGAGGGCCAAGTGCAGACATCTGTAAGTTTTCTCTGTAAGTTTGCTTGGGGAGGAGGAGCTTTGAATAGATTCATTTCAGCAACTTACTGTTGCAGTTTGGTTGGAGATTTTTTGCTGTTGTTTTTGTGCTGTTTTGTGAGGTGATATCTTTGTGTTTTTTTTTTTTTTTGAATTTTGTTTTGCTTAAAAAAAGAATGAAATAAAATTTAAGACAGAGTGGTAAAGATCTAACCTTAGTGTTAGAGGTACCTCCACAAAGGGGTGTCTGCAAACTTAGAAAGTTATATATTTACAAAAAATCTTCTAGTATATATTTCTAAAATATGTAATATATATATTTACATAATATCCCAATATGTTTCAGATAGGTATGTAGTGTGTATATATGTGTGTGCGTGTGTGTGTGTGTGTCACATAATATATATTTTTTTATTACATATATTTACAAATATATGCATATATTTTCCCAGGTGCCCCAAGATCACTGAATTTTGCAAAACTCTACTTCACACCAATATAAATTGCAAGGTGTGTGAGCATGTCTTCAGCCTGACCCTTCACCCAACATCCAACTCCAATCTCTCTGGGCCTTGCTGAACTGACCAGGCTGAATAGCACACTAAGCCACACCCTTTCCCCCAATATCCTACAGAGCCTGATAGTCTATCTCCGTCCTCCAGCTTTGTTATGGTCTCACCAGAGGCATGCAGATGATATGTAAGAAGAAATGCTGGAACGCATGCAACAAGGCAGACCTAGTAGAACCCTAACACCTGTTTCAGTAAGTAGAGTCATCTACCATCCTTTATTCCAAGTGGTCTCCTGTCCCTGTACTCAACAGGACAGGCTAGACTTGGCTTCAGAAATGCTCAAAGCCGGGACACTTCGGTGGCTTAGCAGTTAGGCGTCTACCTTCAGCTCAGTGTGCTCCTGGAGTCCCAGAATCAAGTCCCACATTGGGGTCCCTGCATGGAAACTGCTTCTCTCTCTGCCTCTCTCTCTCATGAATAAAATATTTAAAAAAAAAAACATGAATTGCTCAAAGCATACAGTTAGAGGCCTCAAGGCATCTGTCACACAACCACTGGACCCCTCTCCAATGTGGGTCCCAGACCTAACCATGCCCATATCTCTTTCTACACCTCTACTTAACACATTCCAGTAGCCATCACTGTGCCTGAAAGACAGCTGACCACTCCAGATGCTGTTTCCAGCAGCCCTCAGGCTACATACCTCAATAAACCTGCTCTTAGACTCCTCCAGATAGGGGAAAAAGTGAATTGCTGATACAGGCTATGATGAAGATAACTCCCTCTTTACAGATGTTTCTGCATGGAATACATACAGACATAAAAACTTATATGTGGCTTCCTGTATGTATTTTACAGAGGTGACAATCCTCATCTGTTGGGGATCTTGATAGGCTGGAGAGGAGGAGCTAGAGTATGGTATTTGCTGTGAAACATGCTATGGCCCTACTCCTTTTATCTCATTGTCACTGCTTCTATCTTTGGCAATGTGGAGACAAGCAGCAAGGCATTGCTAATGTTGTCAGGGACAAGAGCACTCTGATAGTTACAGATCCAACTCCTACCCTACCCTTCTTTTTCTGAACTCCCAATTTGACCACATCCATAAAGCTGGTGGTGCACTCAACAAACACCAACACCTGTCTGAATTCCCAGAGATAATAAATCTATCACGACTTTGATTGAAAGTTCCCTGGGTGGCTCAGCGGTTTAGCTTCTGCCTTCGGCCCAGGGTGTGACCCTGGAGTCCCGGGATTGAGTCCCACCTGGGGCTCCCTGCATGGAGCCTGTTCCTCCCTCTGCCTGTGTTTTTGCCTCTCTCTCTCCAAGTCTCTTGTGAATAAACAAATAAATAAAATCTTAAAAAAAAAGAAAGAAAAAGAAAGTTGGCTGGTGGAAAAAGGACTGCCTCTAAATAGTGTCTGGGAAGGAGGGCAGCTCCTAAGGTAGGCGGTGACTGCTTAGTTGCAAAATTTCCTTAATCTTCTCATTACTTTCTAGTCTTTGCAGTAGAAGATCCACCATCCAGAAGAGGAGGAAGGCAAAGAAACTCTCAAGGGATAAGAGAAGAGGAGCTAGATGATGTCACTCAGTAGCAAAGTCTTCAGAGGGTGGGTGATACCAGGTCTTACGAGAAGGCTCTATTATAATTATAAATGGCCAAGAGATGGTAGGTTCAGGGTCTATGTTAGATGGTGAGGTTCAGGGTCTATGTTAGAGGATGCCGAGTCAGAGTTGGGATTTTAGGTGAACAAGCCAACATCTAAACAGCTAAAAAACAGCAACTTAGACTGTCTCACACACACACAAACACACAATCAAAAAAGCCCCTACAGAAACAAAAAACCCCAAATGCCCAAATTTTTGAGTTTGGAATGGACTCACATTTGAGCTACATGATCTTAGTGTGCAGTGAAAAATACCGTAAGGACAAATAAAAAGAGCCAATATTGACTCATTTATGTAAGTGATCTTGGCAATGGAGGATAGAAGGATGGAATCAGAGAAACGCAGTTTCAGGTGGTTGTATTGGGCAGGGATTTAGGGACTGGTGAAAGAAAAAGAGAACAAGAAGTAGTAACACACAGCGGGCTTTATTGGGTAATACTTGGAGAGCTTCTATGAGAGAGAAAGACGCTAACAGCATGAAAATTAAGACAGAGACAAAACAATCCAGATGGTGAGTTAGGTAAAGGAACTCCATCGGAGCCACACTTAGAAATGTTCACCAACTCTATAGAAAATCTCTAGGTCAGAGTGCTCCAAAGGGTAGTAGCTTGTTTTTTTTATCACCCAGCACATGGTCAGTGAAGATTTTCAGCATTTGCATATCAGGAAAACTTAAATGGTAAAATTCTGTTGGTTGGAGTATTTTAATCACAACTATAGGTTTAAAAATATGACTCAATTGCCAGCAGCTTTTTGAGTTACACAACAGAGAAATACAGTAGGAGTCAAAACACAAAGGCCATCTTTGGCTTATTTAACAGTGTAATCTTAGAAGTGATGGAGGAAATACAGAATGGTTAAAGGCTGGGATGGAAAGCATAGATAGGAGTGTTAGGTATATGAAGATAAACAAGAGTTTACAGGGTTATAAGAGACGAAGAATACACTAATATGATAAGGGCTGGCAATGGCAGAGCAGATGGACAGAATTGTGATTTTATTATGTGTATAATTAGGAGAAAGGCAGAGAATTTAAGGCATAAGCTAAAATGGTGGGGAATTTTTAGGGGAAAGAAAAACTTCAAGAAGTTACTGTCAAGGACAAGGGAAATATGTGTTTAAACTGTAATTAGGGATGCCTGGCTGTCTCAGTGGTTGAGCACCTGCCTTTGGCTCAGGGCATGATCCCAGGGTTGCAGGATTGAGTCCTATATCGGGCTCCCTGCATGGAGCCTGCTTCTCCCTCTGCCTGTCTCTGGCTCTCTCTAGGTCTCTCATGAATAAATAAAATCTTAAAAAAAAAAAAAAACCAAAAAACTGCAATTAATCATCTAAGAAAGCCTCAGGAAAAACTGTACCCAATTAATTATTATAGGAAAAAGGGTGAAGGCAAAGTTCAAAGAAAAAAATGAAAAAAAATAAAAATAAAAATAAAAAATAAAAAATAAAAAAAAATAAAAAAAAATAAAAAAGAAAAAAATGAAATGGGCACCTGGTTGACTCAGTGGTTGAGCATGTGCCTTTGGCTCAGATCATGATCCCAGGTCCCAGGTTCGAGTCCTACATCAGGCTCCCCACAGAGCCTGCTTCTCCCTCTGCCTATGGGTCTGCCTATCTCTGTATCTCTCATGGATAAATAAATAAAATCTTCAGAAAAATGAAAAATGAAACAAGCCTCAAGAGGGAGCCTTACGATGATGGAAGCATTACCTAAGCTTGCCTGCTCCCTCAAACACAGGTAACTAAATATCACATTATTCTGAACACCAAAAAATTGATTACAGAACAAAACTACATGTCCAGAATCAGGGAAAAAACAAAACAAAAACAAAGACAAAAAAACATGGAAGGTAGAAGATGCAGACAGTTGATTTGAGGTAGTAGAGTGCCACAAGGGCTGCGGAGAGAAGGACAAAAGATAACCAGAAAGAGAGGGAAGGATAGGGAGAGTGAGGGAGAGCGCAAGACACCGAGAAAGACAGATCGAGAGAGAATGTGTGCAGAGGATTGCACAAGAAAACTGTCCCCAAAGGAGAGAAAATGAGTGGGAAATATCAGATAGGGTGACACACCATGAGAGACTCCTAACTCTTGGAAGTAACAAGGGGTAGTGGAAGAGGAGGTGGGTGGGAGAATGGGGTGACTGGGTGACAGGCATGGACGGGGGCACTTGACAGGATGAGCACTGGGTATTATGCTAGATGTTGGCAAATTGAACTCCAATAAAAAAAATATACAAAAGAAAACTGTCTCCAAAACCACTGGCTGGGAAAAAGGAGAGGGTTTAAATACTGCCAGGTTTTTACAAACAGTGGAGCATAGAATCTGAGGATTCAAAGTTTAGGGCAATTGCAGAGGTGGCCCCCAGGGCTAGTCTGTTGGGGAAGGAGGGCAGAGCCCCACGAGTAGGCTATGGGGATTGAGGATTCCATGAGTTGCGTGGGGAGAAGTGGCTTTCACACTTGACGTGCATTTGGTAGAGGTGATATAGCCTTTCTGCAGGGAAAAGACTGTGGGGTTTCATTAAGCTGCCCCGCTCACCAGCAAAGGAATGAAGACATGCGCTGAGGGCAGCAAACCCTGACACCAGCTATGTGTTATGATTTATTAAGCTGAATCACTTTAAGATGGCAAAGACTCTTTTTAGGGACATGCACCTGCCACAGAGCAGCAAGATAGTCCCCCAGGGAATCACAAGTCTGTGCTATGAGGGGGTGTCTTTGACGTGTGTGGCTTTGAAACCCAGATGTGCCTAAGATAAAACACCAGGAGTACTGCACAGTGTGGCAGGTTTGTTCAGACAAAAACAGGATGAAGGCAGAGATTGGACAGAAGCCATCGACACAATCCTGTCTGAGGGCTTCCTAAAGAGTGGTGGGCAGAAGATCCCCATTCTGGAGACAAGAAAACTAGATGATATTATTTTCACCCCTTCCACTCCTAAAATAAATTTGGTATTCCAGGGGATCCCTGGGTGGCGCAGCGGTTTGGCGCCTGCCTTTGGCCCAGGGCGCGATCCTGGAGACCCGGGATCAAATCCCACGTTGGGCTCCCAGTGCATGGAGCCTGCTTCTCCCTCTGCCTGTGTCTCTGCCTCTCTCTATCTCTCTCTGTGTGACTATCATAAATAAAAATTTAAAAATTAAAAAAAAAAAAATTTGGTATTCCAGGTTAGGGGCACAAATACCTACAATTGTTAAGTCTTCTTGATGGATTGACACCTTAATTATGATATAATGTCCTCCTTCATCTCTTGTTAGTCTTTGTTTTGAAATTTAGTTTGACTGATAGAAGTGTGACTACTCTGGCTTTCTATTGAATCCATTAAATGAAAAATGCCATGATGACAAGCTGAATGATGTCATAACAGCAAAGATGAACAATGCAGAAGATTAAAGGAGTGAATAAGTGATATAGAAGATATCCGCAAAATCATGAAGCTGAACAGAAAAGACAAAGAAAAGTACTGGACTACCAATACTTAGACTTACGGAAATCAACAACTTATTTAAAGGTAAGAACATCTCTGCCATAGGAGTCCAAGAAGATGAAAAGAGAAAAAATGGAGCAGAAGGCTTATTTCCACAAATTCTAATTAAAACTTTCCTCATCTAGAGAAGGACACAGATACCAAACCCCAAGAAACCCAGAGAATTCCCCTTAAATTCAACAAAAGCAGGCCATCCCAAATACACAGAAAAGGAATGAACCTTGAAAGGGAAAAACAGGGATCCCTGGTGGCTCAGCAGTTTAGTGCCTGCTCTCCGCCCAGGGCGTGATCCTGGAGTCCCAGGATTGAGTCCCACTTCAGACTCCTCCATGGACCCTGCTTCTCCCTCTGCCTATGTCTCTGCCTCTCTCTCTCTGTGTGTGTGTCATTCATGAATAAATAAAATCTTTAAAAAAAAAAAAAAAAAGGAAAACAGTCCCTAACCTACAAGGGAAGACGGATCTGTTCACAGAAACTTAGCAGGACAGAAGAGAATGACAGGACATATTCAACATTTAGAATGGGAAAAATGTGAAACCCAAATTCTTTATTCAGCAAGGCTGTCATTCAGAATAGAATGAGAGATAAAGAGTTTCCCAGACAAATAAAACTAAAGTAATTTGTGACCACTAAATCAGCCTTGCAAGAAATATTAAAGGGGACAGGTTGAGTGAGGAAAACAGAGCACAAACTGCAAAGACTAGAAAGGACCAGCAAACATCCTCAGAAACACCAATTCGACAAGTAACATGATAATACTAATTTCACATCATTCAATAATCACTATGAATGCAAATGGATTAAATATTCTACTCAAATCATTAGGACATCGGAATGGTTAAACCATTTAAAACACCCACCACCACCCACCACAGCAGTAGCAACTACACCAGGACCATCTATATACTGCCACCAAGAGACTAATTTTATTTCATTTTTTTAAAAGATTTTTTATTTTTATTATTAGAGACACACAGAGAGAGAGAGAGAGAGAGAGACAGGCAGAGGGAGAAGCAGGCTCCATGCAGGGAAGCCTGACATGGGACTCGATCCCAGGTCTCTAGGAACACACCCTGGGTTGAAGGTGATGCTAAACCGCTAAGCCACCAGGGCTGCCCCAAGAGACTCATTTTAGATCTAAGACACACGCAGGTGGAAAGTGAGGGAATGGAGGACCATCTATCATTTGACAGTTAATGGGTTCCATACAAAGCCAGAGTAGTCATACTTCTATATGAGACAATCTACAAAACAAAAACTGTAATAAGAGATGAAGGAGGACATTGTATTATAATTAAGGGTCTACCTATCCATCAAGAAGACCTAACAATTGTAAATATTTGTTCCCTTAACCTGGGAGTACCTAAATATATAACTCAATAATGAACACTGATAATAATACAATCATAGTAGAGGATGTTAACACCCATACACAGCAATCAACAGATCATCTAAACAGAAGATCAACAAGGAAACAATGACACACTGAACCAGCTGGACTAAACAGATATATTCAGAGCATTTCATCCTATAGCAGCAGAATACACAGTCTCTTCAAGTTCACATGGAACAACTTCCAGAATACATCACACATGGGGTCACAAATCAGCCCTCAACAAGTACAAAACGACTAAGATCATACCATGCAATTCTCATACCACAATGGTATAAAGCTTGAAGTCACCACAAGAAGAAATATGGAAAGAACATAAATACATGCAATTAAAGAATATCCTGGGGCAGCCCCAGTGGCCCAGGGGTATAGTGCCGCCTTCAGCCCAGGGCAAGTCCCACGTCAGGCTCCCTGCATGGAGTCTGCTTCTCCCTCTGCCTCTGCCTCTGCCTCTCTCTCTCTCTGTGTGTCTCTCAGGAATAAATAAAATCTTAAAAAAAAAAAAAAAAAAAAAATATCCTCCTGAAGAATCAATAGGTTAACCAGGAAATTAAAGGAATTAAAAAAAAAAACAAACCATGGAGTCATATGAAAATGAAACATGTCAGGTATGCCTAGGTGGCTCAGTAGGTTAAGTGTCCAACTCTTGATTTTGGCTCAGGTCACTGTAGGGTCATTTGAATGAGCCCTGCTTTGGGCTCTGTGCACAAAGGTGAGTCTGTTTCACATTCATTTTCCTCTGCCTCCATCCCTAACCTCCCTCTCCCTAAAAGAAATATGTAAATCTTTTTTTTTTTAGATTTTACTTATGAGAGAGAGAGAGAGAGAGAGAGAGAGAAGCAGAGAGGTGAAGGAAGAAGAGGACTTCCCGTGAAAAGTACTGATGTGGTACTCAATCCTGGGATCACATCCTGGGCCTAAGGAGGATGCTCAACCACTGAGCCGCCCAGGCATCCCTAACTATGTAAATCTCAAAAAAAAAAAAAAGAAAAGAAAAATAATAAAAAATAAAAATTAAAAGTAAATGAAAACATGACAGTCCAAAACCTTTGGGATGCAGCAAAAGCAGTCCTAAGAGGGAAGTATATTGCTTAGAGGCCTACATCAAGAAACAACAAGTCTCAAGTATACAACCTAACCACACAACTAAAGGAGCAAGAAAAGAACAGCAAATAGAGCATAAAAGTAGCAGCAGGAGGAAATAATAAAGATTAAAGCAGAAATAAGTGGTATAGTAACAACAACAACAACAAAAAAACCCCAGTAAAACAGATCAATGAAACTAAGAGCTAGTTCTTCAGAAGAATTAATAAAATTGATAAATCCCTAGCCGGATGTATAAAAAAAAAAAAAGAAAGAAAGAAAAGAAAAGAAAAGGTCCAAATAAATGAAGTAACAAATGAAGGAGAGATCATAACCAACATCACAGAAATACAAGCAACTGTAAGAGAATATTATGATGTATATATAATTATGAATATTATGAATTTTATGCCCCAAACTGAGCCATCTGGTGAAATTGGATAAATTCATAGAAACATACAAACTACCAAAACTGAAACAAAAGAAATAGAAAATTTGAACAGATCCATAACCAGCAAAGAAATTGAGTCAGTAATCAAAAATCTCCCAACAACAAAAACTGTGGGCTGATAGCTCCCCAAGGGGAACTCTAACAGACATTTAAAGAAAAATTAATACCTATTCTCCTCAAACTGTTCCAAAAAAGCAGAAATGAAATGAAAACTTCCAGACTTCTTCTATGAGGCCAGCACTACTTTGATTCCAAAACCAGACAAATCCCACCAAAAAGCAAAAATCACAGACCAGTAACCCTGAACATGGATGCAAGTATTCTCAGTAAAATACTAATCTGATCCAACAGTATATTAAAAGGATTATTCACCATGACCAAGTGGGATTTATTCCTAGACTGCAATGGTGGTTTTATCCCACCACATGATATACCCCACTACTGAAAGGAAGAATAAAAATCATATGATCCTCTCAATAGATGCAGGAAAAGCCATTTGACAAAATAGAGCATCCTTCCTTGATGAAAACCCTCAATAATGTAAGGGTAGGGAGCACATATACATCGTAAAGGCCATATACAAAGGATTCATAGCTAATATTATCCTTAAAGGGAGATATTTCCCCTACTGTCAGGAACAAGAGGATGTCCACTCTCACCATTACTACTATTTAACATATTACTGAAGTCCTAGACTCAGCAATCAGAAAACAAAAAGAAAATGCATCTCAACCAGCAAAGAGTAAGTCAAACTTTCACTATTTGCAGATGACGTGATACTCTTCGTAGAAAATCCAAAGACTCCACAAAAAATAAGTGCTGGAACTGATTCAGGAATTCAGCAAAGGCGCAGATATAAAATTAATGAACCGGAGTCAGTTGCATTTCTGTATACAAAGAATGAAGTGGGGCAGCCCAGGTGGCTCAGTGGTTTAGTGCCGCCTTCAGCCCAGGGAGTGATCCTGGAGACCCAGGGGGCTCCCTGCATTGAGCCTGCTTCTCCCTCTGCCTGTGCTTCTGCCTCTCTCTCTCTCTCTCTCGTTCTCTCTCTCACGAATAAATAATATCTTTAAAAATAACAACAAAAAAAAAAACACAAAAACAAAGAATGAAGCAGAAAAAAGAAAAAGGACCTGCTTCCATTTACAGCTGCACCAAAAACTGTAAGATAACTAGGAATACACCTAAGCAAGGAAGTAAAAGTTTTGTACACTGGGAATCTATGAAAGAAATGAAGATAGATAGAAAAAGCCAGAAGCACATCCATACTCATGGATTGGAAGAACAAATGTTAAAATGTCTAGGCTGTGCAAAGCAATCTACACATTCAATGCAATTCCTATCAAAATAATACCAGAATTTTTCATGGAGATAAAACAAACTATCTGTATGGCATCATCACAAAGGCCCAACTAGCTAAAGAAATTCTGAAAAAGAAAAACTGGAGGTATCACAATTCCTCAACCTCAAGACGTATGATAAAGCTGTGATCATCCAGACAGTATATGTTACTGGCACAAAAACAGACAGATCCTTAGAACAGAATGGAGAAGCCAGAAGTGTACCCTCAACTCTTCATCAACTAATCCTCACAAAACAGGAATGAATATCTAATGGAAAAAAGACAATCTCTTTAACCAGTGGTGTTGGGAAAATTGGACAGCCACATGCAGAAGAATGACACTGAATTACTTTCTTACACCACACACAAAAATAAACTCAAAATGGATGAGGGACCTCAGTGTGAGATAGGAGTCCATCAAAATCCCAATGCAGGCAAAATGCAGGCAGCAACCTCTTTGACATCGGCCCCAGGAATTCTTGCTCAACATGTCTCCAGAGGCCAAGAGAAACAAAAACAATAATGAACTATTAGGACTTTATCAAGATAAAAAGCTTCTGCTCAGCAAAGGAAGCAGTGACAAGGGACCCCTGGGTGGCTCAGTGGTTGGGCGTCTGCCTTTAGCTCAGGGCGTGATCCCGGCATCTGCGGATCGAATCCCACATTGGGCTCTCAGCGAGGAGCCTGCTTCTCTCTCTGCCTCTCTCTCTTATGAATAAATAGGTAAATCTTAAAAAAAAATAAAAATACTGTCTTTAAAAAGAAAAAAAAGGAAGCATTGACAAAACTAAAAGGCAGCCTTCAGAATGGGAGAAGATATTTGGAAATGAGATCAGATAAAGAGCTAATATCCAAGATTTATAAAGAACTCATCAAACTCAACACCCAAAAACAAATACTCTAGTCAACAAATGAACACTTTTCCATAGAAGACATTTGGCTACAGAAGACATTTGACTAACATGAAGAAATGCTCTGCATCACTTGCCATAAGAGAAAATCAAATCAAAACCACAATGAGATCCCACCTCACACCTGTCAGGATGGCTAAAATTACCAACTCAGGAAACAACAGGTGTTAGTAAGGATGTGGTGATTGGAGAACTCTCCTACAGGACTGCTGGGGCTGTAAACTGATTGCAGCCCACTGTGGAAGACAGTAATGAGGTTCTTCATAAAGTCAAAAATAGAATTACCCTAGCTTCAGCAATTATATTACTATGTTTTTACCCAAAGGATATAAAAATATTGATTCAAAGGGGAACATGCAAAAAAAAGGGGAACATGAAGCCCAATGTTTACTGCAACAATATCAACAATAGGTAACCTATAGAAAGACCAAAGTTGATGAACTGAAGAACGGAGAAAGATGAGGCATGGGCACACACATGCGCATGCGCATGTACATACACACACTCTCACATACTAGAATATTGCTCAGCCATCAGAAAGGACAAAATCTTGCTATCTGCCACAATGTAGATGGAACTAGAGTATTACACTAGGAAATTCAGTCAGTGAAAGAAAATTTAAGATAGAGAATCTCATTTTAGCAGGATTTCTTTATAAAAATAAATACCAGAATGAAATCTAAGTATGTTTCCAATGTGTCATTGACACCAATTAAGGAAAGCCACTTACAGATGTTGAGATATCAGTGAAATGTTGGTTTTGGCTCAGGTCATGATCTCAGCATCATGAGATCAACCCCCAGCCCAGTGCGGAGTCTGCTTGAAATATTATCTTACTCTGCCTATCTCCCTCCACTTGCCTGTGCAATCTCAAAATAAAAAAACAAAAAAACTAAGTGACAAGAGCCACTGGATGGCTGAGCCAGGAGTATGTGCCTTTGGTTCAGGGTGTGATCTCAGGGTCCTGGGATGCAGCCCTACATTAGACTCCCTGAACAGTCTACTTCTCCCTCTTTTTCTCTGCTCCTCCACCTGCTTGTGCTCTTTCTTGGTCAAATATATAAAATCTTTAAAAAACAAAATACGTGGCTTTCCTTAACTGCTAGGGTGATATTACTGCTATTGCTATTGTTATTTTTGAAAAGTCAGCATCAGGTGGGAATTAAATAAAGGATGAGCCTTTATGAATAGCTTATGTATAACCACCACTGGTAATGGTATCTTTAGAATACCATATAAATTTAGGATGCAAACTTTGGGTGGCATCAGTGGTTAAGCATCTGCTTTTGGCTCAGAGCATGATCTTAGGGTCTGGGGATCCAGTCCCACATTAGGCTCCTCACTGGGAGCCTGCTTCTCCCTCTGCCTATGTATCTCCCTCCTCTCTATTTCTGTGTCTGTCTTGAATAGCATCATTAAAAAAAAAAAAAGTGAAAATAACTTAAAAAAAAAAAAAGATGGGGCGCCTGGGTGGCTCAGTGGTTGAACATCTGCCTTCGGCTCAGGGCATGATCCTGGAGTCCCAGGATCAAGTCCCAAATCGGGCTCCCCACATGGAGCCTGCTTCTCCTCTGTCTGTCTCTGCTTCTCTCTCTGTGTCTCTCATGAATAATAAATAAAATCAAAAAAAAAAAAAAAAAAAAAAGAAAAGAAAACACAAATTCACTGAATTCCCCCCTTCTTTTTTTAAGATTTATTTATTCATGAGAGACAGAGAGAGAGCCAGAGACACAGGCAGAGGGAGAAGCAGGCTCTTCGCAGGATGAGCCCAATGCAGGAACCAATCCTGGAACCCTGGGACCACACCCTCAGCCAAAGGCAGACACTCTTACCGCTGAGCCACCCAGGGATCCCAAATTCACTGAATCCTAAAGTGCAATGTGACAAGAGGTATTACAAGTAGTGGTGGTAAATGTGTGTAAAGCAGTTAAGACAAACGTACCATCTTTCGAAATAGTGTCAATGAACTTTACTCATAGTCATGAACAGAAACATTATTAGTTGTGAATTTAAAAAAAAATTTTTTTTAATTTATTTATGATAGTCACAGAGAGAGAGAAAGAGAGAGAGAGAGGCAGAGACATAGGCAGAGGGAGAAGCAGGCTCCATGCACCAGGAGCCTGACGTGGGACTCGATCCCAGTTCTCCAGGATCGCGCCCTGGGCCAAAGGCAGGCGCTAAACCGCTGCGCCACCCAGGGATCCCCTAGTTGTGAATTCTAACAGAAATAGAAGCTGAATAGTGGATAATACCATACCACATAGTACTTTAATAACTGTAAAGTAACACGGCAATTTTTAGTACAAATGAAAATTTTCCTGCAAGGGAAGAATTACCACAAATCACTATTAATTAGAGAATTTTAAATGGCTTTGGAAATTAACTTTCTGCTACTGATTTGATGTTTCTTAATCCAATCTATAATCACAGAGTAAGTGCAGGCACTTGCATACAAATGCTTAATGATGCATCTTTGTGTTTGGTTTCACATTAGAACTTGAATGAAGTAAATCAAAGGTGGGTCATGAAAAGCTGCACGACTATCCTAGTACTGTCCCTGCCCCAAAGGGGAAGAATTTGTGATTGAAATTTAGTGAGACTGTTATAGGTAGAAGGTCTCAATTCTTTCACTGTATTAGGAGTATTTTCTGTTACATGGTGATTCCCAAATGGTAATATGTATATATAAAATCAGAAAATAAATACAGGACACAAATGCTGTATTTATAAGATACTCCCTTGGAGAATTAATAAAAATTTTCAGAGTACACACTGAGAATTGCAGACCCACCAATTGGTGTAGGATAACAGATGTATAAAACTTCAGAAAGTAATTTTTGTATACAGATGATATATCACAAGACTACACATTTATTTAATCTGATTATGTTATAGTAAGCTATCACTGTTTTTGTGACAAACTAAAACTGGGGTAGGGAGTTATGATTATGTTTATAAGTAATAAAGTTATGCTTGAAGATAATCTGATAAAGTGGAAAAGACAAAGAGGAAATAAGAGGGAGAAGACATCTAGGATGGTGGCAAAGATTATAGGTATGAAATGTTATACAAAGAAATAGGCCTACCCTGGCTAGGGTACATTGGAATAATAGAGCTGAACATGAACAATTTATTGTGCCTCTTGAGATACTTATATTGCTCTTACTCAAGTTTTAGAACAAATATATTAGATATCATGTCTATCACTTCACAGAACAGGGAAAGGTAAGAGGTATAATAATCTGTTCATGTTAGCTTTGTTAAGTTCAGGAAGCAAAGTGAAGTGCATATAGGAAAAAAATGTCAGTACCAAGCTAGCTAAAACCATGTGAAACATAAAATAAAGAGGGAGGCCTCTTTCTACTGAAAGACTTACTAAAAGTTAGAGTAATCAAGTCCATGGAGTCCTGCAAAAGAGAGAAGAATACACATCAACAACGAAGAGAATATTATGAAACAGAAGTATAGTGAACAGATTTTCAACAAAGGAACAAGTATTTAATGGAAGATGAATACCAACTCTGTAATGGTACTGTACCAGTAGAATCCACTCAATCCAATTGAGTGAGACTTGATTTTAAGTGTCACATGTTCTATAAGTAACGTCCTTACATGTCCACCAAAAAAGGATGATAGTTTAAACCAGGTTTTTAAGTTTCCCACCTTAAGTTCTTTACTGTTGTGTTAAAAGAAGTTCAAATCAGATCTACAGTCTTCAAACACACAAACTGTCGTTTTATTTATAACAAATGGAATCAGATTAAGACAGACAACAGTCTGAACCAAGAATTATTTGTTTTGTTCTATTTTTCTCAGTGTTAAAAATAATTACATAACACAGTGTCTTTTTTTTTTATGTGAATCAAGGTGAGAAAAGGAGGTAAAAGAAGCCTTGAAGCACCAAAATAGTTTTAAAATATAAGAAAAAAGCATACAAGAAAAAAGAGGGAGAAAAAGAGATATGTTTGCCTTTGTTAAGTTTTATTTGTCCAGGTCCAGAATGAAATTGTTTGTTAAATCATTCAGTCTATTCTAGCCTTATTAATGCTGGTGAGAAACTTTTGGGAAGAGGCACATAGGGCACTCACTTACAAACTAAGCTCAAAACATTGTTTCAGAGTCAGGCTATCAAAACTCTGAAGTGACAAATTGTAGATAGAAAACAAAGTTCAGGACTTAGGAAGGTCCAAGAGGCAGTGCATATAAAAAATCCTTTTGTACCTATTGTCATAATATGTCCTGCTGAGGATAGGGCTGGTGTAGCAAAGGGGTTAAAGAAGGAAAAGAGGCTGTAATACCTAAATCATTCTGTCTCACGCTATTTGGGTTCACTTTTAAGACAGAACTATGGTCTACAGAATATGTCAGGAAAATATTTTCACTATCTCTTTCTTCTTCAAACTCTTCTTCTTCTTGGCCCTCCTCAGACTTACTTCCTGAATTCCGGGCCTTTTTTGACTGCAGCTCTTCTTGAACAAGATTCTTACTTTTCATACCCAGATCAACTTCCTGCTGTTGCTGCTGCCTTCGCTTTTCCAATGCACGGCCTCTTGCCCGACTTCCTTTATGCTCAGGCTTCTCCAGCTACAATGATATATAGACAAGAAGAAAGTAGTTGTAGAACAGTGGTCTGACCTGAATTCCTGGCCCTGTCTATGACCCTTATCCTCACCTCCAAAAGCGTACGAATCCGCTCCAGGTCTGGAGACTGTCCAGCCTGCAGTAGCTGCCAGATCCTATGGTTTTCATCCAGAGTCACCTCAAGCAGATCCCCCTCCAACATGAGCTCCTCCAGTGGAACTCGGGTAGCCTCAGGCAGATCCAATACAGGGCCATTCAACTGTGACAAGAGTGAGGACAATACCTCCAGATCTGCAAAGTTTGGGGACAGTTTATTTAGACCTCATGGCTAGTCTTATCCCCCACATCTTGACAGAGCCAACAACCAAATCAGTCACGTTTGTGGTTTCTACTCAACAGCCTACCCAAGCCTAGACTGAAGTATCTTACCTGAGCCCTGCACATTGGCTATCTTTTCATGACTACTCGTACTGTCCACATTCGGCAGTAACCCTGGGACCTGCTAAGGAGAGTAAAACAGGCAGTGTCACAGGTAACAGAAAAACCAGGCCCTAATTATTCTGTACTAACTATGAACTATGGACTTTTACCTCCTGGAAAAGGAAGGTAACAGTAGCAGTCAGGGATCTGGATAGAATACAAAATGGGATACAGAACTTATATGAAGGGAGACCAAAATTACAGAGCTACAGCATAAATAGTACAGCGTAAAGACACACATGTAAGGGCAAGGGCTGAGTTGGGCAGCTAACCTTAGGCATATCTCTGCCACTTCCTTCTCGCAGTGCAGCACAGGCAGGGGTTGAATGATAGGGCTCCTGGAGTCTGGTTTCAGCCTGCAGTTGGTGGCGAAGCTCAGCCAGCTGTCCCAACAGAGTAGTCACATCCTTAGAAGCTAGAGCTTGCCTGGCACGGCCTTGCCAGACAATGGCCCTCTCTGTGAGGCACTGCAGTGCCTCACCCTCAGGTAGCCGCACAGGCAATCTCTGCAGGGCTACCAGCAGTGCAAGGATGGTCTCCAGACGTGGGCGTCGTGAGCGCATGCAGAGTGGACACAAAAATTTGGTGTCCCACTCCCACCAGGCCAACAGTGGTGATGAGGTAGGAGATGGCCTTGAAGAGCTGAGGATACGGGGTACTGACACACATTGCCCGTGGAACCAGTCCTGACAGAGGTCACACTGCAGAGTTCCCACCCCAGCTGGCACCTTCCCACAAACACAGATGGAGGTTGCAGAAGAAGCTGTGGTCGATGATGCCAGTGGACTGGGCTTGGCAGAATTGGTGCGACGCAGCTGCAGAATACCCTCCTTCTCCTTCTGTTCCCCCTCCTTGAAGGCCACAATCTGGTATGCCCAGGACAGAGGGAGAAGAGGTTAGGAGAGCATTCCATTTTCTTCTCTGGTGTCTTTAACAACTCACTCAAAAGCAGGAAAACTTAGATTAACAGATGCAGTATGACCAGGTCAGATATTCCTACTGTCACCAGACTCTTCTCCCCATCAATGCCCAAAATCCTTACCACAGAGCCTGGGTCCCTTAGGTCTTGCGCAGATAGTCCTAGCAACTCTGTATCTGTACAAGATCTGTACAAGCCCAACTCCTTCTCTATCCACCGGCGACGCTTGCTGCTATCTGAGCCAGCATGTGCACATGGGCAGAGTACCTGAAGCAAGCACACAGTGGGAGCATGACTAGGATTTCCTTTCCCTATCCCTCACCAGATCCCTCAATTCCCCATGGTCTCACAATATCCAGGGCGAGGCAGGGGAGGCTATCAATTACAGTTTTGGACCTTACCTCCAGAAGGGTGTAGCATGAATTCTTCTTGAGAAACATCCTGGAGGCCTTCTCCCTCCATGAATGTGCTGTCAGTACCTGTAACTCGAGTTGTCTCAGCTCCTCCAAACTAACAGGTAGGTCCCGGCCTACAGCTACCAGGCATTCCAAGTCATCCAAGCAGGGGTAGTGATCGCCATTCTGGAGCAGAGATAGGGGAAAGTAATTATGTCAATGACTATTATGTGCTGGTCAATACTGAGCTTCATGCTGCATAGTCATAAAGAAAATCACTTGACAATTTTTAAGAAAACAATAGGATATCAAATACTTTGTCCCAGAACTCCTACTTACTGGCTCAGAAAAAATATCCCTTTCCACATCAATTATTCTGTTGCTTTCTCTAGCCCACTTCCTTTGGGATAATATGATCAGGTCAACACCCATACCTGTGGTTTCCCTTCTCATTTTTTATCCTGATATCCTCACTCGCCACCTCTACTTACCAGTACTAGAAACTATTATTAAAAAGCCTAAAGCAGGGATCCCTGGGTGGCGCAGTGGTTTGGCGCCTGCCTTTGGCCCAAGGCACGATCCGGAGACCCGGGATCGAATCCCACGTCAGGCTCCCGGTGCATGGAGCCTGCTTCTCCCTCTGCCTATGTCTCTGCCTCTCTCTCTCTCTCTCTCTCTCTCTGTGACTATCATAAATAAATTAAAAAAAAAAAAAAAAAAAGCCTAAAGCAGAATTTCTTCCAGCTACATAGCTTCATTACAAAAAGTAGGGGGCAAATCCTTACTTGGATCTCATCCACATCAGCAATCCAAGCCCGTGCCTTAGCCAGAGCATCTTTGAGTGCTTGGATGTTAGGCAGGTGAACAGGGATATTTTCTGCCTCACGGATTATGGCTTCCAACGTAGCTGGTGGATGCTTCTGCCTAAAAACATTTGGAAAAAGGAATCCATCCTTAAATATATGCATATGTGTTGTTTTTGTCCTAAGTTTCACTACTGAAAGCATAAGCAACAAAAAGTTCAAAGCAGTAACAACAGAGCAATAATCCCTCAAGTCTTTATAGTTTAACAGATGCCTAACTTGAAGTCTGGTGCCAGGATCACCCACTGACCATCCTTAGGATCACCCTCATACTCTGAGAACTGGAGTTAAGGTACATATGGGAAAAGGCTAGGCCCCACCTGGCCTCCAGGCAGAAATGGGCCTTTTCTTCCCAGCGCTCTGCAATGGTCAGCAGCTCCTGAAGCTCAGCCCGGGCCTTGTCCACACAAGGGCTAGAGGCTATCTTGGTACCTGTAACCAAGAGCCCCTGCATGATGACCAGAGAGCCTCTTTGAGCTGAAGGAGCCAGTGCTTTCTTCACATCATCTAGCCATCGCGCCTGCTCCACCTGCTGTTGGAGCTGATGGGCTTCAGGCACATCTACACCCAGCTGCTGCCCCTTCTCCAATAAGGACCGCAAGAGCCCTACACTGGGGCGCAGTGAGGCCAGAGCTTCCCGGGCCTCAATTTGGTAGGCCTCCACCTGTTCCAGGATCTCCTGCAGACATATAGGATAAAGGATAGACTCTTTAGCCATCTAGATACACAACCACCTGCCCTTAATCTGTTTATGTTTTCTCTTAGGTGTTTACGCTTGTCTTCAATCATATAATATGACATGATCTACTTAATACCAACAAAACTCCTTTATCTGCCGTAATAACTCAACTTTTCCCTTAGTTATCTGAAATTTATCCTTTGAGGCCCACTTTAACACCATCTTATTCTTCTCAAAGGCTTCCTAAGACTCTAAATTATTAAAAAAACAAAAACAACAACAAAAAACAACTCTATCTCCTTCACATTTTCCAGTGCCAAAAGCCAGATAAGGTATGTAGCCCTATGTTCAGTATTTTTAATTATTTTTGCATGGAAAGATACCCGCTTTAAGTATACAAGCTTTAAGCTATACTGTTATGAAGCTATATACTATGAATATTATGATACAAATAGTACTGAATGACAATTCTATAAATTGTAAGAAAGGTGTATTATAAGAAATTACTTAGAACAATTAGGTTCCCTATCTTCCCTGCTACCTCAGATTTTGCTAATATCTGTTTTTAATAAGAATTTCCTCTTCACCTTGACATCCTCTATTTGATGCATGGCACAAGGAAGGCTACCCATCTGTTCAAGAAGTACCCGTAGCTCAGTCAGTGTCAGTGGAGAAGTCTGAATCCTGTAGGAGCCAGGGAAAAAAGAATCACTTCACTGAACCTGCTAAAGCCATAGTACAAGCATTTTGACTAACCCAACATCCTTACTTTTCTTCCATGTTACAGCAATACTTTTGAAGGTCATTTTCAAAATTAGAGACTATAAACCAATAAATTAGGACAAAAAAAAAACAAAAACAAAAATAAAACTTGGGGACATTTTGCATTTCAAAGTTTAAGAGAAATCTTAAGATATCAATGTGAAACAATACAAGCTTCTGGAAAAAAATGCACTTTCTAGATTACTATTAGATAAAATAACGAAATATATTTCTTTTAGGGAGAACAACAATGTGACATGACTACTGCAAAGCTTGTTTTCTATATTAATTAAGAGTTATAATAAAATCAAAATGGGGATGTCTGGATGCCTCAGTGGAGGTCTGCCTTCAGCTCAGGGCATAATCCCAGAGTTCCAGGATCAAATCCCTGCCTGTGGCCCTGCCTATCTATCTGTGTGTGTCTCTCTCATGAATAAATAAATAAAATCTTTTTAAAAATAATAATAATAAAGCTATATCTATCTACACAGCATGTAATTAATTTTGTGGAAATGTGATGCCTCAATACTTGAATGAAATTTGCTAACAAGTAGGACTGAAATATGATTCTACTACATCGGGGTTTTTTTTTTTTTTGCTTTTAAGATTTTATTTATTCATGAGAGACAGAGAGAGAGGCAGAGACACAGGCAGAGGGAGAAGCAGGCTCCATGCAGGGAGCCCGACACAGAACTTGATCCCGGGACTAGGATCATGCCCCGAGGCAAAGACAGGTGCCAAACCACTGAGCCACCCAGGGATTCCCTACATCTTCATTCTTATTATCACTGATGATTTAAGTATGCTTCTTCAACTAGGTTATGTAAGTAGGTTCTAGATACTAGTATGTTCATACATATAAATTTTAATTTTACTACATAGATTATTTATGTCCTATCAATATTTGTTGTCCATTTTCATGTACTACCAGCTCTTTTTGCCCTCTCCTAAAACGTACCTTGCCCCTTGACCACTGACCAGCCCCAGGACTTGGGAGACACAAGCCTCTGCTTCATGTATGCAGTTCCTCAATCGCTGTAGTAGCTCACTGTTAGGAAATCTCCTCTCACGAGCCTCAGACTCAAGTGCCCTTAGCTCTTCAAAGCCTGAAGATAGAGGTAAAGTTGCAAAAAGTATATAATATTAGGAAAAGTATTGGGGGGAGGCTTGGAGTGCTGGAAAAAACAAACAGAGCTTCCCCATGGATCCTTCCATTTCTCATCACTTACTGCGCTTCCGGCCATCCTCCACTTCCAAGGCCACTCGTACTTTGTTGGCCCAAGTATCAAAGGATTCAGCCCGAATCTTTAGCTTATGCAGCATGGCAGGAAGCTCATCCAAGGTGTACCGATACCTGGAGGAAGGCGGCAAGGAAAAGCACATCTGGCCCAGCTCTGTAACCTCCACTGTATCCTCCAAGTAGACCCCATGGCTCACCGCAGATACTGCCGACTACTCGAGCACTTGCAGAGGTCATTGATGTGGGAAAGGCAGACAAGGCCATCTGGGCAGTCATAGCAGGCCAGGGCTGATAGGAAGCATGTTGTCTTGCACTTGATGCACTGACGCTCATCATCTGGGAGCAGCTCAAAAGCCTCTCGTTCAGCCTCCGTGATGCCCTGGGGGTGTTCAACCCACATATACTGTAAAGATTAGGAGCAGGGTTGTGAACACCCCACCTCAGCCAACACTGAGCCCTGCTGTTGGCTTAACCTTGTAAGGGTAGCTGTAGAGAAATCGGAAGAAAAAAATATAAACACATACAGTTTCTGTCTTTCCACTTCAAAATGTATGAGTCAGAGATGAGGCACAGAATGACTACTCAATTTTTATCTGTCTCCCTTCCACACATCTGTTATTGAATCCCTAATTTGTACTGTCCACCACCCACCTTCTCCAAAAGAGCTTTTCGTAAACGTCGCTCCTCTTGCACCATAATGAACATCTCCTTGTGCACAGCCACAGCCAAATTTAGGTCCAACTTCTCTGGAAATGCAGCCATCTTGCAGATGAGCTCTTCATGGGAGAAAACACAGTAGCGCCGGAGCCGGCGGTAGTGTTCAATGCACTGGCGTCCAGCAGGTAACTGTAAGTAGTTCAAGACTGTGTATGGCCATCTGCAGCCCACAGTTTTTAGCTTCTCCAAAATGACCTCTGTCCACATTCTTTATCCCTTTCTATCTATAAGACTACCACACTCCAGACTCACCCAGTCAGCAGTGCAAAAGTTGACAGCCTCAGCAAAGTTGTAGCCTTGATTAAAGCCACTGTGGTAAGCACGAGGAAATGTGATGACAAATTCTCCTGCACACTGGTTTGTGCGGACAACCTGAAAAGAAAAGAGAAGGGAGTGCAAATCAGGAGTAATGATACAAAATGGATTCAAGAATGTCTTTGAATTTCGCTACAGATATGGGAAACCAGTGGAGAAAGACATAGGATCTATCTTCGTGTAAGTACATTTCACCAAAGAACATGAGAACATGAAGTTTAAATGTGTTATGTGAGACATCAGGGTGGTTTAGCTGGTTGAGCATCTAACTCTTGATATCAGCTCTGGTGTAGATATAAGTTATGAATTCTAGCCTTTAATTGCCTCTAAGATGCGCATGAAGACCACTTAAAAAACTATACGCAAAGAAAGGGAGAGAGAAAAATAATGTGTAATTCAAGAAGGAAATGGGGGGGGGGGGGAGGAAATGGAAATTGTCCATAAACATATGATAAAGATTCCTAAGTTCTTCAATAAATAAAGAAGTAAAGCTTAAAAAAATCAGGTTATGGGGCATCCCAGGTGGCTCAGCGGTTTAGCACCGCCTTCAGCCCAGGGCATAATCCTGGAGACCCGGGATCGAGTCCCACGTCCGGCTCCCTGCATGGAGCCTGCTTCATGGAATTCCAAAATCCCATTCCTCTACTAAAACAATGATTAAGGAAGCAGAAAGTATCAAAGTATTTTTTTTTTATTTTTTCTTTAAGTATCAAAGTATTTTTAAAACTCTGTAGGAAATCACAAACTACAAAAGTAGGGTACATTTAACAGTAACAAAACAAAACAAAAAACTTCTAAACTTTGATGAAAACACTCTGTGATGGTGTATCTTTCTGCCTACAATCCCTTTATCCAGTATCACCAGTGGTTACTGGAAAGAGTAGTTATTAAGATCCTGGTGCAACTTGCTAATGCCATGGAATACAGCTGGATCCTGTTTTCAAATAACTGAAGTGATCTGTTTTGAACTGACTGATCTCCCGAAAAAACTGGCTCAAGGACCTGCTTTTATTTCAACTCCCTCAGAGTTTATATACAACAGAAGTGAATTCCAAAACTCTGCTGGCTAAAAATACATAAACAAAAGTGGATTACCCACAACCCCCCATGGCAAAAAAGACATACAAAAAAGAAAATCTAAGAAAATGGCTGCAACAGAAAAGGCAGAGGATGGAATTATTTGGAAAGCTAAGTGTTCCGAAAAACTGCCATCTTTTTTTGAGAATTTATTATTAGTGCTAGGAAAAACTTAAGAAGACCTTACCTCCATTATCTTGTTGACTTTCAGGGTCCACACAAGCAGAAGCTGAAGCTAAAGCAGTTTTAATCAGCTTTACAAAGCAGTGAAAGCAGGCCAAAACAAAGCCAATCCAGAAAGAGTAGGAAGCTATTTTTTTTTTTTTATTACTTTTTGGTTTAAGGAAAGCTCCACAGCAACAGAACAAAAGAAGAACTATACACTTAACAAGACTACCTGAAATCAAGAAAAGCTGCACAGTATCATTAATCACTAGGGAAATGCACATTGTACAGCACTTCTCACCACTATGACATCCATAAAAAATTTTTAAAAACAAGAAAATAAAAATGTTAGCAAGGGAATTAAAAGAGGGAAACATTTGGTGGAATGTAAATTAATGCTGGCATTGTGGAAAACAGTACTGAAGTGCCACAGAGTATTCAAAAATAATGGTTGAACACGTCCCAAATTTTAGAAAAGAATTTATACATTCAAGGAAGATAAAATCAAGTATAATCAAACTGTCAAAAGGTGAAAAAAAAAGAAGGAATCTTGAGGGCCCTAACACAGAAACAGTTTATCATATATAACAGTAAGATTGCTAGATTTCTCAGAAATCATGGATGACAGAGAGAATGGGAAAACACACTAAAGGGATGAGAGAAAAAAAAGAAAAAATTAAAACATTTCTAGATCATCAAATGAGTATGTCTGTCTCCAGTACACGTTTGTCCTATAAGAACTATATGACGTGAAAGGACATTCCAGTACTCTACCATGGACCTCTACTGTCAAATAGAAAAACCAGTATTGAATTTTTTGTTTAGGACACCTATTTTCTTCACAACTGAAAAGTACACACAACAATAAACATAAAACTATCTTCATTAAATAATACATAAAGATGTACTTTGTAATAACAATACAAAGGAAGAGAGATACAGCTACATAAGAACAAAAGTTTTTTTTTTAACTTACTTTTGAAACTTGGTATTAATTCAAATTACAGATATAAATTAAAACCATAACTGTAATCATCAAAGTAACATTACGAAAATAACTTAAACAGTGAAGAAAAGTATGAAACCAGTACACTGGAATAAACCAATACATCAACAGAGAAGAAAGTAAGAGAAGAATTGAGTATCAAAAAACATATGACACAGAGAAAACTACAAATTGGCAGAAATAAGTCCTTTCCTATTGTTGATTACAAATAATTTTTTTTTTATTTTACAAATAATTTTAAAGTCAAACTGTTAGAAATAAATACTAGTGGAATGAAGAGAAAACACGTTGCAACTCTATACTGTGTATAAGAAACTCCCCCAGATGTAATGACACAGAGCCTGAAAGTGAAACAACAGAAAACTTTATTCCATGCATGACAGAGAGCAACAGAGAGCAAGTAACTTTTTAATAAACAGGACACAGACTTGAGTAAAAAAATGAGATGAAGATTACATATCGATAAAGAGGTCAATTCAGCTAAATGAAATACATCAGCAAAAAGGGACAGAGAATGAGTAAAACCAAAACCTACTTCTTTGAAATGATTAACAGCACTGACAAACCTTTAGGTACAGCAATATAAAACAGAAGACTCAAATTATAAATGAAAGTAGAGATGTTAAGTACCAAATTCAGAGGAAAAACAAAAACAAAAACAAACAAAAAAAATCAGAGAAAAAAAAGAGAAACAAGACAATACTATAAACTGTGAACTAGAAAAATAACCTAGGTAAATAGACAAATTTTAGTCTTATTTAGGACTTAAGTAAGTATGAAAGTGTATGCTGAATATATATGAGAAAGAAAAAAACAGTAAGCCAAGAATCATGAAGTAAGCTAGACAGCTGTGTGAATTTGTTATACATCAACATACATGTATTTTTGGAAGATTTTATTTACTTATTCATGAGAGACACAGAGACTGGCAGAGGGAGAGGCAGAGACAGGAGAAACAGGCTCCCTGCAAGCAGCTGATATGGGACTCAATCCTGGGACTCCAAGATCATGCCCTGAGCTGAAGGTAGATGTTCAACTGCTAAGCCACCCAGGGATCCCAATATTTATATTTTTTAATGGAACACCAGTGATGTTGAGAAAGAAAGAAAAAAATGCAAATGAGACTTTTTAAAATGTGAGTAAAGCAAAGGAAGCCTTGGAAATGCCAAAATCATTTTATGAAAACAGAAAAACTGAAATGGACAAGAGTCATAAAAAAAAATTGTGTAGATGTTAATCTGGACCTTATAAAAGTACAGATGAGAAAATTACAAAGTAGTGCAAAGACAGTGTACTACTTTATCTTCTATAAATTGGTGCTTGCTTCCTATTTTTAGCAAAACTGTTGATTAAATCAATCTTGTAAATTTCCAAATCTGGTACCACTCTTCAATCCAAATTTAAGCTTCTAAAATTAGAATCTATACCCACTGACATTAACAAAAACAAAAACAAAACAACAATCCTAGACTAGGAGGAACATTAAAGTTCAAAATCCAGCTTTCAACTTTGGTGTTATTTGAATAACCATATGATCTCTCTTCTCTTCCTCTTAAGGATACACTTAGTTGTCTATAAAGGATAGCAGTATTACAGCAGTACAGAAAAATAAATAGACATATAAGGGTAGACCTAGTTTCCAAATCAAAATGCATGTAAGTTTATTTCCTCCAAAACTAGTGCTTCCTCATTTCCTTCCCACCCTAGCTAGCACAGGCATTAAATCTGTTTTGTCCTTTGTCTCCAGGTACTCACCGGTACACCATGGGACATGAGGGTGTTGGGATTCATGAGGGTGACAAGCTGATGGAGCAGGTCAGGCTGACTATCAAATAGCTCAGGTGTTAGCCTCTTCATCACCTCCTCCAACTGCTCTGCTGCCAATGAGGGTACCCCATACCAGGTTTTTGGCTCACCCCTGCTTAGGTAAAGAATAAATATATAAAGTTTGCACATATCCTTGCACAGAAGTAGTGTTAATATCCCAGCCATTTGGGCCCCACTCACCAGTGAAGATAATTAATAGAGTAACTCCAGTGATCCTCAATATGCCAACAAAATGCTGAGAATACCATGCCCACATAGAGCCAAGGAACCTTCATGCCTGAGATGTCTGCATTGATGTGGCACAGAACAGACTGATCCAGCACTGGCATTACATTCAGATTCCAACCACTGGTTGCATATTCCTGTTAGGTCCAGATTTACCAGATTAAGTAGCAAGTAGGATGGGGTAAATTTAAAGACAAATTAAGCTAGACACATAAGACAAAATGTTCTAAGGGGATGGTATTTGCTTTCATTTAGGAGTAAAGACTTAAGAGATGCCTAGGGTGGCTCAGTGGCTGAGCAACTGCCTTGGCTCAGGTCATGATCCTGTGGTCCTGGGATCAAGTCCTGCATCAGGATCCCTGCAGGGAGCCTGCTTCTCCCTCTTTCTGTATCTGTGTCTCTCATGAAAAAATAAATAAAAATCTTTTAAAAAAAGAAAATAGTTATGGTACTTCAGAAAGTATGTGTTGTTTATGAATGCAATTATTTCTTTTGGGGAGAGAGAGAGCACCGTAACTCAAACTGTTTATATATAATCCAGATTAAGATTCATCTATCCTGAAAGTAACAAATACTCTTCATAGGTTTTCTGTGAAGTCACTTTATCTATCTTGAGTTAATTGCTATGCACTAGGTTTAGCAATCCTTAAGTAATTTACATCTTCTAAATATCATAACCACATTTTTCTCTTAAGTGTCCCTGTATTATGATCCAAAGAAAACAAAAAATGTTATGCTCCAAATTTTGCCCATACCTTAGCTATACTATTTTCCATAGGATATTTCAGACTGTCCATCACTTCCAAAGTACTCAACTTACTTATTATACTACTTATACTACCTCATCTCTTTTCTCTTGTGGTTTTCTGAATCTTATTAATGCACTTATTGGAAGTATCAACAATCATTGGCGACAAAAAGACATCTCTGAATGTCAAAGTAGGAAACTCTAAAGGCCCATCTTTATACAAATATCTCTTCAAGAGAGTAGCAAAAATTGTAAGATTCATCTTTATGAAAACTCAGAATATTCAAAGATCTACTGCAACCAAAAGACAACTCAATCATGAAAAAATAATTAAACATAGTAAAGCTCCATGATTTTTTAACTTACCCTTGTGCATCCCCCACCCCATGGCTGTGATAATCTTGAAGACAGCAGCCTATACGGTCATGTGGGTTTCTTACTCCAGAGGAACATAATGTATCTTGTTCCCAAAAGGTTTTGATCAGTCAGGACCACAGCAAAGAGCTGACGCAAAAGGCTTATCTTTACTCTGCCTAACTCAGAACTATCTGAGTTCAAACAGGTATGAACGGGCACCCAAATGCCTCAGAAGTTGAGTGTCTGCCTTCAGCTCAAGTCGTGATCCCAAGGTCTGGGATCGAGTCCTGCATCGGGGTCTCTATGTGGAGCCTGCTTCTTCCTCTGCCTGTGTCTTTGCTTCTCTCTCTCATGAATAAATAAATAAAATCTTTAAAAAAAAAAGTATAAAGAATGTTTTTATGTTTTTTGAAAATACTAATAGACAAATTAACCAACAATCCTTCTTAGAGCAAAAGATAGCAGGTGCATAAAAAACAGACATGTAAAAAGCCTGTGTGAAAAAGCTGAGACTGAGATGCTTTAGGGATTAAGAGACTTTAAAAGCTTCCATGTATTCCAAAGCACCTAAAAGGTTAAGGTATCTACACTAGGGAACAATGTCAGAGAAGGTACCTAGATTTTCATCTCTGCCTACTCATCAAGCTCTATGTAAACAGAAAATAAAGAGATATAGGAAGAGTTGTAAATGGCCTAAGTACTAAAAAGCTATACACAGAGCCAATGTGGAAAGAATGGAAAAATATTCAGAGACAATGTAATAAAAAATATTATTGGTGCAAAAATACTACTCCAAGAAGCAACAATGGATGAGGTGTTAGGAATTTCAACACAAAGCTATGACATTTCCCACCAATATTATAATTTTAGCAGTAAAACTGAAAAGGGTGAAAAACCTCTAAAGATAAAAATACTGAATATACTTTCTAGCCTTAGCTCATCCACTGCAAGAGGAGGAATCTAAACAAACATCCCTGAACTCTTATCATTATAGGGGTTTGGGTCAGAATTCATAATTACTTGAAAATGCCAAGCTAAAAATTTATTAGTCATGTAGTGTCCTTAGGCATTTATTAAAACCACAGAACTATTTTTTAGTGGGACATATTTTTATTTTAATTTTTTAAAAATTTTTAAAATTTATTTATTCATGAGACACACAGAGAGAGAGAGACAGAGGGAGAATGAGAGAGAGAGGCAGAGGGAGAAGCAGACTCCCCGCTGAGCTGCCCAAGTGGGACATATTTTTAATCTGTTTTATAAGAACTTAAATATATATTATATAGGGATCCCTGGGTGGTGCAGCGGTTTGGCACCTGCCCTTGGCCCAGGGCGCGATCCTGAAGACCCGGGATCGAATCCCACATTGGGCTCCCAGTGCATGGAGCCTGCTTCTCCCTCTGCCTGTGTCTCTGCCTCCCTCCCTCTCTCTCTCTCTCTCTCTGTGTTACTATCATAAATAAATAAAATAAATATATATATGTTATATACATAATATATACTTGTATAAATATGATACATAAGTCATGGAAACGAGCTCATAATAAAAGGCACATCATACGACATCTGAGTGAAATGAGATAACATCAAATTACAGAAAAAGAACTTGGTAAGATTATATAGATAGTATTAATTGACAAATACAGACTATAAAGTCAATACATTAAAAAAAGTAAAAAATTTCTACGGCAGCCGGGTGGCTCAGTAGTTTAGCGCCGCCTTCAGCCCAGGGCCTGACCCTGGTGACCCTGGATCGAGTCCCACATCGGGCTCCTTGCATGGAGCCTGCTTCTCCCTCTGCCTGTGTCTCTGCAACTCTCTCTCTCTCTGTGTCTCTCATGAATGAATAAATAAAATCTTTAAAGACAATAAAAAATAAAACAAATTTCTAAAAGAAGCATCAGCTCCTAATACTAACTAGGAAAATCTGAGAAATAATCACATTCTAAAAATAGAAAATATGTTGAAATCCACAATTCAGGGGCAACTGGGTGGCTCAGTCAGTTAAGCGTCTGCCTTCAGCTCAGGTCATGATCCCAGGGTCCTGGGACACAATGCCACATCACAGGCTCCCTGCTCCGTGGGAAGTCTGCTTCTCCAATCCTCTCCTTCTGAAGCTCCCCTGCTCATGCTTTTTTTTTTTCTAAATAAAATCAGAAAGAAAGAAAGAAAGAAAGAAAGAAAGAAAGAAAGAAAGAGAGAGAGAGAGAGAGAGAGAGAGAGAGAGAGAGAGAAAGAAAGAAAGAAAGAAAGAAAGAAAGAAAGAAAGAAAGAAAGAAAGAGAGAGAGAGAAAAAGAAAGAAATCCACAATTTAGAGTAGTTTTATAAAAATTAGCTAATGTGGGAGTGCCTGCGTGGCTCAGTCAGTTAAATGTGATTCCTTGAGGTCACTTGCTCTCTGCTCCTCCCCCTCCTCATGCTCTCTCTTCTGCAGACTCTCTTTCCCTCGAGTAAATAATACTAAAAAGAATTAGCTACTCCAAAAACGGATTCATTTTTAAATTATTTAAAGCAAGTTACCGGAAGGCTATAGGAAGAAAAAAAAATACGTGTGAAAGCACGTAAAGAATCATCAAGTTAGGGGAGCCCGGGTGGCTCAGCAGTTTAGCGCCGCCTTCAGTCCAGGTGTGATCCTGGAGACCTGGGATCAAGTCCCATGTCAAGCTTCCTGTATGGAGCCTACTTCTCTTCTCCCTCTGCCTGTGTCTCTGCCTCTCTCTCTCTCTCTCTCTCTCTCTCATGAATTAAAAATAAATAAATAAAACCGCTTAAAAAAATCATAAAGTTAAAATAAGATGATGAAAAAAAGAAGATTCAGCCTATGGAATTTTATGATAGAAACACTGGAGAAGACATTATGGCAGTAGTGCTGATAGCTAGAATTGATGAAAGGTGAAATCTCAGGTTTGAGAAACACCATGAATTCCTGGGATTTTAAACTAAAAAGTCCCATCTTCTGCAATGAGGAAAATTGCAGTAAGCCAAAACAAAGACATACTTACAACAGCCAGAGAAGAAAAATAAATGAAACTACTTATAAATCAATGTTAAGATTAATAGTTGATGTCTCAAAAAGTCAGCAATCCAAAAATATTTTAATGCATTGTGAAGAAAGTAACTCCCTACACCAGATCTGCACACACCAAGAGAAATGAAATAACTTTTTAAGAATGAAGCAAAGAAATATTTCTTTGACAAAAAAAATTAACAAATGCTTCTTACAAAATTACAAGAACTTATTTCAGACAAAAAGGAAAGCAAACTTTGAAAAAAAATCTGAGTTTCAAAAGAAACTGTACACCAAAATGAAAAAGTATACACGTGTATAGGTGTATATTAAACTTGATAATATAAAATAATCAAAATCTATCAATTTTACAGAGCCAAAAAAACTTCAACAAAAAACAAAAATAAAAATTTTACAAATGTTAGAAGGAAAGTGAACAGAATAGTGGTAATTTTATATCACTTTCATGGGGCAAAATTCCAATAAATTTAACATTAAGTTCCATTTAAAATAAAGTATTAAGCAAAACATATACACATATGCACACACAGATACATTCCTATGTTCACGATTCACAAAAACCCATCAAAAATAGAGTAAGAAGAAAAAAAATAGAGTAAGAAAATTAGTCAAGAAAAAATGAAAACCTAAAAGGTACAAATACCGAGTTCTAAGGCAGTAAAGATGGCTACAAAATATCAATAATAAAATAGAAAACTGCAGTAAACAGATAAAAACTCTTCATGTGCATTTTAAAAAGTTTATATAAGTTATAAGTTATAAGAAACAAGCATAAAGTCTCAGCAAACTAGGCCACAAAAAAGATATATACCAAGTAAAAACTCAATCTAGGATCCAAGATAAACTAACATGTAAGGGATTCAGTGCCAGAAAAGACACCATGGTCCATTGACCCGATTTATAAAAATCACAAAATTAGTAACAGCACAAGCAAATTAGTAACAGTACAAGCCCATCCTGGAAACAACACTGCCATTATGAAAACACTGCAAGTATTTAGATATCTATACATATATACGCAGTTACACATGTAAGCAAAACACATGCACTATTTAAGTACCTGGAGGCTTTTAACAGTTTGTAGACAACATAAATTGTAGTGATGATATAATCTCAGTGGAATATTTTACAACAGTAAAAAACCAGATAAGTTCAATCTTTAAGCAATAATGTTGCTACTAACAGTAACTTCAAAAAGCAAGTGAGAAGTATGGACAAAATAACATTTACAAAGCTCAAAAATTGGGTTAAAATGCTTTTTTAAAAAATACACTCATATATAAACACTAAAATATTAGAAGAAAAGCATAACAAAATATTTATCTGTCTCCTTTTATGGCTACTGAAGTAAGGCAGGGAACTGTGACCGGTGGAGAAGCATGGAATGAGATGTAATTACACTATAAAACATCATTTATTAGGTTCAAATGTGGGTTCAAGGACATTATTTAATATCATGTTTAAATAAGTTGTAAAGAAACTACATATACTGTTATTTAGTATCATGATCAAATCATTTCCAATTTCCAAAAAGTCATTCAAAGAACACCAAGATGTCAATAAAGGAAATTTTCCTTGTTCCTTAGTTAATAGTATAATACATTTACATACGAATCTCATCTATTTTAAAACCCGTCTGTTCAAGTGCTCCTATATATGTACGTGTTGTCTGTGTGTATTCTCATACATAAATATATTAAGTCAACATTAAGTACCTAAGAGCTAACCAAGTCTTCCTGAAAATTTCTTCCTTCTTAAATTGATGCTTTTGCTATCTGGATCAACTGCTCCAAAGGGCTCTACATGTAGATCAAGGTACATATACATCTTGGCTCTGGGCAATTTGGTGAAGCAACAATCAGAAAAGGAGTAACTACTGAATAATATATGAACTGCATTTTTTTAACTTACCAAGTTTTGCTTCACCCATATTGTTTGGTTGTCCAGAAAAGATTTCTAAAGTAATCAGTCAAATTTTCAGACATATAAATTGGCCTGATTATACACAAGATCACGTTGGATAAAACTAGTAGTTTTTGTATTGCTCCATGTGTTCCACATGATGAACAAATAAAAAAGTCATTGAGGGGATTTCCCAATATTTTCTTCCAAATTTATTCATAAAAAAGAATAAATTAGTCATAGCATTTATGACTGGCTATGCAGTCATAAATGCTATGCTATTAGTCATAGCATTTTTCTGGTTATGCAGATAACCAAAGATGTTAAACTTTACTTTCAGAAAAATAGTTAAGGGCCCCTATGGCTCCTAATTGATAAACCCAAGGTTTCATACTATTCCTTGTGCAATTCTGCCATCACAAATTCAGAAATAGTAACAGTAATGGCAGTTATTCAAGTTCTGGATTACCGGCAGATGGACCAACACCAGTAACCCGATCTCTCTATTCCTATCATGTGAAAACAGCAGGATGCAGCAGGACTCATGAGAACTGACAGTTTCACACGCTAAACGGACTTTCCCTATCTGTGTTGTTAATATGTGTTACAAATCACATTACCTCTTCCTCAGGGGACAGGATACCTTGGCTATTGCTGACAGGAAACCCACTGCCAAATTCTTTGGAATGAATGTCTGCTCCATACTCAACTGTCACATCCTCCTCAATGCTGCTCACCAGTCTCCAGAATTCCTTCTCCACAAGTTCTGTAGGCACCATCTATTACAAAAGATGTAAAAGATGACACATTATTTCCCATGTCTCTATTACCTGTAAGACTATCTGACACTGATCCCTATTTCCCTACTCAACAATCACATACATGCACAGGCATGCTGAAGTAGTCAGCCTTGAAGGAATCAGCCATTTCACCAAAGCTCTGCAAAGTGTACTCCTGGGTAGCCTGCTCAAAGCCAAAAGCTTCAGGGGGCCTCTTGCACTCCTAAAAAAGAAAGTATTCACATTATATGTATTATATGCTTTCCTGTCTGTTTTAAGTTTGTACAATCTTAAACTACTATGTCCAACCATTTTTAATACCTCAATCAAAACCATACAGAAGTAATAAGTTAGAAAATGGCAGGCAGTAATACCTATTTCCCTTAAAACAAGGAGGCTAGATTTCTTTAAATTACCAAGACCTAAATTTAAAATATTTGTATTGGGCAGCCCTGGTGGCTAAGCAGTTTAGCGCCGGCCTTCAGCCCGGGGTGTGATCCTGGAGACCCAGGATCTAGTCCCACGTCAGGCTCCCTGCATGGACCCTGCTTCTCCCTCTGCCTGTGTCTCTGCCTCTCTCTCTCTCATTAAAAAATGAATAAAATATTTTTTAAAAATTGTTTAAAAATATAATAAATAAATGAAATATTTGTATTCAACAAGCATACCGCCATGATACACTTTGGGCATCTCCAGACCCCTCTAGGGATTTCAGGAAGAGGTGGTATTAGGCAGAAGATGTGGTAGGTATCATCACAGCCATCACACAGAAGTAGTTTATCATCTTCATCCCCTCGGGAGCATATTCGACAAACATACAAGTCAATCTATTAGGAAAAATAAAATAAAATAAAAATTATCAGCTGCCTACCCAGGATACCTTACCAAGACAACATCTATTTTGAATAGCTATCACCAATCAACAACTATTTTATGCTGTATTCATGAGTTACTATTTGGTGGAATATATGACAACACTAAAACAATTAAGAGATAATATAACACATCAAGAAATGAACCATGATTAAGTTGCTTAGAGAACAATCAACTAGATTTTTTATGTAAGATTTGACGGTTCAAACCAAGTCATGAGGTACAAACTGGTTATAGATCACTGAGAAAACTACATATTGTTTATAATAACACATACTCAACTCAGGTTGAACAGCCACCTGAAAAAATACCCAGTAACATCTGATAATCTGACATAAAGTTCAACAAGTGTCCATTTTCACTCTAAAATGTGTCTTTAGGGCAGCCCCAGTGGTGCAGCGGTTTAGTGCCGCCTGCAGCCCGGGGTGTGATCCTGGAGACCTGGGACTGAGCCCGCGTCAGGCTTCCTGCATGAGCCTGCTTCTCCCTCTGCCTGTGTCTCTGCCTCTCTCTCTCTGTGTGTCTCTATGAATAAATAAATAAAATCTTTAAAAAAAGAGTTTCATGCCAAAAAATGCTTCTAAAAAAAAATGTGTCTTTAATTAGCATAATAAATTGATCACCAAAGCACTATGCCGTAAGAATAAAACACTAGGGGGTTAAGGTCAAACAACTTGGATACTTAGGTAACACTGAAATAATCTAGTATTACTGGTTATTTTCTTGTTTTTTGGGTTTTTTTGTTGTTGTTGTTTTGTTTTGTTTTTTTTAGTATTACCAGTTTAAAAAGAAAATACACCAAGACATTTTTTTAGCAGGATGAATATTAGAAAAACCACTTAACCTGAGAACAGGCTATACTGGAAAATGAAGAACTAAAACAATCACTAAAAAAAGGTAACAGAGTAGCAGAAAATATATGATGTCTATATGGAGCCAGAGAAAGATACATAGATATAAATTTTCATCTTGATATGAGACATGCACATATGAAATATAAACATATATATAAATGTATCTACACGTACATAGGCATGTGTGGCAATGACCTTTAGTCACAGCATTTTCAAACCTTTCACATATACAATAGAAATTCCTATATACCTTTCCTAATAGCATGTCCTTTAACAATAGTATTATTCAATAAGTCCGCAAACTGGAAACTACCAAAAATTCCATAAAAAATAAAAGAGACTAAGAAAGGCATAGTGAAGCTGTATTTTTAAGAACTGTACTTAACAAACAAATACGATGAAAACTTAAGACAATACGAATGACTCTCTAAAGTGTAACAATGAATTGAACAAGGAAGCCAAAACAAGATTATATATATTAATACTACTTATTTTAAAAGTACAGAAATAGGGCAGCCCCGGTGGCTTAGCAGTTTAGCACCGCCTTTAGCCCAGGGCATGATCCCAGAGACCCAGGATCAAGTCCCACGTTGGGCTCCCTGCATGGAGCCTGCTTCTCCCTCAGCCTGTGTCTCTGCCTCTCTCTCTCTCTCTGTCTCTGTCTCTATGAATAAATAAATAAAATTAAAAAAAAAAATCTTAACAACAAAAAAAATACAGAAATAAGCAAAGCTATTTTTTGGGAAAAATAGTATTTGTGTATGCATACTATATCCTAAAAAGGGGCACAATGCTAGGTAACAAACAACCAGATATGAGGGTAACAAGAAAGTCCTAAATGACTTCCACATTTCACATTTGGATTACAAGATTCTGCTACACTCCCTAACATGAGAAAGACAGGGTCAACTTGGAAGGTGATGGTAATATAGATAATTCCTAACTGATCGGAAAGACAAAAGAGAAATGCAGTAGCTGGAGTTCAAAATAGAGAAATCTACTCAAAGATAAAATATTTAGGAACATGAGTATATACAGAGTAGAAAGGGTATATAAATATATATATATATATATATATATATATAAAATATATAAAGTAAAACTTGCTAGAAAAGGACAATCAAGGAACATAATTTACCATTTTACCAACATACAGACTCCAGAATATTCAAATGATTGTAAAAATCTCTTGTAAAGCAGTACAAAACGGGGAAAAGATGACTCACATACATGAAAGGGTTAAATAAGGCAGCATCACAGAAGAGAGACATGCTATATAAAATGTGGTATTTCTGAAGTATTGCCAAAAACAAAGCTTTCATGTTATGTCCTACCATATGAAAGTGTAGAAGTTCAGAAAACACTATTGCTTTTGAAAAAGATTCAATAGTTTTGTAGAAATTTGATTTTAAAACTGGAAGATAAAGATTTCCCCCCTAACTGTAATACCTTCACATGTTTATTTTTCTTCCTAACCATTCGTCTCTTTATATATGAAGGATCCAGAAGTATATGGAAGGGAGGAAAAAGGTGGCATAACATAACTTCAACTTCCCTCTAGCTCGGTTAGTTCCAAACAGTGTTAGAAAATACAGTCCTGAGGCACCTGGGTGGTTTAGCGAGTCCCTGCAGGGAGCCTGTTTCTCACTCTGTGTCTCTAATGAATGAATAAATGAAATCTTAAAAAAAAAAAAAAATCATGGGGATCCCTGGGTGGCTCAGCAGTTTATTAGCATTTGTCTTTGGCCCAGGGCACGATCCTGGAGTCCTGGAATCAAGAGCCTGGTTCTCCCTCCTCCTGTGTCTCTGCCTCTCTCTCTCTCTCTCTGTGTCTATCATGAATAAATAAATCTTTAAAAAGAAAGAAAGAAGGAAAGAGAGAGAGAGAGGGAGAAAGAAAGAAAGAAAAGAAAGAGAAAGAAAGAAAGAAAGAAAGAAAGAAAGAAAGAAAGAAAGAAAGAAAGAAAGAAAGAAAGAAAGAAAGAAAGAAAGAAAGAAAGAGAGAGAGATAGAGATAAATCACAATCCTTACAAACTGTGCACTACTGTGAGTCCTCAGTTGCATAGTCATCTTGGTGCAGGGCTCTACGCTGTGACTCAAGTCCTTTCTGGGCAATGAGGACATCACTCTCTCATCCTCTCTTGGTTCCTCTTTCATCAGAACAGCTCGGGGGCACAAAACCCCTTCTTTATCTAGGGCAGTCAGAAACAAATCTGAAAACAAATCAATTCTCCTATCAAAGTAACAAACCATCTCTTCCACTTTTGTACTTTAACCCACACAGTGCCTCTTGGCCTATCAGATTTCACCTTTCTTCCGTAAAGTCTTATCCTTGGCCATGAGCCCTAAGCCCATCATCTTGGGACCAGCCCCGTAGATCTGTAGCTTTTTCAGCTCTGGATTCTTTTCAATGTCTTCTTCTGTAGGTTCTGGCTATTAAAACAAGGTTCAAAGACATAAGTGACTTACACACATATACATATATTTTAGGCAAGATCTAAATTTGCATTGTTTGTGAAATATCTTGGAATATAATTCAAAAGACATCACAATGAATAAAGTCAATCAAATGGCTTTACTTATTTTTAACTACTTATTAACAATATATTTCAACCTGTGCATAAGATGTGGCCTGACAGGAGTAAAGAAACAAGCCTTCGCGTGGGAGAGGAAGGTCGCGAGTAGGGCCTCTTGCTGCTCAGGAAATGTCTTCCCTTTCAGAATATGCCTTGCGCATGACGCGTCTGAGCGCCCGGCTGTTCGGTGAAATTGCCAGGCCTACTGACTCCAAATCAATGAAAGTGGTGAAACTGTTTAGTGAGCAGCCTTTGGCCAAGAGGAAGGAGACTTATGACTGGTATCCAAATCACAACACTTATTTGCACTCATGGGGACACTACGTTTCCTTGGCCTCTATAGAGATGAGCATCAGGACTTCAAGGATGAGGAGCTGCGTCTCAAGAAGCTTCGTGGCAAAGGAAAACCTAGGAAAGGAGAAGGGAAAAGAGCCACAAAAAAGAAATAGTGCTGGTCCATCAGAAGAGAAAAGTTCTTCCTCAGCAGCTGACCACAGAAGAAGGTATATTTATCTTTCTACTTGCTGAAGGAGTGTGAGCTTCCGAGACTGAAGAGTATTTGGAGGAACACGATGACTTCTGTGTTGAAGTCCAATTCAGTAGAGTTGTAACTGGTTTCTTGGACACTTTCTAATTCTGCAAAGTTATTCTGGCTTTGGTTTTATACTGTGAGGTTTACCTCTTTCTCTGGAGAAATGAATGCATAGGTGGTTGAAGACAGACTCATTTGGGATGGGAATGGAAGGTTGGGATCATGGGAGGAGGCTCGTTAAATGAGCATCATTTCATCTCCCCAGGATCCCATTACACCAGCCCTTACCTCTGCCATCCCTCTGGCCCTTCAACTACTGTCTCCACTACCAAGCTCACAAAGTTTCTGAACCGTCCACGTCTCCTTGGAGAGTAGTATCTACTGAGCTAGATTTGGGGGAAAGGCTGTACCTGCTAAGAGAGTACTGAGTGTACACTACCTGCTGTACATAAGGTACTGGGGCCCTAGTAATACTATGGTTATCAAGAGAAAACAGTCCCTACCTCATGGAACTTTGAGGCTTGTGTGACAGATTAATATCATTACATAAGTAAAATTGTTTAAATGGTACAGAGGATCCCTAGGTGGCTCAGCAGTTTAGCACCTGCCTTCGGCCCAAGGTGTCATCCTGGAGTTCCAGGATCAAGTCCCACATCTGGCTCCCTGCATGGAGCCTCTTCTCCCTCTGCCTGTGTCTCTGCCTTTCTCTCTCTCTCTCTCTCTGTCTCTCATGAATAAATAAATAAAATCTTAAAAAAAAAAAAAAAGGAGTAAAGAAACAAAGAAATCTGAATGGTAAGTAATTTTCTCAAATTTTTTTTGTGCTATAAAAGAAATAATGAGTAGTCCTTTGTTTGCAAGAATAGTTAACCTTAGGTTAAGCTTAGGTATAATAAATATATAGCTTGTACTAAAATTCAATATATATAAAGAAGAGTCTGTCTGTGGCTCAACTGAAGTTACAAACAGAAAGTCAGGAGGACTCCAGTCTGAAATCAGGCGATTAAAAATAACTTCTTCACCAAGGATCTTGAAAAACCATAAACCCTTTGTGTTTCATAAATACATGTACTATATGCCATTTTCAACTTATGTCTCTTTCTAGTAGACACTTTATAAAATACATTTTTATGAGTCCATTTTTGTTTTACTTTTAAAGACTTACTGTAGTTCTCCTTTTTATTTGAAGTGTGAAGTTTTTGTAGATTTTGTTCTATACCTATGTAGAAATAAACGTAGTAGCTTATTCTTTGGTTTAGTTCTATTACCAACATAACTTACTCAGGAAATAATATATACTGTACAATAGATACGCATAATAAACACAGGATCAATGGGGACACAAATGGTAATGAAAATAAGCTCTTACTCAGACAGAGAAATACAGGAGTCTGGAGCTGAAAACAGAGATTTGTTCAAAGATAATCTTTCTGGGACCATCAACGTCTGTCCCATAGCTTGTTACTGTATTATAATGCTATTCCACAAGTAACTTTAGCTATTCTCATTAGATCTCATTGGTGCTATTTTGATTTTTTGGTATTATAAACAATGATGTAATAAATTGCATTAATCATATTTTAATTTTCTGTATTTTGACATTGTTTGGGAGATCTTGCTGGCTGAGGAGACTTAGCTAAATCTTTAAGGCAGTAAATTTGCAGGGGAGTTCACCTTTCACCTACAAACCAAGCAATACCTAGTCCCTACTCTGAACCACTTCCTTAATTAACCTTCACACACCAAGACATATTTCCTTTTCCTTACATCAACCTAAGGCCAGGTCCAAAACAACTTCAGAAAGTACCTATGCTCCAAAGCTTGATGGAATTATTCAAGCTATTAAATTCTCAGATGTTCATCCTACTCTATCTCACCTTTCCTAAGTAAAGGCCAATAAAGTCTATGCCCTATGCCTTCCTGTTGCTTTGTCATTCTGATTAACACTAAGGCTTCCTCTTGTGGCCCTATGCAATGTGTCAAGACTCTTGTTTTTTAGGGGAATTGTAACTCTAAAACTTTTAGTGGCACTGAACTTTCCATGTTGTCATCCAGTCACTTTTATAAATACCCATGTGTTTGTTGCATACTGCAGTGAAAGATAAATAGGAATTAAAACAGGAGGTAATGCACTTCAAAATATTAGTAACTTAAAATTTTAATACAATCTTTTACTATCCAACAGTGCACAAAGATGCCTGCTTCCTCATCTTTTACACATTTTTATTTTACCAATCAGTTGTATCAAAAAAATACATCATTTTGTAATTTCAATTTGTAAGTGGAGATTAAACAGTTCTGATTTATCATTTAGTAAGGTTTCAGAGAAGACAAAGTTTGAAAATGAGATGTGAAAGAGGATTCCAGAGTCCAGCAGTATATATGTGCCCTAGACATACATATCTAGGGCACGTATATATATATACACATATGTATTACTCTTAACCTTTCAGACTTACTATTTCATTATCTTGTACTACATGTACCTATGTCCAAATTGGAAGAGACATTAGTCTTCCTTTGTCATTGAGTTTACTTCTTTTCTGCTTTATGTAGAACTTAGTCATATTTTTTCTTTTACCTTTTAGTGTTCTAGAAGTATAAATCCTTTGTTTTGGTAACTATATAGTTTTCAAGAATTAATACTTTTCCAGCAAAGCGCACAATCTCATTCTCAAGAAAAAAAGTCTAAAGGTTCCTTGATGCTGAAAAATTTTTGTATCCTTAGCTGATAATTAGCACTTTTCAGTGAATTTTTCTAATTCCCAAGTTATTAGCTCATTTTTCTTTTTCATATAATTTTCAGATGCAATCTTGTTTAAAGAACTAAAAAGTACTAACGCAGAACCTATCAATTGTAATAATATGCGCTAACTACTTCCCATTTTTTCCTTCTACATCAAAATTTTAAATTATTAGGATTTCTAAAAGATTTTATTTATTCATTCATTCATTCATTCATGAGCAACAGAGAGAGAGGCAGAGACATAGGCAAAGAGAGAAGCTGCCTCCACCCTGAGCCAAACCCAGGCGCTGAACTGCTGAGCCACCCAGGCGTCCCTACTAATAGGATTTTTCACTAAATATGTAAGAATAAATACCGTTTATTCAAACAATGTATTTTAGAAGCATAACTAAAATTTTATGATGACACATGTGGACACACAAAACAGGTTTAGCAGGATGAGAAATTCTAAATCTGTATGCTAATATTTTTAATTTTTTGATATTACATTACTTGACAATATCTGACAATACTGTAATATTTAATATTACATTATGTGAAAACCTTTGCCTGCCTAGGAAGAGACCCGCTACTCTAAGACTAGCTGATTCCATGAAATGCTAAGGGATCCAGCAAACAGCATGCATTTCATATGCAAAATTACAAATTTAAGGCTCTATCGCTCTATCTTCTGTTAGGTTTCTTCATAAAAGGAGGAAATAAAGCCTTAATCATCCCAGAACCAGGTTACAGGCACAAGGCAAACAGGGACCACACCAATAAGTTAGAACCCACTGAAACTATTCAAACTAGCCAATTCTAACATATTCCCCTGATGTGCCATGGTCTTTCCTGGGAAACCCCAATAAGGCCATGACCTAGGCTTTTTCCCTTGCTTCGGTGCCTTCTACAACCTGACCCATGCTTCTCCTTTGCACTGCAGCACTGTGTAGCATGTCTCCTGAGTATAAATGTTTTCCTGAGCTTACTTTCTGGCTGACTGTTCATCTCAAAAAAGAAAACAGAATGAAACTATAAGAAAAAACAAACAACTATACAGTTTGTAAAAACCAATCCAAAATTCAAAAAATTCACCCTTAAACTGTATTAAAAGAGGGGTGTCCAGGTGGTTCAGTTCTGACTCTTTCAGCTTAAGTCCATGATCTCACAAGACATGAGTTAGCCCTATGTCAGGCCCTGTGCTCTGTGCAGAGTCTGCCTGAGATTGTCTCTGCCCCATCCCCTGCTCATGTTCTTTCTCTTGAATAAAGAAATAAAGTCTTAAAAAAAAACAAAACTATATTGGGGCACCTGCACGGCTTGAAAGTTGAGTCTGCCTTTAGCTCAGTTCATGATCCCAGGATCCTGGGATCAAGTTCCATTATCAGGTTTCCTGCAAGGAGCCTGCTTCTCCCTCTGCCTATGTCTCTGCCTCTCTGTGTCTCTCATGAATAAACAAGTAAAACCTTAAAAAAAAAAAATTATGTAAAAGAATGTTTGTTTTAAAAATGTGTAAAAACAAAACAGCAAAACAAAAATACTGCAAACAAAACCCATAAAAACAAAGTAATACATTCATTTTCAATTAATTCCACTTAGAAACAGCTACAGCTTAAAAAAAAAAAAAAAAAAAAGAATTTTCTATAGAAATGGACTGAACAAATCCTAGATCAACTTTGGAAGTTCACAGGGAAAAAGAAGAGGCACTCACATCGGGTTGTAGTCTTTTTGCCCTCCGACTATAGCTACTGAACGTGGAAGGCTGCACGGACTGTCTTAAGGGAATGCCGTGGGGTTTGTATTCCTTGTCTTTTTCCTCATTGTCAAATGAGTAAGTGTTACACTGCTGGGAACATGAGAAAACATAGATGAGGAACTATTACATTCATAATCAGCAAATAATGAAGTGATTCCTTTATCTTAAATCTCTATCAATGAAACCTGTACACTTCCTTCTTAATAAATTACACAAATTCATCCTTTATATTCTCTATAATAACAGGACACATACAGTGAAAATTCTTCTATATCTCTGCTTATGTAAAAGCAGTAAAGCATAGTGGAGAACATCTCTGGAACCAGACTACCAGGTTTGTGTGCCTTGTGCTATCTGTCCCAATTTGTCTGAAAAATAGATTATATATCCAATCTAATACAATTACGTAAAGTAAAATATCTGTTTATATTTACATACAGTTTTACAAAATGCTTTGAAAACAAAACCTAGAAAGATTATTTTAATACCCAGCCGAATCAGTTCCCACTGCTTTGAGCCCCATACCAAAATTTTATCCTTAAATTATTTTTCTTAACTCCCCTGAGGAAGTTTAGAGATTTCATAAGACAATTATCTCTATCAATGAGGAGGACTTAAAACAGACACTGCTTTTCTCTAACTTCTATTTTGATATCCTCTACATAAAAATATCCTTTAGAGAGGATAACAGAAGAAAGAAATGCTCTAATTCTTATCTATCTGATCTAGCACGTATAAAACTTCTTCAAAATATATTCCATACTTCTTCATGGACTGAGAATTATTTTCCAGAGCCAATTCTCAGAATATCCTTCAAAGTAGTGCATATACCTTGACTATTCTGGACAAAGTCAATGCAGAAAAAGAAACACAAAAGCAGAAAGCAAAATCACGGGATCCCTGGGTGGCGCAGCAGTTTGGCGCCTGCCTTTGGCCCAGGGCGCGATCCTGGAGACCCGGGATTGAATCCCACGTCGGGCTCCCGGTGCATGCTGCTTCTCCCTCTGCCTGTGTCTCTGCCTCTCTCTCTCTCTCTGTGACTATCATGAATAAATAAATAAAATCTTTAAAAAAAAAAAAGAAAGCAAAATCACATTAGGCCCCTAACTTGCTGAGAGCCCTCACCACAAGGTTGGCTCCAGACTGAAACATTTCATAGGGGTAAATGATGCGTTCATAATGAGATCGTAGCAGCGAACCAATATTTTTGCCTGCTGGGTAGTTGAGTCGTTGGGCAACTCGGGCCCATCGACGGTCCTTGCAGATGGCTTCATAGCCACCTTCCTCCGTCACAATCTGCAAGCATAAAAAAGGTATAAATTAACTATGTGAAGCTGAGAGACCTAAAAAGTAGAAATGAGGGTTAAATATGAGGATTATGCACTCTCAGCAACGCCCACAGTTCCAAGACTGAAAGATTTGGTCAAGTAAATGTTGGCATGCTTTGTATTGTCCGCTTTCCTGCCTAGAGACACAGAGTTCAACCACAGGATCTCCTATTCAAGACTTTTCACTTGTTTTTCCTCATCAAAGTAGAAATAGTCCTACCTTGGGATGCCTGGGTGGGTCAGCAGTTGGGCACCTGTCTTTGGCTCAGGGCATGGTCCCATGGAGTCCCACATTGGGCTCCCAAGAGGGAGCCTGTTTCTCCTCTGCCTGTATCTCTGCCTCTCTCTCTCTGTGTCTCATGAATAAAATTTTTAGAAAAAAAAAGAAGAAGAAAAGAAATGAAAGTCTTACCTTACTAAGGCTGTAGAGATCCAAGATCCTCCGTTCTACATTGGGAATCTTTAATGAAGAACCTTGGATTTCCCAGAATTTTGCAATCTGGTCCAAATAGTTTAGTTTTACTCTGGTCTGAGCCTGAGGAAGAGAGCCCTATCAGATTGGCTTTCTCCTTAATCTGACTTTCATCCAGCATGACTTGAATTAACAAGTATTATTCTGTACAAGCTACAGTGTTCTGCTACACTAGAACTGATCTTACCACTAGTATCCAAAGGTTCAAATATCCTGATTCTTCAATCTAAAAAGGAAGGTTAAAGAGTGATACCTCCAAATCAAAATCCTGCATTCCTAAATCTAAAGCATTATCCTTGGGTGTTTAATAAGGCCTAAGCAAGACCATTTAAGCTCAATCTAGTATCTTCCTTTAGACAGCATTCTATACTCTAAAACACACTGAAAAAAATATTTTTCTATGGTAAGTCAATTATTTCCATGACACTATCTTCTCAATTATCCTTCTCTTAGCCTAACTCATTTTGGAGTTAGATCACTGTGACCTGTCAAAGCTTGTAATAGCAAAAAAAAAAAAAAAATGCTAAACCATTCATATACTTTCCATTTTTAATAATACTAAGTTGAATTGTTGACTGTTGATTGCTTTAAAAAATAAGATTTGTCTTTCCTCCTTATTTTGACCTATATCAAAATACAGCCTATCTTATTCAAAAAGTGAAGTAATACCAGCCTTAAGTTGAAAATTTAGCTGACATTATTTGCCCTGAACTCTGCTCTTATGAAAGCAATCGGGGAAACTCTAAAATGATAAATATGTTGGCATGGATGGGAAAAAAAAAATCTATTTTTTTGATATCTTTAATTTTAGCCCATTCTATGACAGAAAAATATGTCCCATTATCTCTAAAAAAAAAAAAAAAAAAAAGCCATCTTTGTGTGCTGGCATTTTACCAGACTTTCTCGAAGATCAATATTCTGAGAAAAATGGAACTGGAGTAAGAATCAAAATATATCTGGTTTTAAAATTTCTTCATTTAACTACATTATTATAAAACTACTAATGAAAGAAGACCAGAGCTCAAATTCCAACATAAAAGAGTGACTTCCCTTTTACCTCTAGTTCATTTAACCTCTGGATGCGAGGTGTGAATCTGAAGTTGTCAACTTCTACTGCAAAGGGAGGTTGCCAGTCCTATAAGAAAGAATAATTATGGCATAGCAAAGGAGCAGTATGGTTAGAATTACAACCGTTTGTGTTCTCCCTTTTACGACTTTTGGTCTCTAGATTTTGCTCCTAAAGGTCAAAATGACTGCCTGTTTAAGATAACTGAAAAATGTCAAGGAAAACAAAAAAAAGCAAAAAACCTTTGAAAAGTGTCCTTGGTATGTATCGTCAAAAAAAAAAAAAAAAAAAAGAGAGAGAGAGAGAGAGAAAGAAAAAACAAACAAAAATAACGTTCACTCCTGAGAAAGGTGTAAAGGATGTTATCTAAAATTATGAAGGATGGGATCCCTGGGTGGCTCAGTGGTTTAGCACCTGTCTTCAGCCCAGGGCGTGATCCTGGAGCCCTGGGATCAAGTCCTACGTCAGGCTCCCTGCATGGAGCTTGCATCTCCCTCTGCCTCTGTCTCTGCCCCTCTCTCTGACTATGTCTCTCATGAATAAATAAATAAATAATCTCAAAAAAAAAATCTATGAAGTATACTCCAATAAGGATCACCTCATTTAGGTTCTGAAGATTTGTTTTGATGTGAAGAAAATGTAAATGGATGAGAAATAATTTTGAAATGTAGGCAATTTATTCTGACTCTTAATTGAATTTCATAAATAAAGTGTAATTGGGAACCTGGGTGGCTCTGGGTCAAGTTGTGATTCTGGGGTCCTGGGATGGAGTCCCCCCAAATGGGCTTCCTGCAGAGAGCCTGCTTCTCTCCTGCCTGTGTCCCTCTCGGTCTCTGATGAATACATAAATAAAACCTTAAAAAGAAAAAAAAGGAGGGATGCCTGGGTGGCTCAGCTATTGAGTGTCTGCCTTGGGCTGAGGGTGTGATCACATGGTCCCGGGCTGAGTCCTGCCTTGGGCTCCTGTTTATAGCCTGCTTCTCCCTGTGCCTGTGTCCCTGCCTATGTCTCTCAAAAATAAATAAATAAAATATTAAAAAAGAAAGAATCTGACCAATAACTGTACAAAGTGCAGATGACACAGTGAATATTACTATCAGTTGCTTAAACTGATGGCCTACCTGCCAAAACATGGTGGGTGGGTAACTGCTTGAGCTGGAAAACAGTTTGCATTTAGAAGTAATGTATTACTCCTTTTAGTTTACTTATGTAAGGTTTTTTACAGAATTTTCAATTCTTTAAGAGATGACAACAAATTTTGGTTTTCTACTGTTATGTGAGAACATTAGGCCCCAACAATGCGTCATTGTGTGAGGATAATAAGTGCTGCAGTAAAAAACAAAAACAAAAGAAAAAAAAAGAAAAAGAAAACAAAGCGGATGGCCTACATGCTATTAGGTTTGCATCCTTAATTCAGACAAATATAACGGTTTCAATTAGCATTTCTGAGTAAACCAAATGTGAGAAGTTTGTATATGACATAAATTAAATGGTTGGAAGAGTTCTCATCCCTTCCTGTTTTGTTTTGTTTTTAGTTTTTATTTATTTATTCATGAGAGACCGAGAGGAGCAGAGACACAGGCAGAGGAGAAGCAGGCTCCCTATGGGCAGCCTGACGTGGGACTCGATTCAGGGTCTCCAAGATCACACTCCGGGCTGAAGGCGGCGCTAAACCGCTGAGCCACCCAGGGATCTCCTTCCAATTCTTTCGTGTGTTTCTTACACCACTATCATATGACAAAATGAAAGCATTCCGAAGCAAGGATTAATAATACAATTATGTTTTTTTCCTTTGAGATACATATTACGCACGATGAGTATAGTAAAACTTCCTTGAAAGTAAATACTAAAGACATAAATATTCGTAAAAATCTGGCATAACGCAGGACAATTTTGAATATTGCATTTACATTCGTAATCTTTACACCCGCAGGAGTTATGGCCATTGGAAACGAGCGCTCAGATAAGAGTGCATTACAGTCATTTTTAAAAACTGTATACGTAGCAGTTCACAAGAAATAACAATTTAGGACGTTAATAGTACAGTGCCCAAACGCTTCGACTTAACGTAACCCTGTATTCAAATTTTGCTTCAGAAGCTTACCGCGGGTGGACGTATCTTGCAAATCCCCGACTTCTCTGCAATAGGCCTGATTTTCGCGATGTAATCAAGCGGGTCTCGGAATTCGGCCCACGTAGGTTCGAACACTGGGCACTCCGGCGGCGGCAGGAAGTCATCGGACCCCGACTCCATGTTGAACGCAGGTACTAATCTGTAAGATGATTTCGCCTTTCTTCAGTGTGTATGAATTGTTTGTCGCCAAAACCTGGGCCCTTGACGGCGTTTACCTTCCTGCAACTCCCAGTTACCTTAATTCATGAAACTGCTCACGACTCTCACTTCTATAGCCTCCATCTTAACCCGCCAGCTTTTCCGGTTTCTTTACATTTCGTGTCACTCCGCGGATTCATTCTTCACTCATTAAGACATTTCAATAACAGAGGTTTTATGTGTTGGCAAGTAAAACCTAAAGACACACTTCGAACTTCATTAAAAGAAAACAAATGACACAAACTACCAGTCCACTAACTTTAAATAGCCATTCAACGGAACAAAAAATGCACCATTACCAATGCAACCGCCGGATCTTATTTTGAGGGACAACTGCGCATGTTACCCTTCCGCACTAAAGCAAAATGTGACGAATCGCTGTGCGTGGTCAGCGATCATGTTGTTTTTAATTCAAGAAAATTCCACCTTAACTCCTAAAGGTGTTAATTAACAGGAATTAACAGAAACTGCAAGCCCACTTGCCCTCTCTTCATTTACCCATAAAATCTACGACATGACCACAGATTCCAAAGTCATCTTTCTGTTTGTTTTTTAACCTACCTGCTTTTTTGTTGAAGATACACTTAAAAGCAATTTTAAGATCCTAGAAACATTTATAGAATACAAACTTTATATTCCCATACACAATTTCATTTATAATGTACCTACATGCATACATTTTCCTATTGATTTTGAACAAACCGAACATTGAACATTGAATTTATTTACACCCAAAGAGACACTGGTACCAAAACCTTTTATAAAAATTATTTCCAGGGAATCCCTGGGTGGCTAGGCTGTTTGGCGCCAGCCTTTGGCTCAGTGCGTGATCGCTGCAGGGAGCCTGCTTCTCCCTCTGCCTGTGTCTCTGCCCGTCTCTCTCTGTGTCTGTGAGTGTGTCTCTTATGAATAAATACATACAATTAAAAAAAATTTCCAAAAACATGCATCCCATGAAAACTAACAACTCAGTTCAGTATTACAAAACCTAACGGTAGGGCAGACCCGATGGCTCAGCAGTTTAGCGCCGCCTTCAGCCCAGAGCGTGATCCTGGAGAGCCAGGATCAAATCCGCATCGGGCTCCCTGCATGGAGCCTGCTTCTCTCTGTGTGTTTGTGTCTCCTGTGAATAAATGAAATCTTAAAAAAAGAAGAAAGAAAAGGTAATTTCTACATTGATCTTTCAAAGCATACAATCACTGTCTTCGCTATTTCTCAAGTTACAATTATCTGTGACTTATTATTTCAAAACAATCTGTTAAAATTAGCTGTCTACAAATTGCTTACGTTTTACATTTTTTTTTCTTTTCAACGTCTAGCAGTTTCATCAACATTTTTTGTACATTTCATAAAATCATATTTGCCATAGGTTACACTGTCCTCTTAATCTTCATATGATTAGATCTACTTCCCCCCAATCCTAGAATCACTTTTTATTAAGCAGGGTGTATAGTTCACATAATATTCTCCATTTTTAAGTACAAAATTAAAAAAAAAAATAAAAATAAAGTACAAAATTCAATGGTTTTTAATTTGCAAAGTTGTTCAACTCTGACCACTGTCAAATTCTAGAACATTTCATTACTTCAGCAAGAAGCCCCAGACTCATTAGCAACTTCCTATCCTCTCACACAAACTAATCTACCTTTTCTATTGCTATAGATTTGAATATTCTGGATATGTGCCTGGCTTTTTCCTTTGTCTCTGGCTTCCTTATTTTAACATAATGCTTTAAGGTTCAATCATGTTGTAATATTTATCAGAATTCCACCAGATTGGCTATTCTAGCTATTTTTAAGATAGAGAGGCAGAGACATAGGCAGAGGGAGAATCAGGCTCCCTGTGGGGAGCACAATATGGGACTGGATCCTGGGACCCCAGGATCAAGATCTGAACCAAAGGCAGACACTCAACCACTAAGCTTCCCAGCCTTTCCTATTTTAGCCATTTATAAGTGTACATTTCATTTTAGGTATGGAAATCAGGATTCCATATTTAATTGCAAAATACTATTCCATTATATAAATATACCACAATTTATTTACTCTTCAGTTGGTGAATATTTTAAGCTCTACTTTTGACTATTACGAATAATGTTACTATGAACATTTGTGTACAGGTTTTTGCATGGGTATGTTTTATTTCCTACTGTGAATGTAGTATCTCATTGAGCTTTTGATTTGCACCTTCTGAATTACTAAAAATTATGAACATTGTTTTATGTGCATATTAACCATTTATAAGTCTTTTTTATAGAAATGTTTATTCAAGGGATGCCTGGGTGGCTCAGTGGTTGAGCATCTGCCTATGGGCCAGGACATGATCCTGGGGTCCCACATCGGGCTCCCTGTAGGGAGCCTGCTTCTCCCTCTGCCTGTGTCTCTGCCTCTCTCATGAATGAATAAATAAAATCTTTTAAAAATAAATGAAATAAAAAGGAAGGCTTTACTAACCCAGAATCACAAAGATTTATTCCTTTGTACTCTCTTCTAAAAGTTTTATAGCTTCACATTTTTACATGGAATCATCTTTATGTGTGCTATAAATTGATGGTACAAAAAATAATTAAATTTAATTTAATTTAATTAAATAAATAAATAAATTGATGGTACAACTGTATACTTTCGTGTATGTGTGGGTATCTAATTGTCCCAACCCAATTTCATGAAGACATGATTTCATGAATATCTTCTTTGATGGGACTTGGCACTTTAGATAAGAATTGACTTGCCTTCCATAAATGTAATTTTGCAGATTTCTAATTGTATCCCATTGATCTATAGTATATCCTAATGCCAATACGATATTGTTTTGGTAACTGTAGCTTTGTTGTATGTTTTTAATTGGGAAAAAGTGAGTTTTTCAAGATTATCTTGGGTATTGTGTATCTCTTTATTTCTATATTGATTTTTGGATCAACCTCTGTATTTCTGTGAAGAAACAAGCTAGGGTTTAGGTAGAGAATGCATTGAATCTGTAGATAAGTTTCGGGCATATTGTCATTTTAACAATATTACAGTTTTCAAATTCATGAGCATTTTTAATTTATTCTTTTTTTTTAAATAAGGATTGAGAGCAAATTCATTTTTTTAAAAAGATTTTACTTATTCGTGAGAGACACAGAGAGAGAGAGGCAGAGGGAGAAGCAGGCTCCATGTAGAAGCCGGATGTGGTACTCGATCCCAGGACTCCAGGATCATGCCCTGAGCTGAAGGCAGGCACTCAACCACTGAACCACCCAGGCATCCCTTGAATGCATTCTCATTTACTTAGGCCTCCTTCAGTGTGTTTCAAACAAAATTTTATAATTTTCAGTATACATATTTTATATCTCTTTTATTATTTTGTTCCACGTCATTTTATTTCATATATGCTATTGTAACTGGAATTAAAACATTTGTTTTTGATTGTTTACTGCTAGTATGCAGAAATATAATTAGGTTTTTTTGTGATTTTATTTATTTATTTCAGAGAGACAGCACAAGGATTAGCAGGGTAAGGGGAAGAAAGAGACTCTTCATTGAGGAGGGAGCCCAAAAAGGGGTTCATACCCTGGGGAAGAAAGAAAGAGACTTAGTTGAGGAGGGAGTCCGAAAAGGGGTTCAGACCCTGGGATCGTGACATGAGCTGAAGGCAGAACCTCAACCAACTGAGCACCCAGGCACCCAATAGTTAGCTTCCCTTTTCTTTTCTTTTTTCAAGATTGTATTTCTTTATTCATGAGAGACATACAGAGAGGCAGAGACACAGGCAGAGGAAGAAGCAGGCTCCCTGTTGGGAGCCTGATGTGGGACTCCATCCCAGGATCCCGGGATCAAGACCTGAGTCGAAGGCAGATACACAACAGCTGAGCACCTAGATATCCCCATAGTTGGCTTCTCTATATTGATCTTGTGACATGCAATCTTGCTTAACTACAGTAATTGTAATAGTGTTTTTCTTGTGAATATTGTCAACATTTTACAAATATACACCTTAAAGACAAGGTAAATGATATAGCAAGCAAAATTGAATTTATTCAAGAACATAAAAATAATAAAAAAAAAAAAAGAATATCAAAAGAATTGCAATTTGGGACTAGCAAACTATGGTGAGCCATAGCCATGTCCAGAGGAAAAATGAAAGGAGCATCTATTACAGACAAGAAAGGAGCTGAAAAGAAGCTGAGAGAAGTTGTTTTGAACAAAAGTTTCTTGGAAGAAAAGGGGAGTTTTATATAATGGCAGCTTCTCATTGGCTGCAGATAACTGAAGTGGTGAAGGCCTCTTACTGGTGGTTGTCAGCGAGCCAAAAGAAACTCTTCACTCTACCTGGTGGACTATGCAAGCTGTGGTCAGCAGTAATTTTATAAAAGTCCTCCCCTTTGGCTTCCAAACTCCACTTTTGAGTGAGGTTTCTTTCTTTTCTTTTTCTTCCCTTCTTTCCTTCCTTCCTCTCCTTCCTTCCTCCCTCTCCTTCCTCCCTTTTACTCTTTCTCTCTTTCTTTCTAAGATTTTAAAATTTATTTATTCATGAGAGACAGAGAGAGAGGCAGAGACATAGGCAGAGGGAGAAGCAGGGTTTTTGCAGGGAGCTCAATGCGGGACTCATCCTCAGACTTCCAGATCATGCCCTGAGCCAAAGTAGAGGCTCAACCACTGAGTCACCCAGGTATCCCTTGAGTGAGGTTTCTTGAGACATATTCACAATATGTTAATGTTTTCTGTTTACAGATTATGCAGCCTGCCATCAGCTACTTTTACTTTTTTTGTCAGAATCTCCTGTCCTGTGTTCAATGTAAATGGTAAGAGCAGAAACATGTCTTGTCCTTAGGAAAAAAGATTTCAGTCTTTCATTGTTAAGTGTAATATTAGCTGTGGTATTTTGGTAGATGCTCTAGGTTGGTCATGTTTAATCATGAATATGTGTTGAGACCCCTGGGTAGCTCAGTGGTCAAGCCTCTGCCTTTGGCTCAGGGTGTGATCCTGGAGTCCTGCCATCGAGTCACACGTTGGGCTCCCTGCATGGAGCCTGCTTCTCTCCCTCTCCCTTTCTGTGTCTCTCCTGAAAAAATAAATAAAATCTTTTTAAAAAATCATGAATATGTGTTGAAATGTCAGTAATTTTCTTCTGCATCTTTTGAGATAATCAAAGGCATTTTATAATGTTTTCTATTGGGATCCCTGGGTGGTGCAGTGGTTTAGCGCCTGCCTTTGGCCCAGGGCGTGGTCCTGGAGACCTGTGATTGAATCCCACATCAGGCTCCTGGTGCATGGAGCCTGCTTCTCCCTCTGCCTGTGTCTCTGCCTCTCAATCTCTCTGTGCGACTATCATAAATTAAAAAAAAGAATTATAATGTTTTCTATTAACTCATACTAACTTTTCTAAACTTTAAATTCCAGTGTAGTAAATTTATAGTTGTAATAATAGTTTCAGGTATACAATATAGGGATTCAGCACTTCCATGCAGCACCCAGTACTCATCAACAATTGCACTCCTTGGGATCCCTGGGTGGCCCAGCGGTTTGGCGCCTGCCTTTGGCTCAGGGCACAATCCTGGAGACCCTGGATCGAATCCCACGTCGGGCTCCCGGTGCATGGAGCCTGCTTCTCCTTCTCTCTCTGCCTCTCTCTCTCTGTGACTATCATAAAAAAACAAACAAACAAACAAACAAAAAAAAAACAATTGCACTCCTTAATCTCCATCACCTAATTCCCCATCCTACCTCTGAACTCCCCCCTCTGACTCCCTATAATTAGAACTAGTTTCTTAATTTGTCTTTTTCTGTCTTTTTTCCCTTTGCACTTTTGTTTATTAAATTCTACATAGGAAAAATAAAAAATAAAAAAATAAATTCTACATAGGGCTAAGGGTATTTGTCATGTGACATTTCTGATTCTCTGATTTACTTTACTTATCATAATGCCCTCTAGTTCCACTAACATTGATGCAAGGGAAAAAATTCAGTCTTTCACTTAGAGCTGAGTAAGATTCCATTATACATAGCCATTCTGACTAGTATAAGGTGATATCACTTTGTGGTTTTGATTCACAATTCCCTGATGCTGACTGATGATGAGATTTTTGCATGTGTCTGTTGCCTATTTTAATATCTTCTTTGGAGAAATGTCTTTTTTTTGAATTCTGCCCATTACCTAACAGGATTATTCAGTTTTTGTGCATGAGCTTGGTTACAACTTCACGTATCTTGGGTATGAATCCTATATCAGATATATATTTCACCTATGGTGTATCTACAAATATAATACAAGAAAGCTATTATTAGAAGGTGATTTTTTTTTAAATCAAAATTATGCAAGGGCAGAAACAAAAACAACAAAAAAAGAAGGACCTATCAGAGCCAGGGACAGACAGGGGCAAAAGGAGACACATACCCTTACCTAAGCTCAGAGATCAGGGATGATTACTACAAGGGAGCCTGGGGGTGGGGGAGTGGGCTCAGAGGCAGGGGGTAGGGGCACTGCTAAAATAGCTGATAGGGACTGGGCTGGCTACTTGTGAGGAGCTCCCCCCTCCTCCCTGTGCCAAAACACTACTACAACATGGTGCCCTAAGGGACCAAAACCTTCCAAGGTACAAAGGTTCTCGTTGTGGCCTGGAGGCTTCATTTAAAGAGAACCCGTCCTACTGCTTTGCTCTGCATCTGGAAACTACTTTAGCTTCCTAAGGATCCCATGTTAAAAGTACATTGTTCTAAGTCATTTTCAGGTGCCTGGGCTTTGCTCATTATCTCTGTTATCAGAGAAACGAAATCTGAATCTTAAAGCAGAAAAGAATCCCATGAGTTTCATAAGGGCAGCAGAGACCCAGTGCGTTTGACCTGAGATGAAGCTTCCAAGCTTCTCTGCAAAGGGCCTAGGCCACAGCGTCTTCTCCTTTCCTTTGTATGCTACAGGGACAAGAAGAAGGCTTGGCTGTATCAGTGTCCCTGCGGCTCTACACTCATCCCATAGTAGCCGCCTTCAGCCTTAAGTGAGGCCTTGCAAAGCATCCTGTACAGTGGTTCTCTGAGAGCCAATGATGTGCTTCTTTTCCTTTTGGAAAGGGCAGCCACGGCCACAACCACCACCACCAGCACCACAAACACAAGTCTCTCTCATTTCCAAATGTGCTCGCAACATGTACCTGTAGAGAAAGCTATGACTAGCTTACAAGGCCCAGAGTTAGGTCCCAACACTAGCAGATCTCGTTGAAATTGTTGCAGTCCATACCATGATACGTCAGGATTAGAGGGCCTTGGGGCAGCATTGCCTCTAGGACAGTCAGTCCATGACCTGGAGATTTCATTTTAGTCTTTGGCTTCCTCATCCTGTTCATCATCTCCTCTAGTCTTAGGCATGGTGAAAGTGCCCCCACTGGTGCGACCGGTCAGAGCTCTTGTAGATTTAGAACCCAAAGCGTCGTCTAGCTTGGAAAAGAGATCCGGATCCAGTAGGTGGCAAGCCTTAAAGATTTGGATGAAGTGCTTTGCATAATAATAACAACAATTGGGTTCTTGGATGCTAAGTCCTTGAACTCTCTAGTAGTGACAACCGCCTTCTGGACTCCTAAGTGAGGTCTACCTTTGGGGACAGGGAAAGGGTCAATTGCGAGGTGTTGGAAGCTTCTTGTTTGGGGAAAGGGTTTGGAAATCACCTTTCAGGAGTGCCCTCCCCAACCCACCCCACCCCCACCCCCCACACTCAGAGCAGGACAACAGTCACATACTGCTTTTTCGGAGCAGACAGGCTGCTTCAATACCACAAAATACATTCAGAGAATAGTATGTACCAACTTCTTGTGACGAACGCCCGACGTGACGTTTTGAGGTGCAAAAGACACGAGCGAAACGCCACGTTTCTAAGCGACTCTAATCCCAGGAAGGAAAGGGCAATGTAAGGGAAACTGCTAGAGAGCACGCCGAAGGAAACTCTTATTTTCATCTAGTCTGGGCGTGCGGGACTCGCTTACACCCTACAGCATGCTTGGAGGACAGAAAACATATTTGACGTCTCGGCAACTCTGTGAGCCCAGGACACCGGAATTTGTTCGAGTCGATGGGTCTGGTTTGGGGTGGTGATGCCGACGATGGCGTTTCAGGTCTGAAGCAAGAAGGGAGCAAAACTTTTCCTGTCTGATCACCTCCCTGAGAGCGTCAGCGGTTGGTTTCCCGCGGGGGAAGTGCGGCAATTTTTTCCCTTGTCGGTTCGCTGGTCCTACCCACGAGAGGCGCTTCTTTGCGCCCACATGCGAGGGGCTTCTTTCCTTCTCCTCTATTAGTTTCTGCGGCAGGTCGTGCGGTTGTGTGCACCTACGGAGAAGAAGTTTTCCCGCTCCATCCACCGGGACGTGGAGGCGAGGAAATACGCAGGCAGGGCTGAGGAGCAGAGTCGCTTGGCTTAGCAAGCGGTCCTCGGGCCACCTGAAGCGCAGTGGTAAGGTACAAAACGCAGCTGCACCGACGTCAGGACGCCCCGAGACAGGAGGCTCAACGACCCAGACGCCCTGTTTCTCTGAGTCAGGAAGGCAAGGCCCCTGACGGAACGTACTTGCAGTCTCCACAGACTCGCCTCCGACGGAGACCGCCAACGGGAGACGGGAGATGAGCTCTTCCAGGCCTTGCCCGGGGTAGGGGACCGCCATAGGATGACAGGGGCGGCGGTTTTAGGGAAGGACGGCACGGCAGGCTTACTTACATTTACACGCAGACTGGCCAGTACCGGCACGGGATGGAGATGGGGAAAAGCACGGCGCTTTCAAGGCTAGGCACTGAGCGGGACCCGGAAGTTGCAGGGCACAGGTGTACTGCCTACACAGTACGACGAGAACCCCTTATCACACAGCATCACTCACGGAGAGGTCGTACACGCGGAGCCCATGCCTGCGCCTGTGTAAGTCACCTGAACACACACTCCGTGTCTGTTTACGCGAATGGCAGTACCGGGAGACCTCGTACACTCTTCAGGTACTCCGTATGTGAAGGTGTAGTGGCCGGTGGTTACAGCAGAACCAATTACACGTGTGCTGCTAACACATGGTAACGCTGGCTACCCACAACGTCCTCAGGAGAGGACCTGTGGGAAAACAGGTGCGTCACCATCCGGGTTACCTCCCCGGACTTGGGTGTATGTTGCGTATCTCCTTCCAGGGCTTGTCTGCCTAAGCCGGACGAATGCGGAGGAAAGGAGGGTCAGATTGGGCAGAAAGGAGATGAAGGTTTCAGGGGAACTCCGCTCTTTTTCGAGGAGAATCTTCGAAATTTGAGGGGCCCAAATGCTTCAGCGCAGGACGAATTCAGTCTGGAGTTCGCTTGCCCAAATACCGGGGCCATCGAAACCACTCTTTGGGTCCCGGCGGTTCCATCCTCATTCTCTCTCACTTGCTGTCCTTGGATACATCATGGACTGCAAGCACTCCATCGTGTACCGGACCCAGAAGAAAAACGCTGCCGACTGGAGTCAACGTGAGAACTTCTTACAACCCTTAAAAGCTGGGGATCCCCCAGTGGCTCAGCGGTTTGGCGCCTGCCTTTGGCTCGGGGCGTGATCCCGAACTCCCGGGATCCCATCCCCCTCGGACTCCCTGCATGGAGCCTCCTTCTCCCTCTGCCTGTGTCTCTGCCCACCCCCCTCTCTCTGGGTCTGTCATGAATAAATAGATAAAATCTTTGAGCACCAAACAAAACAAAACGCCGGAAAAGACCCTACTCCGACACCACGCAGGTGAAAACGTGCCCAATAGGAGTGTTCTCCGTATAGGAAAGCGTGCTGACGGTACCTTTCGCCTGACGTCCATACCTTTCGGTTGCGCTGGGTCTCCTCGCTCTCTCAACCTCCTTTTCTGTCCCATCGCAGCTTGGGCCTTTCATCCACTTTAGCATTCTCTCCTCCGGAGTCCCTGCCCTGAAGGCATAAACTCCTGAGGTTTCAAAAGGGCACCGACGTGTCCCCTTTTGCCCCCGCGGTGGCCTCGCGTCAGTGGTCTCGCCAGGAGTGTAGGAACTGAGGTGCCGCGTTCAGAAACAGGGAATGGACTGGAAACTTGGTGTCGCCAACTACCCGTAAAGTAGAAAGTTCCGAACTGTCCCCACACATGGAGAGGCTACTCAGGAAACATTCTGACCCTTATGAAAGAGAAAAGCTGTAAAAGGAGCAGGGACATCAGCCGGGCATGGACTAGGGCAAGCAGCCCAGTTGGCTCCCACACATGGCGAGACAGTCCCCTGGGGACAATACAAGGCCTGGCGGAATTCAGGGCTCTTCTTCCAGGAGCTGTGGGGAGGCGGCCATGGGGAGGTGAAGCGTGTGGGCAGGAACACACGCAACCAGCTGGCCGTCCGGTCACGGTGACCGACGAGCCGAGACAAATCACTCAGGGCCAGGTCCCAGCACCAGGGCCCGGCACGCGTCCGTCCAGGCAGAAGGCAGTCGATGCCCAGACCTGAATCCCCAGGGACCCAGGCAGGGATCCGGCAGCGGGCGGGGAGTGGGCGTGAGGCGGCCACCGCCAAGGATCCTAGGCAGCCCCGGGAGCGCCAAGTCAAGTCCGCCCATGCGGACGTGGGCCAGGGTGGGGAGGCCGGGCCTGGCCCCTAGGCGGTCAGGTGGCCACTCGGGGCGCCGTCGGCCTCAGGTTCCCGCGCGGGGTCAGGGGAAGCGGTGCGGCCTGGGGTCTGCCCTCTCCCCACGCCCTAGGGCAGCCTGGAGGGCGACTCACCACAAACAGTGAGGGGAGCCCTGGGCTCTGAGCTCTGGGTTGCCCGAAGGCGCCAAGGGCTGCGCGGTCCTGTGAGCGCCTTCCTGGGACGCGTGCAGCCAAAGGCAGAAGACTGGAGGGAGGAACAGCACCCGGGGGTGAGGGTGCGGGTGCGGGTGCGGGTGCGGGTGCGGGTGCGGGTCAGGGTCTGCCCACCGGGTGCATCAGACTCGCACTCTGAGAACCTAGCCGCCTGCCCGCGACGGAGGAAACTGCGGGCCAGAACGCCCGCCAACACACACGGACGCACGCACGCACGCACGCACGCACGCAGAGGGCACGCCGAGTTCTGGCGGAAACCGGGGACACCACACTGATTGACGCTCCTGGGTGAGGGCTCTTGTCGGTGGGGGCCTGCACCGGGCGGCCCCGCCACAAACATCCCAGCCACCCGTGCGGAAGCCACGCGGGTCGCGGGACCACAGCGCCACCTAGCGCAGGCCGCAGCCGCTTACAACCAAGCCCTGCCTCCCCGGGCCCTGCAGCCAGAAGCCCTGCCCCTGAGGGCAAGGCCACCCGAGCGGAGCGGCCCAACCGCGCTGCGCTGCCGACCCCTTCCCCGCAAGCCCAGCATCCACCGACACCTGCTCGCAGGCTCGCACCAGCACGTCTCCCCAGCGCAGGCACCTGCCAAGGTTCCGCCCTCGCTCTCAGGTGGACGGGGACCAAGCATTCCATATACTTGTGATCTTCAGCTGTTTTCTATTCATTGTTTTCTTCATTTTCAAATACCTTTTGTACGTTGTCAGCTGTACTTTATACTTAAACATGTATCGCTTTTTTTCTTTCATAGTTTTTCTTTTTGGGGGGAGGGGTTTCTCTTTCTCTTTTCATTTTTATACTTTCCAGATACACTTCTATATGGCTATTACATTTGGTATTTTTTATTAAGATGTTTTCCCCTTTTCTTCTTAGTTTGTGATCTACTTTCTGGAACAAGCAGGCCAAAACCCACCCAGGATCTCTTTTGATGTGTTTCATGTTGTTGTGGACGCTACCGCTGCTGGTACTACTACTACTGCTACATTTGTTTCACTATTAAGGTTCTTTTTCCTTTCCTCTCCTTTTCTGGACAAAATGACCTAATGGAGAAATTCACCCCTAAAGGAAGATGAGGATGTCTTCCCCACAGCCAACGATGGATTCCATATGGAAATAAGTCAGACGAAAGAACTAACATTTGAAACAACTGAAACATACTACCAGAGCTTGCAAAAAAGCAATGAAGACACTAGAAGCCCCCTCACTCTAGAGACAAAAACCCTCAAATCCACTCTGGCTGAAATAAAACTTGTAGAACCAAGAGGCAGTCCCATGTGGAGACCATAAAAACAAAGAATAAATCAAAATTGTGCATCAGTGACCTACCTAGTTGAGAAATTAAACAGGGGTGGGGGTGGGGAATGAGGTTCACGAGAACAGGACAAGGAAACTACTAGATCACAAAGTACACTGAAGGAACTTGGATATGCCGTAAAGCAAACTATATCCACATCGAACGAGACTCAGGAAAAAGAAGAGGGGGTGGGGAAAGGGTGCCGAAGATTTACTGGAACCAGTTACAGCTGGTATACATGTATTTCCCTAATACATGAAAGGACATAGAGAGTCAAGAGGCATAGAGAAATCCCCTCAAATTCAGCCAAAAGAGGCCAAGCCCATGACTTATCAGGAGGAAACTTGCAAATGACAAAGAGAAAGGGAAAACTCTGAAAGCAGCTGGGGAGAAGAGGTCTGGAACTGACACGGGTAACGCATAAGCCTCCCAGCAGGGCTGTCCACAGAGATCTGGCGGGCCAGGAAAAGACTGGCATGATAGACTGGTGTGCTAGATCGGAAACATGCAGCCAAGCTTCCCTTGAGCCACCAAGGCTGTCATTCAGAATTCAAGGAGAGATGAGGAGTTTCCATGACCAACAAAAACAAAAGGGGTTTGGGATCACCAAACCAGCTCCCTAGAATAAAGGGCACCCTCTGAGTGGAATGAGAGACCAAATGTGACAAAGACTAGAAAGGAACACAGACAGGCTACAGGAACAATGACTTGACAGGTTATACAATGGCACTAAATGCATTTCTCTCCATCATTACTCTGAAATGTTAGAGGACTAAATGGTCCGGTCAACTTAGGGTATCAGAATCAATAAAAAAAAAAAAAAAAAACGAAACAAACCAAGAAAGCTACAATACCTATCGATAGCTGGCCCACAAGAGACTCATTTCTGACCCAAAGATACCTTCTCATTGACAGAGAGAGGGTGGAGAAGCATTTGCCGGGCTAAAGTGACATCCACAGAGAGCTGGAATACCCATACTTCTTTAGAACAAATGAGATTTTTTTTAAAGACTTTATTATTTATTCATTCATGAGAGACAGACAGAGAGAAAGAGATAGAGAGAGAGAGAGAGAGAGAGAGGCAGAAACATAGGCAGAGGGAGAAGCAGGCTCCATGCAGGGAGCCCGACATGGGACTCGATCCCAGGTCTCCAGGATCAGGCCCTGGGCTGAAGTAAGCCATGTTAAACCTCTGAGCCACCCGGGCTGCCCAACAAATGAGATTTTTGACCAAAAAATGTTAGAAGAGATGCAACAGGACGCTATGTCCTACTTAAAGGGGTCTGCCAAACAAGACGGTTTTAACAATGATGTCTGGGCCACTTTTTGTTTGTTTTTTCAGTTGATTATGTGTCCTCTAGAAAGTTTATCTTATCATTTTTCAGATAAAGATTCTTTTGGGGGGAGTGCCTGTTTGGCTGAGTTGTGGGGCATGCAACTTTGATCTTGGGGTGGTGAGTTCAAGCCCCACATTAGATGTAGAGCTTACTTAAAAAATAAAAATAAATAAAAATTTAAAATTCCCTCTCTCAAAAAAAGATTTTAACAATGGAACATATCTAGGCCTCTGACGTGGAAAAAGCCACATGTATGAACTCAATAGATCACAACCTTAAAGACTCACTGATTATAATACAATAATAGTAGGGGAGAGGACCCCCAACCCCCAACCCCCACTACAGCAGTGGACAGTTGCTCTCACTAGAAGATCAAGAAGGAAAAAGGGATTGGAAGGACACCCTGGACCAGATGGACCTAACACATATATTCAGGGCATTTCCTCCTAAACAGCAGAATATCCATTCTTTTCCAAAGCACAGGGAAGAATCTGGGTCACACATCATGGCTCTACTGATACTAAAAGACTGAGATCCTACCATGCATATTTTCAGGCCACAATGCAATGAACCTTGACATCAATGGCAAGGAAGCACTGGGAAGGACCAGAGTGCCATGGAAGGAATGTCCTACTAAAGAGTGGATGGAAATAAATAAATAAATAAATAAATAAATAAATAAATAAATAAATAATAAAGACTGGACGCGTCAAGCAGGAAATCAAAGAATTTAAGCCCAAGTACATGCAAGCAAAGGAAAAGGAAAACTGGAAAGTCCAAGACATTTGGCATGCAGCAAAAGTGGTCCTAAGTGGGAAGTCTCTAGCAAGGCAGGCCTTCGTCAAGAAGCAAGAGAGGTCTTCAAGACTTGTGTGACACTGAGTTAGGTGGGACAAGAACTGCAAGGAGACCCTACCTCCAGCAGGAGAAGAGAGATAATACCAATTAGAGCAGAATTCAATGAAATAGAAACCAGAACAGTGGAACAGATCAATGGAAGTTGGAACAGGCAAAGAGAAATAATCAAGAGAAGAGCAGAAATCCATGGTATCGAAAGGAAAAACAAAACCGAACCAAACCCACTAACATAGATCATGAAACTAAGAATGGATGCCTTGAACGAATGAACCGACAGGTAAAGTCCTTGGCTTATGAGAAAGAAGAGGCAGGACCTCAATAATTATACTCATGGGGGGCAGGCCAGGTGGCTCAGAGGTTTAGCACCGCCTTCAACCCAGGGCGTGATCCTGGAGACCCGGAATCGAGTCCCATGTCAGGCTCCCTGCATGGAGCCTGCTTCTCCCTCTGCCTGTGTCTCTGCCTCTCTTTGTCTCTGTGTCTCTCATGAATAAATAAATAAAATAAAAAAAATAATTATACTCATGAATAAAAGAGGACACATTACGACCAACACCACAGAAAGAAACACAATTTTTTTTTTAAGATTCTATTTATTCATGAGAGACAGAGGGAGAAAGAGAGAGAGAGCCGGTGCTAAACTGCTGAGCCACCCGGGCTGCCCAAGAAACACAATTCTAAGAGAATATGGCGAGCAATGATATGCCAACATAGTAGATGATGAGGAAAAAGAGGTAAAATTCCTACAAACATACAAACTACCTAAATTAGAGCTGGAAGAAACCGAAAACCTGAATAGACCCACAACCAGGAAAGAACTTGAAGTAGTCAGCAACAAAAGAGTCCAGGGCTGGATGTCTTCCCAGGGCAATTCTACCTGTCTTTTATTTTTATTTATTTATTTATTTATTTATTTATTTATTTATTTATTTATTTATTTATTTATGATAGTCACAGAGAGAGAGAGAGAGTAAGGCAGAGACACAGGCAGAGGGAGAAGCAGGCTCCACACAGGGAGCCAGACCTGGGACTGAATTCAGGGTCTCCAGGATCCCACCCTGGGCTGCAGGCTAAGCCACCTGGGCTGTCCTAAATAATTTTTTTTCTTTTTTCCTTTTTTTTTTTTTTTTTTTAATGAGAGACACAGAGAGAGAGAGAGAGAGAGAGATCGAGAGGCATAGACACAGGCAGAGGAAGAAGCAGGCTCCATGCAGTAAGCCTGATGTGGGACTTGATCCCGGGTCTCCAGGATCACGCCCTGGGCTGAAGGCAGCGCTAAACTGCTGAGCCACCCAGGCTGCCCTAAATATATTTTCTATTAAAAGTGTAATGATTTTTTGTACGAGTAGAAAAATCTACCCCCATATTAATATGAATTCTCAAAACCCCAAATAGTTAGAATAATCTTAATAAGGAAGGACAAAGTCAGAAGGTTGATACTTACTGATTTCAAACTTACTAAAATTTAAAATGGTCATAATGGTAGCCATTCAGCCCAAAAGGATAGAAAAGGGTCAGTAACAAAGCTTGGGTCAACACAGGTCAAATGATTGACAGAGAAAGCAATGGAACAGAATTGAAAAGTTTTTTTCTAAACTCTAGAAAGGTTGGGACGCTTTGGTGACTCAGCATTTGAGCAGCTGCCTGAGGCCCAAGGTGTGATCCTGGAATCATGGGATCGAGTTCCACATTGGGCTGCCCACATGGAGCCTTCTTCTCCCTCTGCCTGTGTCTGTGCCTCTCTGTCTTGGTGTCTCTCATGAATAAATAAAAAAACAAAACAAAACCCAAAAAACCCCCAAACTTTATAAAGGTTTAGAAATAAACCTTCATATTTATAATCAAATGATTTTTGGCAAGGATGCTAAAACTATTCAATGGAAAAGGACAAATGATTAAAATCTTAATTTGGGAGTAGTGATTTTCCCCATTTTATTTTCCCTTCAACATTATTTTGACTTTTATAGAGCTTTTCCTTTCCTTACTTGTTTGGAGTAATCTTGTCTCTATGAAAACCTTTTTGGGAATTTGATAGGAATTTCATTAAATATAAATATATGCTGATTGGGGAGAATTGCATCTTTACCATATTGATCTTCCAATCAATATCTTTTCATTTATTCCATTCTCAATGATTTCTTTCAATAGCACTTGGTAATTTTCAACATATAGATCCTTAAATATTTTAAGATTTATTTAGAGATAAGTACTGTATTTAATTTTGTTCAGAACAATAATAAATGATATTTTATTTCATTTCTGTACATTTATTTTCCATATATAAAAAGGCAGTTGATTTTTGTGTTGATTCCATATATGGGGACTTTGATAAACATAACTTAATTTTTGAATGATGATATCTAATTATTTTATTTTATTTCTTTTTTTTTTAAGATTTTATTTATTTATTCATAGACACAGAGAGAGAGGCAGAGACAGGCAGAGGGAGAAGCAGGCTCCATGCAGGGAGCCTGATGTGGAACTCCACCCCAGGATCAAGCCCTGAGCTGAAGGCAGATGCTCAACCACTGAGCCACCCAGGCATCCCTAATAATTTTATTTTATTCATTTAGTAAGTAGATTAAAAAGTGGTTAATTAAGCAAATTCAGGCAACACTTTAGAAAGGCTGCTTCAAAGTCTTATGTGTTTCTAACTCCATTATGACTCTGACTTTTACTGCCTTCTTTGACCTGAACAGATACCTAATTTACTTACAAGATTATATAAGCTAAGAGAATAGAAAAGCTAGTTAAGTATATGAAAGGTTTACAATGTTAACCTCATATATTAAAACAACCAAGAACCATATATTAGCTTAAGATTTTGTGATTTTTCAATTTGGGATAGGCAGAGTTGAACAAGTTTTTTTGGTTTTTAAGATTTTTAAAGTAATCTTTACACCCAACATGGAACTTGAACTTACAACCTTAAGTTGTAATCAAGAGTTCCACACTCGGGGGAATCCCTGGCCCTGGGTGACTCAGCGGTTTAGTTCCTGCCTTTGGCGGGGTTGGGGGGGTGGGGGGTGATCCTGGATTCCCAGGATCCAGTCCTGCATCGGACTCCCTGTTTGGAGCCTGCTTCTCCCTCCTCCTGTGTCTCTGCCTTTCTCTCTCTCTCTCTCTCTCTCTCTCTGTCTATCATAAAAAAATAAAATAAATCTTAAAAAATTCCACGCCCTGCAGATTGAGCCAGCCAGACACCATTGGTCAGTTCTGCTTTCTGTTGGGCTGGGTTTTTAGTCAGCTACTGGTTTTGCTGCAGACTAGCTGGTCTAGGATGGCTTTTAATGGTGTGGCATTTCTCTGCTACTAGTAATCTCTCCTCTTTGACTTTGTTAATCCTGGTTTGTTTACCTGTTGTCTGGGTAGGGTTTTGGAGAGAGTAAGAGAAAACATGCAGATCTCTTAAAGCCTAAATCTCACAACTGGTACCTCACTTACATAACATTCTCTTGGCCAGAGCTAGTGGTTAAGGACATTCCAGATTTGAACTGTGGGGAGACGGGCTCCATTTTTTTCATTAAATAATGATAAAAATAATTAGGATTAAAATAATCATCTTAACCATTTTTAAGTATATGTTTTGCAGTGTTTAGTAGTAGGGTATACTAGTAGTATTAAGTGTATTTATGTTGTGTGACACATCTCTAGAACTTTTTCATCTGTCTCTTATGATTAGTGATTTTTAGGCATTTTTTTCTTAGGTTTTCTGGCCATTTGTATAACTGCTTTGGAAATGTCTGTTCTACATCTTTGCCCTTTTCTATTTATTTTTTCAACTTTTCTGAGGTATAACTGGCTAATATTCTGCAAGTTTACCTATTAAGTGTACAATATGATAATTTCATATACATATATACTGTGAAATAATTATTAAAATATTACTTTGCCCATTTTTATAAAAAATGGCTACAGGGAAAAAAATGGCTACAGGTTACTTGTTTTTCATTATTGAGTTCTATAAGTTGGTTCTTTATTCTCAGATATTAATATCTTAGTTTATATATGATTTGCAAATATTTCCTCCCATCCTATAGGTAGTGTTTTCACTGTGATCTTTCCTTTGACATGTAGAAGTTTTAAAGTTTGATGTAGCCCTATTTTTTTATTTTTGCTTTTGGTGTCATAGCCAAGAAATCATTGCCATCTTCAATAACCTGAAACTTTTTGCTAGTAATGTCTTTCTGAAATTCTAGCCTTTTGTCTTACATTTAGGTCTTTAACCCATTTTCAGTTAATTTTTATAAGTGGTATTAAGTAAGGGTTCTTCGCATGCAGATACCAGTTTCCCACAACAGTTTGTTTAAGGGACTTTTTCCTCACTGTGTGGTCTTGGTATTCTTTTTTATTTATTTATCCATGAGAGATACACAGAAAGAGGCAGAGATACAGGCAGAGAGAGTAGCAGGCTCCCTGCAGGGAGCCTGATGCAGGACTCAATCCCAGGATCTGGGATCACAACCTGAGCTAAAAGCAGAAGCTCAACCACTGAACTACCCAGGTGCCCTGCAAAATAGGTTTAGAGTGAACATGCTTCAATATAATAAAGGCCATATATAAGAATCCACAGTTAACATCATGTACAGTGGCGAAAAACGGAGAGCTTTCCCCATAAAGTTAGGAACGACACAAACATGTCCATTTTTACCACTGTTACTCAACATATTACTGGAGTTCTAAGCACAGCAATTGGACAAATTGGACAACAAAAAGGGGAAAAGACATCCAAATTGATAAGGAAGAAGTTGATCTTTCACTATTTGCAGATAACATGATGTTATAAATAGAATACCCTAAAGACTCCACTAAAAATCTCCTAGAACCGATAAACGAATTCAGTAAGTTTACAGGATACAAAACTAAAATACAGAAATCTACTGCATTTCTTTTTTTTAATTTTTAAAAATGTTTTATTTATTTATTCATGAGAGACACAGACTGAGAGAGAGAGAGAGACACAGGCAGAGGGAGAAGCAGGCTCTATGCAGGGAGCCTGATGTGGGACTTGATCCCAGGACTCCAGGATCACAGCCTGGACTAAAGGCAGGTGCTAAACCATTGAGCCACCTAGGGATCCCCTCTACTACATTTCTATACACAAATAAGGAAGTAGTAGAAAGTGAAATTAAGAAAACAGTGCCCTTTATAATTGCACCAACATAACAAAATACCTAGAAAATAAACTTAACCAAGAGGTAAAAACCTGTACTCTGAAAACTATGAAATATTGATAAAAGAATTTGAAAATGACATACAAAAATGGAGAGATCAGGGCAGCCTCGGTGGCACAGCGGTTTAGCGCCATCTGCAGCCCAGGGCGTGATCCTGGAGACCCTGGATTGAGTCCCACGTCAGGCTTTCTGCATGGAGCCTGCTTCTCCCTCTGCCTGTGTCTCTGCCTCTCATTCTCTCTCTGTGTCTCTGTGAATAAATAAATAAAATCTTTAAAAAAAATGGAGAGATCTTACAAGCTCATGGACTGGAAGAACAAATGTTAAAATGTTTATGCTATCCAAAACAATTTACAGATTTAATGCAGTATCTATGAAAATACCAAGGACAAAACAAACAAACAAACAAAAAGGAAATACCAAGGACATTTTTTCTCAGAACCAGAACAAACAATCCTTTTTTTTTTTTCTTTAAAGATTCTAATTATTCATTCATAAGAGTACACAGAAAGGAGAGAGAGAGAGAGAGGCAGAGACACAGGCATAGGTAGAAGCAGGCTCCATGCAGGGAGCCTGACATGGGACTCAATCCCAGGTCTCCAGGATCATGCCCTGGGCTGAAGGTAGCACTAAACCACTGAGCCACCCAGGCTTCCCAGAACAAACAATCCTAAAATTTGTATGGAACCACAAAAGACCCAAATAGACAAAGTAGAAAAGAGAAACAAAGTGGGAGGTATCACAATCCCAGATTTTAAGTTAAACTACAAAGCTATAGAATCAAAACCACACGTTGTGGCAAAAACAAAGAAACAAACAACAAATTATGTTTGAATTAATTAGCTCTCAAACATTAGTGAATTAATGGTTGAGAAATGTGGTGAGAATGTAAAATAGGTTAAAAAATTCTCATTGCAGTGCCTGGGTGATTCAGTGGTAAAGAGAATGCTGTTGGCTTAGATTGTTCATGATCCCAGGATCCTAGGATTGAGTACTGTATTGGGCTTCTCACGGGAGCATGCTTCTCCCTCTCCCTATGTCTCTGCCTCTCTGTGTATATCTCATGAATAAATAAATATAATCTTAAAAAAAATCTCCGCAACAAATATTGGAAATACTGGATCTCTACTTGCAAAAGAATGAAATAGACCATTTTTGTATACAAAAATGAACTCAAAATGGATTAAGGATGCAAATGTTAGGCTTGAAACCACAAAAATCCTAGAAGTGAATATAGGCAGTAGCTTCTCTAACATTGACCATAGCAACATTTTTATAGATATGTCTCCGGAGGCAAGAGAAACAAAAACAAAAATCAACTATTGGGAGTACATCAAAATAGCCTCTGCATGGCAAAAAATCAACAAAATTAGGGCAGCCCAAGTGGCAGCAGTTTAGCACTGCCTTCAGCCCAAGGCAAGGTCCTGGAGACTCCGGATCAAGTCCCACGTCAGGCTCCCTGCATGGAGCCTGCTTCTCCTTCTGCCTGTGTCTCTGCCTCTTTCTCTGTGTCTCTCATGAATAAATAAATAAAAATTTTTAAAAATCAACAAAATTAAAAGACAAACTTTGGAATGGAAGAAGATATTTACAAATGGAAGAAGATATTTACAAATGACATATCTGATAAAGGGTTAATATCCAAGTATATAGACAACTTATGAAACTCAACATCCAAAAATCAATTAATCCAATTAAAAATGAATGGAACACATAAACATATCTGCGAAGACACATATAAAGATGGGCAACATCGCTCATCATCAGAGAAATACAAATCAAAACTACAATGAAGTATCACCTCACACTGTCCAGATGACTAAAAAACATAAGAAATACAAGTGTTGACAAGGATGTGAAGTAAAGGAAACCCTCACACATTGTTGGTAGGAATGCAAACTGGTGTTTCCACTGTAGAAAACGTTGTGGAAGTGAAAAAATAAAAAAAAAAAAATAGAACTACTACAGGTAGTATCCACGAATTCCACTACTGGTATTTACCCAAAGAATACAAAAACACCAAATTTCAGATATATGTATCCATATATATGTATTACAGCATTATTTATAATAGTCAAATTATGGAAGCAGCCCAAGTGTTCATCAATAGAGGAATGGATAAAGACAATGTGGTGTATATATACAGTAGAATATTATTAGAAACCTTGTCATTAGCAATGACATAGATGGAGCTGGAGAATATTATGCTAAATGAAATAAGGCAAAGATAAATACCATATTTCACTCCGAGGTGGAGTTTAAGAAACAAAACAGAAAAACAAAGAAAAAAAACCAAAAATCAGACTCTTTAATGATATAGAACTGTCGGTTACTAGAAGTAAGCGGATGTGGGGATGGATGACAAGCTCAGGGGGGTAAGCTAGCTTTCTTTCTTTCTTTCTTTCTTTCTTTCTTTCTTTCTTTCTTTCTTTCTTTCTTTCTTTCTTTTTGCAAACAAATTGGTGTGCTTTATTCCAATAAAAATGTTATTTACAAAAACAGGCCATGAGCTAGGATGGCTTTCATTACATAGTTTGCTGGCTGCTCTGGAGGACTATTTGGTACCCGAATATTCAAATCTGAGTTCATATATTGCCAATTAACAAACATTATGAAATGTTACTCCTCCTATATCAACAATCTAAAAGTCATTATTAGGTTCCATGCACATGAATTTAAGGCAGAAGAGAGAACTTTTTTCCCTCTGGAGTTTCCTGGGTTTTTCCCAATATTCTTCAGACTCTGAAGTCTCGCAACAAAAGTCCACCATCAGATTCACATAGCTTCTGCTGAGCTTCATGAAATTTCACAGCTTCCTCAGTTTAGGTAGTCTGCTCCAGATCAATGGAATGTATGAAAATGGGATTCTGCCTGTGCTGATGAATGATCTTTGGGTTTTACATTGAGGGTAGCAGTTCCTGAGCTTGGTGTATTTGCCATCAAGGATATGGAGCATCTTCTCAGTGATCTTTCCTACTTGACAGCCATTATTTCTACACTTATATAGAAATGTTTTTATTTATAGCTATTTTCATGGGCTCTAAACTTTAGCAATCAGATCAGGAGAAAGGCCTAACTGCCTTAGTGTATGGATGGTTTTAGGGTTTAGTTTTTTGTTTGTTTTCTGGTGGCACTGCTCTGTGGGATAAGGTTATTCTTTCTTTTTGCTTTATTTTTAAAAATATTTTATTTATTTATTCACGAGAGACACAGAGAGAAGCAAAGACATAAGAATAGGGAAAAGTAAGCTCCCTGAGGGTAGCCAGTGTGGGACTCATCCCCAGACCTGGGATCACACCCACGCTCGACCGCTGAGTCACCTAGGCGTCCCTCTCTTTTTACCTTTCTTCTTCTTTTCTTCTTTTCTTCTTTTCTTCTTTTCTTCTTCTTCTTCTTCTTCTTCTTCTTCTTCTTCTTCTTCTTCTTCTTCTTCTTCTTCTTCTTTTCTTCTTCTCCTTCTCCTTCTCTTCCTTTCTTCTTCTCCTTCTCCTTCTTCTTCTTCTTCTTCGTATTTTTTTATTGGACTTTGATTTGCCAACATACTATAACACCCAGTGCTCTTCCCATCAAGTGCCCCCTCAGTGCCCAACACCCAGTCACTCCAACCCCTGCCCACCTTCCTTTCCATTACCCCTGTTCTTTTCCCAGTTAGAAGTCTCTCATGTTGTCACCCACTCTGATATTTCCCACTCATTTTCTCTCTTTTCTCTTGTATTCCCTTTCACTATTTTTTATATTCCCTGAATGAATAAAAACATATAATGTTTGTCCTTCTATTGACTTACTTCACTCAGCAAAATACCTTCCAGTTCTATCCACGTTGAAGCAAATGGTGGGTATTCATCATTTCTAATGGCTGAGGAATATTCCATTGTATATATAGACCACATCATCTTTATCCATTCATCTTTCAATGGAACTGAGGCTCCTTCCACAGTTTGGCTATTGTGGACATTGCTGTTATAAACATTGGGGTGCAGGTGTCCTGCCATTTGAATCCATCTGTATCTTTAGGGTAAGTCCCCAGCAGTGCAATTGCTAGGTCATAGGCTAGCTCTATTTTTTAACTCTTTGAGGAACATCCACACAGTTCTTCAGTGGCTGTACCACTTCACATTCCCACCAACAGTGCAAGAGGGTTCCCCTTTCTCCACATCCTCTCCAGCATTTGTGGTTTCCCATCTTGTTAATTTTCACCATTCTCACTGGTGTGAGGTGGTATCTCATTGTGGTTTTGATTTGTATTTCCCTGATGGCAAGTGATACGGAGCATTTTCTCATGTGCTTGTTGTCCATGTGTATGCCTTCTTTAGTGAAATTCCTGTTCATGTCTTCTGCCCATTTCATGATTGGATTGTTTGTTTCTTTGCTGTTGAGTTTAATAAGTTCTTTATAGATCTTTGATACTAGCCCTTAATCTGATAGGTCATTTGCAAATATCTTCTCCCATTCTGTAGGTTGTCATTTAGTTGTGTTGAAATAAAGTGCCATGTTGAAGTCTCCCAGTATTAGTGTATTATTATCTAAGTGTGTCTTTGCTTTGGTTAATAATTGATTGATATACTTGGCAGCTGCCACATTAGGGGCATTAATATTTATGATTGCTAGGTCCTCTTGTTGGATAGACCCCTTAAGTATGATATAGTGTCCCTCTTCATCTCTTACTACAGTCTTTGGGATAAACTTTAATTTATCTGATATGAAGATTACTACCCCTGCTTTCTTTGGAGGACCATTTGAATGGTAAATGGTTATCCAACCTTTCATTTTCAGGCTGGAGGTGTCCTTAGGTCTAAAATGAGTCTCTTGTAGACAGCAAATTGATGGGTCTGGCTTTTTTATCCAGTCTGAAACCCTGCTTCTTTTGATGGGATTACTTAGCCCATTCACATTCAGAGTTACTATTGACAGATATGAATTTAGTGTCATCGTAATACCTATTCAAGTCCCTGTTTTTGTGGATTATTTCTTTGGGCTGCCTCTTTGTTTTAGTGATTCTGCCTTGATATTTCTTGCAGGGATCCCTGGGTGGCTCAGCAGTTTAGCGCCTGCCTTTGTCCCAGGGAGCGATCCTGAAGTCCCGGATGAGTCCCGCATCCGGCTCCCGGCATGGAGCCTACTTCTCCCTCTGCTTCTGTCTCTGTCTCTCTCTCTCTCCTCTCTCTGTGACTATCATGAATAAATAAATAAATAATCTCTAAAAAAAAATAATATTTCTTGCAGACGTGATTTGGTGGTCACATATTCTTTCAGTTTCTGCCAATCTTGGAAGCTCTTTATCTCTCCTTGTATTCTGAATGAGAGCCTCGCTGGATAGAGTATTCTTGGCTGCATGTTCTTCTCATTTAGGACCCTGAATATATCGTGCCAGCCCTTTCTGGCTTGCCAGGTCTCTGTGGAGAGAGGCCTGCTATTAATCTAATATTTCTCCCCATATAAGTTAGGGATCTCTTGTCTCTTGCTGCTTTAAGGATTTTCTCTTTATCTTTGGATTTGCAAGTTTCACTATTAAATGTCAAAGTGTTGAATGTTTTTTTTTATTTGGGGGGGCTCTCTATCTCCTGGATCTGAGTGCCTGTTTCCCCCCAAATTAGGGAAGATCTCAGCTATGATTTGTTCAAATATGTTTTCTGGTCCTCTGTCTCCCTTGGCACATGTGGAACCCTAATTATACATAGATTTTAGCTTCTGAGGCTGTCTTTTATTTCTCTTAACCTTTCTTCATGGTCTTTTAATAGTTTTTATCTTTTTCCTTAGCTTCCTTCCTTGCCATCAACTTGTCTTCTATGTCACTCACTCGTTCTACCTCACTAACCCTCATTGTTAGGGCTTCCAGTTTAGATTGCATCTCATTTAATTGATTTTTCATTTCAGCCTGATTAGATCTAAATTCTGCAGTCATGAAGTCTCTTGATTCCTTTATGCTTTTTTCCAGAGCCACCAGAAGCTTTATAATTGGGCTTCTGAATTGGTTTCTGACATTGAATTGTAATCCAAATTCTGTAACTCTATGGCAGACAATACTGTTTCTGATTCTTTATTTTGTGGTGAGTTCTTCTTTCTAGTCATTTTGCTCAGTGCAGAGTGGCTGTATAAGTGGGCTGAGTCAAGAATATCAACAATGACCTAAGTAAATTTCACCCTAGATGTTTCTGCCCTGTCAGAGACTGGAAAATTAAAACAAAGATATAAAACCAAAGGACCACTAAAGTAAGAAGCAAATTTTAAAACAAAGTAGTAAAAAATAAAGGCTGAGACTCCCAAAGAAGAAGAGAAAGAAAAAAGAAAAAAAAGAGAAGAAAAAGAGGGTGGGGACTGAGAGATGGTGGTGGTGATGAAGTTGAGGTGGACGGAGAATGTAGTCTACCTGAGGAGTCCTAGAGGATGATCCTGTTGTTTCTGAGTCTATTAAGTTCTGTATATTAGAAGATGCTAAAAGAAGAAGAAGAAGAAGAAGAAGAAGAAGAAGAAGAAGAAGAAGAAGAAGAAGAAGAAGAAGAAGCTCAGTTCCAAATTTATATAAACCAGAAATACTTGTAGAAGGACCCAACACTGATCACCAAAACATAAATGACATAAAAGAGGGGGCAGAATGGGAATGAGGAATCTCACAGAATGAACCAGCATGGTATACCACTTGGTTCTGGGTGCATACTGGTCATGTTTTAGAAGTTATTAACTTTTGCCATTGTAGAACAAAGTGAGGCAGAGAAAACAAAAAACACAAAACAAAGAAACATATCTTGTATATCTTCCCGAATTAAGTTGAGTATGTTGAAGGGAATCTAGAATTGGAAAACATATCTAGGGCCTGTAATTGTAGAAATGTGAAAGTCAAAAAGGAAGAATCTTAAAAATGAAGAGGTGTTAAAATATTGTAGTTAAGGTGCGAAAGGAGAATAAGAGTGGAAATTTACAGTCTGATATAAAAACCAGTTGTACTGGAAAAAGGAAGAAAAAAAATAGTAGTACCCTCTGGTTCTATATACTGTAGGTCCATTGACTTCCCCTGGAGTTTTCCAGGGCTGGTTGGTCAAGAATTTGCTCTTCCCCTGTCCTTCCAGCTGATCTTCTGGGCGGAAGGGTGGGGGGGTGCACTGCGGTGCTGATTCTCAGTTGTGTGCACCTGAGGTTGCTGCCCCGACCCCTGCCATGGCTCAGTGGGAGATGTTAATCCTGTGAGGCCCTTGTTCCCCAGCAGCCCCGCTCCATCCCAGGCACAGGGTGACACCAGGAGAAACAACAACACTGGTGGTGGCCAGTTCTCCAGCTCTGGAGTCAGCTCCAGAGGTTAACTACCACAGTGTCCCAGGACGCAGTGGTCTAGATGCTCCCAGGGCGGGGAGGTGGGGGTTGGGGGTGGCACTGATCTGCATAGCTTTGGGGGCACCCGGCGGCAGGAGAGTCCTCCGCCTGACCTTGGGGGAACACAGGATCCTGGGCTGTGTCCACCCAGCACCCTAGGATTCAGGACCTGTGCTGGTGGAATTGTGCTCCTGGGGCACATGGCTCCTGAAGGCAGCAGGGCACAGACCCCTCCACCCGGAGCCACCGCCTGACCCACCAGCTTCTCCCCGAGGCCCCCAGGTGTGCGCTCCAGCCCTTTACTGAGATCTGCCCAGTTTGTGCCCTGCTCTCCCCTGTGGTGCACTTTCTCTGTTAGTGACTCCAGAAAACCAGAGGTTCCAAAGCTCCTCCTGCGTTTCTGCTCAATTTCCCTGCTAAGTGCCTTTCCCTCCGAGAAGTACCCGGTGCAGATATTTTAAAGTTCCTGCTTCTCTGGGGCTGGGCTTTCCTGTCCTGAGGCTCCACCACCTTTCTTTAGCCTGCACACTCGCAGGACTTGCGAGTCCCCAACTTGATTCCTTTTTATTTACTTTTTTTTTTTCCTGCCCTCCTACCTTGTTAGAAGCGAAAACCTTCTCTCTGTAGTGTTCCTGCTGTTCTCTCTTTAAATCTCAGGTCAGGGCAGCCCTGTGGCGCAGCAGTTTAGCGCCGCCTGCAGCCTGGGGTCTGATCCTGGAGACCCAAGATCGAGTCCCGTGTCGGGCTCCCTACGTGGAGCCCGCTTCTCCCTCTGCCTGTGTGTCTGTCTCTCAGTCTCTCTCTCTCTCTGAATAAATAAATTAAAGAAAAATCTTAAAAAAAAATAAATCCCAGGTCAAATTTTTAGATTTTCAGGGTGGTTTGAAAATAATCTAGGGGAGTTCGTGGGGCCAAGTGAGTTGAGGACCCCTAGTCCTGCGCCATCTTGACCCGCCCTCTTACTGTGGTTTTCTTATAAGACAGAAGACATGTGGTCTCATACAAGACAAGCCCGATCTCGTGGCCCTGTGGAGGGGATGAGCATGACTCAGTGGATGTGCAGCTCTCTGCCACCGTCTGCCACTGCCATCCCTCACTCCCTCACTGCACTGCAGCACTGTGTCTCAGGGACCAGCCTCGTTCCCCCACGTCTTGGCCTCACACCTCCTAACGCGAGATGATGGTGGCCAGGCCTAAATAGACATTTTTCTGAAGAAGACCTACAGTTTGGCCAATTGACACTTGAACAGACGTTCGACTCCTATCTTTTCGGACATTTGTGTGGCTCAATGGTTGGTCATCTGCCTTAGGCCCAGGGTGTGGTTCTGGAGACTTGGGATCGAGTCCCATATCAGGCTCCCTGTGAAGAGTGTGCTTCTCTCTCTCTGCCCATGTCTCTATTTCTCTGTATGTCTCTCATGAATAAATAAATACAATCTTAAAAAAAAAACATATGTCCAACATCACAAATTAACAAGAAAATGCAAATCAAATTGCATTTCCATACAATGCAAATCAGAGTTCACTGCCCGCAGTGAGACATTACCTTATAACTTCCAGAATGGCTAGAATAAAAAAAGACAAGAAATAACAAATACTGGCAAAGATATGAATAACAGGCAATACTCACACACTGTCACACTATTGGTGAGAATGTAAATTGGTGCAGCCACTGTGGAAAATATTAAAAAATTAAAAATTAAAAGTAAAATTACTATATGATCTGATAATTCCACCACTGGATATCAAGCCTAAAAAAATGAAAACACTGTTTCAAAAAGATAGTTTCACCCTTGTATTTATTATAGCATTATTTACAATAGACAAGATATGGAAACAACCCTAGTTGTCCATCAACAGTCTAGAAACAGATGAATCAAGATGCTATATATAGAGTAGCATATTACTCAGCTATAAAGCTAAAAAGAGTAAAAAGATCCTGCCACTTATAACAACATGGATGGACCCAGATGGTGTAATAGTAAGTAAAATAAGTCAGAGTGAGACAAATACCATATGATTGTACCATAGGTGGTATTTAAGAAACAAAATAAATGAACAAAAGGGATAAACAAAAGAGACTCTTAAATATAGAGAGGAAACTGGTGGTTACTAAAAGGAAGATAGATGAGGGATGGGTGAGACAGGTTAAGGGTGTGAAGAGTACACTTGTTATGAGGAGCACTGAGTAATACATAGAAGTATTTAATCATTATTTGTTTGTGTTTTTAAAGATTTTATTTATTTATTCATGATAGACACAGGGAGAGGGAGAGGCACAGGCAGAGGGACAAGCAGGCTCCATGCTAGGAGCCCGATGTGGGACTCGATCCCGGTTCTCCAGGATCCCGCCCTGGGCCAAAGGCAGGCGTCAAATCGCTGAACCACCCAGGGATCCTTTAATCATTATTTGTATACCTGAAAATAATATTATAATACTGTATTAATTTTACATTTCAAAAAAAGGGAAAAAAAAGAAGGTGATTAATCAGAGATGTACAGATAATGGCATACAGAACCAGTTATGCCAACATATATAAACTATCTAATTGGGGTGGGGAGGAGTAGGAATGTAATCGCCTATGAAGATTATTATATAAAAGTAATACTGCCACTACTCCCAAATGCAACTTGAAAATGTTTCAAATTACAGAATAAAGGGATCCCTGGGTGGCTCACCGGTTTAGCGCCTGCCTTCAGCCCAGGGCATGATCCTGGAGTCCCGGGATCAAGTCCCACATCAGGCTCCCTGCATGGAGCCTGCTTCTTCCTCTGCCTGTGTCTCTGCCTCCCTTTCTCTGTGTCTCTCATGAATAAAAAAATAAAATCTTTTTAAAAAAACTATAGAATAAGTTAATTGATAAAGAATTCTTTTCACTATGCAGGCATGTTTTTCAATATTTCGAAAATAACAAAACACTTTAATCAAAACAATAGTCATCATTAAATTCCTGTTTTATGGGTTCCAGGGTGGCTCAGTGGTTGAGCATCTGCCTTTGGCTCAGGGAATGATCCCAGGGTCCTGGGATCGAGTCCCACTTCGGGCTCCCTGTGTGGAGTGCTTCTCCCTCTGCCTATGTCTCTGCCTCTCTCTTTGTGTCTCTCATGAATAAATAATTTTTTTAAAAAAAAGAAAGAAACACAGTATTAAATATAGATGATAAATGTGGTTTTCAGAGGGATGGAGGTACAGGCCAAAATATGCGAAGGGGAGTAAGAGGTGCAAGTCCAGTTATAAAGTAAATAAGTTACAGAGACAAAAAGTTCAGCTTAGGGAATAATCTATAATATTGTCAATAATATATATAACCTATATATACTATATAGGAAATAGTCTATATATATACTGTCTTTAATACTCTATTATTATAAAAACTTTGTAAGGTGACAAATGGTAACTACACTTATTCTAATGAGCACTTCATGACATGTATATGTTAAATCACTATGTTGTAGGCCAGAAACTAATACAATACATGACAACCATACTTCATTTAAAAATGAATAATGTTTTAAAAATTAAACAATTAGGGGATCCCGGGGGGCTCAGCAGTTTAGTGCCTGCTTTCCACCCAGGGCGTGATCCCTGAGTCCTGGGATCAAGTCCCACATCAGGCTCCCTGCATGGAGCCTGCTTCTCACTCTGCCTTTGTCTCTGCCTCTCTCTGTGTGTATGTTTCTCATGAATAAATAAATAAAATATTAAAAATAAATAAGTTAATAAACAATTAAATTATTAAAAATAATACTGAACAATTAATTGTTCAAAGAAGAAATGAAAGAAAAAAAGTTTAATATCCCAAGAGAAATGAAAGTGGAAGCACAACATAGAAGTTCTAATAGAGAAGTTCAAAGTGCTAAATGCCTCAATTAGGGAAAAAAGATCTCAAATAAATAATTTAACTTTACACTTCAAACACTAGCAAAGAGAGAAATGAATCCTAAATTTGTAGAAGAAGTACAATCAGAACAAAAACTAGGGAACTAATGCCTTAAAATACAATTCAAAAGATCAGGGACACCTAGGTGGCTTAGTTCGTTAAGCTCTGGACTCAGGTCAGGATCTCATGGTAATGGGGTGGAGCCTGCAGCAGGCTTCTCACTCAGCAGGGAGTCTGCTTAGCACTCTCCTGCCTCTCCCCCTCTCATGTGTGTGATCTCTCTCTCTCTCTCCCTCAAATAATTTTTTTTTAAAAAGGAATCAATGAAACTAGGAACTGATTTTTTTGGAAGATAAAAGGATTGTAGCAAGACTCATCAAGAAAAAGAGAAAGGGCTAAAACAAAATTAGAAAGGAAAAAGGAACATTACCAGTGATACCACAGAAATACAAAGAATTGTAAGAGATGACTATAAATAATTATTCACCAACAAATTGGACAACCCAGAAGAAAAGGATAAAATGCATAGAAATTTATAACTTACAAAGAGTGAATCATAAAGAAATAGAAAATTAGAACAGTGATTACTAGAGTGGAAATTGATTCATTAATCAAAAGCCTTCCAAAAAACAAAAGTCTAGAAACAGATGGTTTCTGTACTGAATTCAAAACCAAACAAATATCTAAAATACATATGAAAGTACAGACATACCTTATTTTAGTGTGCTTCACAGGTACTATATTTTTTATAATTGGAAGTTTGTTTCAAGCTTACCTTGGGAAGTGTATTGATGACATTTTTCCAAAACCATCTGCCGATTTTGCATATCTGGGCCCCATTTTCATAATCCTCACAATATTTTAATATTTGCAACATTATTATTAAATTTATTATTGAGATCTGTGATTATTGATCTTTGATGCTACTGTTGTGATTATTTTAGAGTGCCCTAGACCATCCCCATATAAAAGAGCAAACTTAATAAACATTTTGTGTTCTGACTTCTTCACTGAATGACCAGCAATTTCCCCATTTCTCTCCTTCTTCTCAGTCTTCCTTATTCCATGAGACAGGAGAATATTGAAATCCCTATGATATCCTGTAAGTGTTCAATGAGAGGAAGAGCCACTTATCTCCCTTTCAATCAAAAGCTACAAAGCATTAAGTTTAGTGAAGAAAACATGTCAAAGCCGTAATAACCCAAAACTGGGCCTCTTGTATCAAAAAGCTAAGCTGTAAATGAAACAGGAAAAACTAACCAAAACAATGTTTACCTGCTCAGAACCTGGCAAGACAATTACTGAAATATGGAATAGGTAGCAAGAGAAGGATTTATTTGAGTGGCAGGCAAATGAGGACATGGGAGGGCAACTTTCAAATCCAGCTCCTTAAAGTAGGAGAATCAGCAAAATCTAAAGCTAAATAAATGAAAAGGTCTAGGTAGAAATTTGCAGTTGTCCTTATTAGTAACCATTAACCTTTGGTAATCAGTTTGAATCCCCACTGCGTTTTGATTATTCCTGTTCTTTTTAAAAGATTTTATTTAAAAATAAATCTTTTTAAAAAGAGATTTTATTTATTTATTCATGAGAACACAGAGAAAGACAGAGAGGCAGAGACACAGGCAGAGGGAGAAGCAGGCTCCATGCAGGGAGCCTGATATGGGACTCAATCCCGGAACTCCAGGATCATACCCTGGGCCGAAGAAGGCGCTAAATCATTGAACTTCAACACTGGGAGCCTGACGTGTGGGACTTGATCCCGGGTCCCTAGGTCACGCGATGGCCTTAAAGGCAGTGCTAAATCACTGAGCCATCCAGGCTGCCCTGATCATTCCTATTCTTGAGGGAATTAGAACAATGCTATTATTACTTCTTGCTGAAATGGGGCAAAGATTGAGTTAGGGAAATGTTTCTGCTCTCATTTAGAAATATCCTTTAGTTACATGTTGAAAGCCAACACTCTGCATCACCAAGATTTTTGCTCTTGATACAGTTCCCTACTATAATTCCTGTGAGATACTCTAAATCATAAAGCGCATAGAAAAATTGTCCATATAACAATTTCACAAGGGCTTAAACCAAGTCTATTTCAAGGGGGCCACTATTACCTTCAGTGGGGCATCTGGGAAGTCTTCGTCCCAAGTAAAGTTAGTTTCTGTGTGTATCTTTGCTGAAGTTCATTTTTTTCTATTTTCAATTTGGTGGGGGTCTCTAAAAAGTGTATAATTTTTATGGAATGTCCAAGGCATTGGGCTCTACTTGTATGACTTTTACCATAATGCTGCTCCACTTTCACTGTTGTTATCATTTTATGATAACCTAGGAATTATGTCACTGAAAAGTGTTTTGACAATTTCTGGAGTCTTTTCTGCATGGCATAGAAAATCTTCAACCAAATATTAAAAATTGCCTGCTGTTTTCCAGGTTTGGGGCCTCAAACTTGTATATATTTTAGAACCAGTACAGACCAGTCTTAGGATTTGATGTCTTTGATGCATAAAAGTGTTTCAATCCATGAACACCTCAATCTGGATTTCCCAATGCATATCCATTAAATCAGGACAGCTGCAATAAATTTTTTCAGTTATCTATATGTCTGTGGCAATCATTCTGAGTAACCGCCAGAAATGGCACACATGCAGACCGTCTAAACCTGGGCCATTGTGGCAGTTTCTCTGAAGTTTATCTCAAATTCAAGCCTCACTCTGCAAGGTTTTGGGGAAAAGGGCAGTTTTATTTCTCAGTGATGCCATATGAACAGAATGGGAGAAAGGTGGAAGCCTATTTGGAGAGTCACAGCCACACATTTGAGGAAATCAGATAATTCAGGATGCAGGCAGTTTTATTTATTTGTTTGTTTATTTATTTATTTATTTATTTATTTATTTATTTATTTATTTATTTATTTATTTATAATAGTCACAGAGAGAGAAAGAGAGAGAGAGAAAGGGAGAGGCAGAGACACAGGCAGAGGGAGAAGCAGGCTCCATGCACCGGGACCCCGACGTGGGATTCGATACCCAGTCTCCAGGATCGTGCCCTGGGCCAAAGGCAGGTGCCAAACCGTGTCGCGTCCGGCGCGAGAGGGTCCAGGTTCAGGAACCGAGGGCAAGGGGATGAGAAATAAACAGAAAGACTAAAAGTTCATGGGATAGGAAGTTCCGTGCAGCTGATGGCCGCAACGGACAAACTTTATTTTTGCAAGTAAAGTTTATATAGTCTCCATATAGGTAGGTGACCTACTTCTCTAAGGAGAAGTACAGTTCATGCACAAACATACATTGTCTTTTAAAACTAATATAGTAAGTACACCGCAAATTCCTGTTACTTGCTTAAGCAGCAGAGCATGAATGCCACATTTAGAATTAACAATGAGTTTCGTTTATTAAGTAATGTCTGCCGAAGCGGTCATATGTCAGACCACTTTCTTGCTTCCATGAAGGGGAAGAACTAGGTGCAGCCCCAGCAGGTTGGCAAGGCACAACAAGGAGCCTTTGCTCAACCTGAGACCTTGCCTCGCGCCGCGGGGCCGCCCCCAACAAAACCGGGGCGCCACCCAGGGATCCCCAGGCAGTTTTAGAAGGAAACAACAGGGTAGCGTGGGTGGCTCAGCAGTTTAGCGCACCTTCAGCGGAGGTTGTGATCCTGGAGACCTGGGATCAAGTCCCATGTCAGGCTCCCTGCATGGAGCCTGCTTCTTCCTCTGCCTGTGTCTCTCTGCCTCTCTCTCTCTGTCTCTCATGCATAAATAAATAAAATCTTAAAAAAATATATCTAATCTTATATCTACAAAAGTCTATTACTAAAGCAATTTCTCTCCCTGATTTCCATCAAAGATCATCAAGTTTTTTTGTTTTGTTTTGTTTTTTTAAGGTTTTATTTATTGGTTCATGAAAGACAGAGAGAGAGACAGAGACACAGGCACCGGGAGAAGCAGACTCCTCGGAGAAGCTGCACTCCATCCTGGAAATCCAGGATCATGATCTGAGCCAAAGGCCACCCAGGTGCCCCAGTTACCATGAATTTATTTGAAAATAAGTCCAATATTAACACACAGCCTAATTACTTACATAAGCACACTGTTAATAGTAATTGGCCGTATCACTCTTTTTTTTTTTTTTTAAGATTTTATTTATTTATTCATGAGAGAAACACAGAGAGAGAGGCAGAGACACAGGCAGAGGAAGAAGCAGGCTCCATGCAGGGAGCCTGATGTGGGACTTGATCCAGGAACTCTAGGATTACGCCCTGAGCCAAAGGCAGATGCTTAATTGCTAAACCACCTGGGCATCTCCCCCCCCCCAACCCCCGGCCGCCTTTTTTTTCTTTTTAACCTGCCTTCCTGGAACTTTTCATAAGGATTTTTATTTATTTATTTTTAAGATTTTATTTATTTATTCACAAGAGACACACAGAGAGAGGAAGAGATAGAGGCAGAGAGAAAGCAGGCTCCATGCAGGGAACCCAATCCCAGGGTTGGTGGGACTTGATCCTGGGACCCCAGGATCACACCTTGGGCCTAAGGCAGGTGCTAAACCTCTGAGCCACCCAGGCATCTCTACAGAGAAATAGTTTTAACAAATTTCTGAGTCATAGATAGCTCTAAATATGGAGAGGCAAATATTAAAGATTTACGCATATTTTAAAGCAGGAATCTATTTAAATACAGTTTTCTCTTTGGTTCCAGGAATTCTTTCTCATTTTAGTTTTAGAATCTTAAAGGTATCAAAGACCTATTTTTATCATTACAGTGCAGTTGACAAGAGATTCTGTGACACAAGACTTTAATAATTGGAATTAAAAGGGATACCAGTATTGCAGGTAATTCAAAAACTTAAGAATTGTACCCAATTTCCAAAGAAGTTACAGTATTCAACCATGTAATATAACCTATGAAGGTTTTTCATCACTTATTTGGCAATGCTTCCCATGTAATTTGACATACCAAACAAACAAGCCTATTAGTCAAAAAGACTTCATTGGAGGTTTAATTTTGGGAACTCTGTGTGAAATACAGAACATTTTAGGGGCACCTGGGTGGCTCAGCAGTTTAGCATCTACCTTCGGCTCACGTCGTGATCTCAAGGTCCTGGGATTGAGACTGCCATCGGGCTCCCCTCAGGGAGCCTGTTTCTCCCTCTGTATATGTCTCTGTCCTCTCTTTGTGTCTCTCATTAATAAATAAAATCTTAAAAAATAAAATAAAATATCAGTAGTTTTTAAAGTACATTCCTAAATAAGATTACAGATTATTATAGAATTCAATACTTAATTACACAGGGAAGATGGCAAACAAGAGGTTCTAAAGGCAAATGCTGAAAATTACATAATTACTAACAAAACTCTTTTAATGAGAAGACTGAACTATAAGTCATCAAAGACCTACTAAAGACAAAAGACTAAAACTTTGTTTTTATTAGCAGATTAAAGAAAAAGTGTTGATGTGGTGCCTGGGTGGCTCAGTAGGCTAAATAAGCATCTGTCGTCAGCTCAGGTCATGATCTTAGGGTTTTGGAATCCAACCCCATGTCATTTCTGCTGAGTAGGAAGTGTGTTTTCTCTCTCACCTATGCTTGTGCTGTCTCTTGCTATCTCTGTCAATCTCTCAAAAACATAAATAAAATCTTAAAAAAAAAACTTTTAAGGATAATCATTGTTTACTATTTAGATAAAAAAATGTGAAAAAAATGGGACGCCTGGGTGGCTCAGCAGTTGAGCTCTGTCTGCTTTCAGCTCAGGAACGAGTCACATATCTTTTTCTAGGAAGAAAAAGACTTTCTAGGAAGCATTCAATAAAGTTATCTATCACATAGGCCCTCTTCATTGCCCTAAAAATGAGGCAATTCTCCTAATAAGATATCCTGTCTTTATTCTTAATGAAAGCTGAGCTGCCTGGAAAACTGTCTTTTCTCTTGCTAGTGACTATTACTCCCTCAACACACACACACACTTCTTCCAAAAAAACCTCCCATTTTCTACAAATCTTTGGCTCTCTCCTCCTTACTGCATGCAATGCTGCCCAATTCATGAATTACTGTTTCTTAATATTTCATTTATTTATTCATAAGAGACACAGAGAAAGAGGCAGAGACACAGGCAAAGGGAGAAGAAGGTCCCCAGGAAGAGCCTGATATGGGACTTGATCTCAGATCCTAGGATCACACCCTAAGCTAAAGGCAGATGCTCAATCATTGAGTCACCCAAGTGTCCCCCAATTCATGAATTACTTCATAAAGACAATTAGCTCTTCAAATTCACTGTTGAATTTTTGTCCTTTAACAGAGCAAATTTTATGTAATTTACCATTAAAAAAAGTAATATACCAAAAGCACTAACTTGATCACTTTCAATGAGTGAACTGTACTTTATATGAATTATATATTGGCAGAATTGTGGTGTTGTTTTATTAATTATCCATTAACTACTTTCTAGTTGTAATCCTTGAAAAACCTAAGAACATAATTTCTTAATTCATCATTTTCTTTTCTTTTTTTTTTTCAAAGAGTTTATTTATTTATTCATAAAGGACACACAGAGAGAGGCAGCGACATGAACAGAGGGAGAAGCAGGCTCCCTGTGGGGAGCCCGATGTGGGACTTGTTCCCAAGACCCTGGGATCACGACCTGAGCCAAAGGCAGACACTCAACTGCTGAGCCACCCATGTGTCCCTAATTCATCATTTTCTGTAGGGTTGAAAGACATGTGGAGTAGCAAGGATAAAACTATTCAAAGGAGACCGTGCATTAAAATACGAAAGAAGTTTGGGGATTCCTGGGTGGCTCAGCAGTTTACCACCTGCCTTTGGCCCAGGGAGTAATCCTGGAGTCCTGGGATAGAGTCCTGCATTGGTGGGCTCCCTGCATGGAGCTTGCTTCTTCTCCCTCTGCCTGTGTTTCTGCTTCTCTCTCTCTCTCATGAATAAATAAATAAAATCTTAAAAAAACAAAAACAAAAAACGAAAGAAGGTGATATGAGATATGGTGCTATTCTGGATAAATTTTAAAATCAGAATTAATACATTTTAGGATGCCTGGGTTGGGCCTGGGTTGAAGACAGATGCTTAACCAACTGCTAAGGTGCTGTGCTGTTTGATATATTCCACTTATGAGTGAAACCATATAATTGTCTTTCTCTGATTGACTTATTTTGTTACAGCATAGTACCCTTCATTTCCATTCATGTTGATGTAAATGATAAGTATTTATCCTTTTTGATGGCTGAGTAATGTTACATTGTATATACAGACCACATCTTCTTTATCCCTTCATCTGTTGAAGGACATCGTGGCTCCTTCCACAGTTTGGCTATTGTAGACATTGCTGCTGTAAATATTGAGGTGCAGGTGTCCCATCAGATCACTGCATTTGTATCTCTGGGGTAAATACCTAGTAGTGCAATTGCTGGGTCATTGGGGTAGCTCTATTTAACTTTCTGAGGAACTTGTTTTCCATAGTGGCTGTATTAGCTTCCTTTCCCACCAGCCATGTAAGAGTGTCCCCTCTCTGTGAATCCTTGCCAACATTTGGTGTTTGCTGTCTCATTAATTTTAGCCATTCTGCCATTCTGACTGGTGTGAGGTGGTATCTCATGGTTTTGATTTGTATTTCCCTGATATGATGTGGAGAAACAAAAAACTGCAATTACATATGGTGATGGATTTTTAGCTAGACTTGAGATCATTTCACAACACATAAAATAAATCTGTTTTTTTTTCTTTTTTAAAAAGATTTTATTTATTTTGAGAGGAGATACAGAAAGAGAGAAACAGCAAGTGAGGGAGAGAGAGAGAATCTCAAACAGATTCCATGCTTAGGGTGGAGCCTAACTAGGGGCTAGAGCTTATGTCCCTGAGATCATGACTTGAGCCAAAATCCAAAGTTGGAGGCTTAAAAAAGTGAGCCACTTGCCCCATAATGTTAAAATCTGAAATCTAATGTTAAAATCTGAAAATCTAAGCCTTTATTAAATGATTCATGGAACATCTCAGAGGGTCAGTCAGTTAAGTGTCTTCTTTCAACTCAGATCGCCATCTCAGAGTCCTGAGATTGAGCCCTACATCAGGATCCCTGCTCAGTGGGGAGTCTGTTTCTCCCTCTCCTCTGTCACTCATTTTCTCTCTCTCTCTCTCTCTCCCTCTCTCTCTTGGAAAAATAAATAAATAAAAACTAAAAATAAAAAAAATAAGTGATTCATGAATGTAGCAGTATGCAATCTGGCACGTAGAGGGGAACTTCAAAGAATTACAGAAAGGGAACGATAATCACAGGCAGGATGAGGAAATCATAAACAGAAAAAAATATATACATTATATTATTATATTATATTGTATTATACTATACATTATATTATTATTTCAATTATATTTCATTATAATATATTTCAATATATTAATATTTCAATTATTTCCCTTAATTTGGGAACAAAACGGTCTATTAGTTAAAGTATGTCATCTTTCTTTGGATGGGCTCATGTGACATGCTACATTATTAATACTGACCAGGAAATTACTGACTAGTTAAGACTGCTCTTCAGGGGAAAAGGAAACTGCAGTTAGGTTAGGTTAAGCTCTGAGTTAGTGATTTGGTCTTGACACCATTAAGATCTGTTGTTTTCTTTTTAGCAATACAAATAATCAGTTATTGTGGGGGTATACCTCAAACTAATATAATGTTTCCTATAAAGTATGTCTCAATTAAAAAAAAAGTATGTCTCAATTAAAAAATAATAAGGAAACTGATAATGGTCAGACCACATATAAAAACAGAACTTTCTCCTGCTAACTGCCTAGGATGCCAATCCTTTACTATAACAATTTAGAGAGCCAGATTGCTATAAATCATACTTCCAATAACCAGATTGCTATTTTTAATAATCCTGGGCTAAACAATAATTTCATAGTGACATTCCAAAATGGCCTAGATGTATAACTGACATGTTCCTTAATTTTTATCCCGATTCAATTTAGGTGCAAACAAAGCCAAATATACATGCCTAGCGAAGTATTTTTTTTAATAAATTTATTTTTTATTGGTGTCCAATTTACCAACATACAGAATAACACCCAGTGCTCATCCTGTCAAGTGCCCCCCCCCCCAGTGCCCATCACCCATTCACCCCCCCGCCCCCCTAGCGAAGTATTTTGGATTCTTCCTTTCTAGCTACCTACCTACAGCTTCCCTAGCCAATATTCTCCAATCAGAAAGGCTTGGCACTTTTTTTCAATATGAACCTTTCTAGGGAATCTCTGCCTTCAACCCTGGCACTTTTTTTTTTCCAAGATAAAGCTTTTTAGGGAACCCCTGCCTTCAATCCTGGAGTCCCAGGATTAAGTCCCACATTGGGCTCCCTGCATGGAGCCTGCTTCTCCCTCTGCCTGTGTCTCTGTGTGTCTCTCTCTCTCTCTCTTCTTTCTCTGTGTCTCTCATGAATAAGTTTTAAAAATCTTAAAAAAAAAAAAAAAAAAAAGCTTTCTAATCTTCTGCCTACCCTTGAGTAGAATGAACAGAACTAATTTTTACTATGGTAAACTCAAAATACATAGCCTTTGTTTTTCTCAGTTGGCTGGTATTTATTTCTATTTCCATTGTGATATAATTGGTCAGACTTAAGCCTTGGTTTCAAGAATTTTAAAAAGCTTCCCATTGGATGATAATTTAACCAAGGAAGAAATCACTGCAGAGAACTTCCAACTGCTGTGATCCTTTTGAAATATATCTTTCAAAGAAAGAAAGCTTTCTTGCTTTGTCTCTCATTAAGAAATATTCACATCCCTCTCTGAATTTGTTTCTTTTAAAATATTTGTTTATTTACTTATTTATTTTAAAGAGAGAGAAAGCCCAAACAGGATAAGGACTAGAATCCCTACTGAGCAGGGTGCCATTGCAGGGCTTGATCCTAGGACCCTGAAGCAGATGCTTAACTGAGGCACTCAGATGCTCTTCCTATTTGAATTTATTTATTTATTTCATTTGTTTGTTTATTTATTTATTTATTTATTTATTTATTTATTTATTTTCCCTATTTGAATTTAGAATATTATTCAGCCTATCTGCCTTTGGAATTCTTACTTGTTTTGGAACACAGCCTACTTCTTTTTTCTGTTGATATTATGAAAATCAATAAAAGGAAACTTCTGTAAAATGGTGCTTGGAAGGGGAACTAGCATTCCTAACATTCCTACCTACCATTCCTCCTCAATGGCTAATTGTACAGAAGAGACAGATCTTGCTTGTAGATATTACTTTAATATCCTTACATAAGAAAAGCGTATTTCTCCCTCCCTCCCATCCTCTCACAACAGTTCAGCCAATGAGAATGCACTATATTTTGAATTCCCAGTGTAGTCAATGGAGTTTTTATTTATAACAGCTTTTCCAAAGTCCCTTTCCTCTACAGAAAAGCATTAAGAGCCCTCCTTTCCTTTGTTCTCCAGAGTTGCCTATGGTTTTGCTGCATTACTTTACTGGGTGGTCTCTTCCCAGAGAAGATACCAACTCTAGGACTGGTGAACCACCAGGTGTTGGTACCCATAGAAGTGATTGAACTTACAGCTTTCTCTCCAACCCTGGGATTTCAGAGTTAAGTCTTTTTTCCCCTGGATTTGGAGTTCTCTGCATTCTGTATGAGCTATGCATGCTTTACTTAGGATTTGTTTTAAGGCCTTGGTTTTTGTTTTTATCTCTGAAAATATTGTTCGGCCTTTAGTCTCACTCCACCTTGGAATCAGACTGTTTCTGATAGAATTATGTTTGCCTTTGGTCTGAATCCTGTTTGTAGTCACACTGTTCATACTGGATACGTGCCAGTTCATACTGTAGTGCCTGTTCATACGTGCCAGTTTGAAGTGTTAGCTTTCAGTCCTATTCAACTGGACTGTTTGTTGGATTTGTGGCAGTTGGAATTGTTCAGGCCTTTGGGCCAACTGCTTTTGGGGATTGGATTGTTCCAGTTGGAACTGAGCCTTTTGGAACTGTGTAGTTTTTGCTCCAATCCCTGTCTGGGATAGGACTCTTTCTACTAGAATTGTGCTAACCTTCAGTCTAACAGCTTTCTTCCTGGAACTGTTCTGGATTTTGATCTGATTCCTAAAAGACCTCAAGAAATGAGGGCAGCCCTGGTGGCGCAGCGGTTTAGCCTGGCCTGCAGCCTGGGGTGTGATCCTGGGGACCCGGGATCGAGTCCCATATTGGGCTTCCTGTAGGGGGCCTGCTTCTCCCTCTGCCTGTGTCTCTGCCTCTCTCTCTGTATGTGTCTCTATGAATAAACAAAATATTTAAAAAAAAAAAAGACCTCAAGAAATGGGATCCCAGTCACCAAAATGCTTTGAGGGTGCCTCACCCCAACCCATCCCAACACTGGACTCCAGCGAGTTTTATGTTTTTTTTTTTTTTTTTTTTTTTAAGATTTTACTTTATTTATTCATGAAAGACACACAGAGAGAGAGGCAGAGACACAGGCAGAGGGAGAAGCAGGCTCCATGCAGGGAGCCCGACATGGGACTTGATCCAGGGTCCCCAGGATTACACCCTGGGCTGAAGCCATCCGGGGATGCCCCAGTCTTATGTTTAAAAACTATGGTCCCTCTGCTTGAGCATTTATAACTAAATAGACTAACCTAACTAAAGTAATTCAGGACTTCAATGACCATTATGGGAACTTTTTATTTTAAATATTTTATTTATTTATTTTGTAGAAAGAGCAAGGGGGGGCGGTAGTGAAGGAGGAGGGAGACTCCAGCAGACTCCACACTGAGGACAGAGCCTGACTCCTGGCTCAATCCTACAATGAGATTACGACATGAGCAGAAACTAAAAATTGGACACTTAACTTACTGAGCCACCGAGGCATGCCAATGCAGAACTTTTGATCTCCCCAAACTTGTTCTACTAAAAATCAAATTAGAAAGCTATAGCTCCTTAAAAGAAAAGGGGGAAAAACCTGATTGCAGTGTTTACCTCATACCTTGTGGCTCCTCACTGTTTTTAGGATTCTATGTTTGCCTCTTTACAAATGATCATTTCTAAATTACCTGAGACAAATTATTGAAGGATGTAAAAATAACTTATTTTTCTCCTTCTTTATCTTTCTTTGTCTACAGACACATGGTGACCATGGTGTGCTCAGGCCCCTCCTCTGGTGCCATTTTCCTTTATTCTTTCTAGAGAAATACAATTTTCTCCAAATATCTCCCTACTGCCTCCTCCCTAAACCTATTAAAATCTATTTCTTTTTTTTTAAGAGCTTATTTATTTATTCATGAGAGAGAGACAGAGAGAGAGGCAGAGACACAGGCAGAGAGAGAAGCAGGCTCCATGTAGGGAGCCCGATGTGGGACTCTATCCAGGGTCTCCAGGATCACACTCTGGGCAGAAGGCAGCGCTTAACCGCTGAGCCACCCAGGCTGCCCAAAATCTATGTCTTCCATTACTTCCAGCCATTTGGCTAATATCAAGTATAAAATCTACTTCTTTAAAATTAAGACCTCTGGGGAGCTAAATAAACCTCAACTTTCATATGTTCCCTAAGATAAAGCTGAATTGTGAGCCACAGTTACAGTGATTGAGGACCCCTATAAGTTTGCTGAAGAATTAAACATAGTTTTTCTTTTTTTTTTTTTTTAAAGATTTTATTTATTTATTCATGAGAGACACACACAGAGAGAGAGAGAGAGAGAGAGAGAGAGAGGCAGACACAGGCAGAGGGAGAAGCAGGTTCCATGCAGGAAGCCTGATGTGGGACTTGATCCCAGGTCTCCAGGATCACGCCCTGGGCCAAAGGCAGGCGCCAAACCGCTGAGCCATCGAGGGATCCCCCTAAACATAGTTTTTCAAATTTACAATCTGGGAAAAAAAATTTTACAATCTGGTTATTCAGATTTCAGATTTGTATCAATTGGTGCCATGCTAATTGCTGAGGGCCAGACCAAAGATTTCATAAAACTAACCAGCAGGGAACATCTTTGAAGGGGATTTAGAGAAGAGACCCTTCATTTCTAGCAAGATGGATGCTATAACACTCATTGAAATCTCCATCAAGTACTTACAGTAACTTTTCCCAAGCCTGCTGATTAGAACAGAATTGAAGCTTACACACAAAACATGATAAATCCATTCACAACTATTATAATCAACTCCAAATTGTGTTTAGAAAATTCTGGTCTTCATATATATATATATATGTGTATATATATATATATATATATATATATATATATATATATATATATATAGTAGCTGATATTTTCAATTTTCAACTCCTGCAAATGAAGTCCTCTAGAAAAACCCTCGGAAACGTTCTAGATGTTCTATTGTTGCACAGATCCAGGGCATACGAATTTAAGTGCTGCAGGTATCTTCATCTCTGTGTCCAATCTTTCCAATGTACTCCCAATTCCCAGTGACAAGGTTCCAAGGTGCTCTTCCTAATCACCTGTCTTAATTGACTCATAAAAATCACCCTCCAGCCTGGGAATTAATCTGTGCTTGTATTGATCCTGGAGTTACATTCTTGGTGCTCAATCCCACAACTATAAATGAGCCCCTGCCTCAAAGTACTAAAACAGATCAAATAATGGGATCTATAATAAAGACCAACAGATTCCTGTCTATGAACTTAATCCCTTTTGTTTAGGCCTTTTGAGAGATACCTCTTCTCCTTAGTTCCTCTGCCCCATTCATATTCTAGGTCAAGATTTCCTAGCGGCAGCCCTGGTGGCGCAGCGGTTTAGCGCCGCCTGCAGCCCGGGGTGTGATCCTGGAGACCCTGGGTCGAGTCCAACATCAGGCTCTCTGCATGATGCCTGCTTCTCTGCCTGTGTCTCTGCCTCTCTCTCTGTCTCTATGAATAAATAAATAAATAAAGTCTTTAAAAAAATAAAAAAAAGATTTCTTTCTTTTCTTTCTTTCTCTTTCTTTCTCTCTTTCTCTTTCTTTCTTTCTTTCTTTCTTTCTTTCTTTCTTTCTTTCTTTCTTTCTTTCTCTTCTTTCTTTCTTTTCTTCCTTTCTTCCTCTCTTTCTCTCTTTCTTTCTTTCTTCTTTCTTTCAAGATTTTATTTATTTATTCATGAGAGACACAAGAGAGAGAGGCAGACACACAGGCAGAGGGAGAAGCAGTCTTCCCCCATGGAGCCTGATTCTGGATCCCAGGATCACGTCTGGAGACAAAGGCAGACCGCTCAACTGCTGAGCCACCCAGGCGTCCCTGGGCCAAGATTTCTTAGGAAAATATTCAACCACAACAATTTTTCTCTCAAAAGGGGTAATGATTCAGAACTGAATAGTAGTAGCCAAAACAGCTATCCAGGTGAAATTTTTAAAAAGATTTTTATTTTATTTATTTATTCATGACAGACAGAGAGAGAGGCAGAGACACAGGCAGAGGGAGAAGCAGGCTCCATGTAGGGAGCCCAATGTGGGATTTTATCCAGGGTCTCCAGGATCACACTCTGGGCTGAAGGCAGCGCTTAACTGCTGCACCACCAGGGCTGCCCTATCCAGGTGAATTAAATGACCATTTGAGATCTTTTCTATGCTTCTACAGCTAAATCTAGGGACAATGACCATCTTTCCATAATAGAACAGCTCCCATCTTCCTTGGACAAAATCCTCATGCTTTGACAGAATCCACAGTGCACCTCCTGTCAAGATTCAACCTCCCATTAAGATTCATATGGGGCCCCTGGGTGGCTCTCTCAGTTAAGTGTCTGCCATTTGCTCAGGTCACAATCCCAGGGTTCTGTGATAGAGCCTTGCTTCTTGCTCTATGCTTCTTCCTCTCCCTGTGTTCCTCTACTCTCCACACCCCGTGCTGTGTGTGCATGTTTTCTTTCTCAAATAAATTAAATATTTTTCTTTAAAGATTGTATTTATTCATGAAAGACACACAGAAAGAGGCAGAGATGTGGGTAGAGGGAGAAGCAGGCTCCTGGGAGGGAGTCCAATGTGGGTCTTGATCCTTAGACCAGGATCATGCCCTGGCCGAAGGCAGAGGCTTAGCAGCTGAGCCACGCAGATGACCCGCAAATAAATAAAATCTTTTAAAAAATGATTCAATGAGAACCCTTAAAACCTCTTTCCTTAATTAATCAATGCTCTATATGGGCCATAAAGCCCATAGTAGAAGATGCCAGGTGTTAGGACTTCATTAGTACCTATAGTACCCTATTTTACCAGTGAGAAAGTTCCATAGCTGAGAATATAGGTATGTCCAGGACTTCCAAGAAATAAATAACATTGTTATCATTCAGAACTCTGTGCTTCCTGATCTTCATAAACAGTAATATTCATTCACACTAAACAAATTTTTCACTGTTATTGATGTACAGAGTGCCTTTTTTTTTTTTTTTGTATCCCAGTTAATAAAGATATCTGATGTATCTTTGCTCTGACTTGGGAAGAATGGTAATACACTTGGACAGTTGTGGCCCAGGGTTTCACAGACTTCTTTATTTTTAACAAACCTTAAAAGCTAATTTTGATGATGAGTTTCCTGTAGTTACCTGTTACTATACAGAGATGGTTTGTTATTTTGCTCCCCTTTCAAACTTCTTCACAGGAAGCAACATTCACCTTTAAAATTTTTGTCATAAAGCATATAAAATTCCTAGAGTAAAACTGCAGTTTACTCAGACTCAGGTTAGATGTTTAGGGAAGTAGATCTCAAAACAAGGACTTCATTTAGATCTACATGAAACCACTTACAACTGCTTAATACTGAGAGACTTCCCTTGAAATCCCGAAAACAATTCACAGAAAGTTCTAATCACAAATTTTTCATCATTTTGTTGACGGCTATTACTTAAAGGAAAAAATGATAAATATTGTGCTGGGTATGCTACTCTAACTCCCATTTGAGTCTTAAGGTAGCACATTTACCTATACCTACTTTAGCCTTTACTTGGGTTTGTATCATAGCCAAGGGTAAAAACAAACGTTTATACAAATAGTTGGATTTCCTTTAGAGTAGCTCATGACTTTGGGATATTCTAAAGTGTCCTTATCAGCGATGAGAATAAATTTAAAATGCCTTCTAAGTCCAAAATTTATTGGATATAATGTTTCTTTGGCCTACTCTGGCTGTTATTAAGTTTTCTGACATCTAAGACTCAACTTTCCACTGACTTGTTGACATTTATTAAAAAATGTTGCTGTCAGGGCAGCCCAGGTGGCTTAGCGGTTTAGCGCCGCCTTCAGCCCAGGGCCTGATCCTGGAGACCTGTAATCGAGTCCCATGTCAGGCTCCCTGCATGCCTGCTTCTCCCTCTGCCTGTGCCTCTGCTCTACCCCCCACCCCCTGTGTGTGTATCTTATGAATAAATAAATAAAATCTTTAAAAAAAAATGTTGCTGTCAAGGAAAGTGTCAAATATCTTTCATGGTCCAAATAAATAGTCTCCCAAAGATAATTTTAGGAGTTCCTCAGTAATTGGCCACAAAGGGAGAATAAAATTGGAAAGCTTGTAGTTTTGGGTTTGATAAAAAGAGAATTCTGGACTAAATAACAATCTGGCCTTATTAGAAATAATATTTCTATAAAATATAAAATATTTACCACTGTAAATTCAATATTTACCACTATACATTCATTGAACAATTATCTACTGACAAAATGGTGCATTCATGAATCCATAGTGGTAGGGGCAATATTAACAAGAGCACAAAAAGTGCCTACTTCACTTGTCCTATCTTTCTGAAGATTAATCCAGGAAAAACTGTTTGTACAAAGGGATTTCTTTTTTTTTTAATATATAAATATATTTATTTTATTTATTCATAGAGACACAGAGAGATAGAGAGAGAGGCAGAGACACAGGCAGAGGGAGAAGCAGGCTCCATGCAGGGAGTCTGATGTGGGACTTGATCCCGGGTCTCCAGGATCAGCCCTGGGCTGAAGGTGGTGCTAAACTGCTGAGCCACCAGAGCTGCCCAAGAATATCTTTTTTCATCCTGCTGTGTTCTTAAAGATAAAGTGACCTGTAGTACTCAACATATAGTTCAGCTTTCTTTTTTATTCAGCTAGCTACTCTATGCCTTTTGATTGGAAAATGTATCCATTTACATTTGAAGAAATTTTTATTTAAAGAATGTATGGACTTAATGCCATCTTATTCACTGTTTATGACTGTTCTGTGGTTTCCTAGTGCCTTTCTCCTTTTCTTGTTGCCTTCTTTTGTGAATTGATGATTTTCTATGTAAATTGTTTCTCCTTCATCTTTCATGAATCTACTATAGATTTTTGTTTTGTGGCTACCATTAGACTTACATAAAATGTGTTATCGACTCAACAGACCATTAAATGCTCATGACGCTTAACATCAATTACATATTAAAAAATCTACCCATTTATGTTTTTAATGTTTACCTCTTTTTTATAGTGCATATGTTAAAAAATTACTGGAGCTTATTATTAATATTCTTATCCTTTAACATTTATATCTTAGAGTTAAATATTGACACACGCAATATTACAGTATTAGAGTACTTTGAATTTGACTATATTTTTATGTTTACTGATAAGGTATATATTTTCATATTACTAATCAATATCCTTCCATTTTAGCCTGAAGAATTCCTTTCAGTATTTCTCATAAGTTAGGTGTAGTTGTGGTAAATTACCTCAGAATATGTTTATCAGGGAAAATCTTATTTTTCATTTTTGAAGGATTACTTTACCAGATAGAGTATTTTCTTTGCCTTTCTTTTTCTTTTCTTTTAGATAATAAAAGAAGATATATAGATATAGCATCTTGCTATTTCCTGGTCTGTAAGATCTCAGGGAAAAAAATCCACTGATATGATACTGGGGGGCTATCATTTTAAGTTACAATTTATTTTATATTGCTGCTTCTAAGATTGTTTTTCTTTTTCTTTATTTTTTTAAAGATTTTATTTATTTATTCATGATAGACATAGAAAGAGAGAGAGAGAGGCAGAGGGAGAAACGGGCTCCATGCTGGGAGCCCGACGGGGGACTGGATCCTGGAACTCCGGGATCGTGCCCTGGGCCAAAGGCAGGCGCTAAACCGCTGAGCCACCCAGGGATCCCCCTATTTTCTTTTCTTTTTTTTTCTTTTTTTTTTAGATTTTTATTTATTTATGAGAGAGAGAGAGAGCACACGCACACACGCATACACAAGCAGGGGGAGGGGAAGAACCAGAAGCAGGCTCTCCACTGAGCATGGAGCTAGGATTCGGATTCAGGGCTCCATCGCAGACCATGAGATCATGACCTGAGCTGAAGTCAGACAACCCATGGAGCCAATAGGTATCCCGATTCTCTGTTTTTCTTAAAGTTTGACAACTTAGCTAAAATCTATCTTGAAGAAGTTCTCTTTCATTGAAATAACGGAGTGACACATTAGCTTTATGAACTTGGATCTCTAACTAGATTTTGGAAATCCTTTTTAAATAAGTTTCTCCTTCCCTTCTCCTTCTGGTACTTCAGTATTTGGTATAACGCTGTCTTATAATCACATTCTTTTTTCTTTCTTCTCTTCTCCATTGACTATGATTTCAAAGTTCCCATCTTCTCAGAGAGTTTCTATTTTCACTTGGTTTATTCCGCTGTTCTCTATTGCATCTTTTCCACTTATTCATTTATTATTCAATTCCAGAATTTGTATTTGGTTCTTTTACTTCTATCTCTTTAATATCTCATTTTGTTTCTGTGTTCCTGTCCTGTCTTTCTGTGGTTTCTTGTAAGTCACTGAGTTTCCTTAAAACAACTATTTTGAATTTTTTATTTGGTATGTTGTAGATCTCCCTGTGTTTGGATTCAGTAACTAGAAGATTTTTGTGATCCTTTGTGGTATGGTGTTTCTTTCACTCATCATATTCCTTGGAGTTTTGCATTTCTGCCTTTGCATTTGAAGTACTTACCACCTCCTCTAATTTTCACTAATTTTCTTCTTGGGATAAACACCTTCTGTCAGTACTGCTAGAGATTCTGAGGTTTTTCAGAACTTGTATTAATTAGCACGCACAACTGTTCATTCTTCTTACTCTTCTTGTGGCACAATTCTTTTTTTTTTCTTAAGATTTTATTTATTTATTCATGAGACACACACACACACACACAGAGAGAGAGAGAGAGAGAGAGAGAGAGAGAGGTAGAGACACAGACAGAGGGAGAAGCAGGCTCCATGCAGGGAGCCTGACGTGGGACTCGATTCCAGGTCTCCAGGATCACACCCCAGGCTGCAGGCAGCACTAAACCGCTGCGCCACCAGGGCTGCCCTTGTGTCACAATTCTTATTATATCTTCTCCCAGTCATACATATACCAGGTGAGCTGCTAATAGCCTCTTTTGTTTTCCTAAAGGTGGCACTACTGCTCAAATTTGTGATTTTTCCCTGGCCTGCAGGTCCTTGGCTACTTTCTGCAAGTGAAAACACCTATCAAAGCTCGTAAACCAGAGACAGCTGGTTGCAGAGAGATGGTGGGTAATGAGTGAGGCATGGAGGTGCTACAAATGCCCAATGCAAGATTGAGGGATCCACAGGTGAGGCTTTCCCAGTGCCTGTGGGCAGGTTTCCTGATGGAGTCTGCAGTGCAGTCAGCAAAACTTGTGTCTTTTTAATATCTTCTGGGAATCTTAACTGCTGTTACTCATATTTGCTCCCTCATTACAGTGGAGTTCCTTTTATAATACTTTGGATGCTCTGAGAGAGAAAAAATATTTTTTGCCAGGGTTCCACATAGCCTGGCTATCTGGGCTTTCATTTAGACACTTTCCTTTCTTCTGCCAGAGAAATCACAGGCTGAAAATGTCTCAAGTAGACCTAAACTATGTTACCTTGTGAGAAGGGTTACACAGGTAAAGTCAAGCTATTCTACCTAACCACTCCAGTGCATCCAAAGTCTTTCCCCCCTCTTTGACAGAAACTTAGATTTCCACAGAATCTCTCTTGTCCACTGGGACTGACCACATTGGTGTTCTCTGGGTGCTCCCAGATTGTCGCCAAGAGGGACTTTTAGAACTGGTTCACAGCTGGGTTCTGAGTACTAATAGCTAAGACTGAGATCTGTCTGACTAATACCCAATATCTTCCCAGTGCCTTGGTGTATGGTGCTGGATCCTATATCTCCCACGGAGGCACTTTTGTCCATAAATGGAAGCCAAATTTTTGTTGTTGAGGAGCTCAAAATGAAAGATGCCTTATGCAACCTTGTTGCTGCTGTGACTTTCATGACTTCTTACAGCAGTAAAAGCACATGCAAACGAAGAAAGTTCATAACAGGCTACCTTAAAATTAAAAATTTTTGAACATCCACGGACACTATTAATTAGCAAAATGAAAGGGTGACTCATGAAACTGAAAAAAAAATATCTGCAAGTTATATACTCTTAAGAGGATAAATAAAATCTAGGCTATATGAAGAACTGTATAATTCAATGATAATAACAAAAACTCACTTCAAAATGGGTTAATATTGGTTTTTGTTTTTTAAATTTATTTGTTCATTTTTAGAGAGGATGGGAAGGGAGGGACAGAGGAAGAGGATCTCAAGCAGACTCCCCACTCAGCTTGGAGCCTGGTGCAGGATTCAATTCATGACCCTGAGATCATGACCTGAGCAGAAACCAAGAGTGGGATAGTTTCCTGAGCCACCCAGTCACCCCAGTTAAATATTTGAACTGACATTTTCTAAGGAAGATACTGAAATAGCCAAAAAAGCTCATTAAAATATGTGCATCAGTAATAATATGGGAGACGAAAATCAAAATCAAAATCAAACAGGTGAGAATGCTTCCCACCTGTTAGGATAACTACTATTAAAACAAAAATAGTGTTGGCGAGCATATGGGCAAATTGAAACATTTTTACCTGGCTATTGGAAATGTACAATAGTGCAGCACCAGGCAAAACAGTATGGCAGTTCTTCAAATAACTAAATATGTAGAACTACTACATGGTTCATTAATTCTATTTCTGGGTACATACCCAAAAGAACTGAATGTATACAGACTTGTTCATAGTAGACAGTGGCTGAAAGGTGGAAGGAATTCAAAGGTGCTGACTTGTTAAAAATACACTTCTAGGGAAGATTGAAATTCTAGTTAAGCCTCTCTTTGATGACTTGGCATAGCATAAGTGCCTCTCTTTTGGGCTTGTGGTTTTCTTTTAATAGTTGAACAGGGATCCCTGAGTGGCGCAGTGGTTTGGCGCCTGCCTTTGGCCCAGGGCGCGATCCTGGAGACCCGGGATCGAATCCCACGTCGGGCTCCCGGTGCATGGAGCCTGCTTCTCCCTCTGCCTGTGTCTCTGCCTCTCTCTCTCTCTCTGTGACTCTCATAAAATAAAAAAAAATTAAAAAAAAAATAGTTGAACAGAGAAGCTCACCTAGGTCTTCATGTCCAGGATACTTACTGGGGTTAGCTATACAGGCATGGATTGCTCTTAATTATAGTGACAGCTATTGCCCTAGTACCCTAAGGTCAAAGATAGGAATTTGATCAACCGAAGACTACTAACCTTTCTGCACAATTCTATTTCTTTTCTTTAAAGATTTAATTAATTAATTTATTTGAGAAACAAAGTGAGAGAGAGAGAGCACAAGCCAGGGGCTAGGGGGCAGGAGGCAGGCACGGACAATGAAAAGCAGGCTCCCTACTGAGCAGGGAGCCCTGACCTGGGGCTCAATCTCAAGACCCTGAGATCACAAGTCAAAGGCAGACAGGACAGGCTGAGCCACCCAGGCACACCACAACTCTATTTCTTGATCTTTGACTATTGACAGTTTAAAGCCTCATGTATCCGTTAGGCCAATATCTGGGCTTATGAAGGGAAAGTCTCTGTGCTTTCATTTGATACTAGCATGAAACTCAAAGCATGCAAGTCCCTACCTGCTCTATTCCCTAACCACAAGAAAAATCCCAAGTGAGTCTTTCTTTGCTCCCACTAGAAACTTGGGATTAATTTCAGAAAAGTTACCTACTCTTAAAAAGATCCACCTGTAAGTAATAAATCTTTTTGATTTATTTATTTTAAAAGATTTATTTATTTATTTATTTATTTATTTATTTATTTATTTATGATAGACGAGAGAGAGAGAGAGAGAGAGAGAGAGAGAGAGAAAGAGGCAGAGACACAGGCATTGGGAGAAGCAGGCTCCATGCAGGGAGCCTGATGTGGGAGTCAATCCTGGAACTCCAGGATTGCGCCATGGGCCAAAGGCAGGTGCCAAACTGCTGAGCCACCCAGGGATCCCCAATCTTTTTTATTTACATATCAATATAAATCACTTCAATATACCCTTTTGATTTACCAGTGCTATCAATAGGCTCAATATATCACCAAATTTTGGTTGGAGTCCTGCCTCTTTCTGGGTATCTTTAATACTTTTTTTTTTTTTTAACTGAGGTACACAGTCAGTCTTATTATGATTTCGGCTTCCTAAACTTTATGTTTCTCAGATGCAGAATAAACCAATGGGGATTCTCCATATTAATACCTATGAAATTTGAAGAACAAAAGTAATGCAAATATGAAGCTCTTATTGTCTGTTCTGAGTCATAAATCACTTCATCTCTGACCCAAGAGTCTTATTTTTTTAGCTAACAGCCATGAAGCAGTGATAAGCTCATTTTCTAGCTTGAGGGAAGGTGTACAGTTCCTGATAATACATATTAAAGAACAGGTACTGTATTCATGAATTTACATTTTAGTGGCACAGAGTAGATGTATGGCATATACAATAAGTGGTAAATCAATAAATCATTCATATAAGTCAGATAGTAAAAGGAATTTTTAAACTGATAGTAGAAGAAAGTGATTATGGGGCACTTTAGATATGATGGTCATGGAAAGGCCTTTGAAAAAGCAATGATTGAGCTGACTGATACTTAAGTTATAAGGACCTTCTACAAATGGAAATATTAGTGGGAAATATCTCAGATGGAGGGAGTATTATTAGGATCAAAGGCTCTGAGAACCTTCAGCATCCAGAGTAAGTAAAGGTTATTACAACTTAAGAGACTGAGTGGAGTCATCTTAAATAAGGGGCTTAGATCAATAAAGACAATAGGTTTCCTACAGAAGTTGGATTTTATTATGGTGACAGTAGGAAAGTCCATGGAAGGAATAAGCATGCATACGTGTAGTATGATCCTATTTACATTTTATTTTTTATTTATTTATTTTTTTTAAAGATTTATTTTATTTATTTATGATAGTCACAGAGAGAGAGAGAGAGGCAGAGACACAGGCAGAGGGAGAAGCAGGCTCCATGCACCGGGAGCCCGACGTGGGATTCGATCCCGGGTCTCCAGGATTGCGCCCCCGGCCAAAGGCAGGCGCCAAACCGCTGCGCCACCCAGGGATCCCCTATTTACATTTTAAAAGTTAACAATGCTCATATAATAAAGGATAATATAGTTGAAGCACTTTGAAAACCTAAAAGCTAACAACTACAACACACAAAGTTGGGTGCAGCTCCTCCAATTTGGAAACAGGACATACCTAGCTCAGATAGGAAGCTTCAATATGATCTCTGAAATGAGGTGAAAATAAGAATGGAGAAGAAATCTGTATTAGATAATTCTGATATGTTAGGAGCTTCAAGCACATTCCTTTGAAAGAAAATTTGGTGATTGAAGTTGCAATCTTTTTCAATAATGTACAGCATGCAATGATGTTGTTGGGTAACTGAAGTTGTGTATTCATTACTTTGAAAGAAACTTAAATTTCACCAATATGGTTCATTTGCCGCTTCAAGGGTTTGTGCAGCTGCTGCGGATACTACTTTGACAGTGCTGTTTTCCACCTGTTTTTGATTAGTTTCATAATAAGTGATAAGAGCAGTTAAGAAGCATTTCTGGGGCAGCCGGGGTGGCTCAGCGGTTTAGCGCCGCCTTTAGCCCAGGGCCTGATCCTGGAGACCTGGAATCAAGTCCCATATCAGGCTCCCTGCATGGAGCCTGCTTCTCCCTCTGCCTGTCTCTCTGCCTCTCTCTCTCTCTCTCTGTGTCTCTCATGAATAAATAAATAAAATCTTAAAAAAAAATAAAAAAATAAAAAAATAAAAAGCATTTCTGGAGAGAAACCTAGTGCAGTGGGAAATTTTGTATACATACTTCACTATATACAAATTTATATATAATTGTATACAAAATAATAGCTTTATCTTTATTTAATATAATAATTTTATCCAAATACAGTAACAGTTTAACATAATAATAGTTTGACCCTAATACAAAATCAAGGAGGAACTGCGTGGCTCAGCAGTTGAGTGTCTGTCTTTGGCTCAGGATGTGATCCCAGGGTTCCAGGATCGAGTCCCACATCAGGCTTCCTGCATGGAGCCTGTTTCTCCCTCTGCCTATGTCTCTGTCTCTCATGAATAAATAAATAAAATCTTTAAAAAATAAGACAAAATCAGGAAATAAGATATACTAATAATGCTGAAGGAAGAAGTTATTGAAAAGAAACCAAAACAAGGGAAATGGGAAAAACATCTTGGGATTTATAAACTGTAAATTACATTTATGAACTTATAAATAACATTTGTCACTTAATCTGCTTGATCATGACCTAAGCTGAAATCAAGAGTTGGATGCTGAAACCATTGTGTCACCCAAGCACCCCTATTCACCAGGACCATCTTATCCAGGTGCTCATGGATAGCCCCCTGAGACAGGAAGAAGTCTTGTTTGCATGCTCAATTTTATTTTATAAGGCTACCTGGGGAGTATAAAGATGAAACCATGTGAAAGCATCAATGTTTGGCTGCTTTTGACACAAAAAGAATGGTACGTGTATGATTCAAATAAGCACAACCATATTGGGAAACTACTTGGCTCTATTTTTTTCTTTTTTTTTTTTTTAATGTTTTATTTATTTATTCATGAGCAACACAGAGAGAGAGGCAGAGACACAGGCAGAGGGAGAAGCAGGCTCCATGCAGGGAGCCCGACGTGGGACTCGATCCCGCGACTCCAGGATCACACCCCGGGCTGCAGGCGGCGCCAAACCGCTGCGCCACCGGGGCTGCCCATCTATTTTTTTCTTTTAAGATTTTATTTATTTATTCATGAGAGACACACACACACACACACAGAGGCACAGACACAGGCAGAGAGAGAAGCAGGCTCCATGCAGGGAGTCTGATATGGGACTTGATCCCAGGTTTCCAAGATAACACCCTAGGCTGAAGGCAGCCCTAAATCGCTAAGCTACCCAGGCTGCCCTATTTGGCTCTATATATTAAAGATATATATATTCTCACAAAACCAGGAATTCCACTCACAGGCTTATGCCATAAAAAGACATGGATGGTAAGTTGATTCATAAAAGTTCTAATCTGCAAATGATTCAAATGTCTGTCAATAGTATTATAAATACAAAAATAAAGCTCTCAGACATTATATGGACCAAATGAGCCAAAAATAAAAGTTTACATGCTATATGAATGATTCCACTTGTATCAGGTAAAAGTAATCTATGCTCATGGTGGTTAGAATAGTTGCCTCATGAGGTTGGGATGCACAATGACTGGAAAGGTTTGTTTTGAGGCACTGGTGGTATTTTTTGGGAGACATAGTCCTTTATGGAACTTGCACTCCTCATTTCCCTTTCCTGGGTATGCCAACAATGCAATGCCATTATCTACATCATTTGCTTTGTCTTTTTCTTGTCACTTCTTATCTTGAGAGATAAGGCAACACCCCTCCCCATTCCAACACACATTGAACAAGCTTGTTTATGGAAGTATAAAAGTAATAGAATTCCGAAGCTCAGTGTTACTCAGTTGTGATGCAAATACTGCATATGTGACATGCACAAATACTCCTTCACATCACTTATATGGAATTTAGGAAGCAGGGAGAGCTTGCAAACATAATGTTCACGTTCTTGCTCCACAGCATTAAGTCATTAAAATTTGAGAGAACAGATAGACCCAGGTCAAACAGGAATTTTAGAATATAGTCTCTGAAACAGAGTAGCAATTGGACTGCAGAGAAATCTATCAAGAAGCTCTAAAGTGCTGGGGCTTCACCCATTACTTCACTAAAAGAAAATTTACAGGTTTTTTTTCAAGAACTGATTGAAATTGAATAATAGAGTCCTTGGTCTTTTCTCCGAAAACTTGTATTTTCTACCAGGATCCACTAAATAGTAACACACTAATCTAGTAGCTTTTAAGTGAGGGAAAGCCAAATCCTTAGTGGTTATATACTCATGTTTACTTTGTATTATACTGAGTGTGGACTTCACAGGATGTATGTATATTTCACAAAAAAATATTTTCCAAAAAAATTTTTTTAAAGTCTAAGTCTATATATTAACTATTGAGACTCTTTAATGGAGAAAGAAGGCAACAGCAGGAAGGACAAATAATACCTGGATAACCTTTTAAGATTACTACATGCAGGGCTGGTTTGAAGCAGAAAGTGTACTTTGTCAGCGGACTATAAACTTTCATTTTTCATTTTCTATTTGATGATTTTGGGAAATTAACGTACTTTGTATTTTCTTTGAAGAAAATATTTGGAAATGTGTTCTACAGTCTTAATTACGGTAATAACTAGTAATGACATGCCATCAGTAGCAAATTTGCAATATTCCATAGATGCCAGTAGTGGCCACAAAAGAAGTCCAAATAAAACAGCGAATCCAGTAACATATAGATATGGCAAACTCAATAGATTAGTTTTATTCACCCGGACGGTGGCCCTATACCCACTGGATCATATACCATGGCCACTACCTAGCTCTGCGCTCCTTAGGCAAAGGCATCTGTACAGGATTGGCTGTTTGTTGAAGCTAGAGGTCGTAAGAGGTAGGGCGTTAAGTTGTGCCTTGACCCAACTCGTACAACAGATGTTAGTAAGCACTGTTACTCCCTCTTTATCCTCTTTAACCAGTTCCACATCTTTAGTCTCCATTGCGTAAAAAAATTGAGAGCGGGTTACGTTTTCATCCGGGTTCCTTGGTTGGCCAGATTCATAATGCAACCAAACCCAGCAATGCAAGTGAACTGTCAAAGCGACGCTGCTGAGTCACTTTATCCTTTTCTTCAAATACGTATTTACCCTTCTGGCGTTGCTGCCTTATCTTTCAGGCCGCCAATTGTGCCACCATATTCCCAGTTTCAATATCTCTTTTCCTTACTCTAGTCCGTGCTCTATTCAGCTCTTTTCCAAGGACACTCTAGAACTCAAGAAGGTTAGAGAAGGGCTCTCTCACAGCTCCTAGTTAAGGTGGTGGGATAGCTAAAGTCCCGACGTCGGCCTTTTCTGTACCATCTTCCCCGCCCTTATCCCCGTCTTTAGGGATCTAGGATTCGGAATCAGGTCTCATTTCCGGATTTGCGTGCGCACGGACTCTTACCCAGTTCCGGCCGACCGAATACAAAACGGTGGGGGGGGAGGAGAATCCCGGAACAGCTGAGGGACACGAGGCTCGGCCGGAATAAGGGAAGGGTTGGGGGGTGGGACTTGGAAAAGGTGGGGGTCCTCGAGGCTTAGGTGGCGCTGGGGCTGGTGGGAGTCTGCGCCTGTGCAGTTGCTACGAAGCTCCGGCGGGGTTTTTTTTTTTTTTTTTTGGTTCCGCGGATCCGCCATATTGAAGAGGACTGGCCGAGGCGAGTGCCTGATCCCCAGGCTGTCGCACCCCGCCCTTTAGGGGCTCTATTGAGCCCGGCCCCTTTCAGCTCCAAACAGCTAGTAAAGCCTTTCCCGAGCTTGTCCCCGCTGCCGCCTCTCCCACACGGGAGGCGGCCGCCTCAGCGCCTGGTATTGGTGTCGGCGTTGGAAGCTGAGAGTAGCAGTGAACGGACGAGGCCCGGAACGGCTATCAAGGCAAGGTGATCTCTACCGCTGCGGAAGGCGTAAAGAAAAGGTGACTCAGGAGAAAAGGGAGAGACCCTGCTCGAGAAAAGAAAGCGGTAAGAGGACCAGTCTCTGCGGAGGAGAGGGGACGTGGGGCAGTGCCTTTTTTTGCTCAAAGGTGACGTCCCAACCCTGGCTGTCGGAGGGTTTTTTGTTTGCTTATTTTCCCAGATTTGAGACTGAGTTTTGCCGCTGCCTCCCACCTTCGCATACTCTCGTTTGGGGTAAAGGCAGTAGTGTCTAACAGTAAGTAGCGGCCCGTTCCTTTCTGGACCCCCATTAGGATCTTAGAGAGGGCGGAAGGACTTACGGGTATGTATTTTTTCCCTTTTCTTGCTAGATGCGAAGCTTGCTGGCTTCTTCATCTTTCGACCCAGGGTGGGTTGAGCAATTACGCAGGGCGGTAATGGGTGCCGAGCCGGCGTTCTAGGAACATGTCCATATTTTGGACTGTAAGGGAAAATGGCTGACGGCTCTGTCCCTCCTCCTCCGTAGACTCTTAACTTGTACTCCAGGTCTAAGCGCTCCAGTTTACTGGACATCCAGCACAGCCCTCAGAGTATCCTAAACCTGTCTGTCGTTGCACTTGACACCAAACGCGGTCACAGTGATTTCGACTACAGCAAGGGCACATTTAAACTCCTGGCTCTCGAGCTTGTCCGCTTCAGCCCCAGTAACCAGAGATAGTACCATAGAAACACCATGTTTGAGTTGCTAGTAAAATCTCGTAATGTGAACCATTAGGTTTCATATACCTATTTTTAATTATAAAATGTTAATTTTCGTTTATGCACGACATAGGAATTGTGTAGACACTAAAGCCCAGGAGTTTTACAAATAAGAGTACTAGTGTTGGGACGCCTGGATGGCTCAGCGGTTGAGCGTTTGCCTTTGGCTCAGGTGATCCTGGAAACCCGGGATCAAGTCCCGCATCGGGCCCCCTGCATGGAGCCTGCTTCTCCCTCCGCCTGTGTCTCTGCCTCTCTCTCTCTCTCTCTCTGTCTGTGTCTCTCATGAATAAATAAAGAAAATCTTAAAAAAAAAAAAAAAAAAAGAAAAGAGAATGTTATTGATCCAGGGTTTTAGAAGAAAAGCCTGAAGTACTTGAAAATTAGTATTTCAGGGGTCAGTTGGAAAGGTCTTATTTCACTGACTTATTGAAGATAGTACTTTTAGATTGTAACTATTTTTCATACCGTTTCCTACATAATTTTACATGAATGTTTAACATTATTTTGTTTAAACGTTTGTTTTGTGTGTGCTCTCTATACCTGATCTTCTAATTTAGAGATGATTTCTCTACCACTAAACAGGAAAACATTACGTTTGAGAATCTAAGTTCTAAACAAGTAGCTTTTTACCTTAAACTATATTAACTGAAGAGAAATAGTTAAGTAGTATTTACTCTAGCTCTTTTCTGTGATTTTGAAATCCATTTTAGGTATATAGACAAATGTTTAATGGATATTTCCAGAGTTTTTTCTTTGATAAGGTATTTGTATTGAGTCTAATAGTTATCGATACCGGGTGTTAAGAAATTTAAGTATTGAATTGTTATTTAGCTGGACAAATGCTCATTTTCTTAGTTTTCTAATATTTTTGCATGTTTCAGCATTTTAATGTGGAGACCATCCTTTGTTTAAGCTGAATCAAAGACAGTTATTTAATAAGGAGTTTCTCATGTTTTGATGTGTGTGCATTGAAGGGTATATACTTGCGAAGTAAGCAGTTGTATCTTTTGGTTCTTCAGAAATTTTTTTACAACTTCTTTGAGATATGACTTTTACCTACCATAAAATTTACTCCTTTATGTGTACTGTTTAACATTATTTATTCACTTTAGAATTATGAAAACAGCATCCAACTCAACTTTATAGTATTTCCATCACTCTGGTTCCTCCTATCATTTGCAGTCACTTAACTCCTTTCTGCTCTGGTTGCAGGCAATTTCTAAACTTCATAGCACTATAGATTTGCCTTTCTTGGGCAGCCCTGGTGGCTCAGTGGTTTAGCCCCGCCTTCTGTCGCGGGCCTGATTCTTGTGACCTGGGATTGAGTCCCATGTGGGACTCCCTGCCTGGAGCCTGCTTCTCCTTCTGCCTATGCCTCTGCCTCTCTCTCTCTGTGTCTCTCGAATGAATGAATGAATGAATGAATGAATGAATGAATGAATGAATGAATGAATGAATGAATGAATGAATGAATGAATAAATAAATAAATAAATATCTTAAAAAAAAGTTGGCCTTTCCTGGATATTTCACATAAATGACATTGTGTGGCATGTAGTCTTCATATATGACTTCTTTCACCTCGGTAATGTTTTTGAGAATCATTCATACTGTACTGTGGATCTATTTAATATGGACTTAATGCTGATAGGAACATGAATTTGTATATCTTGGTGTGTGAACCATGTATTTTTCTGTTACGTAAATGCCTATGAGCAAAATTGTTGGGATGGTATTGTAAATTTATGTTTATGTTAAGAAACTGCCAAATCATTTCCCAAGTAGTATTACCATTTTACAGTCTACCTACAGTTTATGAGTTTTCTGGTTCTCTATATTCTAAATTTTTATACCCATTTTAGTGGATGTGCTGTGATGCATTGCTGTAATTTTAATTTGCACTTGCTTAATGACTAATGATAAGAATATGCTCATTGGTTGTTTGGAAATCTTTGAAGAAATGTCAATGCAGACAACCCATTGTTTATTTTTATTGTTTATTTTTATTTATTTTTAAATATTTTATTTATGTATTTCATGAGAGAGACTCAGAGAAAAGCAGAGACATAGCAGAGGGAGAAACAGGCTCCCTGTGGGGAGCACAATGTAGGACTCAGGGGATCCCTGGGTGGCTCAGCGGTTTAGCACCTGCCTTTGGCCCAGGACATGATCCTGGAGTCCCAGGATTGAGTCCCATGTTGGGCTCCTGGCATGGAGCCTGCTTCTCCCTCTGCCTGTGTCTCTTGCCTCTCTCTCTCTCTCTATGTCTATCATGAATAAATAAATAAAATCTTTAAAAAAAAAAAAAGTAGAACTCAATTCTAGGACCCTGGGATCACACCTGAGCTGAATGCAGACATGCAACCACTGAGTCACCCAGGTATCCCCAGACTGCCCATTTTTAAAATTAATACTTAGGGATGCCTGGGTGGCTCAGCAGTTGAGCGTCTGCCTTTGGCTCAGGGAGTGATCCTGGAGTTCCAGGATCAAGTCCCACATCGGGCTTCCTGCATAGACCCTGCTTCTCCCTCTGCCTATGTCTCTGTCCCTCTCACTGTGTGTCTTTCATGAATAAATAAATAAATCTTTAAAAATTTTTGATATTTAATTCTTCCCTATTTAGGTTATCTTTATCCTACATATGAATTGCAATATTTTGTCCTAGTCTCTGTATCTCTTCACTTTTTTTTTCTTTTTTTAAGATTTGATTTATTTATGGAAAACAGAGCGAGGCAGAGACACAGGCAGAGGGAGAAGCAGGCCCCCTGCAGGAAGCCTGACTGTGACTGGATCCCGAGTCTCCAGGGTCTCGCTCCAGGCTGAAGGTGGCACTAAACCGCTTAGCCACCAGGGCTGCCCTCTTCACTTTTTTAAAGGCATCTTTGAAGTGCAGAAAATTTTTAATTTTGATGAAATTGTTTATTAATTTTTAAAGTTTTGATTACTGTGCTTCTCATCATTTTTGTAAGAAATCCTTGCATAACTGTAGTTCACAAAGATTCACTTAATATTTTCCTTTTAAGTATTTTATAATTAAAGTACTTATATTTTGGTGCACAATTCATTTTGCGTTAATTTGTGTATTATGAGTAGAGATCTAAATTACTCTTTTGCAGGTGGCTATCCAATTGTATCAGTATAGTCTGTTGAAAAGATTTTTCTTTCCTAGCAAATAGTCTTGAGTCCCTTGTTGAAAAACATGTGACATATTGAAAAGGACTTAAAAGTAATGGTTCATTTCTGGACTGTGAATTCTGCACTGTTGAACTACTGTCTATCCTTATATTAGCAATTGGGAGAGTTCATTTTTATTCCAAATGATAGTAACACTTAAATTCTTTTTTAATTGGAGTAAAATCCATGTAAAATTTAACCATCTTAACTTTTTTAAGTCTATAGTTCAACAATATTTTAAAGATTTATTCATTTATTCATGATAGAGAGGCAGAGACACAGGCAGAGGGAGAAGCAGGCTCCACGCCAGGAGCCCAACGTGGAACTCGATCCCGGGACTCCAGGACCTCACCCTTGGCCAAAGGCAGGAGCCAAACCGCTGAGCCACCCAGGGATCCCCTAGTTCAGCAGTATTAAGTAATGATCATATTTTGTACAGCCATCATGGGATTAGCACTTTCATGTTAACCTTCAATGCATTTTTACCTTTAACCGATTTTTCTTTATTGCAATCCTTGAGAAATAAATTTTTTGTGTTTTTCTTTCCTTCATTGCTTGAGAAATAAGTTTTTAGCTTTCATTTTTTTCTCTTACTATTTGTGTCCTCATTGTTATTATTTGGACAGAGTCTGACATTAATACTTGAGGAAGGGTTAATGCAGAGTTTTTTCCTCAACCCCGATAGCACATTCCAGTCACTTGGGGAACTTTTGGAATAGTACTGGTACTGAGGGTTCCTTGTGCCTTCTTCATTCCATCCACCTATTTAATTTGTCTAGTAAAGTTTAGATAAGTGATACTTAAGATCACTGTGGAAAATAATTATGAGGTTATTGTTTCTAAGCATGCAGTAGTTACAAATCTTTTGGATAAATAACAGCATGACATTTTTTAAGATCTTATTTTTAAGTAGTGTTCATGCTCAATCTGGGGCTTGAACTTAGAACCCTAAGAGCAAGAGTCACACACTCTTATCGGCTCAGCCAGACATCATCCCATAACACAACTTTTTAATTGATAGCATTTTTATTACCAAAGTTGTCATTTGAGTTTTAGTTTGTGCTGTTAGCATTCTGTACGTGTAATGTTTTGTAAATGCTATTATTTCTACAAATGTGAAATTTAAGATATAAGAGGCTCTACTAGCAGTAATTACAGCAACTTTGCCAATGTGCTATTTGAAACTTGCTTTCCTTATAAGTACAGCCTTAGGATTGATTAAAATTTTTGGTTTGTAATTTTGTTTTAAAGATTATTTAAATACTCTGCTATAAATGATTAGCTACAAACAGAATTGAATTTAAGTTCCTCTTCAGTTTTCCTCCCTACATATGCAGGACTTTTTTTGTTTCTTTTAATAGATTTGTTCTGTTAAAATGTTTGAGGGGATTCCTGGGTGGCTCAGCGGCTTAGCACCTGCCTTTGGCCCAGGGTACGATCCTGGAGGCCCCGGGATTGAGTCCTGCGTTGGGCTCCCGGCATGGAGCCTGCTTCTCCCTCTGCCTGTGTCTCTGCCTCTCTATGTCTATGATGAATGAATAAAATCTTTAAAATAAAATAAAATAAAATGTTTGAATAATATAATGTTATTAAAAGATGCAAAATTGAAGTACTTATTATTTACTTAAATTACCACAAAGGACAGTTTTTTTTTTATAAAGGACAATTTTAAAAATTTTATTTTTTTATTTATTCATGAGAGACACAGAGAGAGAGGCAGAGACGCAGAGGGAGAAGCAGGCTCCTTGCAGAGAGCACACCGTGGGACTCAATCCTGGGTTTCTAGGATCATGGGCTGAAGGCAGTGCTAAACTGCTGAGCCACCTGGGCTGCCTATAAAGGACTATTTGTCTTGAGTGAAATTATATTATCTCAGCTTAAGAGATTTCATTTAGTATTTAAGATTGGTTTTCTACAAAGCTTTTTATTTCATATTATTTTTTTTTGAGATTTTATTTATTTGAGAGAGTGAGAGAACACACATAAGTCAAGGAGGGAAGAGGCAGAAGCAGACTGCCCACTGGGCAAGGAACATGATGCAGAGCTCCAACCTAGGACCCTAATCATGATCTGAGACCAAGGCAGCCACCTTAATGAACTGAGCCACCATGGTCCCTCTACAGAATCTTCCAAAATTAAGTTTGTGGATTTGTATATGTGAAAAAGAGAGAGTAGACAGTATTTATGGAATTACTGAAACAGAAATAGACACTTTCTAACTTTTTTCCCTTAGTTCAATATGGTAAATAAAACTTTCTTTGCAGACAAAGCGAAAAGTATTACTAGTATAGAATCTATAGAGGGTTTTTTTTTTTTTTAAAAGATTTTATTTATTCATGAGAGACACACAGAGAGAGAGAGAGAGGGAGGGAGAGAGAGAGTCAGAGACACAGGCAGAGGGAGAAGCAGGCTCCAGGTAGGGAGCCTGACATGCGACTGGATCCCTGGTCTCCAGGATCACTCCCTGAGCTGAAGGCAGCACTAAACCGCTGAGCCACTGGGGCTGCCCCTATAGAGGTTTTTGTTGCAGCAAAACACTGTTCATAGATCTCATTGGTTAACAATATGGGAAATAAAACTACTGTAATAAACCTGTATAAATGAAAAAAACAACCCAGGAAACTAATAGTGCTTGCTGTGTTTTGGGGCTTTGAGTTTATCATATTACAGACTTCCTATTTTTATTTTACTTTTGAAATAAAATGATCGTTATAAAATATTTCAATGAGCAAGATGTGAACACTGTTGTGTTTTGATGGGAGGTCTTATGCAGCTTTACTTCTAAATTTGTGTATGCTAGTTCTCTGCTGCCTGTACTAGTCCTTTGCTTTATTAAATGTACATATGCAAATGTACACGTATATACACATATATACATACATATTTGTTTTAAAATATTTATTCATGAGAGACACACAGAGAGAGGCAGAGACATAGGCAGAGGGCGAAGCAGGCACCATACAGGGTGATGTGGGACTTGATCCTGGAACTCTGGGATCATGACCCGAGCTGAAGGCAGACGCTCAACTGCTGTGCCACCCAGGCATCCCTACAGACATATTTAATTGGTAGTAAGCACTTATTTTTATTCTGCCCTCAAAGTCACTGTGTAATTGTGATTTTGTACTTTGAGTTGTTTCTCAGAATTACCTGTGGAGTTTACTGAAAAATAATAAGCTGGGTCTCACTTCCTAGAGTAGATTCTGGAAGATTTCAAATGAGTGTTTCTTGGATGATATTAAAGAAAAAAAAAAAAGAACTTACCAGCTGATCCTTTATATTAGTAGTATAGTTCAGGAATAGTGTAGACTTGAGACTATTCAAGAGTTTTATTACTTTACCATTAGGTGGGAGTATCTTTTGAGTGTTAGATGTGGTGTCAAAATCTCACGTAATATATATATATATTATATATATACATATATATAGAAATATATTGACTAAAATAGGATATTAATGCAATAGGTGAGGAACTGGAATTACATTTACAAGCATAATTTGTATTTGTTTTTTTTTTATCATTTACAGTTTCTGCTTTGCTTATACTCTTTATTTATTTTTTTTTTTAAATTTTTATTTATTTTTATGATAGTCACACACAGAGAGAGAGAGTGAGAGGCAGAGACATAGGCAGAGGGAGAGAGAGAAGCAGGCTCCATGCACCGGCAGCCCGACGTGGGATTCGATCCCGGGTCTCCAGAATCGCGCCCTGGGCCAAAGGCAGGCGCCAAACCGCTGCGCCACCCAGGGATCCCTGATTATACTCTTTAAGCATGTTTCCTTTTTACTCTTAAGACAAATCTTTGTGTTGGGCATTTACCATCTACCAGTTAGTATCCTAGGCTTATTTTATATTGGACAAAATAAAAATACTGTCTTTCAGAATGTTATTTGTTAGGAAGTCAAGTTGGGGTAAGACCAATTTTCGTAGCTTTGATTTCGTTATTCTTTTATCCTGCTTTAGTAAAAGTGCTATGGTTGAAGTTACATGTTACTATATTATGTTAGTGGAATTTCCCCTAATTCTTTTCAGTTTAAAATAGTTTTTTTTTTAATTTCTTTTTAAAGATTTTATTTATTTATTCATGAGAAACACAGAGAGGAGAGAGAGAGAGAGGCAGAGACACAGACAGAGGGAGAAGTAGGCTCCATGCAGGGATTCTGACGTGGTACTACTCTATCCTGGGTCTCCAGGATCACGCCCAGGGCTGCAGGTGGTGCTAAACCGCTGCGCCACTGGGGCTGCCCCTATTTTAGATTAATAGACTTTTTAGAGCAGTTTTTAGGTTTGCAAAAAAATTCCCCAGAAAATAGAATTCTTCACCAGTTTCCTCTTTATTGTTTATTTCTATGATAGATTTGTCACAATTAACCTATATGGATACATTTTTATTACCTAAAACTTAGTTTATGTTAGGTTTCACTTTTTGTGTTGTATAGTTCTGTGGGTTAAGACAAATACATAGTGTCCTATGTTTGTCGTAGTAGTATCATATAGAATAGTTTTAGGTCGCTAAAAATGCCGGTTCCCAGTTATTCATCTCTCCTTCTCACTCCCTGCACATTTTCTATGTATATGTAATACTGCTTTTTCCAGAATGTCATGTAGTTGGAATCAAGTATGTAGCTTTGCTAGACCATAATTCTTTTAATCAGTAATACAAATTTAAGATCTTTTTGTTGTTTGATAGTTATCACTGAATGATACTTTATTTGCAGAGGTTTTAGTTTAATTATGCTTCTGTGTCTGATGAAGTTTTAGAATGTATATGAGGTTTGGTGGGCTGTGATTCAGGAGCTGACAACCAAGAAAGAATTCTTGAGACGTCTTTGGTGCAAAATCATGATTTCATTAAAGCACAAGATGGGACCTGTGGATTGAAAGAGCTGCTGCCCCGGGGTTGTGAGGGGTGACTGATTATAGTTTCTACATGGTTGGGGGAGGTAGGAAAAGGGAAGTTTTCAAAAGAACTTTTGTATGCTAAGGGGGACATATAGGACACTTGGAGGTCTTGCTATTATCAAGGTAAGGTTTTTTTTTTTTTTTTTTTAAGATTTTATTTATTCATGAGAGAGACACAGAGAGAGGCAGAGACATAGGCAGAGGGAGAAGCAGGCCCCACGCAGGAAGCCCAGTGTGGGTCTTGATCCTGGAACCCCAAATCACACCCTGAGCTGAAGGCAGATGCTTAAAGCTGAGCCACCCAGGTGTCCCAAGTTAAGGTTTTTCCTTCTACCAAGACATTAACAGTATGATAGTTGGGAACTTCCTTAAGGAATGCCACATGTTTCCCACCCACGAGTGGGGAGGAGGGAGTAGATTGCAATGTGTGAGCTTGTGGTTTGTCCTCAGCTAGGCTTTTGTACCCTCATCATTACCCCTTCCCCAACAGTTTTGACCCTTAAATCTTTAAGGTTGTTGGAAGGCAGAAGATCTCACCTTCTGTAACTTCTTCCCACTATATAGGGACATAGAGATATCCCTATGTATGGGTCAGTATTGGGCAGTTGAGGAACATATAGGGGAGTCCCAAAAAGGGGAAGGCAGATGACTCCAAGGAGGACAACATATATGAACCTCCTTAAGTAGAAAGGATCATCAGTCAGTGCAAGTTATGGCAGTGAAGGAGTCTTGGCACTAGGCAAGGAGACGCTGGAAAGGACACAAAATAAAGTTAATATTTAAAATAAGACCCAGGGATCCCCAGCACACTGTTTTAATGATAGTGCAAGTTCTACCCTATGTAACCGTTAAAACCTCTAATGCCATTCTGTTTTGTAAAACTGCCTTGTGCATTTGTATTACTGTAATAGAGAAATGCTACTTTGAGTGTCATTTAGGGCTTGATCCTGTACTAATTTTCCACTTTACAAACAGCCTCATCCGGGGATCCCTGGGTGGCACAGCGGTTTAGCGCCTGCCTTTGACCCAGGGCGCGATCCTGGAGACCCGGCATCGAATCCCACATCGGGCTCCCGGTGCATGGAGCCTGCTTCTCTCTCTGCCTATGTCTCTGCCTCTCCCTCTCTCTCTCTCTCTCTCTCTCTCTGACTACCATAAATAAATAAAAAATTAAACAAACAAACAAACAGCGTCATCCAGTCCCAAAGAAGGGACAAAGATGGTCATACCAGTGAAACACAAAAAGGTGTCTTGTTTTAAATCTGGAAGGTTGGTTGTGTTGGTAATGGTGATAATAATGCGTCCATGCGTCCAGGGAAAACCTAGAAGTACAGTGGCCTTTCCAGCCTGAGAGAAGCTCTGGCCACAGGCTAGAGCCATATAGCCATTGGATTCCTTTCGGAACTAGCCATCTAATTTTGGGCCCCCTGAACTGCAGTCAGGATATCAAGGGCTTTTTGTTTTTAGAGTTAACATCCTTTGAATTTGTGTAATAATTTCAGGCCCCTATTTTATTGGGGAGTTATGGCTTGATAATAATCCCCTCTTTAAGTTGCCCTACAGGCATACAGAACTAGGAAGATATATTTGAAATAAGCATAAGTATTAATTTTTAAGGCAGGCCTCCTGGGTGGCCAGTTAGTAAAATGTCTGCCTTCAGTTCTGGTCATGATGCCAGGGTCCTGGGATCAAGCCTGGCAATGGGCTCGTTGCCAGGGGAGAGACTGCTTTTCCCTCCTGTGTGCCATTCCCCCTGCTTGTGTGCACACACACTTTAACTCTCTGTTAAATAAGTACAGAGGTTTAAAATGTAAAAAAAAGTGGGCAGCCCCGGTGGCGCAGCGGTTTGGCGCCACCTGTAGCCTGGGGTGTGATCCTGGAGTCCCGGAATCGAGTCCCGCATCGGGCTCCTGGCATGGAGCCTGCTTCTCCCTGTGCCTGTGTCTCTGCCTCTCTCTCTCTTATCTGTGTCTATCATAAATAAATAAATCTTTAAAAAAATAAAATAAAATAAAAAATAAAAAAATAAAATAAAATGTAAAAAAAAGTAATTTTTTTAAGGCTTTTGTCAATGGCAAAACACAAATGAGTGCTATTAACCACTTTTAGGGCAGCCGTGTCTGAGTTAAGACTGACTATAGAATACTCTGCCCCTTTCTGTGAAACTACTGCCATCTGTAAACCAGTTGCCACTGACAGTGTTCATAGGGGAATCTTTGAAGTCTAATCGACTAGAATAAACAAGATCAATAGATCAATCACTTCTGAACACTTAGGCTCTCTAGAAGTATATTGGTCAGGTCCAGGCCATAAAGGTAGCTGGGTTTAGTTTGATGGGTTTTAAGTATTATTCCCGACATATCTACAAGCATTACCCTTGTAGATATGCCCTTAAGAGTTTAATAAGTCAGCCTCCCATCATCCATTGGTGGTGTCTGGTATCTGAGATATTCTGGACCTGGTGGGAAGTCATTATAGTCAGGGGATTATCCTGTAGTGAGCTTTGAGGCTCCTTTTATCATGAGGAAGGACTGTTGTATGCTTGGCTAAAAGCCTTTGTTTGTATGGTTTCTAGGATAAGTATGACTAAGAAATAAAACCGTTAAGAAGCTCTCTTTGTTTGAAGTCCGGTCTTACCAATATCCTAATTATGAGGAATCTCTAGCAAATTAGGAAAGACTTGTCTCAGGAGACAAGGCCATCCCCAAGTGCATCATTCAGTCATAAAGAAAGTGGGGTCATCCGTTATCACCATAAGTCCATAGTTAACTCTATGGAGTGAGGTATGTGCTGGCTTTTTTTTTTTTTTAAGATTTTATTTATTTATTCATGAGAGAGAAACAGAGAGAGAGAGGCAGTGACATAGAAAGAGGGAGAAGCAGGCTCCATGCAGGGAGCCCAATGTGGGACTGGATCCTTGGTCCCCAGGACTACACCCTGAGTCAGAGGCAGATACTCAACCGCTGAGCCATCCAGGCGTCAGCTGTGCTGGCTCTTAAAGGCTAGTTGTGCTGGCTCTTAAAAGAGCTAATTTTGTCATCCCAGCCACACAGAATTGGTCAAAGTGATAACTGAGTTATACAATTGTTAGGGAATTGGTCCTGTTTTTTTTAAGCTGTTAAAATAATCATATGCCCATGGGGTTCTGTTGTTATCCCCACAGAATAAAAGTAATATTGCCTAAACATAAGCTATTGTGGCAGTTTCTTTGAGTTTACCTCAAGTTGTCTAGTTTAGGCAAGCAACAAACATTTAAAGACAATCAGAACTAGAATTTAACATCCACAGAAGTATGTTATTGAAACATATTCCAAAGATAGTTGAAAACTAAATTGTTTCCAAAACAAATCCAGCTTTAACAAACCTGACCTAAAATCTGTACAAAAGGTCAGCAAGAGTAATGATTGACCATATTGTTCTTTTAGTCTATTTTGAGTTAATTTTTGATCTTGTGGGGGATCCCTGGGGGGTGCAGTGTTTTAGCGCCTGCCTTTGGCCCAGGGCGTGATCTGGAGACCCGGGATCGAATCCCACGTCGGGCTCCCGGTGCATGGAGCCTGCTCCTCCCTCTGCCTGTGTCTCTGCCTCTCTCTCTCTCTCTCTCTGTTGGGACTATCATAAATAAATAAAAATTAAAAAAAAATTTTTTTGATCGTGGGCTGAATTCATTCTTTTACATTCTTTTCTCCAGTGCTGTAGGTTGAAAGAAGCTGCCCTTTTTTGATTCAGTGATCTTATCGTACCTTTGTCGAGGATCATTTCAGCCTCTATTCTTTCCATTGTTATACAGGTCTTTCTTTATGTAAGAACCACAGTAGTCTAACCACTGTTTGCAAATTTTTGGACCAGAAAGTTTGACATCTCCAACATTTCTTTTTTCAAGATTGTTTTCACTGATTGTGTAGATTGCTTTGGGCCGTATTGACAGGTTAACAGTAGTAAGTTTTTCACTCTGTAACGTGGGATTTCTTTTCATTTATTCATGTCCTGCTTAATACCTTGCAGAAATATTTTGTAGTTTTGAGTATACAAGTATTTAATCTGTTCAGTTAATTATTCCTAGGTCTTTTATTCTTATTCATGCTATTGTGAATGAAGCTGTTTTCTTAATTTCCTTTTTGGGTTGTTTGTTGTTAGTGTTAAGGATGCCACTGATTTTCATGGTGTTGATGATTTTTGTTGCTATCTTACTGAAACCACTAAGTTCTGGGACACCAGGCATGGAACCTGCTTCTTCTCCCTTTGCCTTTGTCTCTACCCGCCCCTCTGGTCTCTCTGTCTTTCTGTCTTTTGATGTCTCTCATGAATAAATAAATAAAATCTTTAAAAAAAACACTAATAAGTGCTAAATAAATTTTTTAAAATTATTTTTGGGAATCTTTAGAGTTTTCTACTTGTAAATCTTCCCATCTCCAACAGACATATATTTCCTTCTTTCTGATTTGGGTACCTTTTATTTCTTTTTTCTTGACTAAATGCTCTGGGGAGGACTTGCAGTTCTGTTAACTAGAAGCCATACAAATGGACCTTTTGTCCTTATTCCTCATCCTAGAGGAAAAACTTTCAGTCTAAGTATGATGTTTCCTGTGAGGTTTACATACATGGCTTTCATGTTTGAGGTAGTTTCCTTCTGTTTTTGTTTTGAGAGTTTTTATCATGTCAGGATATTGAATTTTGTTTAATCATTTTCTACCTTAATTGAGATGGTGATGGGGTTTTTCCCTCCTTTGTTCTGTTAGTGTAACATATTTCATAAACCGATTTTGCTTATTGGAAACATCCTTTGTGTTTAAGGAGGAAAAAAATCCTGTTTGGTCATTGTATGTAATACATGATGTGTTGTTGAATTTGATTTGCTAGTATTTTGTTGAGTATTTTTGCATTAGTATTTATCAGGGATGTTAGATTATCATTTTCTTGTTTGCAAAACACATTAAAAATTTTAAATCTATAATTTAATTTCATAAGTTGAGACAGAAAATGAAAACATTTTTTCTACATATGGTAAAAAAGATTAGCACGGAGATAAAAGAGGATAGCAGAGAAATGGAGAAAGTCAATGAAACCAAGTGGTGTTGGCTTTTTGAAGAGATCAGTAATGGGGCACCTGGGTGGCTCAGTTAAGTGTCTAACTCCTGGTACTGGATCAAGTCTTGATTTCAAGATCGTGAATTTCAGCCTCCTATTGGACTCCAGGCTGAATGTAGAGCCTGATAATTGGAAAGACACTAGCAAAGCAATCTACACAATGAATGAAAACAATCTTGAAAAAAGAGGGATGTTGGAGATGGCAAACTTTTTGGTCCAAAGACACTAGGGTTTGAAGCTGATAGCTAAGAAGGAATTCTTCAGATGTCTTTAGTGCAAAAAAGATGGTTTAATTGGAACATGGGGACAGGACCCACGGGCAGAAAGAGCTGCACTGGGATCATGAGGAATAGCCAGAAAAGCTGGAAATCTGGGCTTCAGTTCATTTGATTCCTTCTGACTAAAAGAGCCAGAAATTGGGTATTATTTTCCTTTTTCTGTTCAGCTTCTTAGTGTTGCCTTGAGCTACATTGGGTTTTGGGTTGGGAGATGGGCTAGTTTAAGTAAAACTTGATTTGAACATTTACCTTCCCAAAGTCATCCCTTCTGTTTTGTATTTATTCAGCTTGATCCTGAATCCAATTTCACTCATCCAGTTTCACTCATCCTTCAGCAATTTTTGGATTCCTCACAAATTATTTTCGACAGTATGTTGCTGTTAATCCTGATATCTCTGTGTTAGAGCTAGGACCTGGAGCTTTTTTGTTTTGCGTTTTGTTGACATCTCACTCTCTTAGTCCTTTTATCTTGAGAAAGGTGGTATTTACCCAGTCCTGGAATATGTTAAGGGATGCTAGAGTTCAATATGAAAAAACCGATGTTAGGATCTTAAAGGAATGCTTGATTGCTGTTTTGAATTACATATATATATATTTAAAGATTTTATTTATTTATTCATGAGATACAGAGAGGCAGAGACATAGGCAGAGGAAGAAGCAGGCTACTTGTAGGGAGCCTGATGTGGAACTCTATCCCAGGACCCTGGGACCATGACCCTAGGCAAAGGCAGTCACTCAACCACTGAGCCACCCAGGTGTTGGTTGAATTACATTTTAAATGATTTGAAAATAATTACTAAATCTTTGAGAAACTGTCTTTGTAGTGCAGAATTTTTCCCTTCACACACACTCTGGTAAACCTTAATAAAGCCATATGATATTTTATTTAGTTATTTATTTTCAAATTATTTTTTTAAGATTTTATTTATTTATTCATGAGATAGAGGGGAGAAGCAGGCTCCATGAAGGACTATGTGGGACTCGATACCAGTCCTCCGAGATCATGCCCCGAGCTAAAGGCAGACGCTCAACTGCTGAGCCACCCAGGTGTCCAAGCCATGATATTTTAAAACTGTGTTATTTAAAGGTTGAGACTCCTACTTGAAATCAAGCACTGATTTCCATCTATTTCCTCTCTGATTAAGTGCAATCTAAGATACTGTTTCCAGTATCATTCTTAGAGAATCAATATTTGGCATACCTTTGAAAAACTTTTCTGTTTTTATTTTTATTTATTTATTTTTTTAAATAATTTTTTTAAATTTTTATTTATTTGTGATAGTCACACAGAGAGAGAGAGAGGCAGAGACACAGGCAGAGGGAGAAGCAGGCTCCATGCACCGGGAGCCCGACGTGCGACTCGATCCCGGGTCTCCAGGATCGCGCCCCGGGCCAAAGGCAGGCGCCAAACCGCTGCGCCACCCAGGGATCCCAACTTTTCTGTTTTTAACTCCAGTCTTTCTAAATTATATCTGAAAACTTTGTTTTCAAGATGTTAATCAAATATTCCAATGCTACATGGTATGCTGTAGCAAGGTATTTGTTGAAAATTACCTTTGTCTTATGATAGTAAGACACTTTATTGTTTATGGGTTTGCTGCAGTTTCCATGAAAAAGACATGGATGTCAACAGTGATGATTCTTTATACTTTTTAAGATGAGGTATAAGTGGAAGTGTTTCTTCACTGAGATCTGAGTTAATGATTGACTTCAGAAATTTACTTACACAATACGTATTTCTTGTTCATCAAATTTTATTTACCAGAGACCAGTCTTAGTGCATACAAGTGTCAGAAGGCATAGGAAATGAGAATTTTTATGTGGTGTCAGAGAGATGAATGTGAGTGATTAAAACCAGAGTAGAGTATATAATCGGAGACCTGATAATAGCTGATGATGAAAGCTTGCTTAGCCTATTGAATAGCCAGGAGCAGAGTATGTTAACAGGAAGTTAACTGGAAAAGAAAAAAGAGAGAATCCCAGAGCAGTGAAACTATGAGAAAAGAAAAAATAGTATAAGTAAGGAAAAGATTCTTCTGTTATATGGAAGAAAGATACTTTAAGACAAGGGAGATTGTACTCCTTTTTGTTTCTGCTTAGTGTAGCAACAGCCTTTTAGAAAATGACTTAATCCTTTTGCTAGGTTACTTAACTATCTCCAGGTGGAGGGAAATGAGCTGACCCAAAATTATAGGGGAATGCAACTTTAGGCTATTTTAGTTCAAATTATTTAAATGCCAAAAAGAATTCAAAGCAAAGGAAGAGCTTATGAAGAAAAATTTTGGTAGACACACTCCCTTCACCCACCCTTCTCCACTCCCAAAGAGATAGAATTAATTACAGTTAGTCTTGCATGCTTTCCTATCTGTACTTTGGTCAGATAACTTCTTAAGAGCCTCAGGTTTCTAATTTATAGAACAAGTAAATGTCTCAAAATATCTGTAACCTGCAGAGTTACATAAGGATAAATTGGGTATTGATGCTGGATCATATATCATCTGTATGACCCTTCCCTACAAGAGGTACTTACACAGAAAGCTTTTTGCATGTGGTTGTAGAGGAATTGTTTTAATTCCAAGTCCATCCATGGACCTCCTTTAACTCCATCTTGACAAAAACAATTTTGAAAACATGAAGCAAATGAGAGACAAACGACAAAAACATCTTTCAAGAAATTTCTGGAGGATTAATATTAATGGCTTGGGGTGGTGATGCAGTTCAGGCAAATTTTTAGGCCAAAAATAAAGACCCAGAAAGAAATTGAGAAATTAAGATTAGAGACAGAAGACATGTACACTTGAATCAGGAGTCCCAATAAAAGGATAAAAGAAGGGATCCCTGGGTGGCGCAGCGGTTTGGCGCCTGCCTTTGACCCGGGGCGTGATCCTGGAGACCCGGGATCGAATCCCACATCGGGCTCCTGGTGCATGGAGCCTGCTTCTCCCTCTGCCTGTGTCTCTGCCTCTCTCTCTCTCTGTGTGTAACTATCATAAATAAATAAAAATTAAAAAAAAAAAAAGGACAAAAGAAAAAAAGAAAAGAAACTTGAAATAGGGAAGAATGAAGTGAAACTAACAGCTCACATTTTTGAATTGAATGAAAAAAGTATTTGAATGGTTTTGTTAGCAACAGAATTCAAATAGAAGTTGATATGGAGGGATGCCTGGGTGGCTCAGCGGTTAAAGCATCTGCCTTCGCCTCGGGGCATGATATGGGGTCCTGGGATCCACTCCCACATCGGGGTCCCTACATGGAGCCTGCTTCTCCCTCTGCCTGTATCTTTACCTCTGTGCCTCTCATAAATAAATAAATAAAATCCTAAAAAAGTTGATAGGGAGTTTAAGTTTTAAAAGTCATCTACTTCATATAAAGCGTAAGTTTAGATGCTGAGTAAAAAGTGAAAGAGATACTTAATGTCATCCTGTGGCAAGGTTGTGTGTACATTTAAAAAAAATTTTTTTTTTTTTTTAGATTTTATTTTATTCATGAGAGACACAGAGAGAGAATGGGACAGACAGGCAGAGGGAAAAGCAGGCTCCATGCAGGAAGTCTGACCTGGGACTCGATGGGTCTCCAGGATCAGGCCCTGGGCCAAAGGCAGCACTAAACCGCTGAGCACCGGGCTGCCCTTGTGTGTGCACTTATATATGTGCCCATACTCAGGGTCTTTTCTTTCTTCTTCTTCTTCTTCTTTTTTTTTTTTTTTTTTTTTTTTTACTTTCTTGTCCTGCCATGTGGAATTGTTCTTATTTACTAACTTGTTTTTTTATTTATCAAAATCTAGTCTATGCCTTGTTTTTGCATATTTGTATATTCACAGTGTTTTTAAGGAAGCAGTTGAGAGGTATTTTTAGATTCTTTTGTAAGAAAGTATGACAACTAAGAACCTTGCAATTTTTCCTAGGGAAATGTCTAAAATATTAAGAATGTATTTTTTATGTTTTCTTGTTAACAATTACTGGTACGATAATAGGAATTTAATAGATTAACAGGATTTTTTTTTTTTTTTTTTAGATTTTATATATTTATTCATGAGAGACACACAGAGAGAGAGAGAGGCAGAGACTCAGGCAGAGGGAGAAGCAGGCTCTATGCAGGGAGCCCGATGTGAGACTTGATCCTGTGTCTCCAGGACCACCCCCTGGGCTGAAGGCAGTGCTAAACCGCTGAGCCACCTGGGCTGCCTGAGTAACAGGATTAATAAGAATTTACCTTTTCACTTCTGTCTGTTTTGTAGCTATTAATGATTATAAAGAGTGGTGATGTTATCACCATCATACACATTAAAATTGGAGTGAATCATTATTTGTCTTTCTGATATTTAAAACAAATATGCCATTTTCCTTTCTACTTTTAGGTTATGAGATGGTCTCAGCAAGATGGTCTGTCTTTGAATTGGAAATTTTTAAAGCTGACATATGCTGGTACTTTATCTCCTTTAAGTGGACTATAATTTCTTCTGTTACAACAACTACATAAGCAGACAAAATAGCAAAGATCTGTTCTGTGTCAAGTATGACAGTCACAACTCGTGGGTCTCCAATAGGAGGGAATGACAGCCAAGGCCAGGCTCCTGATGGACAATCTCAACCCCCCTTTCAACAGAATCAGGTAGGATGTGTTGTGTTAAGGTTGTGGTGTTTTGGGTGCCATGAGTTACTAAACTGATTTAGAGGCCTGGAATGATTTATAATCCTGGAAGTTTATTGGCATTTTAATTTACATTTAAGTAGAGTCACTGAAACTCGGAGGAAATCTATTGTACATGGTTAAGAATGTTCTTTTACCTTTTTTTGTTGTATATAAGACTGAAGACAATAGAATTTAGTTATTTTGTAACAGTTTGTTATAAGCATAGATTTAAGTCAGCTCTTTATCTTGGAATCCCATTTTTGTACCATACTAACCTTGTAGCTATTGCTAAGTAAATATCTATCCCTTAGTTTCTGTATGTTTATTTATTTAGTTAGGTAAGTAGGTAGTTATTTTTTAATATGATAAGCCCTGTTTATTATAGCATGTATAAACCATGAACAGTCTGAGTCTGTCAGAGGCCTCAGGACGCTGTCCTGCCTGCATTTGGGAGCTGTAATACAGGACACATGTCCCATACTCTGCCTGCCAGCAGCTTCCAGCATGTGAATGCTGGAAGGGCCCCCATTGAGTGACTGTCCCAGAGGGATGTACGGTGGCACAGAGCCAAACCTGGCCCCCATCCCTTTTTGGCTGACAGAGTTTAAAATGTTTTTTCATTAGTTGCCAACAATTTCAAAATATTTCACATAACAACGTGGCTTTTTGACTTCACTAGTTTTTTCACACTAGAACTATATTTGCTCATTATAGCAATTAGTTACAACTGAATGACAGTCACTGATTTCACATGGAAATCTGAGCCATATCATGTCCCCACCACACCTTCTTGTCACTCAGGTTCGGTTGCCATTAGTAATTCAGTCATGCAGATACTTCTCATCACAAGGCTATGCCTCTGTTTCCTATCTCCAGTAATTGCAGGAGAGGCCTTTGCTCTATAAAGGCCTACTTCATTTTTATAGCCTTTCTATCCCTAATGGCATCTGCATTGAGCTCTGTGAACTAGCAGTTTCTGTGTCTTTAAAATGACAATAAGTAAAAATCTCAACCCAGATTTTAGTATCTAGGTTTAATGCTAGGCTATCTAGAAATAATTTTTTCTTTGAAAAAATTTGTGTATGGCTAATGGACAATACTTCTAAAAATTTGTGTATGGCTAATGGACAATACTTCTAAAATTACTTACTGTAATATTAATCCTCTTTTGAAAGTAGTCATTTATATTTACTTTTTTCTTGCTCACTTTTTCAAGGGAGTTCTATAATTTTGCAAAGTAATGTTTTGCAAAGGAAGTTTGAAGGGAGTCTATAATTTTGCAAAGTAATGTTTTGCAAAGTATTGGCTCTGTTTTTTGTTTACGTTTCTGTAAACAAATCTTTTACTTTGTGTTTCATTGCTTTTCATTTTCTAGTTTTGTGATACAGTAATTTAGATGATTGTTCAGGGTTTGTTTTTGTTTTTTTTCCATTTTTATTGTTTATTTATTTTTTTTCCATTTTTATTGTTTAAAATATGTATCTTAGACCACAAATTTTGCCAAATCACATCCCATAGCTTTTAATGCATTCATATCTATTACCATTCGCTTAACATATTTTAAAATTTGTTTGATGATACTTAATATAAGAATCTTTTAAGAAATGGAGTTCTTCCCTTTCAAACTCAGAGGTTTTCTAGTTAACCTTTTTGTTATTGACTTATCGTTTGATTCCTTTGTTGCTAAATATGTTCTTGTGTCATAGTTTGGGAATATTGAGGCTTGATGTATAGTAATTTTGAGTACATGAGAATTTGAAAAAAGTCTGTATATTTGACTGTAGCATTTAATGTCAGTTGCTTCCAGTTTGCTTTCTTGCTTTTCAGATGTTCCCTATACTCTTGTTTCACTTCCTTTTGTTTTGTTTTGTTTTGTTTTAAATTGTGGACCTGCCCATTTTACTTTTTTTGTTCTATCAGTTTAATTTAATTTGATTTTAAAGATTGAGGAGGAGTGCATGTGTGAATGTGTGCATGCACTAGCAGGGATAACAGCAAAGGGAGAAGCGGAAGAGAATCTTCAAGCAGACTCCTGGTCCACTGTGGACCCTGACACAGGGCTCAATCCTGGAGCCCTGAGCCCAAACTAAGAGTCAAAAGCCCAACCAACTGCACCACTTAGGGGTGTCCTTGCTCTATCAATTTTAGTGAGATATATTTTGAACCTGTATGATACATGTATGTATTTATAAATATATTTACATAAATGCACTATTCTCTTAGGGAAGGAGGAGCACTATTGTTATGCGGAATGTCTTATTTTTTTAAAGCACTCAATTTTTGTCTGTGTTTATTTTATTATTTTATTTTTTTAATTTTATTATATTTTTATTTATTCATGAGAGACACACACAGAGAGAGGCAGAGACACAGGCAGAGGGAGAAGCAGGCCCCATGCAGGGAGCCCGATGCGGGACTTGATCCCCAGACTCTGGGGTCACACCCTGGACTGAAGGCGGCGCCAAACCACTGAGCCACCAGCACTGCCCGTTTATTTTATTTTTTTTATTTTATTTCATTTTATTTTATTTTATTTTATTTTATTTTATTTTATTTTATTTTATTTTATTTTATTTTTTTTATTTTATTTTATTTTATTTTATTTTTAAATTTTTATTTATTTATGATAGTCACACACACAGAGAGAGAGAGGCAGAGACACAGGCAGAGGGAGAAGCAGGCTCCATGCACCGGGAGCCCGACGTGGGATTCGATCCCGGGTCTCCAGGATTGCGTCCTGGGCCAAAGGCAGGTGCCAAACCGCTGTGCCACCCAGGGATCCTCCGGTTCATTTTATTTTTATTGCATGTTTTATTAATTCTCCTGAACCCTGCCATTTTAAATTGTTCTCTTGTATTTTTTCTGTAAGGAGACTTTTTACTTTTTTCTTTTTTTTTTTTAAGGATTTTATTTATACCTGAGAGAGAGAAGCAGAGGCATAGGCAGAGGGAGAAGCAGGTTCCCTATGGGAAGTTTGATGTGGGACTCTATCCAGGACCCCATGATCACTCCCTGAGCCAAAGGCAGATTCTTAACCATTGAGCCACCCAGGCATCCCTATAAAGGCTTTTTAGATTCACAGCAGAATTGAGAAGAAAGTACAGGAAGTATTCTTCACTACCATCCTCCTACGATACCCTATACACATTTTAGCCTCCTCCACAAGAGTGGTGTTTGTGAAATTGACAAAACTACAATGACCTATCATTATCACTCAGGCTTCATAGTTTACAGGTATGATTCACATTCTCCTTTATACATTTTTTGGGGTTTGGCAAGTGTTTAATGGCATATACCGTTACAATATCATAGAATAGTGTCTCTGTTCTAAAATTTACTCTGCTTTTTCATTCTTTTCTTCCCTGAACCCTTTGCAGTTAATGGTCTTTTACCCACCTGTCCAGTTTTGCTTTTTCTGGAATGTCATATAGTTGAACTCTTGTTTTATAATCTTTTCATATTGGTTTATTTCACTTAATAGTATGCACTTAAAATTCTTAAATGTCTTTTCGTGGCTTTGGTTGCTTTTATTTGTGTATTTTTGTTTGTTTTCAGTCACTGAGTAGCATTCCATTGTCTGGATGTACCACACTTTATCTCTTCACTTTCTGAAAGACATTCGGTTGCTTCCAAATTTTGGCAGGAATAAAGGTTCCTGGGTGGCTTAGTGGTTTCAGGTCCTGATCCCAGGGTCCTGGGATTGACTCCTGCATTAGGCTCCCAGCAGGAAGGCTGCTTCTCATTTTGCCTCTCTGCCTCTCTGTGTGTCTGTCATGAATAAATATATAAAATAAATAAAGTATTTTAAAAAAGGGAACAAAGTTACTATAAATATTCACATGCAGGTTTTTTTTTTTTTTTTTTTTTGAGATTTTATTTATTCATTTATGAGAGACACACAGAGAGAGACAATGGGGCAGAGACACAGACAGAGGGAGAAACAGGCTCCATGTAGGGAGCCTGACCTGGGACTTGATCCCCGGTCTCCAGGGTCTCGCCCTGGGCTGAAGGCAGCACTAAACCACTGAGCCACCCAGGCTGCCCAACAGACAGGTTTTTGTATGGACATGTCTTCAGCTCATTTGAATGAATACCAAGGAGTACAATTGTTGGATTGTATGACATATTTATAGTTCATAAATATAAATATTTAAAGATATTTAAGTATATTTCCATGTACTTATTTGCTACCTGTTGCATTCTCTTTGGTGAGGTTTCTGTTCAAGTCTTCTCATTTTTAGTCGTTTTCAATTTGTTCAGCATAAGAATTCTTTGTATATTTTTTTAAGATTTATTTATTTATTATTTATTTATTTATGAGAGAGAGAGAGAGAGAGAGGCAGAGACACAGGAGGAGGGAGAAGCAGGCTCCATGCTGGGAGCCCGATGTAGGACTCGATCCCGGGACTCCAGGATCGCGCCCTGGGCCAAAGGCAGGTGCTAAACCGCTGAACCATCCAGGGATCCCCGGATTCTTTGTATATTTTGGATAACAATTCATTATGTTGTAGCTATTTTCTCCCTTTTAGTTTGTTTTCTTCTTCTCATGGCAGTGTCTGTCATGGAGCAGAACTTACTAATTTTGGTGAAATTCAACTTAGCAGTTTTTTCTTTAATGGAGTATGTCTTTGCTGGTCTAACATTATCACTAAACCCAAGGTCATCTAAATTTTCTTTTTTTTTTTTTTTCTTTTAGATTTTATTTATTTATTCATGGGAGATACAGTGTGAGAGAGAGAGAGACAGAGGAGAAGCAGGCTCCATGCAGGGAGGCTGGTGTGGGACTTGATCCCAGCACTCCAGGATCATGCCCTGAACCAAAGGCAGATGCCCAACCGCTGAGCCACCCAGGCATCCCTAAATTTTCTCTTGTTATATTTTACGGGAGATTTATAGTTTTGTATTTTATCTTTAAGTCTTTGATCTGTTTTGAGCTACTTTTTGTGAAGGGTGTATGGTCTGCTTTCTGTATTTTTATTTATATATATATATATATATATATATATATATATATATATATATATTTTCTTTTTTTCTTTTCTTTTCTTTTTTTTTTGGTTATCCAGTTGTTCCAGCTCCATTTGTTGAAAGACCACCTTGTTTTTTTGTTTTCTCAAAGATTTATTTATTTATTTTAGAGGGAGAGAGAGAGCATCGGGAAGGGAAGAGGGAGAAAGAAACTTTAGCAGACTCGTTGAGCTCAGAGCTAGTGTAAGGCTCACTCTAAAGACGCTAAGATCATGACCTGAGCTGAAACAAAGAGCTGACTGCTGACTAAACTTGAGTGTACCACCCCTAGGCCCAAATAGACCATCTGTTTTATCCATTGTATTATTTTTTTCTTCTTTTGCAAAGAGAAGTTCACTCGGTATAGTTCTTTCTTTCTCCATCCCTTGAATTGTAGTCTGTATTTATATTTAAACTTTCTGACAAACTTTCAGCCAGTATACCTTACCAGTATAAGGTTTGGGTTTTGCTTTTTGATCCATTCAGTCTTTTTATGTTTGTTTTCTGATGAATGTCTTTTTTAATTTACTTTTTATTTTGTTTTGTTGGTTTCAGATATTTATTTATTTTTATTTATTTATTTATTTATTTATTTATTTATTTATTTATTTATTTATTTATTTGAAGATTTATTTATTTATTTATTCAGAGAGAGTGAAAGAGGCGCAGACACAGGCAGAGAGAGAAGCAAGGTCCATGCAGGGAGCCTGACGTGGTACTCGATCCCGGGTCTCCAGGATCACACCCTGGGCTGCAGGCGGCGCTAAACTGCTGCGCCACCGGGGCTGCCTTCAGATTTTTATTTAATCTCTTTAGTTAACACAGTATAATATTGGTTTCAGGGGTAAAATGTAGTGATTCATTATTTGCATACACCACCAGGTGCTTATTTCAGGTACCCTTATTAATACGCATTCCCCATTTAGCCCACCAGCCATCCACCTGTCCAGTGACCCTCAGTTTGCTCTCTGTAGTTAGGAATCTGTGGTCTTAAGAGTGTTTTTTGTTTTGTCTTTTGTTCATCTGTTTTTTTCCCCTAAATTCCACATGAGTATAATCATACAGTTTTGTTTTTTTATTGACTTATTTCGCTTATTATACTTGGCTCCATCCATTATAGTTGTAAATGTCAGATTTCATTCTTTTTGATGGTTGAGTTACTGTGTGTGTGTTGCGGGGGGGAGGGGGGAACCACATCTTTATCCATTCATCAGTTAGTGGACTGGGGCTCTTTCCATAATGTGTTACTGATAATGCTACTATAAAAACATCAAGGTTCATGTGTACCTTTGAATCATATTTTTTGTAGGCAAATGTTGGGTCTCCATTCTACTCCACCATTTAAAATTTCCCTAGCCTAAAATAGAATAGAAGAGAAGAGAATAAAAAAATGAGGTATTTTCTTTATAGATTTTGGATACTAGTCCTTTATCTGATATATCATTGGCAAATACCTTCTCCGTTCTATAGGTTGCCTTTTGGTTTTGTTTATTGTTTCCTTTGCTGTGCGATAGCTTTTTATTTTGAAGGCCCAGTAGTTCATTTTTGCCTTTGTTTCTCTTGCCTTTGGAAGCATGTCTAGGAAGAAGTTGCTACAGGTCAGAGAGTTTGCTGCCTGTTTTCTCCTCTAAGATTCTGATGGATTCCTGTCTCACATTTAAGTCTTTCATCCATTTTGAGTCTATTTTTATGTGTAGTGTCAGGAAATGGTCCAGTTTCATTCCTCTACCTGTGCCTGTCCAGTTTTCCCAACGCCATTTGTTTAAAAGACGGTCTTTTTTCCATTGGATATTCTTTCCTGTTTTGTCAAAGATGAGTTGACCGTAGAGTTGAGGATCCATTTTTGAGTCTGTATTTTGTTCCAGTGATAAATGAGTATGTTTTGTGCTATATACTGCCTTGATTATAGCTTTATATTTCAGCTTGAAGCCCTAAGTTATGATGCCTCCAGATTTGCTTTTCTTTTCAAGATTGCTTTGGCTATTTGTAATTCCATACAAATTTTAGGATTGTGTATTCTAGCTCTGTGAAAAAGGTTGGTGCTTTTTTGATAGGAATTACATTAAATGTCTGGATTACTTTGGGTAGTGTAGACATTTTAACAATATTGTTCTTCTAATCCATGATCTTACATTGCACTTTTTTCCTTTTTCCTTTGGTTCTGAGGAAATGTCCAATTTTGCTCTTATCTTTCATCATTGCCTAAGTTTACTTAAGGTCTTATTTTTCCTGTGGTTTCTTCCAGGATTTTTCTTTAGCACATATTGTCCGCAGTTTAAATATGATATGCTTAGGTGTCATTGTTTAATATATATATATTTATTCTGCTGGGTTTTTTCTGAGCTTCCTGGTCTGTGCTTTGGTGTCTGACATTAATTTAGGAGAAATTCTCATTTTCAAATATTGTATCTCTTTCTTTCTCTTCCTTTCCTTTCCTTTCCTTTCCTTTCCTTTCCTTTCCTTTCCTTTCCTTTTTCCTTTTTCCTTTTTCCTTTTTCCTTTTTCCTTTTTCCTTTCCCTCCTTTTCCTTTTCCTTTTCCTTTTCCTTTTCCTTTTCCTTTTCCTTTTCCTTTTCCGTCTTGTCCTCTCCCCTCGTCTCCTCTCCCCTCCCCTCCCCTCCCCTTTCTTTTTCCTTTTTCCTTTTTTCTTCTTTTCTTGCCATTCTGGTATTCCCCCTTTGTATGTTATATCTATGTAGTGTTCTACGAATCTTGAATTTTTTTTTTTTTTAACATTTTGCTTTCTAGTGTTGGGAGTTTCTTTTGAATATATTTTACCTTAGGTTGTGTCTTGTGTACTTGTGAGCCCATCAAAGGGTTTGTTGTTAGTATAGTGGTTTTTGATATGAAACATTTATTCTTTCTTAGAATCTCATGTCTCTCCTTACATGAGCCATTCTTTCTTTCAAGTTCTATTTTTTTCTGTTAGCATTCTTAGCATATTACTTATAGTTATTTTAAATGTTTGTTTGGATAATTTCAATATCCTAGTCATCTTACTTTCACGTTTGCTCTGTCTTCAGACTGTATTGATTATTATTTACTACGTGTTGGGTTTTTTTGAAACTTGGACATAATGTGCTCAATAAAAGCGACTGGTATGAATAAGCCTTTCATATTGTATAGGTAGAGAGGGAAAGAATGGCTAGAGAAGGCTGGAATTGAGTATTTCACTTTCCCCCATGTGAAAGTCTGTTCCAGGCTAAAGTTTCATATTTCCCTTCTATGTTGGTTAGGTTTTTATAAAAACCTAGATTAGGACCTGGTGAACAGCTTCTCTTGAGAGTAGGCTTTTTTAAGAACAGAATGTTCTTCCATATTTCAAAATGGCTACTTTGCGTCACTTCTCCTGGAAAACAAGAAGCTTTTTCTATGATCCTGACTGTGATGACCTATAGGATGACCTGATAGAAACACAAAAAAAATGAGTGTTCTCTTAAGTCAAGACTGCAGTTTTTGACTTTCAAACTTTCTGCATCAGCTTTCAATCAATTCATTACGTACAGTTTAGGTTTTTCTGTCCTGCTCCTTATTTACATAGTGATTTTCTCTATGTCCTCATTGTCCTTCAAATCGATCCCTCTTCTGATTTTGTGGGCAGCAGTCTGCTACATGATCTTAATTCTCTATCACATCTGTGAAGAGTTGTTGATTCATTGTATTAAGGAGTAACAGCTCCCTCAGAACCAGAAATCTAATTCTCCACCTAATCCTTTTATTTTCTTCTCTGTCTATATATATGTGTATTTTTAAAAGATTTTATTTCTTTTTTTGAGAGAGAGCAGGTGGGAGGAGCACAGGCAGAGAGAGATCCTTGGATCATGATCCAAGCCAAAGCCAGATGCTTTACCAGCAGAATGACCCACATGCCCCTACTTTCTTCTCCTTTGTGTCCTTATATTTAAGCATCTATACTTTATGTCACTTATGGCTATGTCCTGTGTTTGTCTTGGTCTTTGGGTTGTATTTTTAATCCTCTTAATATAAATGCTGATATATTTGGGATTTTGTCTTTTATGGTTTATGTGCCTTAAGACTTTGGGAATGGCTGAGTGGTTTCTGACTTTTTTTATGTGGTCACCATCTTAGCTGGGGTTGTAGAATACCGAAGGCTTGACTATAGTTGGGAAATGCATCTTCACTAGTTCATTCAAATGGCATTTGACTAGATGCCTCAGTCTTTCATCACATGCCATCTGCAAAGAGCTCCTTTTTTAAAAAAATTTTCTTTTATTATTGGAGTTCAATTTGCCAACATTTAGCATAACACACAGTGCTCATCCCAAGTGCCCCCATCAGTACCCATCACCCAGTCACCCCAACCCCCCCGCCCACCTCCCTTTCCACTACCCCTTGTTCATTTCCCAGAGTCAGGTGTCTGCAAAGAGGTCCTTAAGTGTCTTTAAGTCATGATAACTTTATGGGTTCACCTCAGAAATTACACTATTTCCACAAAGCTATATAATTAAGAAAGTTCGTTATTTTAAAAAAAAGAAAGTTCATTACAACTGTGTTTTTTTGTTTTTAACGATTTTTTAATTTATTCATTCATGAGAGAGACAGAGAAGCTGAAACATAGGCAGAGGGAGAAGGAGTCTCTTGCAGGGACCCTGATACAGGACTCTGTTCCTGGGCCCCAGGATCATGCCCTGAGCCAAAGGCAAATGCTCAACCACTCAGCTACCCAGGCGTCCCTACAGCTGTGTTATATCAACAGTAAACATTATAAAAACTACGGTTCTTGAATTATAACCTTTGTTATATGCACTGTTATTACTAATTTATCAAATATCCTCAATTGTTAGGTCTCAATGTAAAAATACTGGTTTACAAAGATGAACAGTGTGATCCCAGTTTTATTAAGTATTACATATCCATGTGGAAAATTTTAAAGTATGCAATGTTTTCACTAAACATATATTGGTAGTGAATTGCTAAATGCTATGTATATGTCATTGAAATTTAAGTCTGGAGTATTTAACTTTTAAGACCTCATCAGCTGCCTCCTCCAATGAGAATTCCCCAGCAACTCCCCCAGATGAACAAGGTCAGGGTGATGCACCACCACAGCATGAAGATGAAGAACCTGCATTTCCACATACTGACTTGGCAAAGCTTGATGACATGATCAATAGGTAAGTCTTGATTTTTTTTTAAAAAAATTTATTTATTTATTTATTTATGATAGTCACACACACAGAGACAGAGAGAGGCAGAGACATAGGCAGAGGGAGAAGCAGGCTCCATGCACTGGGAGCCCGGTGGGATTCGACCCTGGGTCTCCAGGATCGCACCCTGGGCCAAAGGCAGGCGCTAAACTGCTGCGCCACCCAGGGTTCCTTGATTTTTTTTTTTTTTTAATGGAGCTAATAAACTAGGAAAGCAGGCTTCTGTGTTTTTTTCTCTTTTTTCTTTTTTTTTTTTTATGATAGTCACAGAGAGAGAGAGAGAGAGAGAGAGGCAGAGACAGGCAGAGGGAGAAGCAGGCTCCATCACTGGGAGCCCGATGTGGGATTCGATCCCGGGTCTCCAGTATCGAGCCTTGAGCCAAAGTCAGGTGCCAAACCACTGCGCCACCCAGGGATCCCTTGTTTTTTTTTTTAAATCAGTATTGCTCTGCTAAAGAATAAGAAAAAGTGGGATTGCAGCATCACAGTTGTAATTTTGCTGTTTCCTAATTGCTTTAATATGTTTCATTTTTAATGCAAGCATTGGTATGAATTTCTAAAAATTGAAAGATGATGCCGTGAATAAAAATTTTATTTTATTTTTTTATTTAAAAGATATTATTTATTCATTTTTGAGAGACAGAAAGAGAGGCAGAGACAGGCAGAGAGAGAAGCAGGCTCCAAGCAAGGAGCCTGATCTGGGACTCAATTCTGGGACTCCAGGATCACTCCCTGGGCCAAAGGCAGACGCTCAAATGCTGAGCCACCAGGCATACCTGTGAATAAAGATTTTAAATGCTTTGTGATCCTAATGAGTGTTTTCATTCCTAGAACTATACATAGGGAGTCCCTTTTGAGTGTTTATAAAGATCATTTCTTTCTGGTATATTGCTAGATGAACTTTCTTATTTATAGCGTGTCTCTTCTCTATAACACGTTACTGTAAAAGATTGTAGTTTGGTGGAATTCGATTTTTATTAAAGTGTACTTACAGTTAAGACTGGAGGACTGAGTTACTTAATTCTTTAGTGGCAGCATAAGAAAAAAGATGGCTTTTGTATAACCTATAACTAAAAAAACAAAAAGTATTAATTTGCAACCAATAGATTTTTTGTAAAAGGTATCTTTTGTTTTCTTTCTATAAAGGACTTAGGGATAGATGGAATATAATTCTTTCTGGGGAGAACTAGGTTAGTCTGTGGAATATATTCTTCAAGTACTGAACTTTTCATAATACAAGGGAAAATACTGGCCTGGGAATGGTGGCACTGCTTTTGATGTAGGAGTATACCTAGGAATATACACAGGTTTAGAGTCTCCTTAAAGTCATTTGATTCAAGAAAAGTAGGTATATGTCTTGTTGAGATGAACTGAAGGAGAAGCCATTTGCCTCATTATTTCATTGTGAAGGGGACCAAAGACATATTTGTTGCCTTTTAGTAATAAATTGGAAACTCAGAAGAATTCTTTCTTTCCTACTGACTTTAATAGTAGCTATATTTAACTGATGATTGTTTTTAGTATTAGGACCCATGAAAGTTATTTATTGAATTCTCCATTGCTAAATCTAGTTAAACAGTGCTTTGAAAACGTGTATAGATACAGTAGTTCATTCTTAGTTTTACAAAGTAAGTAATTTGCCAATGTCTTAGTTTATGGTAAATGTATAATATAGTCAGTTTTTTCACTTTTTCATTGTATAAATAATTTTGTAAATAAGTAATGTATAGTATTACATTTGTGCTCAATTAATACAGCATTTTAAAATTTCTTAATTTTAGGCCTCGGTGGGTGGTTCCAGTTTTGCCAAAAGGAGAATTAGAAGTGCTTTTAGAAGCTGCTATTGATCTTAGTAAAAAAGGTGAGTGATGTTACTATGTTTTCTCTAATACATGCTTGATACTTGCATATTGTTCTTGAAGGGTTTTGTCTTTCTCATAAAGTTACATGTTCTTAGACCACTCAACTTTCTGCTAGGGTTATATCTCTGCCTAGAACAAATGTTCATAAAAACCTTTGGATAAACTTTTGAGTACCTCTGACTTAAAGTTTTATGCAGAATTTTAAAACTTCTCTTTTTTTAAAGAATTTTCTTTATTATTAGAGAGCATATGGGTGAAAAAGGGTACAGGGAGAGAACCACACAGTCTCCCCACTGAGCAGGAAGTCAAATGTGGGGCTAATTGGGCTAATCCTTGATCATGACCCCAGTCCAAAGCAGATGCGCAACCAGCTGAACCACCCAGAAGCCCCATGTGCAGAATTTTATATGTATGTTAGTATCTATAAAGGGCAGAACCTCTTGCATGGTATATATTTGAAGGGGCTGTTAATTAAAAGTCAAAAATATTTTCTAGAATATAATAGTTTTTTAAAAAATCTTTAATACACATTAAAGCATATTTTACAATTTAAATATACTAGATGGCCATATGATTTCAGATTTACCTGTTGACCCTTTTTGCATGTAAGCCATTTATAATAGAGAAATACGTTAATTTATAAGTAATTGCAGTAAAAACTTGCCATTTTAGTCACTTATTGAATAGCCAGTATCCATAAGATATACTAATCTTATTTTTTAATGAAAATTGCTATTATAATTTTTTTGTAACAAAATGTCAAGATTGCATCTTGATTTTTTTAAAAACTCACAAAAATTTTGGGGGGAAAAATGTCTTGGGCCCCTGGGTGGCTCAGTAAAGTGTCTGTCTTCAGCTCAGGTCATGATCCCAGGGTTCTGGGATTGAGCCTCATGTGGGGCTCCTTGCTCACTGGGGAGTCTGTTTGTCCTGCTGCTGCTCCCCTGCTGCTTTCTCTCTTTTTCTCTCTCCCTTGTCTCTCTCTCTCAAATAAAGAGAGAGAAGGAAGGAAAGGAAGGTAGGTCTTAAAAAATGAGTTTTGTTTAAGATTTTATTTATCCAGGGATCCCTGCGGGGCGCAGCGGTTTGGCGCCTGCCTTTGGCCCAGGGTGCGATCCTGGAGACCCGGGATTGAATCCCACGTCGGGCTCCCGGTGCATGGAGCCTGCTTCTCCCTCTGCCTGTGTCTCTGCCTCTCTCTCTCTCTGTGTGTGTGACTATCATAAATAAATAAAAATTAAAAAAGAAAAGATTTTATTTATCTATTCATGAGAGACACAGGTAGAGGCAGGGATCCAGGGAGAGGGAGCAACAGGCTCCGTGCAGGGAGCCCGATGCAGGTCTCGATCCCTCTTCTAGGATCACTCCCCAAGCTGAAGGCAGGTCCCAACCACTGAGCCTGGCTGAGCCACCCAGGCATCCCAGAGGTCTAGGGTTGGTTTTTGTTGTTGTTGTTGGTTTTTTTTTTCTTTTTCTTTTTTTAAACCAACAGATAAACAATCTGGTATTTTTCACTATTAATCCATATATAAAAGTTTTATGTTGGAGTCAGTCACTTCTTGATCAACATTATACGGCACATTTATAACATTTTTAGTGTCTATAATGTTTATTACAAAGTCTGTGTTGTGTTTTTCTTGGCAATGGTAAGATCATTAACAGTTATTCTGCAGTCATTTAAGGAATGTTTTGTTTTTAATCTTACGAACTATGAAAATATTTTATCTTGTAACATGTTTCTCAACACTCAAGTTTCTTTTATTAGTTTGTGCATTTGTATATTAATTGAAGGACTTACAAAGTAGGTATGTTTTACATTCTACAGGTACAAAATGAACAAAAATTTAAATGCTGCATTCAGAGAATGATTTGCTGAGGCTTTTCCCCATTGATTTTCTCTGGGATCTTGATTACTGTGAAGCAAAGTTTAAGTTTTTTTAAGGGTGGTCCTGGGTTTTAAAGAATCTATTGACATGTATATGATCTAAACCAATCTAAACCACACTGCAAATTGAGTATTTCAGAGTTCTTACGAAGTGTTACAAGTTTTCTTTTTGGCACTTGAGTGTATTTCATAGGAAATAAAATAAGCATGCCTAGATAATAAATGATGAAAGGACCAATTAATTATGAAGACAAGACAGGGTTCATATTTTAAATTTGCTATTAAATAGATAATTTACAGCCAAACAAAATTTTAAAAGTTACTTTTTTTAATGTTGAACTGTATTTTCAGTGAGTATAATGCTGTGAAATGCTGTAATTCCCTATTTACACAGTAATCTTTTTGCTTATAGTTTAGTTTCATATTTTTTTTTAGTTTCATATTTTGAGGCATTTTTCAGTTTTATTTTATTAAGTCCTACAGTTGGCCAGAGAAATGTTTTCTTTACGTTAAATTTATTGTGATTTTTAAAAAATCTTTTCCTAGGTGTTGATGTGAAAAGTGAAGCATGTCAGCGTTTTTTTCGAGATGGGTTAACAGTATCTTTCACTAAAATTCTCATGGATGAAGCAGTGAGTGGCTGGAAATTTGAAATTCATGTGAGTCTTATAATTTATTCTAGAGACTCATACTTACATGATGATGTGTATAGGTTTATCTCTGGAAAATATTGTGAATAACATTAAGTCTGTTGATGTTTGACAGTATTGAAGGTTTTTATTTTTTTATTTTTTATTTTTTTGTTTTGTTTTGTTGAAGGTTTTAAAATACAGTCCTGTTTTTTAGAGTGAATTTGAGATTTTTGAGTCCTGAAACCTTGGTATAATCTATCTAAACTAAATTCTATGTCTTGGAATCCCAAATGGCTATGACAATATGCACATCACACATTTCATCAAATGTATCATGTTATTGATTTTAGGAGTCCACTATTTTTTGTAACTTTAAGAAAGAAAAATAGCCAGGATAGCCAAAAGAAGACTTCCAATATAATTAAGACACCAAAGAATATAATTTTAGTAAGATGTTGCTGATAAATAAACTCATAATGTGGAAATGACAAGCAAAGAATCTTACAAGCTTGGAAATTTAAACTATAAACCGGTAATCCCACAAGTTGTTTGTATGAATTCAAACTACAGTTTCTTAGTAATTAATTAAAAAAAAGTCAGGTTTCTTAGTAATTAATTTAAAAAAAATTTTAAAAAAATCTGAATTGTTCTCAGATTGGTAGTGTCTTCAAGTAAATGGCTATAGGAAACCTGAATACACTAGGGAATTACCTTCAGTCTAGGATAATGCAAGCAAATGCAAAATAATGCTAGCTACCGTTGATTCTTAAATACCTTTTTATTCTAGAGATTTTGAAAGTAAAAAAAAAAATCTTACTTGAATCATTGAACTTTAAAATGTTCTTATGTATAATATAAAATTAATCAAGAATTATAAAACAAATGATATAGTTTTGTTTACCTCAACCTAGAAATGTAACTTGAACATTCTCTACAGATGAATATGGCATATAAGTCCTAACATTTTCTAATATGATATGTAACTTTTTAATGGTAGAGATAGACATTTGGGAATTACTTGACTTTTGAATTGATATATAGATCACAAATTGATATGACTTTGAATGTTTAGGCTGTGGAATTCTTACCTGTAGAGTACAGATTACAAAGAAAGAAAATGGTAATTTGCATGTCTACTTTGTGGTCACAGAGTAGATACACACAACCAGTGATAATTACTTTATCTGTAACCTTTCTCATACAGTTTTTGAAATGAGATGCAATACAAATCTGAAAAAAGTTAATTACTTTTTTTACTGATCGGTTTGATCAGAGTATTTGTGAAGTATTGTTTTGGTTTTTGGCTTTTTTTAGTATTTGTGAAGTTAAGCAGAGTTCAGATGACCAGTAGAGAAAAGTGGAGAGAATTATTAATAGGATTAGAATTATTAACAGGATTAGAATGTTTCTGTGCTTGAAATTACAGTGTTACCTCTCTTAAATGAACTTCTCTTGTCCTTGTCCCCTTTCACATAACAGAGGTGTATTATTAACAATACTCATCGTCTAGTAGAGCTTTGTGTGGCCAAGTTGTCCCAAGACTGGTTTCCACTTCTAGATCTTCTTGCCATGGCCTTAAATCCTCATTGCAAATTCCATATCTACAATGGTACACGTCCATGTGAATCAGTTTCTACAAATGCTCAGCTACCTGAAGATGAACTATTTGCTCGTTCCTCAGATCCTCGATCACCAAAAGTGTGTTGGTTTTCAAAATTCAATATTATTTTGTTGTAGTGTTTGTTACAAAACTTTAGTGACATGAACCTTTTACACAACTTCATTAGATGTGGGTTTGTTTAAAAAACATTATTTAATATATATAGATTCATTAACATTGTACAAGGGGCAGCAGCACCAAAGTCATTCCTGATCAAAGGTTATATTAGGTTGAACAGTTGATGAATATGGTCATATTAGAACACTATAGTTACCCTAGTAACAAGGTGCAATATTTTCTCTTTTGCTCTGTCAGTGTTCAAAGTAACTTTAGACAATATAATTGCTATAAATCAAGAACATGGACTGTATACTTCATACTTAGGTGTATATTTAATAGCAAAAACATAACGTTTATGACAGGCCATGTAAATAAATTTTTACTATTTTGTGAAATATTGTCAGGCATTTCTTTTTTTCTTTTTCTTTTTTCTTTTTCTTTTTCTTTTTCTTTCTCTTTTTCTTTTTCTTTCTCTTTTTCTTTATCTTTTTTTAAGATTCTGTTTTTTCATTTGAGACAGAAACAGAGCACAAGCAGGGGGAGAGGTAGGGGTAAAGAGAGAAGCTGACTTATTGCTGAGCAGGGAGCCCAACTTGAGGCTTGATCCCAAGAGCCTGGGATCATGACCTGAGCTGAAGGCAGACGCTTAATCAACTGAACCATCCAGGCACATTTATTAAAATAAAATGCATTTGATTTCTTATGAGGAAATCTTAGTTTTGTTTTGTTTTTTAAAGATTTTTATTTATTTACTCATGAGAGATTCAGAGAAGCAGAGACACAGGCAGAGGGAGAAGCAGGCTTCATGCAGGGAGGCTGATGTGGGACTCTATCCCAGATCTCTAGGATCACACCCTGGACTGAAGGCGGTGCTAAACCGCTGAGCCACCCAGGGATCCCAGAAATCTTAGTTTTGATTAGCATCTGAATTTTAAGTTAAATAAATAATCTTTCAATTTATATTCATTTTGCAAAAAAGGTATGGTCTGCCCAAATTGTAAGTAATTTCAAGAAAGCACAGTAGGAAATTAATGATATATTAGAAATCAGCCAAAAGCACTGAATTAGCAAAGCAGGCTATAAAGAAGGCTCACTGTTTGGCATATGTACATTCTAATGTCTTAGTGTATATGTCATTTTAATGACTTCTTAGTGTCTCAGAAAGACTGTATTCTTTTTTAAAATATTTTATTTATTTATTCTTTAGAGACACGGAGAGAGAGTGGCAGAGACACAAGCAGAGGGAGAAGCCAGGCATCCCAAGACTGTATTTATTTTGATTAATATTTGAACATGTTGAAAGAACTTATTAGCAGTAGAAGCAGAAAGCAGACATAGCATTAGTGTGTGTCAAACATCGGACATACAGAATCCAAAAACTAACAACAGCACAAAATCCCTATGATGTGAAATAAGTGCCTACACAGATAATTTTATAATTTTTATGATTTTACTCTTTTATTACCAATTTGTATGTGTCTCATTTCTGTTTTTTGGCCTAATATGGTTAGGACTTTAGTATCATGATGAGTAGATTGGTCAAGACTGGCATCCTTATTTTGTTCCTAATCTTTGAGGAAAATCTTTCAGTATTTCATAATTGATTTTGATGTTTGATACAGGTTTTTCATATGTAGCCTTTGTTATTTTGAGGTAATTTTTTTGTTGTTGTTGTTGTTCTTGGTTCAGTGTTTTTACTGTTTTGGATAAAATTTTGGGTAAAATTCAACATGAATTGAGATTATGTGGGGCTTTTTTTCTTTGATTCTAGGAACGTAGTGTATTTTACATTGGTTGATTTTTATATACTAAGACATCTTTGTCTTCCAGGGAGAAACATCTACTTGTTCATGTTGCTTTGTATATTGTTGAGGCGTTTTATATCAATGTTCATTAGGATTAGTCTGTAAAGCCTTTGTCTGGCTCTGGTATCAGAATAATCCTGATCTCTTAAAAATGAATTCAGATATGTTCCTTCCTTTTCACTCTTCTGGAAAAACTTGAGAATATTGGTGTTAACTCTTCCTTAAGTGCTTGCTAGAACTTTCCAGTGAAGCCATTTGGTCCCTTGTTTTTCTTTGTAGGAAAGCTTTGGTTCCTTACTAAATCTCCTTACTAATTATAAGCATGTTCAGATTCTGTTTCTTTCTGATCAGTTGAGGTATAAGTTGTGTGTTCTAGAAATCTGTCAATTTTATTTAGGCTAACCAGCTTGTTGACATTTATTTATAGTACTTTCAGTACAGTTATTCATAGTGCTTTCTGATCTTATTTGTTTCTGTGAACTCTATAGTAAAGTCCTCTTTGATTTCTGACTTTGGTTGAGGGTGTTTTGGGGTTTTTTTTATTTTCCTTTCCCTCTTTCTCTGTGTTTTTCTGTTCTCTGTATTGTTTATCTGTGGTCTAATTTTACATTATGCTAGTTTTGAATTTAGTTTGATACTCTCTTTCATAGTTCCCCTTAGAGTGAGAAGTTACATTGTTGACTTAATCCTTTTTAAAATTTTTAAAATATATTTAAAACTTCAGATTTTCTGAGATGCCCGGGTGTCTCTGCAGTTTAGCATCTGCCTTCAGCTCCAGTCGTGATCCCGCGGTCCGGGGATTGAGTCCCAAGTCAGGCTCCCTCCATGAAGCCTGCTTCTCTCTCTGCCTTCTCTCTCTCTCTCTCTCTCTCTCTCTCTCTCAGCGTCTCTCCTGAATAAATAAATAAAAATATTTTTAAAATAAATAAAACTACCAGTTTCCCTTTTGGCACAGATTCCTTCTGTGACCAATTGGTTAAGAGTTTTATTTCTGCAACTTTGTGGATTTTCCAGATTTTCTTCTGTTACTGATTTCTAATTCCACTTATTATAATCTGAAAAGATGGTTTCTGTGATTTTACTCTTTATTTTACTTTATTTTACCATTTTATTTTTGTTTGATTCTATTTGATTCACAAGTGGTGGTGGGGTTATGGCCAGGGAGAGGGAGAGGCAGAGGCAGACTCCCCACTGAGCAGGGAGCTGGATACGAGGTTTTATCCTAGGACCCTGAGATCATGAACCTAGTTGGAGGCAGATGCTTAACTGACTGAGCTACCAAGGTGCCCCTGATTTTACCCTTTTTGTTTCTGCAGAATATTTCATGTGTACTTAGGAAGAATATGTATTTTGCCCTTATTGAGTGTAATGTTATCTATGTCTGCAAGGTTTGGTCGTTCTGTGGTGTTCTGGAAGATAGTGTTTTGCTTATTTTCTTCTGTTGAGTTCTTTTATTAGAAATGCAATATTGAAGTCTCCAAGCAGTATTCGAAAACTGTTTCTTCAATTTGTCTGTCAATAGTTGATTCATATAGTTAAGAATTCTGAAGATCTAGTGCATTGATACTTAAGATTGTTATATATCTTCTTGGTGAATTGCCCTTAATTATTGCATAGTGTCTTATTTCTTACCACAGTTTTTGGCTTACCACTCCATTTTGTTTGATAGCCATTCCTCTTGTTTTTTGGTTACTATCTGCATAAAATATATTTTCCCATTTTTTTACTTTTATACTATACATATTGTTAGATTTAAAGTGACTCTTTAGGGATACTTGGGTGGCTCAGTGATTGAGCGTCTGCCTTCAGCTCAGGCCATGATCTTGGCGTGCCAAGGTTGAGTCCCCCATTGGGCTCCTCAGTGGGAGCCTACTTCTCCCTCTGCCTGTATCTCTGCCTCTCTCTCTGTGTCTCTCACAAATAAATAAAATCTTTAAACAATAGAGTGACTCTTAGTGTGTATTGAATCCTGGTTTCATCTTCCTCTTCCTCCTTTTTTTTTTTTTAAGATTTTTATTTCTTTTGAGAATGAGAGAATGCAGGTGGGGAGAAGGCAGAGGGAGAGAGAATATGCTAGGGACACTCCACATGGAGCATGGAGTCTGATGTGGGCACCCACCTCGCACACCTGAGCAAAAATCAAGAATTGAACACCTGACAGCCACTCAAATTCCTCTGGATCCTGGTTTCTTACCATTCAGCTGATGTGTGTGTGTGTATGTATTTTTTAAGATTCTATTTGGGCAGCCCGGGTGGCTCAGCGGTTTAGTGCCGCCTTCAGCCCAGGGTGTCGTCCTGGAGACCCAGGATCAAGTCCCACGTTGGGCTCCCTGCATGGAGCCTGCTTCTTCCTCTGCCTCTCTCTGTCTCTCTCTCTCTCTAGTCTCTCATGAATAAATAATTTTTTTAAGTATAATCTTTATATTCAGTGTAGTTATACTGATAGGAAAGATGTACCAGTACCATTTTGTTTTCTATATACCTTACAATAATTCTGTTGTGTATTATATCCTTCCTTACTGACTTTCGTTTATTCATTTGACTTTTTTTTGTAGTGACGTGTTTTCATTTCCTTCCCACTTGGGTATATGTGTTCACCCTGTGCTGTGTGGATTAAATACAACACTCTAAAGTTGTAATAGTCTGGTCTAAATTTATAATCTCTTAAATTTAGTTGCCTATAGAAACCAGTTCTCTCCCTACCTTTGTTACTGATGTTACGAATTATTCTTTGTATATTTGTATCCATTAATGGATTTAAAATAGTAATTTTGCCTTTTAAAAATTTGGAGAAGAATAGAAAAGTAAAGTTACATGCCAAAATCAGAATAGTATTGGTTTTTAGATTTGTCTACCTATTTATTTGCAGGGGTTTTTAAAAAATACATTGCTCTATAGGTAGACGTCACTGTCAGGTCTCCTTTTGACTTGTGTGATAGACTCCATTTAGAGTTTCTTCTAGAGCAGATTTAGTGGTAATGAGACTTCATCAACTTTTGTCTGAGAATGTCTTGATTTCTTCCTCTTTGAAGATTTTTTTTTTTTTTTTTTTTTTGCCAGACTAATAGTTCTCCTTTGACAGTTTTCCTTTTAACACTTTAAATAAGTGCTGGCCTGAAGTTTCTCCTGAGAAATCAGCTGATTATGTTACTGAAGATCTTCTGTGTGTATAGAGTCATTACTTTATAACTTTAGATTCTCTCCATGTCTTTGATTTTAGTTAGTTTGATTATAATGTGTCTTGGTTTGGGTCTCTGGGTTTATTCCTCTTGGGGTTTATGGAGCTCCTTGTGTTTCCTCAGATTTGGGTTGTTTGGTGTCTTTATAAACTCTATGCTTTTTCTTTTTTTTTTCTCTCTGCTCTTTTCTATTTAAGTTGGGTTATTTCAGCCCTTGATGGTGTCCTAATAAGCCCCCATAGGCATTTTAGACACACACCCCCCTTTAGACTTGATAACTTCAACTGATCTGTCTTCAAGTTCAGATGCTTTCTTCTGCCTGTTTGAGTTAGTTGTTGAATCCTGAAAGTGAATTTTTCTGTTCAGTTACTGTATTTTTATCTCCATAATGCTCCATTGATTCTTTTTTATAATTTCTGTCTCTTTTGGTATTCTCCTTTTGTTCATATACCATGTTCCTTCTTTATTTTTGTGTCTTCCTTTATACTTTGAGCATATTTAGGCAATTTTAAGGTTTTGTCAGGCAAGGTCAAGGTCTCTGTTTCTCCAAAGATAGTTTCTGGGAATTAATTTTTGCCATTATATTGGCCAAGTTCCCTGTTTTCTATCTGTGTCTGTGATCTTTGCTGAAAATGAAGCATTTGAAACATCATTTGGTATTATTTCTAGGCTTTGCAGAATAGTTTACTAATTACTTGCAAGGGAGGTCCTTTGTTAATGAAATCAGTATAAAGACTTAAGATCTTCTGAGCTTCTACTAGATGTGTATCTATTGAGCCATGAAAGTACTTTTTCCATCCTTGTACACAATTCTCATTTTACAGATTTTTTAAAAGATTTATTTATTTATTTATGATAGACACAGAGAGAGAATGAGGGAGAGACATAGGCAGAGGGAGAAGCAGGGTCCATGCCGGGAGCCTGATGTGAGATTCGATCCCTGGGCCAAAGGCAGGCGTCAGACCGCTGAGCCACCCAGGGATCCCCTGTGTTTACACATCTTAATTCCCCTAAGCATCTCGTCCCTGCTTCTTGGGTCCTTAAGAGTTCTACTGTATTTGTCATTGGCCTCAGGAGGCTGGTGACCTGTATTTAGCCATTTGTAACGAACTATGTCTGCTTCTTCCCATGGATTTCCCCTAACCTGAGTTTCAAACCAGTTTTATTTTTCTGACCTCCAAAATGGTGACACAGAGCAATCTCTCAGTCAGCTTACAGATAGGTTCTAATGTTACAGATTTAGTCCTCTTTGGTCTCTGCAGTTCATGTAAAGGAATTGAGGATTCTAAAATGTACTGCTCTAGAAGAGTAGGCATGGATGAGTAAAACACAGTGAAATTGCCTACCACTGAGGGGGCCACTTGATGGAATGAACACTGAGTGTTAGACTATACGTTGGTAAATCAAACTTCAATAAAAAATATATTTTAAAAATGCCTATCTCCTTTGAATGTTATTGTTTTTGATTTAGGGGCTGCGTGGTTCACGTAAACTATGGACTGATTTTTAGAAATCTTGGAAATAAACTTGTTTCATATCAGTAGGACTTTGGAGCTATAGCTATAGCTTTTAAGTTTATTCTACATTCTTACATATAAAAATGGTTTTAGATAGTTATACAACCTTCACTTAATTTATATGGGAAATGAATAAATAACAGCTCTGCCCCTATAAGCTACTTTTGTAAGTGCAGCTTGTGCTGATTCTGACTCCAGGGATACAGGGAACAAAATTAATAATAGAAAAAAAATTCTAAGTCTCCATAATATATGAATGACTATATAATTAAAATATTTTTTATTTTTAAAGATAATGTCTTGTAGTTATTTTATTGAATATTTCTGACTGACTTCAAGCATATATTCCAGATATAACTTATAAAATTTTTATTACAGGAAAGAATTAACTCTTGGCATTACCTGTGTTACAGGGTTGGCTAGTGGATCTTATCAATAAATTTGGCACATTGAATGGGTTCCAGATTTTGCATGATCGTTTTATTAATGGATCAGCATTAAGTGTTCAAATAATTGCAGCTCTTATTAAGTAAGTTATATACATATGTATACATATATATATCTTTTAAGTAAGTTATATTTTTAAACTTAATATTAGTGTACTTATCCCTTTAAAATTCATTAAATTTCAGTTATTTCAAATTGGTGATATGACATTTCTAAATATTAAAACTAAAAAAGAAGTGTTGGAAAAATACAAATACTAGTAGAAATTTTGTTTTTTCCTTATTTCAGACCATTTGGACAATGCTATGAGTTTCTCAGTCAACATACAGTGAAAAAATACTTCATTCCAATTATAGAAATAGTTCCACAGTTTTTAGGAAATTTAACTGATGAAGAACTTAAAAAAGAAGCAAAGAATGAAACAAAAAATGATGCCCTTTCAATGATTATTAAGTCTCTGAAGAATTTAGCTTCAAGGATTCCAGGACAAGAAGAGACTGTAAAAAATTTAGAAATTTTTAGGTTGAAAATGATACTCAGGTAAAATACTACTCTCTTTAAATAATTATTTGCTTGTCTTTTCAAATGAAACTTAACCAAAATTTCTCTTGTAGATTGTTGCAGATTTCTTCTTTTAATGGAAAGATGAATGCACTGAATGAAATTAACAAAGTAATATCTAGTGTGTCATATTATACTCATCGGCATGGTAATCCTGAGGAGGAAGAATGGCTGACAGCTGAGCGAATGGCAGTAAGCCCCTTTGATTTTTCTTTAATGAATAAGAATCTGCGTAAGGAAAACTAGATTACCCTGATTAGTGTTAAATGTAATAATAACAAAAAGTAACTCTAAAATTGGGAGGTTGATTTATAACCTTTAAAGCCTAGACTGCTTTTATAATGGTAATAACAAATGATTTCTTATTTGGAAGTGATAGGTTAACTTACTTTGTCTTTGGTAACTTCACTGTCGTTGAATTCAGGTATTAATGATGCAATTACAGTTTGGTAGGTTGTTGAAATGCAGGACGTAAATGGGTAGACATGGAATCTAGTGAATGAGTTGGCATTACGGAAACATACCAGTTAGATTTTAAAGTTCTATAATGAGACTTATAACTAATGTAATAAAACACCTGATGTAATGTTTTATCATGATTTTTTGAACTTTTAAAAAATATTTTGGTTGTCAGAGAGAGTGAGCACACAAGCAGGGGAGTAACAGGGAAAGGGAGAAGTAGACTCCCCACTAAGCAGGGAGCCCAATGTGGGGCTCAAATCCAGGACCCAGGGGTTGTGACCTGACCTGAAGGCAGGCATTTAACTGACTGAACCACCCTGGCATCCCCTTCTGGGAGCAGTTTGTAGGCAAAGTTGGGTTCTGTGTAGTGTTGGATAGTTTTGTATTAAAACAATACATAAACACGTTAGTATTAATGTGTTATAATTTGTAAATGTAAACATGATTTAGTCTTCTAAATATCCAAAAATGTTATTCAGAAATCTGAACTATATTTTTATTTTTTCCAGTTTTTTGAGGTGTAATTGATAGATATAATTATGTATAAATTTAATACAAATTCTATAACTGTGTATAAATGTAAGACCTTTAAACAGTGTGGAGATAATGGGTATTGACCCCCTGCATGATTGAAAATCCTCATATAGAGATGCCTGGGTGGCTCATCAGTTGTGTATATGCCTTCAGCTCAGGACATCGAGCCCGGGTCCAGGGATCGAGTCTCACATAAGGCATCCTGCAAGGAGCTTGCTTCTCTCTCTGTCTGTGTCTCTGACTCTCTCTTTTCTGTCTCTCATGAATAAATAAAATATTAAAAAGAAATGCTCTTACAAAATGTTAACACCAAAGCTTTATACTAAAAGCCTTATTTATTACATAAAATTGTTAGCAAATTTTTTATGTGTTATATAATATATATTCTTAGAATAATCTAGAAAAAATGTTAAAATCTTATTTTTCTTTATGGAAGAGAAAATAAATATATATATGCATGGACTCAATGCATTTCAAACCTGTGTTGTCAGATGATTACCACAATAAATTTAGTTAACATCTATCATATTGCATAGATTTTTTTTTTTTTTTTTTAAGAAAAAAATATTTTTATCCTTCTTGGGAGAACTCTTAGAATATGCTCTCTGGGAGTGCCTGGGTGGTTCATTCGATGAAGCATCTACCTTCAGCTCAGATCATGACCTGGAATTCCCAGGATCAGGCTCCTTTTTAGGGAGCTGCCTTTTCTCTCTCCCTCTTCACCTTCCTCTTACTATTTGAATATCACACAGCTTTGTTGAATATTGATACCATGTACACTTTGGTTTTCAGTAGCTATTTATCTTGTAATTATAATTATGTACCTTTTGACTGAGTTGCCTATCCTACTTTTTTAACTCCTATTTGAAACAAATTTTTATTACATTTAGGAATGGATCCAACAGAACAATATTTTATCCATAGTCTTGAGAGATAGTCTTCATCAACCTCAGTATGTGGAAAAGCTAGAGAAGATTCTTCGTTTTGTGATTAAAGAAAAAGCACTTACATTACAGGATCTTGATAATATCTGGGCAGCACAAGTAAGGAATTTAAGATGGTAGCTATTTTTAGAAGCATACTAAAAATTAAGTATTGTGTGGTGGCAGTAATATTGTATTACTTGACTTTTTTAAGCTTAACTCTTGATATATATAAAATTCTGTTAAGAATAGTTTTAAATAAGCCAGGTGTAAATCATAAATTATATAATAATTATATTTCAGGCTTATAAAAATAATAAATTTGGTGTTTTTCCCTTACAAATTATATGAAGAAACAAATGTCAGAAGGATATTTTTTTTCATGAATAAGTTGGGAAGTATTAATAAGATAAGAGTCCTGCCCAGCCCACTCTTTTAAAAGAACTAAAAAAAATACCGTCTCGCCATCATTGAACATTTAAGTTTTTAGTTTTGATAATTCACTCTTTGCCTTACTTTCTCTTCATTTTATTTAGAAACCTATCTATATCAAATTTTCATTTGAATTCTGAAAGTGCATTAGCATTTTTTGGTACTTGCCATATTACTAGATTTTGAGTATAAAATGATATACATGGGAGCTCTAAAGCAAAGAATTATGAAACCTAAGATAAAGCCAGTGGAAGGATTTTATTTATTAATGGAAGTGGACACAGTAATGCTACTTAAATTACTTTATTTCAGTTCATTTAGTTCATTTCTTTATTTAAACTAAAGTACACAGTGATTCTTTTTGTTTACTTTGACATATTTCATAATTGTTTTCAACAGGCAGGGAAACATGAAGCCATTGTGAAGAATGTACATGACCTGCTGGCAAAGTTGGCTTGGGATTTTTCTCCTGAACAACTTGATCATCTTTTTGATTGCTTTAAGGTAGTAATTCAGATAGTAAAGTAGAACCATTTCACCTTAAGTAGATTTAATTAATTAGATATATTTGTGTTTAGCCAATACATCTTGCTTATAAGTTTTACTGAAGAATCTATGATGGAGAATTGGCTATTGTATGTTTTGGTCAGGATTTAATATTAGTTTTTATTATAGTTAAATTTCCATCACAGAATAATACTGTTTTTTAACACTGGTAATTTCACTTAATTTAACTTCCTGTGGCAGCTTTTATTTGTATATACTTTTGCATTTGAAAATGCACAGAGTGTTATTGGCTATATTAAAATAGATGTTTATAGTAAATATAGAGATAAAAGAATACACTAAATTACCATGGTTCTTTGGGATAACGTGTATAAACCATAGAAATAATATTCAGAAAGAACTCAAGAGTTTCTGACATTCTATCTGCATTAATAGGACACTTTTTATATTCAGTCTCTGTAGTTTGCAGAGTTGGTTAGACAATTTGTAGATCAGAAAGATAAAATCATGTGCCATTATTCATAAATACTCTAGTCACCTGCCATAGACATTAGTATCACAGGATTTCTTGTTGAAAATTTGCATTGCTGTCGGTAACTTTAGTAGGCATAGTAAATGAGAGAACCATTTGACATTATCTGTCAAAATTTGTATTTTTGTGTTCTCTGACAGACTTGTTGTATTTGGGAATGTTTGTTTGCCCTTGAGAAATTCTTCATATGTGTACCAGAATAAATGTTCAAAAATCTTTAGTGGGGTGCCTGGCTGGATCAGTTGGTGGTACAACACATAACTATTGTTCTTGGGGGTTGTAAATTCAAGCCCCAGGTTAGGTGTGATATTACTTAAAAGTATCTTTATTTAAAAAAAGTCTATAGCAACTTACTTGTATTAGACCTAAACTAGAAAGAACCAAGTGTTTATGAGTATTAAAAGGATAAATATAGAATGTGGAGTGCTACACAACAGTGAAAATTAATATATTAGAGGAATTCAACTAATGTGATGAAATCTTATGTATTTTTTTAATCCACTGAATATATCAAAGGCCATAAAGGAAATCAGTATTGGGAAGTTATTGTGGATACTGCAAAGATTAGTGTCAGGGAACTTCTGAAATGGTGGTGTATCTGTAATAGCCATAGTGACAGAAAGATGGAGTAGTATCAGTTTTTCCTCTTTTTATTTCTAATGCTGTCATGATTCTCCAACTATAATCATAACAAAAATTTCATCATTTATGCATGGTCCTATTGACTCATCAGGTGTTTACTAAATATCAGTTATTCAGCTAAAAGCATATTTTGAGATGTGTGGTATGATTTATTGTGATTGAAAAATCTTACATAAAAAAGAAAGGTCTCAGTAATAGCACTTAAAGCATGAAGTGTAGGTTACCCAACAGTTCTTTATAGATTGTAACTAAATGTTCCTGACCTATTTGTCACAAGTCTTATTTGCTTTTGTTAGTGCCCAAAGGGTGGTATATAAATAATTTGAGTTCTTTGTAAGTCTTCATCTACCAGAGTATGTTAATTTACAGTCCGTGACAGCAGTTTCTGTCAGAATTGTTCATTTATCACAGTCCTCATGGTTTGAAATTCTTTGTTACTGTTTTTCATATTCTTACTGATAAGGAGATTGAACTTTTTTTTTCGTACTTTTGAACTGTGTGTCTCCTTTCCAGTGAGTAATTATTACTATCTTTTACTTGTTTATTTTTTCTATTTGATTACTCCCTTTTTTTAAGAGAGGGAGGGCAGGAGAGCACAGGGTGGAAGACAAACAAATATTATACAGGTTCCTCACTCAGCAAGAAGCTTGACCCCTGACCCTGAGATCATGACCTGAGGTGAAAGGAGGAGTCAGATACTTAACCACCCAGGCATCCTGTTTTCCTTTTTATTATTCCTAAGTATCTTGCACATCTGATTGCTCATATTGACTAAAATAATTTCTCATAGTTTATTAGTACTTTGGGAAATCAAATATGATCCCAACTGTGTGATTGGTTAGTTTGTTTTAATCCTCTTTTGATTCTGTGGATGTCCACTTAATTTATTTTGTTCTTATAATATATGTGATTATAATCATTTTCCAAAATCATAAGTCACTTTTGTTTTCCTTAATTATTTCAGAGGGGACTTTTTAGGAGCTAGAACAATTTAGAAGCAAGCACTCAAGTGATCTTCCTAGAAGCCCCATATTTGGCCAGCCTGTGTGCCTCAGTTCAGTGGTTTAGCGCCGCTTTCAGTCTAGGGCGTGTCCTGGAGACCTGGGATCGAGTCCCACATCAGGCTCCCGGCATGGAGCTTGCTTTTCCCTCTGCCTGTGTCTCTGCCTCTCTCTTTCTCTGTGTCTCTATGAATAAGTAAATAAAATCTTTAAAAAAAAAAAAAAAGTCCTGTATTTATCATTTCAGTTTTTTTTAGTACATAGTTCCTTATGTTCTAGTACCACTGAATACAAGGGAAAGAATATGTACAACTCCCCCTGTGTTGTATTAACTTGCTTTAGAGAACACTTTTATTTTTATATTATAAATTTTTTATTTTGAAAATTTTAGGTTCACGTGAACTTAAATAATACAGAGAATTTCATACGTTCTCTAGGTTTTTTTATTGAAAACATCTTGCGGAAATTTAGTATTAATCAAATACTGCCATCCATACTTAAAGTTCTATTTCCATCACCACATGGATCCCTCATTAATTGTTTTATAGCCATACTTAATTCTCTCTTGCCCTATTTCTTTCTCCCTGACCCTTGGCAACCACTAGCTTGGTATCTGTTTCTACAGTTTTGTCATTTTGAGATTGTTAAATGGAATCTTTCTTTCTCTCTCTTTTTTGAGATTGTTTTGAGATTGTTAAATGGAATCTTTCTTTCTCTCTCTTTTTTTTTTAAGATTTTATGTATTCATGAGAGACACACTGAGAGAGAGGCAGAGACACAGGCAGAAGGAGAAGCAGGCTCCACGTAGGGAGCCCAACATGGGACTCGATCCCAGGTCTCCAGGACCAGGCCCTGGGCGGAAGGCGGCACCAAACCGCTGAGCCACCCGGGCTACCCCTAAATGGAATCTTACAATGTTTAAAAACTGGACTTCTTCCACTCAACATAATTCTCTGCAGGCTCATACAGATTGGTTTATTATCTGTTTCTTTTCTTGCTCTAAGTAGTACTTATGATACAACATTTAACTATTTGCAGTGTAATTACTCACCCATAAATAGAGGTATGAAGTTTTTCTAATTTAGAGCTTTTACAAGTAAAGCTGCTATGATCGTTGGTGTGTGGATTTTTTGAGTGAAATGTAGTCTGTTTCTTTGAGATCACAGTTGTTCTGTTGTATAGTAGTTGCATATTTAGTCTTTTTGGATTACTTTTTTACAAAACCATTTTATAAAGATATTTGCAAACTGAGAGATTCACACTAAAGAACACAATTCTTGTGCTTCAGTATATTCACAGAATTATGGTATAACCACCACTACCTAATTACAGGATATTTTCATTATCCTGAAATAAAACATTAGTCTTTGTTTTGTCCCTCTTCATCTTTTGCCCCTACTACTCTGTTTTATGGATTTTCCTGTTCAGGACACTTATCTAATCTGTGACCTATTTTGTTCTTTCACTAACCAAATGGTATCAAGGTTCATTTATGCTGTGTCATGTACTAGATTCTTTTGTTGACAAGTGTATTCAGTAGTGTGGATATATACCAATTTTGTTCATTTATCAATCAGTTAATGATGTTTGGGTTGTTTCCATTTTTGGTTTAATACGAATATTGCTGCTCGGAAAATACATGTATAAATTTTGTTTGGACATGTGTTCCTTTCTATTACCAAATAGTGTTTTGTTATGTAGATACAATATATTTATTCATTAATTGATGAACATTTGGTATTGGGGTTTTTTTTTTAAATGGATGTTGAATTTTATCAGGTGTTTTATTCGAGATTGATGTGAGTATACAATTTTTATTTACCTGATAATGCGTGATACATTATGTTTGTTATTTCACTGCATCCTAGGATAAACTGTACTTGGTCATGTTTTTGTGTTTGTTTGTTTGTTTTAATTTATTCATGAAAGACACAGAAAAGAGAGAGAGGCAGAGACACAGGCAGAGGGAGAAGTAGGCTTTATGCAGGGAGCCTGATGTGGGACTCGAGTCCAGGTCTCCAGGATTGTGTCCTGGGCTGAAGGCAGGCACTAAACCACTGAGCCACCCAGGGATTCCCGGTCATGTATTTTTTTTAGTATGTTGCTGAATTCCATTTACTAATACTATGTTCAGAAATTTTATGAGGGATATATGGTCCAAAAAAAACATGTGGGTTTTTTTTCTTTTTATTTTTAGGTATTTCCTGCTTCATAAAATAATTTGTGTGTTTTTCTCTTTTTTTTCTGCAAGAAATTAATTCTACATTAGTGTTACCTCTTTAAGTGTTATGGTAGTTTTCAGTGAAACCATCTGGGTCTCATGATTCTGGTTTTGGGAGTTTTTAAATCATGAATTTAATTTTCTAGTTATATTCTGTTGACATTGTCTATGTTAGCTGAATTGTAGTAATTTGCATTTTTTTAAGTAATGTCATTACATGTAATTTTTGTGTATATAAAGTTGTTTTTGGTATTCTCTTATCCTTTAATGTCTGTAGTGAGATCTTGTTTCATTTTGATTTTGGTAATGTGTGCAGTCTTGTTTTTGCCCTTATCTACTATGCTAGAAATTTGTCAGATTGTTAATCTTTCAAATGAACCAGTTCTTTAATTAGTTTTCTCATTGTGTTTCTATTTTCAATTCTGCTAGGTTTTATTGGAGGTTTTTTGTTGTTCATATTTCCTTCCTACTCATTGTCTCATTATGTTGCTCTTTTTCCAGGGTATTTTTCAAGATTTTATTTATTTGAGACATAACAAGCAAGGGGTGGAAAAGGAGAAAGGGAGAAGCAGCTCCTAACCAAGCAGGGAGCCTGGCATGGGGTTAGATCCGAGAACCCTGGGATCATGACCTGAGCCAAAGGCAGACACTTTAACTGACTGAACACCCAGGCACCCTTTTTCTAGGTTCTTAGAATAGTTTGAATTACTTATTAAAGCTTTTCTTGTTTTCTTATCTCTGTATTTAGTGCTCTATCCTTAGTGATATGTATTTCCCTCTTACCAGACATTCATTATTGCATATATTTTATGAAAACAGACTAAGTGATTTTATTTACTTTTAGTTGATTATCATTTTAATCTCTTAAAGATCTCTTCAACAACATAAAACTATGTTGCTTAGTTTCCACATACTAGGAAATTTTTCTGTCTTGTTTTTGTTACTGGGTTATATAATTAGGTTTGATTCTACTGTGGTTGAAAACATATTTAGTCTGATTTTCACTAACAGATTTATCGATGTTTGTTTTATGGTCCAGAAAATGGCCTCTCCTGTGTTGTACATATATCTTTAATTAAGTTTTTATTTTAATAGTGTTTCCATTATATATTGATAATGATCCAACACTTCTGTAAAACACCAGTGCTCATCACAAGTGCACTCCTTTATTCCCATCACCAACCACTTCCCTCACCCCCCCTCTGATAACCATCAGTGTGTTCTCTATAGAGTTAGGAGTCTGTTTCTTGGTTTGCCTCTCTTTTTTCCCTCTATGGTCATTCATTTTGTTTCTTAAATTCCACTTATGAGTGAAATCATATGGTACTTCTTTTCTAAGACTTATTTTGCTTAACATGTACTCTCGAAAGCTCATGTCATTGCAAATGACTAGTGGATGAATAATATTCCATTGTGTATATGTCTCGGGATTTTTGGTGTGTATTTTGAACAGAATTCTTCAGATAGGTATTCTTCAGATAGGTAAAGTGGTTCTATAATTGTTCATTAAATTCTGTTCTTTTTTGTTGTTGTTGGGTTTAATATTTTGTTGATTTTTGTCTAGTTCTGTCATTTAAGATGGGTGTTGATGTCTCTGCTCATAATTATGGAATGCCTATTCCACCTTTGAATTGTCAGGTTTTGTCAGGTTTCATACACTTGGATTGCTATGTTTTGTTGGTAGACTGACCCTTATAATATATAATATTATATACTCCTTTTGAAATCTATTTTATCTGTTACTGCTCTGGTGACTTTTGCTTTCCTTTAATGTTTGTAGATCTTTTTGCATTCTTTTACCTCCACACTACCTACTTTATATCTTCAAATATTAATAATTTCTCTTAAGCTCAGTCTTATAACTGGGATGTCTAAAACCATTTTTATTTAATGTGATTTTTGATATGTTAGGGTTTTATTTATTGTATTCTGTTTACTCTCTTCTGTTTTTCATTTCCTTCTTAATTTTCAAGCTGCCCTGAAGAACATTATTTTTTAGGTTTCTATGTCTATTTTTCTGTACTATATTGTATCTTTTCATGTGGCTATTTGAATGTCTTTAGTAATTCTAACATCTGTCCTTATTTTTGACCCTGTAAAATCTTTTCAAAAATAAAAATAATAGTTTTTCTCTTTGTTTCATTATGCTAAAATACACAACATGAAATTTACCCTCAACTGTTTTTCAGTATATGATTCATTGGTATAAATACAGTAGTGATGTACAACCACCAGCATCATTTAGTCTGTTTCTGGAGCTCTTGTCTTATAAAACTGATACTCTGTACCTATTTGATAGTAGTAACTCATTCCCAATCTCTGATGCCTCTTGCATCCATCTTATGCTTTGTACCTATATGATTTTGACTGCTCTAATACCTCTCATAAGTGAATTCATATGGTATTTGTTATCTTTTAGTGACTGACTTATTTCACTTATGTTGTCCTCCACTTTCATTCAAATTGTACTAACATGTTTCAGAATTTCCTTTCTTTTTAAAAGAATAATATTCCATTGTATGGCTATGCCACAGTTTGTTTATCCATTGTTTCATAGATAGACAGTTGGCATTACTTGTTGATTTTAGATGCTGTGAATAAAAATGCTGCTTTGAGCATGAGAATACGTAACTCTCTGAGACTGCTCTCAGTTCTTTTGGGTATGTATATACCCTACAAGTGAAAATTGCTGAGTGATGTGCTAATTGTCCTTTAATTTTTTGAGGAGCCTCTGTACTGTTTTCTGCAGTGACTCTACCCACTTTACTTTCCCACCACCAATTCACAACAGTTGTAATTTCTCCACATTTCCAGCAACTCTTCTTACTCCTTTATTTTTGACAGCCACGCTGATGGATGTGAAGTGCTATTCCATTGTAATTTCTGTTTCCCTAATAATTAGTGTAATGTTGTGCATCTTTTCATGTGCCAGTAGATCTTTTGTGTATCTTCCTTAGAAAAATGTCTAAGTCCTTTGCCTGTTTTTCAGTTGACTTGTTTGTGTTTTGTTTTTGAAATTTAGGACTTCTTAACATATTTCTATCTGGTGTTCTTTTTATAATCTTTCTAATACAGAATTTTAAAGTCCTTAGTGACAGTTATTTGTAAATAGCGGATTTTTCCTTGAGTTTAGATTATTCTAATACTGTGAATATTTTTTTTTTTAAGACATTGTTAATTAAGTGCTAAGGTAATTAAGCTGTTGGTGTCTGTCTAGTTGTGATGAATTCAGTGTAGTTATTTAAAACCATATATTGAAGTGATTGAAAACAGTGATCACTCAATATGAATGCATGCATAAATTGTGATGTTTACATAATTTAAAATTTTTTTTAGGCAAGTTGGACAAATGCAAGTAAAAAGCAACGTGAAAAGCTACTGGAGCTGATTCGTCGTCTTGCAGAAGATGATAAAGATGGTGTGATGGCTCACAAAGTCTTGAACCTACTTTGGAATCTGGCTCATAGTGATGATGTACCTGTAGACATCATGGATTTAGCTCTCAGTGCTCACATAAAAATACTAGATTACAGTTGTTCCCAGGTATAGGAGTGCTTCTTTACTCATTTTTTTCCTTCATTTTTCCTTCACAATTAGGATGACTTATTTTTAGAATAATACTATTTTTGTTTTTAAGGTAATCTTGAAAAATTGGCTTTTTTTTACTTTTTAGAATTTAAAATATCATTTACTAAGCATTTTTAACTCTGCAAAAAAGGACTTGTATATAGGTAAAAAAAGTTTTTGTAGTAGTATTATAGTTCAGTGTATAATAGTAAAGTAGAATCAGAGTATCAGAGCTGGTAGTGACTTTGGAGGGAAGGGATCTTACTGATCCCTTCACTCAGGAAAAGCTAATAAAACAGAATTTCCTAAATAGAGCTTTCATTAGAAGTAAATCACTGTATCTTCCCTGTATGTAACTTCTGCTATTTATGCTTACTGATTTCAAGTAATTTTTTTGCTATTACTTCTACTTTTGTGCTATATATATGTGTGTGTGTGTGTGTATATATATATATATACAAGAATCAAGTATATATATATACTTATATTTGCAAGCCTGTTTCTGGATTTTCTGGAGAGGAGAATAGGAAGAGAATCCCTAGCAGACTAAGTGCTCAGCCCTGAGCCTGATGCATAGCCTGATTTCTCCACCTTGAGATCATGACCTGAGCCAAAAACTAAAGTCAGATGCTTAACCACCTGAGTCACTCAGGCATCCATGGGCTAGATCATTCCTTATTTGCCTCAAGAATGAAAAGTGGAGGGGAACTGGGGTGGCTCAGCAGTTGAGCGTCTACCTTTGGCTCAGGCCATGATCCTGGAGTCCCAGGATCGAGTTCCATATTGGGCTCCCGGCATGGACCCTGCTTCTTCCTCTGCCTGTGTCTCTGCCTCTCTCTCTCTCTTTCTCTCTCTCTCTCTGTCTCTCATGAATAAATTAATTAAATCTTTAAAAAAATGAAAAGTGATCATCACTTAGTATCATGAATACACTCTTCAGCATATTGTGTAGTTATTAAAATGTTGGTTTATCGATGTCTTTGGTATTTAATGGAAATATTTAAAATGTTCTTGCAAAAATGTGCTTCAAGTGAGACAGTGAACAACAGGGTTGATAATTCTTCCCTATTTAGAATCATTCCCACTAAAAACTTGTTAATATTAATGTGAATTTCTGATACTAGCTATATTAGATAAAAAGAAAGAAGCAAATACACATTTCAGAATATTAAAAATAAATATATTCTTACAACATTCTTGAGCATTCTTAGTCTTTGGGGTGAGTACTATCTATTTTCTGTAACATTGTCATATGTGGGTTTAAAAAAAATTTATTGTAGTAAAAGATACTTATATTTTAAAATATATAATATAAAATTTATATTTTAAGTATATTAAGTGTATAATTTTTCACTTGTAATACTTTCATATGTTATTTCCTGGATAAAATGTAAAGTTTCAGGTTCCCTGCTTCTGTTAGAAAAGTCTGCTAACATACTCTTGGTAACAGTTGGGATTGTGTATTTTTGCTAAGTTTTATAATATGGAAACCTTATAAAGTACAGAATAAAAAAATCTCCACAGTTAAGCATATACTTTAAAATCAGATTTCTTGTTTATATACTTAAAATTGGGATATATATCTTGGTACATTTGTATCTAAATCTGGAAACTGAATTTTTGTAGTAGTAGCAGTACTTTGTTTACACTTCGGAGTTTTGGTGATAATTTCAAAATAAGAACATAGTTACTCCTAATTTTTGCTATCCTTATCTTAAAAGCTTTTCTACTTTGTAATTCTCAAAAATAATTTGAAGACAGAATTATACTGAATACCAGTCCACATAACCATTAATGTTTTTGTATGTGTATTTAAGGATCGAGACACACAGAAGATCCAATGGATAGATCGCTTTATAGAAGAACTTCGTACAAATGACAAGTGGGTAATTCCTGCACTGAAACAAATAAGGGAAATTTGTAGTTTGTTTGGTGAAGCACCTCAGAATTTGAGGTAAGGATTTTAATACAAAAATTTTTCTAATTTTAGTGTATATATTATTATGAAAACAGCATACCAATAATATATCTTACAACTAGAGTGAGAAAATAGGAACAGGGTTTGTTGTTTGCTTGGAACAATATGAGGATTTTTATTGTATTTGTTTCTTTTTTTTTTTTTTTTTTTTTTTTAATGACACAGAAGCTCAGTTATTTTTACATTGTTACATAGAAGTTTAGTGTCAGAATCCAGAATACTATACTGCCTTGGGATTTTGTTCAGAGAAGCCTAAGACTTCTATTCTAGCAGGCACACCAAACTTACGATATGGGTTGTATTTATCCCACTTTTCAATTTGTTTTACCCTTCTTATGGGTTCAAGATAAACAAAAGTGATTTATGAAAATAAGGTTTTACTTAAAGTTTTTTTGTTTGTTTGTTTGTTTGTTTTGCTACAAGTATTTAATTTTATGAGTTTGGTCTTTTTTTTTTTTTTTTTTTAATGTGTTTGGTCTTGAGGCTAAATTATGGTTATGGGAATAATTTACCCTTAATTTTCTTGTAAGCAATTTGGAACTAATGACATGGATGAAGTTTAGGAATAGTGCAACAGTATTTATAGCACACTTAGGATTCCCGATAGTGAACTCTCATTTTTGTCTAAGCAATAATCCTAAAATGATTCTTTAGCCATTTTGAAGTTTTCTTGTAAAACAAGATTTTTCTTTTTTTTGAGAGAGAGAGAGGGAGAGGGAGAGAGAGCCAGCTAGCACACAAGTTTGGAGGGGCGAGCTAGATAGAGGGGAAGAGAGAACCTTCAACAGGCTCCCCACCCAGCACAGATCTTGACACAGGGCTCAATCTTCATGACCTAGAGATGATCGCAGTTGAAATCAAGAATTGGACACTTCACCACCTGAGCTACCCAGAAGCCCCTTCAGAATGCCAATTTTGTTTTTCAAATCAGATTTTGATAATTTTTTTAATATGGGATATTTTGATTTATCACACTTGTCTTTTATCAAACATACCCATTTTCTGGCTGCTTATTTATTCATGCAGTACTACAGTCTTCAGACAGGTGATTTAATTAATAGTGAGTTAGAAGTGATGTAAGCATTAATTGCTTTCACTGATAATGGCAAAGTAGAAAGGGAACTGGGTATCTTTTTGGTTATATCCATGGGCAAAGTTGGCTACAAATTCGGTTTTGTAGAATGAACCTTTAAGGGTTCATAGCTGATCATGCACATTTGTGGCTGTGGCCAGTGGTTTTATTGTTTTAAAGACTTACTCATTTTTTTATTCTTTAAAGACTTATTCATGAGAGACTGAGAAAGAGAGGCAGAAACATTGGGAGAGAAGAAACAGGCTTGCTGTGGGGAGACTGACTCAATCCTGGAACCCTGGAATCATGACTTGAGCCAGGCTTACACTCAGCCACTGAGCCACCCAGTTACCCTATGCCTGTGCTTTGATACTTACATAAGACTAGTATCATGGGTGAAGTTAGAGAATACAGATTGTGATTTTCATGTAAGATGAGAATGTTACAATAAATATTTGAGACCTTAGTTTATTCTCTCTAAATTGCTAGATATTTTGCTGCTAAAGGAGGATAAAATATTTTTTAATATTTTATTTATTTATTCATGAGAGACACAGGCAGAAACACAGGCAGAGGGAGAACCCGATGTGGGACTCAGTCCCAGGACTTGGGATCACGACCTGAGCGGAAGGCAGATGCCCAACCATTGAGACACCCAGCCATCCTTAAAAGGAGGATATTGGCTCAGCCATCCTTAAAAGGAGGATATTGGATATTTTATTATGATTATAAAACATTTTAAATTTCTCAATTAGGGTAATCTCTATAAATTCTCGGTTTAAACAGTGTTCATTGCCTAATTATACTGTCAAGTTCTTCTCATTTTAGTCAAACTCAGCGAAGTCCCCATGTATTTTATCGTCATGATTTAATCAACCAGCTTCAACACAATCATGCCTTAGTTACTTTGGTAGCAGAAAACCTTGCAACTTATATGAATAACATTCGACCATATGCTAAAGGTATGTATTATAAACTAAAATTAACCATTGGGAATCAGCATAGGCTTCCCTTCTCTGTTTTTTTTAATCCTCAATGTTAATTACCTCAAAAAAATGTTAATTACCTCAGAAAAGAAAATATATTTCTTTTTACAAGGATCAGAAAATGGAAGTGAATTTGTTTTATGAATTGTATTCATTTATAAATCCACTCAGCTAAGTTTTAGGTCAGCTTTTCAAGGCCTGTTACTATGTGCTTATCTTTCCATATCTGTGGATCAGATACTCCTTTATTAATCTTAAAATCAGATAAGTGTACAGTGGTTACATCTTTGTTATTTGTAAATACATCTGATTTTAAGGAGTAAAGAAACTTGTATCCAGTTTACCTTCATCTGGTTAATAAAACTGAACAAATAAAAAAAAAAAACTGAACAAATACTTATAAAATGGAAATCCTGATGAAATAAATGGGTAAAATGTAAATAATTATATATATCTGGGTAAAGAATAGTTCCTTGTATTGTTTTTGCACTTTGAAAACATATCAGAAAAGAAAGTTATACAAAGTTCTCCTTTCCTCCCACCAATTGACATTTTTAGACAAAAGTATTTAAGGTATAAAAAAGCAGCTAACGTGTAGTCCAGAGTTTAGTCTCAAGTTCAGTACTCTGAAGAACCAGAATACTTACGTAGTGGAACGGAATTTTCTAGAATTTTGGAAGCCTAAGGTTTGATTGATATAAGTAATGACTCTTAAGAAGTGCAAAAATTGCTGGTAGATGCTTTCTCATAAGGAAAGTACAAAATAGTCATACTATGTGGGTCTGCTTCCTTTACTGAAAACCAGATAACATGGATAAACATACTATATTCATCTTTATAGCAAGTCACAGTTACATCCAGTTGCAGTTTTTCTGATGTGAAAAAAAATCACATCATTTGGAAAACATGGATGGCTTGAACAATTTTAAAAGAATTCGAATTCTTTAGTATCAGTACTAACACGGTCAAGTTGTAATAGGTATATAACATACATATCAGTACTTGTTACTAAAACGAAATTGTATTATTTCCAAATCCTTTATAGCTTGCTTCAGAGTTTTGAAATAAATGTCTCTGATTCCTGAAGTTGACTGTGCTACTCGGAGGCATTTAATTGCCCCATCATTTGTTCTACCCACAAAACAACTTGGTTCCAGGCAGAAGGTTTTATCCAGACATTCTGATTCTTTTGTGATAATCTTTTGCCTGATACTGAGATAAGGAGCTTTATGAGATTTTTAAGAAAAAGCTTCTATACATCTGAATCAATTTTGCCTTTTTGAAAAAATATTTCACACACAAGTATAGTATTTTTAATTTAAGTCTTGCTTTGCTTTTTCACCAACTCTGAGGATTTTTCACCTAGCGTGTATAATGTTCATAAGGGAAGTCCAAAGTACTTATCAATTTTATGTTTTAAAAATAGGATTTCCCACTGAGGGTAGACCAAATTGGTTCTGAGACTGTTTAGAGACTTTGGTACTACAGAGTGGAGTACTTTAATAACTATATCAAATATAGTAGCACCTTCGTCTAATTTTTCTGTGAATGCCCTAAGGGAAAAACATCATAAACTATACTCACAGATAGTTCAGTATATGTGAAGAATGAAAGAGTTGTACTGAAAAATTTTTGATTGCAGGTTCAGTATTGTATTTTCCTTTTGGCTATGTCAGATGTTAATTTTGTGGGCGAAAATCGAATATATGGAATACCACTATTATAGAGTTGCTTGATAATGATAAGTAATTACTGACTTTATAATTTTTGTAGCACTGATGTGGATATACGTGCTATATATGTGTTTTAAATGCATAATTTTTGTTCATTTGCAGACCTTGAAGACTATGACCCACAAACTGTGAGACTTGGAAGTAGATACAGTCATGTTCAAGAAGTCCAAGAGCGGCTTAACTTCCTTAGGTTTGTTTTATTTATTTATTTATTTATTTATTTATTTATTTATTTATTTATTTATTTAAAAGATTTTATTTATTTATTCATGACAGACACATACAGAGAGAGAGGCAGAGGCACAGGCAGAGGGAGAAGCAGGCTCCATGCAGGGAGCCTGATGTGGGACTTGATCCCATGTCTCCAAGATCACGCCCTGGGCCGAAGGCGGCGCTAAACCGCTGAGCCAGGGGGCTGCCTGGTTGGTTTTATTAACAATTAGCACTGTTCTCTTTAAGGCATATATAAGAAATATTGTTAATATTCTTTATAGCTGTCCTTCCTTATCTGGCCAATCCACCCTGCAGCTGAATATTTTCCCATATAAAAAGTGTCCTCAAAAGTTAGTGTAATATTAATATTTCTTATATGTTCATTATTGAATACTTTAAAATTAATCGCTAAGCATTAACTTTTGTCTTTTTTTGAAGGTAGTGCATCTTAAGTTTCAGAAATAGTTTATGTTAGGAGTAAAAGTTTATTCATTACACATTTTCATTTCAGAGTAAAAGACAAAAGATCTAGGAAGCTACATATTCATTAAGGCTATCATAGCAGTAAGGAACAGGGTTTTGATATGCTTTGGGTGCTTTATGTATCCTAACAGTGGCTAATAAAAGTAGTTGAAAGATTTATATACTAACATTCATATGTGATTAATGAAAAATTGCCTATCTTTAAAAGCAAAACTAAATTTGGTGTTAGGCTGAATTGGTCAGTATTTTAGCTCTTAATAACATGTATATATGGATATATGTATATAGCTTAAATAATGAGAGGTTTCTTGGGAATGAATTACCAGATCCTTGCGAAAAAGCATATTTGAATCATAAGTATTATAAGAAAAAAATGAGACTTTATCATAAATCTACTGCATTTATTATTTTCATACATTAATTTTGGGGAATTTTCCTTTTGTACTCTGTTGTATAGTGTATTTCTGTTACTGAATTGTGTGAGAATTTATGAGGAAATACTGAGATTGACATGTAGTCTGTTTTTCTAAATAATCTTTGGCTACATTTAACAGTTTTATCTGTATTAATCTCATCAACTCAGATAAAGTGTTTATAACATTTGAACTTGAGATTTTTGTCTTTTTCCTTTTTTTTTTTTTTTTTTTCTTTTTTGAGAGAGAGAGGCAGAGACATAGAGGCAGAGGGAAAAGCAGGCTCCATGCAGGAAGCCTGATGTGGGACTCAATCCTGGAACTCCGGGATCATGCCCTGAGCCAAAGGCAGACGCTCAACTGCTGAGCCAACCAGTCATCTCCAAGAAAAATTTTTCATCAGATTTTATGACATTTACCTAAGGTGCCTCTTCTTTTAACCACCTAGGTAAAAATGATATGCCTCCCTTTAGTGGGCCATTGTTGATGCATGTGTACTTCATCCCTTAGACCCTTAGGTCTTTTGGAAGAGAAAAACAGAAATTTATTTACTATATTAATAAAGATTAGAATCTGAAGACTTCTTATAGCTCTTGCTCTATAAATACTTAGTGGTGTAATTCATTAAAGGCAGAGGAACTGAGAGTTCATGCTAGCTGTATATTTGATTTGCACTAATCACGTTAGTCTTAATAGCAACTCTGTGAGGCAGTGTTACTCCAGTTTGAAATAAGACTGCAATTCAGGTGGGAGAAATTGTTTGAAATCACATAACTGCATGTGACAAAGCTGGACTGATTTCTTCCATCTATGGTGTCTGACTTTAAAATCTGTGGTTCTATGATACCAATAATTTTCCAAACTTATCTGGGAGCCGTAGTTTGAAAAGTTTTGCGTTTTACTGCAAATAATGCATTTTTTGAATTTTATCATTTTGAACTTATGTTGCTCAATTATGTATGAACATGTGAAGGATTAGTAGGTAGAATTAAAAGCTAAAAGGCTTCTTTATACACAGACTTACAAATAAGATAATGAAGACCTATCATACTCAAAAGAAGAAACCCATGAATATTAATTAAATAAACACATCATATTCTATTGTACATGAAGCCGCTATGATTTTGTTGACTAAATTAAATACAAAATTAGTATTCAGATTAAAATTGGCTTCTGTTTTCTGTCACTATCATTCATAGAAATAGTAAACAATTGGTGGAGGAAACTTCTAGTGAGAATCTGAAGAGAGAGAGACTATTTGAAGCATGACCATCATAATTTTACTTGATGATGACTTAATGATTTGAATAATCATGGTAATAAAAGGCTCCAGAGAACATCATTGAATATTATACTAATGATATCTGACATAGAAATGTGCTTAAATAACATTCACTTAACCTCTGAAAGTTATTTTGTATAATGTGCCATTTTCCAGTGAGGCCATATAAGTTTAGGAAACTAAACCAGGGGATCCCTGGGTGGCGCAGTGGTTTAGCGCCTGCCTTTGGCCCAGGGCGCGATCCTGGAGACCTGGGATCGAATCCCACGTCGGGCTCCCGGTGCATGGAGCCCGTTTCTCTCTCTGCCTGTGTCTCTGACTCTCTCTCTCTCTCTCTGTGACTATCATAAATAAATAAAAGAAAAAATATTTAAAAAAAAAAAAAAAAAAAGGAAACTAAACCAGTATCTGGTTTCAAAAGCTGTAAAGAACAAGGAAGAAATTTCTGACATTTAGGTGAAGTCACATAGCAGAATTTGGGCACTTGCAGTTGCATCATAAATATATGTGTGTTAAGTGGGGTGGGGTTTTGTTTTTTTTTTCGTTGTTCTGGGGTTTTTTTGCTTAGATATACGAAATAAGTTCTTTTGAAAAAATACCTCTTTGATCAGTAATAAAAACTTGTAGTGAATATAACTTCAGGCATATTGAAATAAATTGTGTCTGAAGATTATGTAGATCTAATTACTGTTGTTTTTGTTTTTTGTTTTTTTTCTAAGATTTTTATTGAAGGATGGCCAACTGTGGCTCTGTGCTCCTCAGGCAAAACAAATATGGAAATGCTTAGCAGAGAATGCAGTTTACCTTTGCGATCGTGAAGCTTGTTTTAAATGGTATTCCAAATTAATGGGGGATGAACCAGACTTAGATCCTGATATTAATAAGGACTTCTTTGAAAGTAATGTACTTCAGCTTGATCCCTCTCTGTTAACTGAAAATGGAATGAAATGTTTTGAACGATTCTTCAAAGCAGTTAATTGTCGTGAAGGGAAACTAGTAGCAAAAAGAAGAGCGTATATGATGGATGATTTGGAACTAATAGGATTAGACTACCTTTGGAGGGTAAGTGAAAAGTAGGAATTCTTGTTTGCAGACATTGTACCTGAGGTTGTACTTAAATAATAATTTTGCCTGTACGTTATTTATATTTATCCTGTTTGATGTGTTTGTCATGGGAAAACGGAGGGAGAAATTGTTCATCTTCAGCTTCTTATTACAATACCACCACTGTTTGCTTGGGGTTCTTGACCCCTCAGTTTTTTCCTTGACCATCTGCTGCTGGTGTTCTTGATTAATTTAAATAACTTAGAGTCTTTTCAGCCCCATATGAATATATTATCCATTGTCACTTACACATTTTTCATCTACCACTCATGAAAATTATTGTCATTTAAGTTGGGTCTTGAAGCTTATTATTTTCTATGTTGACTACCAAAATGAATAATGGACAGAAGAGAGAACTCCTATTTGGAAGGAATTTTGAGTTAATAACTTATTTGACACTGTTTAATTTTTTATCTATTAAGTATCTGGGAGAGAAAATTTTAGCTGTATTCTATTTAAGGTTAACATGGTCATTTTGGTAGTGTGAATAAATCATATTGACATCTTAAATCTTACCTGCTTTATTGTTACATATTTCAACTTACTGTGTTTTTGTTTTTTGGTTTTTTTTGGGGGGGGGGTGAACCTGGGTAGACTTAAGATATTCGTTGTGGTTTTTCATTAAAATCAGTGGTTTTCAAATATTTTTAAAACAGCAATGAACTCTACAATAAAAAAATAATATACCAGTTGAATTACTCCTTGAAAATCCCACAGTTTGTCTACCGATTGCAGAATTTAATACTGATTAAAATTTATTTTAACTTATTCATTCTTAAGCTAATTTCTGTATTCAGAAGACCTACATTTTATATATATTAATCCTTTATTTTCATGTTTATTTAATTTTATGTAGCTTCATTTAAGTGCCAATTTAAAGTAGTTCTTGAATTTCACTAATACAGTAATTTTTGGGTCTAGGTTGTGATTCAGAGTAATGATGACATTGCCAACAGAGCTATAGATCTCCTTAAAGAGATATATACAAACCTTGGTCCCAGGTTACAGGTCAATCAGGTAGGTTTCAAATGCATAAAAATTCCACTTCAGGTAGGTCAGAAGTATTCTTGTGTTTTGAGGAAGCTTTTTAAACTTAAAACTAGAAATTAATGTTTTGATTCTAATATTTAAGTGTTTAATTCACACTTCCCTTAAAAAATACTAACTCAAAGATTGTTGGCTTGGTAATTACCCTTAGGTGATTAGTAGTTTTTTGAACAAAATTAGTTTAATATTTATAGTGAGCCAGAAGTTTGACTTACGTAACACTTAGTCCCAAGATTTTTTCTTGTTATTTTTTAATTGATTTAATTGCTGATTTTTTTTACCAGCTTCCTTCTGTGTATTATTATTGGATAAATATGATGTTATTGATACTTATCTAGAAGTTGAAAGTTTATTTTCCTTTATAAGAGTTCTGCATTTGCTTTTGAAGCAATTTAAACTATCTTTTCTTTGGCCTATTATTTGTAGGTGGTTATCCATGAAGACTTCATCCAGTCTTGCTTTGATCGTTTGAAAGCATCTTATGATACATTGTGTGTTTTGGATGGTGATGAAGATAATATTAATTGTGCAAGACAGGAAGCCATTCGAATGGTTCGTGTATTAACTGTTTTAAGGGAATACATAAATGAATGTGACAGCGATTATCATGAGGAAAGAACAATTCTACCTATGTCAAGGTTTGTAAGAAATTGACTGATTTGGCAGTCATTTATTATTTTCCCAGCTAGTTAATTATGAAAGTAATAACTTAGAGGTTAAAAGATCAGTAAAGGAAATTTTCATTTTTGGATTTCTTGTCTTTTAAAAACATATTTGTGTTCTTATAGATGTATTTTTCTTTTAAGTAGAAAGTTACAATTTATATTTTGGTTAGCCATTATCAGTCATTAAGTACTATTTTTCTTTTTTCTTTCTTTTCTTTGTTTTCTGCCTTTCTGCCTTTTCACTTGGTTTGGTTCCAAGCTATTACTACCTACTCAGTAGAAATGGTATATTATAGCTGCTCTGTATTTTTGTTTGAATGATATTCATTTATACTAGTAAAAATAAAACTGGGTGACAGGCATTCAAGAGGGCAGTTGATGGGGGATGAGCACTGAGTGTTGCACTATATGTTGGCATATTGAATTTAAATAGAATATTTTTACAATAAAAATTTTAAAAGCTGTGTATTTATAGATAATGAAGAAAGTTTGGAAATGGTCTTTGCAAAATTTTCTTTAGATTTGGAAACTAGTATAAAATAATTTGCTAAATCATCTTAGTTATAATCATATATTATAAATTCAGTATTATGATATAAATCAGATCAACCTAAATTAAGTAGACAAAAGCTAAATTATTTAAAAATAGTTTAAATGGTATTTTTAGATTTGGGAAAATTATAAAGTATTATTAGATTTTTTAAATGTTTGATCACTCATAAAAATGTAAAACTGTTTCTTGAATATTTTTGATTTGTATCTTGTCTGCTAGAAAAGAGTATTGCAAAATAAGTATTTTTGAGTGACTTGAATTTTTGTGGGGATCCCTGGGTGTCGCAGCGGTTTGGCGCCTGCCTTTGGCCCAGGGCGCGATCCTGGGACCCGGGATCGAATCCCACATCGGGCTCCTGGTGCATGGAGCCTGCTTCTCCCTCTGCCTGTGTCTCTGCCTCTCTCTCTCTCTGTGACTATCATAAATAAATAAAAATTTTAAAAAAAAAAACCTTAAGAATTTTTGTGAATGCTTAGTGGAAACCTACAATTTAACATTTCTGTTGATACTTTAAGTTGAAGTGTATCTCTTCTACATTGAAAATATCTTTTTTAATGAAAATATTTTTAATAAATTGAGCTTTTTACCTTAAAATTAACTAATGTCTATAACAATTAATCATAAAGTAAGAATCTTTGATTCTACAGCTATAAAATAACAAGATTAACCACAGTGGAATATAGTTAGATTATATTTCCAAAATTAATTGTAATGTTTGTAAATTAAAGAAACAAAAAACGATTTTTATTCTAAAACCAAAGTAAATTTAAATATATTCCTCATAATAAGAAAGAGTAAAGTCCTATTTTCATGTTCTTGTTAATGTGCTGATAATTAATGATTATACCTTTTTTAATTTTTAATTTAAATTTTTTTTAGAGCATTCCGTGGTAAACACCTCTCTCTTATAGTTCGATTTCCAAACCATGGCAGACAGGTTGATGACTTGGATATATGGTCTCATACAAATGATACAGTTGGTTCAGTACGACGATGCATTCTCAACCGTATTAAAGCAAATGTAGCTCATACAAAAATTGAACTCTTTATGGGTGGTGAACTAATAGATTCTGAAGACGACAGAAAGCTAATAGGACAATTAAACTTAAAAGATAAATCAGTAAGTACATATATAATTTTCAGATGCTCCCAAAGAATTAAATATTGAAACTATTATTCATTCATTCACTAAATGTTTTTATGACACTTACACAAATCTTCTCCATTAAGTTTTTTGGTTACAATCCTGGAGAAGATAGGTATCATGACACTAGTATAGTGGAAAAAGTGAACTACTAAGTGATTTTTCTAAACCATACTTTTTACATATGTTTCTAAAATTAAAGCATGAAATATTTTTTAGTCTTTGGTATATAAAATTTCTGTATTTTTAAGTATTTCCCCTTGTCTTTGCTACTAATATATTCTATCATTTTTTAGGTAATTACAGCTAAACTTACACAAGTAAGTTCCAATATGCCTTCAAGCCCTGATAGTTCTTCTGATTCTTCAACTGGATCACCTGGTAACCACTGTAATCACTACAGTGATGGTCCCAATCCAGAAGTGGAAAGTTGTTTGCCTGGAGTAGTAAGTTAACTACTGTATGCAAAGCATTACACATTTTCTGCAAATATAAGGAATTGTATGGAATGCTTCTTTTTCTAAGGAGTTTACAAGTCATAGATGGGGCATATGTCAAATAAATATATATAGTTAACTGTTAACCTCTGGATGGATTTTTTTAATTTTTGGAATAATATTTCCATAGATGTGTTAATTATGTTTGGCTAGAATTGATCATTACAGTCGGACTATAACATGCTGTTAAATATATACGTGTAGGAAATGCTACTGTACCATAAGTCTTTTCTTTGGTACTGATTTTATTTTATTTTATTTTTTCTTTGGTACTGCTTTTATTTATTTATTTAATTTTGGTACTAATTTTAAAGAAATTATAATTTTCTGTCTTTCTCAAATTCCTAGTAATATTTTTCTTACCGAAAGAACCAACAACTGCTAAATGTCTTCACATTTCCTCATCCCTCTACCTTCTAAGAATTGCTACAAGAGCAGTAACACCAGCTACTTTAGTGTTAGAAAGATTTGAGTCCTTTAACAATGAGATTAGAAGGGCACCCCTGGTGGCAAGCCTGCTTCTCCCTCTGCCTGTGTCTCTGCCTCTTTCTCTCTGTGTGTCTCTCATCAATAAATAAAATCTTAAAAAAAAAAAAATGAGATTAGAGATTTACCAACAATTGTTAACCTTCTAAATTTTTTTTTATTATTATTTATTTATGATAGTCACAGAGAGAGAGAGAGAGAGAGGCAGAGACATAGGCAGAGGGAGAAGCAGTCTCCATGCACTGGGAGTCCAATGTGGGAAATGACCCCGGGTCTCCAGGATCGTGCCCTGGGCCAACAAACTGCTGCGCCACCCAGGGATCCCAATTGTTAACCTTCCAGAGATGAAGTCCCTTTTGTATAAACCACATCTGAGTGTGCTATATGAAATTTATAGTTTAAAAAAACATTAGAACAACTGTTGCAGAGAAATTACGCAGAGTAGCTTTCTTTTTTCTTTTTTAAGATTTTTTTTTTATTCATGAGAGACAGAGGCGGAGACAGAGAGAGAGAAGCAGGCAGGTTCCCTACAGGGAACCTGATACGGGATTCAGTCCCAGGACCCCGGGATCATGACCTGAGCCAAAGGCAGATGCTCAACTGCTGAGCCACCTAGATGCACCTCAAAGTAGCTTAGAAAAAATAATAAATTGTTGAATTTGCTTCATGAGAAATCGTTGTGTTTGTATAAGTCAGAAGAAGGGGAAGGTAGGTTATATCAGGTAGCAAAAATGCAAAAGATGTGATAGGTAGAAAGCTTATTTGGTGTTAGTGAATAGATTAATTTTGAATAATGAAAATCTTTAAACTTAAGTTATAGATAAATCTTTTTCTCTATTTGCCAGATAATGTCACTCCATCACAGATACATATCTTTCCTTTGGCAAGTTGCAGACTTAGGTAGCAATCTGAGTATGCCACCTCTTAGAGATGGAGCAAGAATACTTATGAAACTTATGCCACCAGGTAAGAAAATTGTTTGACTTTTCACCTCCAACCCTCTTCCCCTCAAAGTTGCTAAGTACATGATAGAATATTTAGCATAGAACGGGCTGGCCGAGTCAGTGGAATATGTGACTCTTGATCTCAGAATTGTGAGTTCAAACCCCACTTTGGGTATAGAGATTACTTTAAAGATTAAAACGGAGTTATTTAGCATTTAATTTTTTTTTTTTTTTTTTTTTTATGATAGTCACACAGAGAGAGAGAGGGGGGCAGAGACACAGGCAGAGGGAGAAGCAGGCTCCATGCACCGGGAGCCTGACGTGGGATTCGATCCCGGGTCTCCAGGATCGCGCCCTGGGCCAAAGGCAGGCGCCAAACCGCTGCACCACCCAGGGATCACCTAGCATTTAATTTTTAAATTAAAAAAATAATAATTATTTTTAAGTTAGTGATAGTAGATAGTAGTGCATTATAATGCACACAATTTAGAAAGTCAGGATTCTTCAAACGCTACAGTGAAGAAAAATTACCTGCTACATCACCTGTCCTCACGTTCCATTTGCTTTTCAAAGAAATAATAAATGCTCTTCAGTATTTAGCTTTTACTATTGCATATGCCAGTTTATCTCTAAATAATATGTTCATATCATTTATGTCAGTTAAGATATTATATACTTTAGTGTAGACAAAAAATATTTCTTATTCTCACATCCTTTTTGGTCATTTCAAACTTTTTTGCTTGAGTCTGTTTAATTTATATTTTCAAAACTATGCATATATGGATATATCAGACTTAATACACATTACTGACATTTTAAAAACACTTAAGATGTTTTCTTTTTTAAGCTTTTTTTTTTTAGTTCTTATTTTAATTCCAATATAGTTAACACAGCCTGAGCCAAAGACAGATGCTCAAACACTGAGCCACCCAGGCACCAAACAGCGTTATTTTATTTTTAAAAATTTTTAAAGATTTTATTCATTTATTCACGAGAGACACAGAAAGAGGCAGAGACACAGGCAGAGGGAGAAGAAGGCTCCATGTAGGGAGCCCGACGCGGAACTCGATCCTGGATCTCCAGAATCAGGCCCTGGGCTGAAGGTGGTGTGGTGCTAAACCACTGAGCCACCAGGGCTGCCCCAGATAGCGTTATTTTAGTTTCACATGTACAACAGTGACTCAACACTAACGTGAAAATTAAAATAATTTTATTTCCTGGCTGTTCACACTTGTTAATTCTAGATATTAAAATTCTGCCCTTTTATTCTTTTAGTTTCCTGTGGCATTCATAACTAAATTTCTCACATTCCCTCTAATAATTTTAACCTAGTTTTCCACATGTTCCCAATGTTGTTTCTTATTTTTTTGGATATTTCTTCCTTTTCCTTTAGTGTAGTTTTTTTTACGTTGATATAGTTCCGTCCTGGGACTTCTTTGTAATAGACTTTCCTGTGATGGATCCTCCTTTTTCCTTTATAATGTTTCTTTGTTGTGTCAGTTCTCATTTTGCTGAAACACATCCTCCTAATAAACGTTATGTAAAGGGAAGCAGTTTTGTTTTTTTTTTTTTGGAAGATTGCTTACCTGAATCAGCCAAAATCTTATAGGAATATATTTTTTGTTGTTTTGTTGTTTTTTAAATGCAGTACTTTGAGCATAGAGTTCAGTGTTTGTTAATACAGTGTTCGCTGGTGGGAAGACTGAGCAGTTTATGTGCTTTCTATGTGGAAAGGTTTTTCTTGTTTTGCTACCCTTTGATTTCTGAAATCTTACAATGAAGAGTCTTGTGGTGGATGTGTGTCTTTTGTTGATCAGGGTTCACTGGGCTTAATTGGTGAAAGGTTAATTTAATTTTTCCTTTCTGGGGATCCCTGGGTGGCTCAAGGGTTTAGCATCTGCCTTTGGCCTGGGGCGCCATGCTAGAGTCCTGGGATCGAGTCCCGTGTCCGGCTCCCGGCATGGAGCCTGCTTGTCCCTCCTCCTCTGTCTCTCTCTTTCTCTTTCTATGTCTATCATAAACAAATAAATAAATCCTTAAAAAATAAATGAGAGAGAACTATTAAAATTTTTTTTTCTTTCCTTTCTTCATGGCATCATTTGTGCTTTGGAAGTTGTTTTTGTTTTTTGTATTTTGTTTTTGGGTTTGTTTGCTTTAGAATATACTATTGTCTGTGTAGAATGTTGTTAAATCTGTCTTACTATTTTGTCTCTTACTCTATTTTCCCTTTTAAAATTTATTTGGACATAACTCTTCAGTTGAATATTTTACCTTATAACATTTTCATGATCATTTTTCTGTTCATAGAGTTGTATTTTTGTTTTATGAACATTTTACAATGTTTCTGCTATATATTCTGCAAGGCCCTGTATGTATTATTACTGAGGTAACTACAAAATTCAGAAAAGTAGGTAATACAACACAAAGAACTTTTTTCCCTTAAAGTATTTCAGAGTCATTTGTTGATGTTTTTATCATCTCCTGCATTCCTTCAAATGATGACATTCTTGTACATCTAAATAAAAAATTAACATTGACATATTTCTACCACCTAACTTCCTGATCCAGTTCAAGTTTCACTGTTTCCTCTGTTTTCAACTCTGAGAAATCTTTATATTGTTTTCCATAGTGCCTACACTAGCTTGCATTTCTGCCAACAGTGTTTTGTATTTGTTTTAAGGTTTTACTTACTCATGAGAGATGCAGAGACACAGGCAGAGGGAGAAGCTCCCTGTTTGGAGCCCAATGTGGGACTGGGTTCCAGAATCCCAGGATCATGCCCTGAGTCGAAGGCAGAACGCTTAACCACTGAGCCACCCAGACCTCCCAGTAGTCACAGATCCTTGTAGTTTCTGTCTATCCTGGAAGCTCTTTATCTCTCCTTATATTCTGAATAAGATCTAGCTGGATAAGTACTCTTGGCCACCTTTTTTTCTCATTCAGCCCCTAAAGTATATCATGCCAGTCCTTTCTGGCTGCCAGCTGTCAATGAATAGGTTTGCTTCTGATCTAATGTTTCTATCTTTGTCGGTTACAGACCTTTTCTCCCCAGGTGCTTTCAGTATTTTCTCTTTCTCTCTGAGATTTGCTAGCTTCACTATTTATGTTGAGACTGTTGAACTATTTATATGGACTTTGAGGGGGGTTCCTATTCCTCCTGGACTTGGATGCCTGTTACTCCGCATTGGAGAAGTTCTCTCTTAAAATATACTTCAATATACCTTCTGCCCCTCCCTCTCTTCCCAATTCTGGGATCGCAGCCATTCTCCTTTGTGATCCGGTAGCTTTTTATCTCTTTTGCTCACCTTTTTTCTCTCCATCATTTTGTCTTCTATATCACTAATTCTTCTGCCTCATTTATCTTAGCAGTTCAAGTCTCCATTTTTTATTGTATCTCATTTATAGCCTTCTTTATTTCAATTTGATTAGATTTTAGTTCTTATATTTCTCCCAAAAGGGATTATTTAGTATCTTTTACACTGTTTTCAAGCCCAGCCAGTATCTTTATCATTGTTATTCTGAACTTTGTTCCCAACATCTTACTTATATCCACACTGATTAGGTCTGACCTGACAGTTAGCATTGCCTCTTGTTCGTTTTTTTGTCTTGTCATTCTGTCTAGAGAACAGATGATTAAGAGAAGAATATACTAAAATGGCAACAATGATCTCAGAGAAATACATACCAAACAAATCAGAAAGACCCAAATCTGGAAGGAAAAAAAGAGAGACAATATAATCAAACAGTTGGATAGAATAGAACAATAACTAGATTCTGTGTGTATTTTGGTATGTTTGTTATAAAACTAGATCCCAAAATTATAACGAAAGAACAACTTACATATATCAAAAAAAATTATATAATGAAAGGAAAGAATGTATCTGTAAAAAATGAAAATTAAAAGACAAAAAAAAAGAATATAAACAAAAGTGAACAGAACAGAGCAATACGGTATATCATGAATGTATTTTGTTCAGTTTGTTAAAAGATACTACATCTCAAAATTGTAAAGAAAGAAAGTTGTTTTTTTTTTTTTTTTTTTTTATGATAGTCACACAGAGAGAGGCAGAACATAGGCAGAGGGAGAAGCAGGCTCCATGCACTGGGAGCCCGACGTGGGATTCGATCCCGGGTCTCCAGGATCGCGCCCTGGGCCAAAGGCAGGCGCTAAACCGCTGCGCCACCCAGGGATCCCAAGAAAGATATTTTAAAATAAAATTAAGGGATCCCAGGGTGGCTCAGTGGTTTAGCGCCTGCCTTCAGCCCAGGGTGCGATCCTGGAGACTTGGGATCGAGTCCCGCATTGGGCTCCCCGCGTGGAGCCTGCTTCTCCCTCTGTGTTTCTGCACGCGCCCCCTCTCTGTGGTCTTTCATGGATGGATGGATGGATAGATAAATAAAATCTCTCTAAAAATAAAATCTCTCTAAAATTTATTTTTTAAAATAAATAAGTAAATACATTAAATTAAATACATTGAAAGGATAGAATGGAAATCCAGGGATAAAAACTAAAAATGACATTGACCAAAAAAAAACAAATATAGGGCAGCCCCGGTGGCGCAGTGGTTTAGTGCCGCCTGCAGCCTGGGGTGTGATCCTGGAGACTCAGGATCGAGTCCCACATCGGGCTTCCTGCATGGGGCCTGCTTCTCTCTCTGCCTCTCTCTGGCTCTCTCTGAATGAATAAATAAATAAATCTTTAAAAAAAAAACAAAAAACAAAAAAAACAAATATAAGATTCCATAGGTGAAGAGAATGTAGCCATATGCTAGATTCTGGATGTATTTTGGTCTGTTTGTTAGAAGAAACTGCATCCCAAAATTGTAAAGAAAGAAAAACTTAGGTGTATATACAAGATAAAATGAAATGCAGTGAAAGGGTGGTAGAATGTAACTGTGAAAATAAAATTTTGAAAAGAATTTTAAAAAAAGAGTTGATAACATTGGTTGAAAAAGCAAAGAAAAAATCAAAATTGAAAGACTAAAGAATTATGGGGGTTGGGAGAAACCATGAATTCTGTATTCCCCTAGTGCTGGACTTTGCAGTTCTCAGTGATCAGTAGACTTAGTCTTGGCTTGTCATCTTTGGGGGTGGCCTGTTGCATTGATTCTTAAGTGTCTTTGCCCTGATTAGAATTGTACCACCTTTGCTAGGGGGCCACGCTAGGTAAGCAGTTCTGAACTGCTCTAGATGTCTTTTGTTTCCTGTGGGCTTTCCACGCAGCTTTAGAGGATGAGAGTGAAAATGGAGGCCTCCCCATTTCCAGCCCCTACTCCTCAGAGCACCCTCAAGGAAAAGCAGTCAGTCACTCCTGTCTTCCTGATCTCTGTCCACACTCCTTGCTCACCCATCCTGTGACTGGCTCTTCTATCTCAGGCATATGCAACCCTGTTTAGAGTTTCCAAACTCTGCAGACTCTACAGTGCTCCATTCCTCCTGGGAGAGGAAGGGGGGGATCTCCCTGATTTTACCACTTGGTTTGGCTATTGCATGGAAAGCAGTTGCACTGACAGTGCCTGATTCTCTATTTATGGCAACCCTGAACTGAGAGCCCACTCTTGGGCTCGCTGATTGCAGCGGGTTACTCTGTTGTGAAATGCCTGGGGACTCTGCCACACTCAGGCACTCCTGTTCTTCCTGTGACCCTGGGGTTCCTGAGATCATGCTCTCCCACCTGGGATTCCACCCTTGCATTGCCGTGTGAGCACATTTTAGGCAGGGTCGTCCCTCACCAGAGCAGACTTACGATTTTGTGCTCTACTGCTATATCACTTTCTTCTAGCTGGCTTACAGAGTCTTCCCCCTCCTTGGCTTATCTTCCCATATACTGCCTTTGATTCACTTCTCTACATTATGTCTTGCAGAAATTGGTCACTTTTCTTTTTGTGCATAGTAGTAGCTATTCTTTTCTTATATCTCTGGTTCAGTTCACAGGTATTTAATAGCTATCTAGCTGAATTCCTGGGACCAGATGAAAATAAGGTCTCTTACTCTTCCACTGTCTTGGACTGTTCCATCTCCAGTAATGTCTTTAGCAAAGAGATAGGAAAACTTTTTTGTAAATGACAAGATTATAAATATTTTAGGCTTTGTGGGTCAAGAGGCATAATGAGGAATATTGTGTAGGAACTTAGATACACAAACTTTTTATTATCAAAATTCTAACTTTTAGAGTGGAGTTTCTTGATAATAGTAGTCTGTTCTTGAGAATTAGGGAATTTTTTTGATGGACAAATATGATTTTTATTTATGGGACAGGAGGGCTCAAAGTTTGTATTTCTTATCATCTAAATAGTTGAAAATACTCATTATTTGTTACTGTTCTCTAAAACCTAAATTTCATATATTTTATCTTTGATGTGGTTTTTCCATAAACAGTTCTACTGGTTATCATTCCATGAACTTCGTATGAAAGGAATTTATTGAATTCTCTTCATCCTTTTCTCAGTATTCTTTAATATTTGACTTTTAATATGTCAGTACAATGCAGATTAATTTCTTGGAAATTTAGGCTAGATGGAAGCTCCTCACTTGTAGGTAAATGTATTTTAAAATGCTGAGATATTCTCTGCACTTAATATCAAGGTTCGAAAATGGAAAAAATTATAGTAGATCTATTTTCCAAACTCTGACTCTAAAATTTTCCATAGAATTTGTATAGAAACTGATTCACTTTCTGTTTTAACTTAGTGGAAAATAAGTACTCCACGACATTACTTGTTAATTAAACAGTGTTGGCATTTAAATGACTTCAATGAAATGTTTTTTATTTAACTCACTGTTTTGCCTAATGATTATAGGTTAAATTTTTAAAGAAACATCAAGTCTATAGGAAAAGCTAAATTTCTAAACCTTTCAGTGTTTGGTGACAAGGGTTGAGAAGCTTTCTTGTTCAAAAGAAATTACATTCTCCACCTATGCTTTAGAAATCACAGTTAAAGTTTATTCCTGCTAGTCCATTAAACTGGTATGGGGTAGGGCAAGTTAAGAAACCTGAGATTCCAACAGAAAGTCAGGAAGTCCAGAAAAGTGAATGAAGTTTCCCATTTGCATTGCTGCTTTAGTAACACAATGATAAAAATTTACATGTTTTCTGCAGAGTACTTTTGGGTGAATAAGTCTAAGGGCTTTAAACATCTTAACATTTTTATAAACTAAATCTTTCCTCTTTAGTCTTTTGTGTTCTGAAGATAACAAGGCTTCTCCTTGGGCTTACTTCTCGGTATATTAACTGTCAGATATTAAGAATATATGAATTACATTTTAATCTATTTTCGTTTTCTTTGCAGATAGCACAACAGTAGAAAAATTAAGAGCTATTTGTTTGGATCATGCAAAACTTGGAGAAAATAATCTTGGACCGTCACTTGAGTCACTCTTTTTTGGTCCTTCTGCCTCCCGAGTGCTATACCTAACAGAGGTTCATTTTACTGTTTTTCAAAATCATAATTTTTACCTCATAGTAATATAATGAACATGCATATAAGATTGTAATCTTGTGAAATATTTAAGAATTTTTTTAGTAATGATGATAAAGGAAATAGAAGTTATAAATTATTTTAACATCTTTTAATGCAGCCCTCTCCCCCTTTTTTTCCAGGTAGTTTATGCCTTATTAATGCCTGCTAGTGCACCTTTGGCAGATGATTCCTCTGATTTTCAGTTTCACTTCTTGAAAAGTGGTGGCCTATCCCTTGTGCTGAGTATGTTAACAAGAAGTAACTTCCTGCCAAATACAGATACAGAAACTCAAAGGGGTGCTTACTTCAATGGTCTTAAGATAGCCAAACTGTTGTTAACTGCCATAGGCTATGGCCATGTTCGAGCTGTAGCAGAAGCTTGTCAGCCAGTTGTAGAAGGTGCAGATCCCATAAAACCGGTAATAAAATTTTTTAAATCATTAATAAGGTTTATGGTTGGCATTTAATTTTTAAAGTTAAACTGCTTAGTGATTCTTAAATAAAGAATGTAAGTTCAGTTCAATCTATTAAGTTATAGTTGTATTGAAAATGTACTCTAGTGATTACACTAATCTCATAGGACATCTTATTACCCTTAAGTCCTTTTGGAGTTTCAGTTGGTTTAAGTCTCAGAAATTCACCCGAACCTTTTATTAACCGAAAGATGTATAAAGACAATTGGTTATAGAAGAAAAATTTGACTGCATATTGCCCATCTCTTCTCCCACTGTGATGATTGTAACCACCATAATTGACAAAAAACTCTCTCTGCCAACATATCACCCTGTTGTATACCTCACTGAATGTTCTCAAGACACAAAACACAATGAGATTTGATGCAAGGGTTGATGTGGCATTCACTTTACACTAAATTTTAGTTTATGTATTTAGTTTTATTAAATTACTCTTTGAGGATAAAGTGGTTAAAGGATAGAAATTTTTTTTTTTTTTTAGAAAGGTTCTTCATTGTAGAGATTTGAATAATGATTAGCATTGCACATCTTAAATTAATGTTAATTTAGGTGGTATAATAGGATTATGGATTTATTTCAAAGAAGCTTCAATTGCTGAGGTATTATAAATAAAATATAATGTCTGAGATTTTTCTCTAACATATTTTTGTGGAGATATGGCATATATAGTTGATTCAGTGAAAAGATTTGACCTTGTTGATCATTATAGAATCTAGATAATGAATTCTTTAGTGTAATTTATATTTTCTCTCTATTTTTATATAATTTTGCAATTTTCTGTTAATAGCTTAAGGGGCCCCTGGGTAGCTTAGACAGTTAAATATTTGCCTTGTCTCAAGGCATGATCCCAGGGCCCTAGGGTGGAGTCATATGTTGGGCTCCCTGCTTCAGTGGGGAGTCTGCTGCTCCTTCTGCTTCTGTCCCACCCCTGCTTGTGCTCTCTTTCACTGTGTCTCTCCAGTAAATAAATAAAAATTTTTAATAAGCATAAAGCAAAAAAATTTAAAGAAAATGATGGTTTTGTGTAGCTTTTTTTTTTTTTTAGGAAAATACAGAGAAGCAGAGATACACGCAGAGGGAGAAGCAGACTCCCTACAGGGAACCTGATGTGGCACCCAGTGCTCAGCCACTGAGCCCCTTGGATAGTATATTTTAAGAAGAAAATTACAATGCTCTATTTTCACTCCCAAGTTTAATGATTTATTTACTTATCTTACTACTTCCTATTTTTTAAGTGAAAATTTGAGATCTAAAGAGATGAAAAACTTTGGCCCCAATAATAAAATTACTTTATAGTACAATTTTGCGAAGAGGCTGGCTGGCCCCAAAACTATATTTTCAGAACACCTGGGTGGCTGGTGTCACTGGTCTGCCTTATGCTCAAGGGTGTAGTCCTGGATTCCGGGATCAAGTCCCATGTCAGTCTTGCTTTGAGGTGCCTGCTTCTCCCTCAGCCTATGTTTCTGCCTCTCTCTCTCTGTGCCTTTCATGAATAAATAAGATCTTAAAAAAATAAAACTATACTTTCAACTACTTCCAGTTTTTTGTTTGAAATTTCATATTAGTAGGGCAGCCTGGGTGGCTCAGCGGTTTAGCGCCGCCTTCAGCCCAGGACCTGATCCTGGAGATCTGGGATTGAGTCCTGCGTCAGGCTCCCTGCATGGGGCCTGCTTCTCCCTCGGCCTGTGTCTCTGCCTCTCTCTCTCTTTCTCTCTCTCTCTCTCTCTGTCTCATGAATAAATAAATAAAATATTTAAAATAATAATAATAAATAAATGAACTTTCATATTAGTAGCACCATGCAATTAGACTCTCATGCATTTATTGAATAATTTAAAAATTAATATGTATATACATAAATAATACATTCAATAAATACTTAAACTGACCTAATTTGAAGTTAGAAAAACTGGATGTATTTTCTGTCATTCTGCTTTGGCCACCTTCGTTTCTATGGGAACAACTTCACAAACTCTTGAATTTTTTAAAGTACCTCTTTTAAAAAATATGTGTGTATATTCTTTGAGAGAGAGAAAGGGGGATAGAGCAGGAGTGAGGGTGAGGCAGTAGGAGAGGGAGAGAGACTGAGGCAGACTCCATGCCCAGCACAAAGCCCAGTATATGACTTGATCTCACAATCCTGAGATCATGAATCAAGCCAAAATGAAGTTCAGCACATAACAATTGAGCCAACCAGCTGACCCTAAAAATATTTCTTTTTGTGGGGAGGAGGGGTTAAAAATATTTCTTAATAAAACTTGACTGTGAAAGAGAAGTAGATCAAATGGAGTGATGAAGGTATAGAAATTTAGCATGTTGAGAAACACTAGAACACATATAGCAAAAGAACCTTTGACTAAAATGAGAAACATCTTAAAGACTGAGAGAATGAACTGAGTGATTATAAATTTAGGTTAGAAGATAAGAAATTGAAGGTGTATTTATCTGGTACCCTCATTTTCCTCAATATCATGACAAGAAGAGCCAGCCAGGAGAGCCAGGGAGCGTTTACTTGGAAGCATGTAAAACATTGTTCAAAGCTGTGTCATTTATCTTTCGCAATTGAAAGTGAACTCAGTTGTAGAAGCAATGTTTAATTCATCTGAAAGTGGAGTTTGCACCGTAGTATTGTCACTGAAAAAAGTAATTAAGAAAAGAACTACAGTGTTAGCAATCTGAAATACTTTTTCTGCAGATCACCATAAATCATAGATTACATCCTAGCAGAGTAGTAATGAATCAAGAGCAGAGGGTTAGGTTTTTATTAGGTACAAAACTTTGAAAATGTGCTTATGTGTAAGGTTTTTACTGCCAAGTAAAAATGTTAATTTTTGCAGATTAACCAAGTTACTCATGATCAAGCAGTGGTGCTACAAAATGCCCTTCAGATTATTCCTAATCCATCATCTGAGTGTATGCTTAGAAATGTTTCAATACGTCTTGCTCAGCAAATATCTGATGAGGTTAGTATCAAACTTTGAAAGCTTGTAGTCTTAGATGGTTTATTTTTTATTATTCATGGCATAGTATCTACTTATCCATAAGTAAATGAAGATTTATCACAATTTAGGGTTAAATATTCTGAGACCATAAGCCTCATTAGTTTCATAAAATTGTGCTTACTAATGTTATCTATATTCATACTTTATGACATAATTTTTAATACTTTTAATATAGGCTATTTGAAATATAATCTATATTGCATGAACTAGGTCATAATAAAGCGTATGATGAATTTAAGGTAATGGTACAGTCAAGAAAACGACATTTTCATCAGCCCCAAAGTTCTCTGCTCCTGGCTGTAGTCAAACACAGCTTTTTTTGTCATTATAGAGTAGTTCTGTTTCTTAGATTTTGCACAAATGGGATGATACCATGTACTCCTTGGTCTAAATTATTCACATTATTCCAGTCAGCATGATTTTTAAATTTATCAGTGGCTCCTAGTGATGCCTAGATGGCTCATTTGATTAGGTGATGCCTTCAGTTCAGGTCATAACCCAGAGTTCTGGAATCGAGCCTTGTATCAGGCTCCCTGCTCATAGGGAGTCAGCTTCTAGTGCTACCCCTGCTTGTGCTCTCTTTTCTACCAAATAAATTAAATCTTTTTTAAAAATTAGCAGTTCTTTATGGGTGTGTGGTTCATTCCATCTTGAGTAATACTGCATTTTATCGTCATTGTACATATTCAGTTCATTGGTATTATTTCTGGTTTTTTACTGTTGGGAATAGAACTATTTATTTTGAAAATTCACCAAATCACATATGCTTTGGTGCGCTAATTTCTTCGTACTGTATAAACACATAGAAATTAAATGGCTTGATAAGTTGATTTTCCTGTGTTTTAAAAATTCTTCCCAGAAACATCTATAGAACCAGATTAGATCTTAACCTGAAGCATACTTAGGCTGTAGCTGATAAATGTGTTTTGCTTCATCTGCATATACTTTTGCTTTGAGGTCAAAATATTTAAAAATGGGACCAACGCCTCTTTAGATAGATATTAAAGACAATGTGAAGCATATTTGTGTTCTTTGCAACCATTTATACTACTACTTTAACAAAGAAAAATGTTTTGTTTTCTGATAACTTCACTTGATATTTTGTCAGCTTTTTTAAGTATTCATTTTCTTTCAGGCTTCAAGATACATGCCTGATACCTGTGTAATTAGAGCTATACAAAAAATCATCTGGGCATCAGGATGTGGGGCATTAGAGCTGGTATTTAGCCCAAATGAAGAAATAACAAAAATTTATGGGATGGTAAGAATTCTTAGAAAACTTGTGTTTTCCTTTTACACATGACTAAATTTTCATCGTCTCTGCCACCTTTTATAGACCAAATCATTTGTATCTATTAAACTTACAACTATAAAGATGAGAATATATAGTTTTATTTTGAAAATAAAACACTTCAGTTTATCCTAAATTAATAAGTAAATAATTCTTGATTCTAACTTTACAGACTACCAGTGCAAGCAGAGAGCCAGACATGGAAGATGAACAGGTTTGCTGTGAAGCATTGGAAGTGATGACCCTGTGTTTTGCTCTAATCCCAACAGCCTTGGATGCACTTAGTAAAGAAAAAGCCTGGCAGACATTTATAATTGATTTATTATTGAACTGTCCCAGCAAGTAAGTGATTCTTTTTTTTTTTTTTAATTTAGAAGGCTGACCTTACTCTTTAAGCAGAGGGAAATTATTTTTTATTATAATTTCTCTCAGAAGTCAAATAAGGAAACCTTTTGGTTGTCTTCATTGTGCTATAATGTATAAGAAACTTGTATATAGCATGTTTCACCTAACCTAAATGGACAAATCAATAGCCATAAGAACTTTCAACCTGTTGTGCAGTCATCACCATTATCTCTTAAATTTTCAGTTTCCAGACAAATTTTTTTTAAGTGATAATTCCCGCTTTCAAAATCTTCCAGCTCCTAGTTACCTCTAAACTATATACTATCTTTGTGAACTTTCATATTATAAGGAGTCTCAGACATTAAGTCCTTTTGTACTTGGATTATTTCATTTAGCATGATGTTTTCAAAGTTCATCTGTTTTGTAGTAAGTTGCAGAATTTCCTTTCTTTTTAAAGCCAAGTGATCCACTGTATATACCACCCTTTTTACTTAGAGTTTCATCATGTTGATGGATATTTGGATTATTCCCACCCTTGGGTATTGTAAATACTGTTGTTATAATTGCTGTGAACCAGGATACCTGTTTGAGTACCTACCTATTCTCAATTCTTTTGAAAATGTGCCTTGGAAATAGATATGCTAGATTACTTGGTAATTCTATGTTAAACTTTTTGAGGGTCCACAAAATTGAGTTACACAATGGCTCGCTATATTATATTGCCACAATCAAGGTACAGAGGTTCCAGTTTCTCCATATCCTTTCCTGAGCTTTTTATTTTTTTAACTTATTTAAAAATTAGTAGCCCTCACAGTGAATAGGACATGTAATTTTATGATGGTTTTGATTTTTATTTCTGAAAATGGCATTGAACATTTTTATGATATAATATGGAGAAATTTTTATGAAGGATTTTATTCATGTGAGAGAGAAATAATCCCTTGACGGGATGAGCACTAGGTGTTAAACTATATGTTGGCAAATCAAACTCCAATAAAAAATACACAAAAAGAGAGAGAGAAATAGACAGATGGGCACAGGGGAGCGGAAGCAGCCCACTCCCAAAGCGTATTTCCTGTTCAACAGGGAGTCTGCTTCTCCCTCTCCTTTTGTCCCTCCCTGGGTTTATATGTACTTACTTGCTCACTCTTTCTCTCAAATTTATAAAATCTTTAAAAGTAATAAGTCCATTTTAAACTGGATTTTTTATATGAATTTAGGGCAGATTTTCCCCATTTCTTTCTTTCTTTTTTTTTTTTTTAAAGATTTTATTTATTTATTCATGAGAGGCGCATAAAGAGAAGCAGAGATACAGGCAGAGGGAGAAGCAGGCTCTCTCCAGGGAACTTGATACAGGACTGAATCCCAGGACAACATCTGGATCACAACCTGATCCAGAGGCACACTAAACAACTGAACCATCCAGATGCCTCAGATTTTCCCCATTTCAGCAGTATATACCATTGGAATTTTTAAAGAGACTACATTAAATGTATTGATTGCTTTGATAGTACTGACATCTTAATATGAACTCTTTTGGTACATCAACACGTCCTTTATTTAGGCCTTCCATTCCTTTCAGCACAATTGTTCTTATGTTTAGTCTTCAGTATTTATCCTATTTGCTGTTTTTGTAGGTGGTATTTTTTAAGCTGATTTCTTAATTGTTTTCTTTTTTAATTATTCATTGCTACTACATAAAAATACAAGTAATTTTTGTGTATTGATTTTATACTTTACAGATGTGCTGAATTTTTTTATGAATTCTTCAGGCATTTATCAGAATATGATATTATGTCTTTTATTAGAGGTTTTACTTCCATCTTTCTAATTTTTATGTTTCATTCACCTTTGCTTTATGTTCTTCTATATCAAGTAGAAATGCTGATAATAGACATCCTTGTTTTGTTCCTGATAATAGAAAGCTTTTATTGTCTACAGTGTGATGTTAAGTTGAAGCTTTTCATATAAGATCTTTGTCCTATTGAGATTACCTTTTTATTTTTTGCTCATTAAGTGTTCTTATCATAAAAAGGTTGGAATTGGTTTAGGTTTTTTTCTCTGAATTAATTGAGATGGTCACAGAATTTTCCCCTTCATTGTATTTATGTGATGTATCAAAAATAGTGATTTACTAAGATAAAACATACTGGGGTGCCTGCGTGGCTCTCAGTTAAACTTTGGCCTTCAGCTCAGGTCATGATCTCAATGTCCTGGAAAGGAGCCTCCATTAGGCTCCCTGCTCAGTGGGGAGTCTGCTTCTCCCTCTCTATCTGCCCCTTCCCCCCTGTTTATGCTCTGTTGTTCGTGCTTGCTCTATCAAATAAATAAAATCTTTAAAAAATAAATAAAACAGGGGTACCTGGATGGCTCAGTGAGTTAAGCATCTGACTCCAGCTCAGGTCATCATCTCCGGGTCCTAGGATTGAGCCCCACATTGGACTCTCAGAAAGAGAGTCTCTTTCTCCTTCCTGCTCCCCTCACCTCTCCTAGTGCACTCTCTCTGTATCTCGCTCACTTGCTCTTTATCTCAAATAAATAAATAAAATCTTAAATAAATACATAAATAAAATTAGTGATTTGTATATTGAAACCTTATTGCATTTTTAGAATAAATCTTTCTTGGTCGTTGCATATAATATTTCTAATAAACTTAGAATTTGGTTGCTAATATATTGAGGAATTTTAATATTTTTATTATGGTAAAATTATGTGACGTTAAATTGTCCACTTCAAAGCTGATTTTCAAATAATTTTAAGTTTATTTATATGATCTCATAGAGGCTCCAGGATTGTTTATTTTGCAAAAGTGAAACACTGTACTCACAGGAGGCTGATTTGCCCACCCATAATATCACCACTATTCCTCTTTGGCACAAGAGGTTATGCTCCCTTTTTCTGTGATTTTGACTACTTTACATTCTTTTTTTATTTTTATTTTTTTAAGGTTTTATTTCTTATTCATGAGCGACACACTGGGGGGGAGGGGCGGCAGAGACCCAGGCAGAGGGAGAAGCAGGCTCCATATAGGGAGCCCGACATGGGACTCAATCCCGGGTCTCCAGGATCACGCCCTGGGCTGAAGGTGGCACTAAACTGCCGGGCCACCGGGGCTGCCCTACTTTACATTCTTTATATAATAGGATTCATAAAATATTTGTCTTTATGTAACTGAGTTATTTTGCTTAGTGTGATGTCCTGGAGGTTTTTCCATATTGTAGTATATGACATGATTTTCCTCCTTTTTTAAGGGTACATAAAATTCTGCTGTATATATTACCACATATTCTTCATTCATTCATGTGTTGATAAGACATTTGTGTTGTTCCATCTCTTGGCTATTATAAACAATCCTGGATGTGCAGTTCTAGAAGCTATTTTGAATTTTTTGCCTGTATTGCTGGAAAGTGGGATTGCTGGATCATAGTTAATTCTATTTTTAATATTTTGAAGAATCTAAATACTATGCTTTCCATATTGAGTGTACCATTTTATATTCCCATAAACAATGCACAAGGGTTCCAATTTCTCCACATGTTTAATGGCACCTTTGTTTTAATAGTAGTCATCCTAATGGGTGCAGAATGACATTTTATTGTGTTTTGATTTGCATTGCATTTATGAGCTCCTTTTCATTTGCTTGTTGGCCCATCTGAGAATATTGCATTTATATTCTGAAGGAGTTATTGGTCTTTTCTTATCTACTATCTTTGTCTGACTTAGGTATGTATCAGCATGATTTTGGCATAATGGAATACTTTTCTATAGTTTCTCCCTTTATTAAAGTATTACACTTGATCTTAGCCAAAAGGTGGAGAAGCGATCCCCTTTAAATTATTTACAAAACACTAATTTGTTTTCATTCTTCAATAGTAGTCACCAGTGAACCTTTTTCTACTCCTTGGCTTTTTGCTTTGTTTTGCTTTGCTTTTCTCCTCCTTCACTCCATCCCTCCCTATCTTATTCTCTTTCTTACTCTCTGTAAATTTTTTATCTTAAGTTCCACACTCAGATTAGGACTTGAACTCATGACCCACAGATCAAGAGTCATGCTCCACTGACTCAGCCAGTCAAAATCCCCACTCCTAGGAGATTTTTTTTTTTTGGAGGGTGGTTTTTGATAACTGTTGGAATTTCTTCCTTGTGACAAATCTGTTTATTGATTTATCATCTAATTTTTAAAATACTGCTTTTTTGAATTTAATTTGCTATTCTTTTACTACCTTCTTGGGTAGAAGCTTAAGTTAATCATTGTAATAGGTCTTTTATATGTATTTGGTGCCATAAATTTCTTAACACTGCTTTTGCTATACCCTACAAATTTGATGACCTGTATTTTCTTATTAATTGTATTTGAAATAAATTTTTTGAGATTTCATCTTATACCCATGTGTTATATACGATTATGTAGTTTTAACTGTAAAGCATTTTGGAGGTTTCTAGGCAATCTCTTTGTTGTTGGGTTTTTGTTTTGTTTATGAGATTGATTAATTCACGAGAGACAGAAAGAAAAACAGACTTAGGCAGAGGGAGAAGCAGGCTCCATGCAGGGAGCCTGATGTGGAACTCCATCCTGGATCCCAGGATCACATCTTGGGCCAAAGGTGTCTAGAACTCAACTGCTAAGCCACCCAGGCATCCCTAACCAATCTCTCTGTTTATAGATCTTTTATTCCATTGTGACTGAAAACATACTTCATATAGTTCTTAAAATTTTGTAAGATACACTGTATGTCCCAGAAATTTCTATCCTATTGAATAGTCAGTGTCAGCCTAATTAAGAATGTACATTCTCAGAGATCCCTGGGTGGCTCAGCGGTTTAGCGCCTGCCTTTGGCTCAGGGGTGATCCTGGAGTTGTGGGGTTGAGTCCCATGTTGGGCTCTTTGCATGGAGCCTGCTTATCCCTCTACCTGTGTCTTTGCCTCTCTCTCTCTCTCTCTCTCTCTCTCTCTCTCTCTCTGTGTGTGTGTGTCTCTTATGAATGAATAAATAAAAATCTTTAAAAAAAATAATGTGCATTCTCAGGGCACGTGGGTGGGCTCAGTGGATTAGGCATCTGCCTTCGGCTCAGGTCATGATCTCAGGGTTCTGGGCTCAAGCCCTGTGTGAGATTTCTTGCTCAGTGGGGAATCTGCTTCTCCCTTTCTCTCTACCCCTCCTCCTGCTTGTGATCACACTCTTGCACGCACACCTCTCTTTCTGTCAAATAAATAAAAACTTGAAAAAAAAAGTGTACATTCTGCTATGATGGATGAAGTAGTCTCTAGATACCATTATATCCCCGTTGGTTGATGGTATTGCTAACCCATGAGTATAAACTGTCTTTCTTTAATTTCCTTCATCATTGTGTAATTTTCAGTGTACAAGTCCTACATCTCTTTAAGTTTATTCTAAACCTCTTATTATTCCTCTGTTAATATTGTTACCAGGATTCTTATTTACTGGTTTGTTTGTTTCTTTTAGGTTCTTTGTGTATAGAAATGAAACTTTCCAGGCACCTGGGTGACTCAGGTAGTTAAGTGGCTGCCTTTGGCGGAGGTCATGATCCCAGAGTCATGGGATCGAGTACCACATTGGGCTCCCTGCTCCACAGGAAGCTGCTTCTCCCTTTCCTATCTCTTGCCCTCTGTTTCCCACCCCTCATGCTGAGCTCTCTCAAGTAAATAAATAAAATCTTATATAAAGATAAAATCTTATATAAAGATAAAATCTGATTAAATAAATAAAAATCTCTTTTTAAAAAGTTTCTTTTTATTTATTTTGAGATTTTATAAGATTTTATAAAAGATTTATCTTTTTTTTTAAAAAAGTATTTATTCATGAGAGACATAGAGAGAGGCAGAGACACAGGCAGAGGGAGAAGCAGGCTCCATGCAGGAAGCCTGATGTGGGACTCGACTCATCCTGGACTCCAGGATTACAAACTGAGCCAAAGGCAGCCCCCAAAGCTCAACCACTAAGCCATCCAGGCATCCCAGAAAAGATACGTTTTTATTTGATTTTGTTTTCTGGAATTTTATTTCCAACAGATTTTTTGTTTGATGCATGTTTAGGGATTTCTACATACATGTCATCTGTAATCAGTTTTATTTCTGGATCAATTTTATGTCTTGTCATAAATGCTCCAGGGATAATTTCTACTTCTATATTAATGGGAATAGTGAAAGTGGGTATCTTTAACTTTTGTCCTGGATATTAGAGAAAAGCTTTCAGGTTTCAACCATTCTATCAACTATGGGCTTTTCACATTGTGTTGTATTGAGGTAAGTTCCTTCTATTTCTTTTAAGGTTTTAGTCACAGATGGATAACTAACTTGACTAAATCCTTTTTTGTCATGTATTATGATGATCATTATAATATTTTCCCATTTTGTTGATGGGATGAATGACACTGACTGATTTGTGTACGTTGAACCATCCTTGCATTCCAGGGATAACTCCCACAATATCATAATATTTAATTCTTTGTAAGTCCTATTTTATTTAGTTTGTTATTGCTGAATTGGGGATTTTGGTATTTGTGTTTATGGGGAATATTGGCCTGTTGTTTTCTTTTCCTATAGTGTTATTTAGTTAATTTTGATGTAGTATCAAGATGATACTACCCTCAATAAAGGAGCTTGGAAGTATATCCACTTAGTCTCTGTTTTCGGAACACTTAAAGATTAGTGTTGGGGCACCTGGGAGGCTCGGTTGGTTAAGTGTACAACTCTTGATTTCAGCTCAGGTCACAATCTCAGGGTTGTGAGATCCAGGCCTATAACCAGGCTTTGTGCTGGCAGTGGAGCCTACATATTAAAAATTTCTCTCTCTCTCTCTCTCTCTCTCTCTCCCTATCTCCATCTCTCTTTCTATCTCCATCTCACTCTAAATAAATATAAATAAATACATAAAGAGAATGGGGTGCCTGGGTGGTTTGTTCAGTTTTTAATTACTAATTCATGCTTCTTTGTTACTGGTCTGTTCATCATTTCTCTTTGTTGATTCAAGTTTAGTAGATTGTGTGTTTCTAGGAAATTACCAATTCTTTTTAGATTTTTGTTGGTTTGATATTATAACACTCATATTTTTTTGTGGTAAGCTTTTTTCAGAATAATTCTTTCTGATCCTTTTTATATCTGAGGCTTCCATTGGTAATATTCCCTCTTTAATTTCTGGTCTTGAGTCTTCTTAATTTTCTTCATCTAGCTAAGCATTTCTCATTTTTAAATTTCCCTTTGATACTGCTTTTCCTGCATCCTACAAGTTTTAGTTGTGGGATGTTGTGCTTTCATTTTTTCAAAATGTTAATTAAGTTCCCTCTTTTTTACTCTCTCTTTTACTCAATGGTTCTTCAAAAGCATATTGTTTGTTTTGTTTCTATGTATTTGTGAATTTTCCTGTTTTCTAATTTCACTGCAGTGTGGTTGGAAGAGCTATTACTTAGAATGATTTTCAACTTCTTGAATTTAAAACTTGTTTTGTGACTTACATGCAATGTAGTTCATCCTGTATTTTGTCCCTTATGATTCACTTGAGAAGAAGGTATATTCTGCTGGGTAAAAAGTTCTAAATGTGTCTTTTAGATCCATTTAGTTTGTAGTGTTCAGTTCTGCTATTTTCTTACTAATTTTCTGACGAGTAATCAGTTCGTAAGAGTGGATGTTTTCAGGTCTCTTTCTATTACATTGCAATCTATTTGTATGTTCAGATCTGTCAGTATCTGTGCTTTTATTTTGGGTGACTATGTATTTATAATTATATCTGCCTATTGACTGTTTATCAGTAGCTAATATTCTTTGTTTCTCAACAGTTTTTGACTTAATGTTCTTTTATCTGTTCATTTCTATTCTCTTTTAATTACCATTTCCATGGGACATCTTTATTCTCTTCATTGTCAGCTAAAGTCACTGTCTTGTAGACAGCATATGATGGGATCTTGTATTTTGTTTTTTATCTCTTTATCTAATTTTGTATTGCAGACATAATTTCTTTATAATTAACACTTGCTGTAAAATAGAGTTTGACATTACTTAGAATTATGTCAACTTTCATAGAACTGAACATCACAGACATATAGGTGTAGCACCACAAAGTGTCTTTAGTTCCAAAGTACTTTGAAATTTTAGGTCAGCTACCAGAGCCAACTTCTTATTTTTTTTAATTTTTTTAAAAAAATCTTTATTTATTTATGATAGTCACACAGAGAGAGAGAGAGAGGCAGAGACACAGGCAGAGGGAGAAGCAGGCTCCATGCACCGGGAGCCCGACGTGGGACTCGATCCCGGGTCTCCAGGATCGCGCCCTGGGCCAAAGGCAGGCGCTAAACCGCTGCGCCACCCAGGGATCCCCCCAACTTCTTATTTTTATATCATTCCATCTTTCTGGGTCTGTTCATTTGCAAGTAGGAATAGAATTGTAACTAGATTCCTTATGTTATGCATTCACATGTGATGTCCATCTTCATGTAATATCCAATTTCTTTAAGATTAAAGTATGGCTTATAACAGAGCCATGTAGATAAGGAAGTTCCATATGGATGAGATCACATCTTCACACATCTTCATTTTATCTCTTTGGAGTCCAACTTCTTTTTGAGGCCCTGGATTCAGAACATCCAGCTTCCAGCTGTCACTGCTCCATTCTTCTCATTGGCTACCTGATACCTGCCTTTTATCTTACTGGAATCCATTTATCTATTCAGTGTTTTTGATTAGCAAATTTAGGTCACACAGATTAAAGTATTATTAAAAGATACAGATGCTTGCCATTTATTTCATTGTTTGGGTGTTTTGTACTTTTTTCCTTCCTCTTTGCTGTTCTATTTTGTGAACTGTTTTTTTGGTAATGATTTGCTTTGATTCATTTTTCTTTATCTTTTGTATATCCCTTAGAAGTTTTTCTTTGTCATTCATTAACCATGAGACTTCCATAAAATATCTTGTATAAGTTAAATTTATATCTTAGGTCTTAGACAAAAAATTTTTAAAAAATTTTCTACATTCTTGCCAACACTTGTTTTCTGTTTGGTTTTTTTAATAGTGTTCATTGTTATTGCTGTGATGTAGTATCTCCTAGGTTTGATTTGCATGTCCCTAATGAAGAGCATTTTTTCATGTATTGATTAGCTAGTCATGTGTTTTTCTTAGAGAAATGCTTAGTCAAGTGTTTTGGCCACTTCTACTCTCTCATCTCCCACATTTTTTGTTCACAATATTCATCTTTATTGCATATCCATTAAATTATTATAGATAGAGCAATTTTAAAACTTTTGCCTTTTAATAGTAGAGGTAACGATGATTTAGGTATCACCATAACAATATTAATGAATAACAGTATTAGATGAATATATTGAACTTGGCTATATCTATCCTTTCCAGTTTTGTGCTTTCATATATTTTTATGTTACTAAGTACCATTCTTTCAACATGAAGAACTCACCCTTGTTTGACTTTATATTCAATTCTGAAGGGCTGATACAACAAGCATAGCATGTTTGGTTAACAGGTTTTTCCATTCAGCACTTTGAATATTCCTCCCATTTTTTTATTGGCTTGCTAGGTTCTGCTGATAAATCCTCTTAGAATTTTATGAAGATTCCTCTTATGTGAAGTCACTTTTCTAGATGCTATCAAAATTCCTGCTTTGTCTTTGACTTTTGGTAATTGGATTTATAATGTAGGTGTCTTGGTGAAATCTTGTTTTATTGGTCCTTTTGGGGATCTGTGTTTCACAAATCTGGTATCTGTATCCTTCCCAATATTTGGAAAGTTTTCTGACATACTATCACAAAATAAGCCCCTTCTTCTGTGACGTCCAAAATGTGTTTATTGATTTTTCTTGATATTGCAGCGTAAGTCTTAGACTTTTTATCACTGTGCCTATTTCTTTTTTCTCCTCTAACTGGACAATCTCAAATGACTTTTCTTACACTTCATGTATCCTGTTGAAGCTCTTGATTCAGCTTTTTTTTTTTTCTTTTTTTCATTCATTGTATTATTCAGCTACAGAATTTATCTTTCTTTTTTTTTTTTTTTTTCTTTTTCTTTTTCTTTTTTAAAGATTTCTGTTTTCAGCCTCCACATTGTGTTTCATGTATTCTGTTCCGGAGTTCCAACAATTAGTTTGAATTCTTTGTCAGGTAATTTATATGTCTTCATTTCTGTGGAGTTGGTTATTTAAAGATTACTTTTTTTTAATTGGTGGTGTGAAGCTTCCATGTTTTTCCACATTTTAGTCACTTTGTTTTGTGTGTGTGTTTGAAGAAGCAGTCACCCTTTACCAACTTTACAGACTGGAAAGACCTTCATCAGTAAGTTAGAGTAGAGGTGCTGGATTGTTGAGGGTTCTATTCCTGCATTGGCTCTTTCTCCAAGTGCAGCCTGGATTCTAGGCAAATTTTTCAGCTGGGCTTGGCATTGGTGAAAGCTATAATAGTTCTCAGTAACAAAAATTGCTGTTGTCCAAAGCAGTGACAACACTGTCTGGGTTCCTGCTCTTTTCATTTTCCCCCATAAGGGAAAGTTGCAACTAAATAGCTCTGTCCTCTTAGCAAAATTTTTTTTCTTCAGGGAAGGGATACCCTAGGAAATAGGCTTCCTACATTTTTCTATGTGGCTATTCCAGACTTTTGTGATCCACATGTTTTATGTCCTACAGCCTCCTTACTCAACTCTGGATCTGTCCCAAAAGTACTTTTCTGAATATGTGGTTTGTTTATGCATTGATTTTGTTGGGAGAATGGAAACTTCTCTATCTGTAACTGACCTGGCTTCACTTCACTGGTTTTAATTTAACATTTTATCTGACTCCATTTTATCTAATTATCTTAATTACTTTTTTAATGAGGTTGCCCTTGAATCTTGAAGAACACTACACAGGTTCAAGAGTATGGCAAATTCCTTTGAACATAGAATTCCCAAACCCTCCTTTTCTTTGTACCCTGTTGTCATTTATTTCACTTATCCACACCATACTCAACAAGTTACTATTCCCATTGTTTTCAACATACTATTATATGTTAATAAGGAATAAGAAAAATAAAATATTTTTTCGTTAATTTAGTGCTTTGAAGCTCTTTGTTTCTTTATATAAATTCAAGTTTTAAACTTGTATCAATTTCCTTCTTTTGGAATTACTTTTAACATTTTGGAAGACAAGTCTACTGGCAGTTTCCTTATTTTTTTGTCTGAGAAACGGGTTTTTTTTGGGGGGGGGTTGTTTTTTGTCTTCTACTTTTTAATGATGATTTTACTATGTACAGATTTCTATGTTGGTGGTTTTTTTTCTTTTCAACACTTTAAATATTTCACTCTATTTTCTTCTTGCTTTCATGGTTACTGAAGAGATGTTCAAGGTAATTATTACTCCTCTATAGGTAAGGTTTTCTTTTACTCTTGCTTCTTTCAAGATTTTCTCTTTTTCCTTGATTTTCTGCAGTTTAATATGAAATGCCCATATGTAGATTTTTTTGGTATTAATCTTTATTGGTGTTCTCAATTTCCTTCAGTGATTTAAAGTGCCATTGATTTTTACCAATTCTCTGTTGTTACCGTTTGAAATATTTCTTTATTTCCTTCCTATGTATCCCATTATTCACTAGTTTTTATAGTTGTCTTAGAATTCTTGCTGTTCTGTTTTTTACCTTGTTTTCTTCTTTACATTTCAGTTTTCAGAATTTCTCTTGTCATTTTTTCAAAATCATTAATTTTTTTCAGTTGTATAGTCTTTTAATGAGCCCATTATAATCATTCTTCATTTCTGTTATAGTGACATGTCTCTAATATTAACTGATTATTTCATAGAACTTTTTGCTGTATGTTTACATGCCCCCATGAACATACATGTTCTTTGTTTATTTGTTAGATTATTTGGCATATTAGTCACACATTTTTCAAATTCCTAGTCTGGTAACTAATACTTTGGCTGTCTCTGATTGTGGTATTTGCTCCTTTCCTTCAAACTTTGTTTCTGTTTTGTTTTGTTTTGTTTTTTAATTTTTCTTCTACCGTGTTTTTAAATTTTTTCTAGTAATCTATTTTTTAAATTTTGCTGAACACTGGGCCATATGTGAGGAAGGGCTAGCCAGGTTGTCTCCTGTAGATTGCTTGTCAGAAGCTAAAATTTATCATGATGTCTTTGTGTTTTTTGCCCTGTGTTGAGTTCATTTCTCTAGAGAAGTCTTCTGTAATAATATCTGGGAAGTTGAGTTTTTTCTTTTGAAATTCATGTTAATGTGAGCTCCCTATTCATGTGGATTAAATGAAGTTTCCTATAGTTTCATGATTAGATTACAAATTCTCACCTTGTTTATCTGTGAACATCTTATTTTTTTCCTCATTTAAAATACAGTTTGTCAGATGTAGTAGTTCTGTTTGATAGTTTTTTCTTTCAGCACGTGGCATTTATTTGTCCAAGGCCTTCTTGATGAGAAATATATTGATAAGCTTAGTGTGAGAATCCTGTGGACCTCATATGATGCTTCTCTTACTACTCTCGAGATTCAGGACACCCGGGTGGCTCAGCAGTTGGTTGGGTGCCTGCCTTAGGCTCAGGTTGTTATCCTGGGATCTGGGATCAAGTCCCTCATTGGCTCCCTGCGAGCTTCTCCCTCTGCCTGTCTCTGCCTCTCTCTCTTAGTCTGTGTCTCTCATGAATAAATAAATAAATCTTCAAAACAAACACAAACAAATTACTCTTGAGATTCATCTTTCTTTGGCTTTTGATACTTTAAAATTAATATATCTTTATGTGTGTCTGTTTGAATTCATTCAGGTTCTTTTGTTGTTTTTTTAAGATTTTATTTATTTATTCACACACAGAGAGAGACAGACATAGGAGAAGCAGTCTTCTCTCAGGGAGCCCAGTGTGGGACTCCATCCCTGGACCTTGAATCATGCCCTGAGCCGAAAGCAGACGCTCAGCTGTTGAGCCACCCAGGTGTCCGGATTCATTCAGATTCTTAAACTGTATACCCATTTCATTCCTCAAATTGGGGAAATTTTTCAACCTTTCAAGTAATTTATCTGCTGCTTTTTCACTTTCTCTTTTCTAGTTGGACTCTTATCAGTGCATATGTTGGTCTTAATAGTAGCCACAGGCCCTTTAGGCTTTGTTCACTTTCCTTCATTCTTTCTGCTTCTGACAGTCAGTAAAATTAATCCTTTCTTTACATGTGCTGATTTCTTAAACTGCCTGTTCCAATCTACTTATTTGAATACTTACAAAATAAATTTTTCATTTAAGTTCTTGTACTTTTTCAGCTTCACATTTTTTAAGGGATTTCTTTTTATGTTTTCTGTTTCCTCAGTGATTTTTTTTAATTTTTATTTTTTTAAGATTTTATTTATTTATTCATGAGAGAGCGGGAGAGGGAGGCAGAAGCTGGGAGAAGCAGGCTCCCCACAGAGCAGGGAGTCTGAAGTGTGGGTCTCGGTCCCCATCCTTGGGATCATGACCTGAGCCAAAGGCAGCCACTTAACCAACTGAGCCACCCAGGTGCCCCTTTTTAAAATTTTATTTTATGCGTACTTCTTTTCTTGATGATTTTCTTTTTATTCTTTGAGCATCTTAAATACAGTTGTTTTATTATTTGTTTTAAAGGTAGCTTCTTTTTTTGGGATGTTTTCTGTTGACTTCTTTCCTTTACTGGACTCTGGTTTCTGGTTCTTTCTATGCTTTTTATGTTTTCTGTAGAAAATTGAGTATTAGAAATGTTCAGTGTTAAAAAGAAAGAAATGTTCAGTGTTGTAATTTTGGAAATCATAGTTTCCCACAGTTTTGGCTTATTTTTGATGTTATTATTGTATGCAGTATCTGTTTCGGGAATCAACCTGAGGTTGTAACCTGAAAGACTTTATAGATATTTTCTGAACCTATTCCCTTGCTTGTGCAAGTGTGGTGACTTTTCTAAATTCTTCCTATTAAACATCCTAATCCTGAAATGTATGGTCATTCACAAGAAGAAAACCAGAAAAGTAAAGTGGCAGAATCCATCTACGTTTTTTAATACCATGCAAGTGCTAAGCCAGAGAGGAGTGGTTTTCCAAATGGGACCTTGCGTTACACTGCCTTCCCACCTTAGTAGCTTAAACCTACATGTTCACGAGCAGCAACCCAGCTATCAAAACACAAATCTCAGATATTTGGAAGACAGAATGACTAACCACTCTTGAGTCATGTGGTGTGCTTGGAACATTTGATGTTACATGAGACAGTTTTTGCTTGGAGCTGGGTTCTTGGTACTCTGTATTGAGGTATCTTTCCTAAATTATCTTTTAATTTCATGTCTTTGTATCTTAGATACAAACTCTAATAGTGAGTCTCATGTTAATGGATGAGTATTTTTTCTTTTTTTAAGTCATTATGGCAGTCTTTACCTTTCAGTAGGAGAGCTTAATCTGTTTACATTTAAAGCTAATGAATGGCTAGCTCCTGTATCAGAGAATGCAATGTGTGAGTCTTGATCTTGGAGTTGTGGGTCACACTCCACACTGGGTTTAGAGATTACTTAAAAATAAAATCCTTTAAAGAAATCAGTAAATAGAAACAAAGGCAAGGAATGACATAATCTGATAGCAGTTTATTTCCTGTATGTCCTAAATACCTTGTTCCTTAATTTTTTCAGTACTGCTTTTTTTTGTTTTAAAGTTTTTTGGATTTTTTTGGTACCATTTGTATTCCTGTCTTTCTGTATATATTGTTTATACTCTCTTAGTTGTTATCCTTAGAATGTTAATTAATACCCTAAACAGTCTAGTTTGAATAATAACAATTTGAATAATGCCTAGTTGCAATAATAAACAGATACTTTTCTCTTAATTTTGTACTTCCCCTGTATATTTTAATTGTTACAGATTATGTCTCAACACTTGTTGACCGACCATTCAAATAGATTTAAAATTGTTTCTTATGATTGCCTTTTAAATCATTAGTAAGGAGAACTATGCAGACACCAGTTTTTACATTTTCCTATATAATTTTACTAGAGTTGTTTAGTTCATATGGTTTCAAATAACTAGTTAGTGTCCTTACATTTGGTATGTAGGATGCCCTTGTAGGGCAGCTCTGAGTAATAAATTCCTTTACCTTTTTCTTATCTAGGAATTTATTTATTCTTGAAGTTTTTTGGTTCTACAAAGAATTTTGGTTGATAGGTTTTTCTTTTGTTACTTTTTTTAGATTTTAGATTTTATTTGAGAAAGAGCATGAGCAGAGAGAGAGGCAAACTGAGAGGGACAGGCATACTCCCCACTAAGCAGGGAACTTGATACTGTGCTCAACCCCAGGAGTTGAAGTCAGATGCTTAATCCACTGAGCCACCCAGGCACCTCTTTTGTCATTTTATACCTGTCATTCTAATGCTTTTCTTGATTTGTCTGATGAGAAATACTGAAATCATCTGTAAATCTTATTGAAGATGACTTCCTTATAACAATTGCTTCATCCTTAATGACTTCACACTTTAGTCTTAACGTCTTGACACATTGACTATATAATGTGTCTCAAAATAGCTGTCTGAGGTTTCCCAGGTTCAAGTTTCTTGCCCTTAATGGCTGTGTATGTTCGTGTCTTTCATCAGTATTGGGACTATTCAGGGATCCCTGGGTGGCACAGCAGTTTGGCGCCTGCCTTTGGCCCAGGGCACGATCCTGGAGACCCAGGATCGAGTCCCACATCGGGCTCCCTACATGGAGCCTGCTTCTCCCTCTGCCTGTGTCTCTGCCTCTCTGTCTCTTTCTGTGTGACTATCATGAATAAATAAATAAAATCTTAAAAAAAAATATTGGGACTATTCAGCCATTATTTCTAAACGTATTCTTTTTGTCTTCTCCTAGGACCTTCATATTATATATATATTGGTTCACCTTCACTTAATGGTATATGTCACACATCCGTTAGGCCTTCTAAATTTTTCTTTCTACTCCTCATACTATCTGTTGTTGTTATCTTACTGTTTTTCTCTGCCTGCTGAAATCTGTTGAATCCCACTGTGGAGTTTTCTATTCTGTCATGTACTTTTTGTGCCCAAGAATTTCCATTTAGTTCTTTATAGAATTTGTCTCCTTTTTAATAACAATTTGTCCTATGTCCTTGTTTTCTGTTTGTCCCATAGTAGTTTGGTCATGTTTAAGAGTGTTTTCAAGGGGATCCCTGGGTGGCACAGCGGTTTGGCGCCTGCCTTTGGCCCAGGGCGTGATCCTGGAGACCTGGGATCAAATCCCACATCGGGCTCCCGGTGCATGGAGCCTGCTTTTCCCTCTGCCTGTGTCTCTGCCTCTCTCTCTCTCTCACTGTGTGACTATCATAAATAAATAAAAATTAAAAAAAAAAAAAAAGAGTGTTTTCAAATCTTGTAGAAAGTTCCATGTCTAGCTTTCTCAAGGACAATTTATATATTTGTTTTAATCCATTCTTAATTCCTTTGTATGCTTTTTGATTTTTTTCCCCCCTGAAACTGTATCTTTCAATTTTATAAAGTACAAACTATAAATGCTATCCATCTTCTTCTCCAGGACTTGCTCTTCTTGATTATGAAATGATTAGATTATGTTGTGCCAGTATATTTTAAAGATTTTATTTATTTATTTCTGAGAATACACAGAGAGGAGAGAGAGAAGCAGAGACACAGGCAGAGGGAGAAGCAGGCGCCATGCAAGGAGCCCAATGTGGGACTCAATCCCGGGTCTCCAGGATCAGGCCCTGGGCCGAAGGCAGCACTAAACCGCTGAGCCACCCGGGCTGCCCAGTATTATTTTTTTTTAAGATTTTATTATTTATTTATTTATTCATAAGAGACATAGAGAGGAACTGAGACACAGGCAGAGGGAGAAGCATGCTCCCTGTGGAGACTTGATCCCAGGACCCCAGGACCATGACCTGGAGCCAAAGGCAAGCACTCAACCACTGAGCCACTGAACTGCCTCATTGCTGCAGTATTTTGAAATATACAAAAAATCTGATTTGCAAATTGGATCTCTTAGCACACTCCTTTAATAATATCTGTGAACGTTTATAATTCTGCTTCATAATTCACTTTCTGATTGCAGCAAATATATATATATGTATATATTAGCCCTACATGAAAGCTTAGTGTCATATATTTTTTAGTATTTGTCCCATTATGACCATAATGATTCATACGACTTTTCCTTCAGTGTTTCTGGTTGCTTTTCAATATTTTAATCCTCTCTCCCCAAAGAAAACCTCTGGTTTTTGTGACTTTGTCTTACTTTATTGTGTATTTCTGCTATAATCTTTGGCTCCTAAGAACTGTAGGGTTTTCTATCATCTAATGATGTTTTTGACCATTGCCTGCCATTTTCCACCATAAATGAGTTCTGAGGAAACACACATTAAATGTTCTCTGTGGTAGCTTGGGTGGCTCACCAGTTTAGTACTGCCTTCAGCCCAGGATGTGATCCTGGAGACCCAAGATCGAGTCCCATGTCGGGCTCCCTGCACAGAGCCTACTTCTCCCTCTACCCCTTTGTCTCTCTCACTCTTTCTCTCTCTCGAATAAATAAATAAAATCTTTAAATAAATAAATAAAGATAAATGTTCTCTGTGTATGTGGGTTCTGCTACAGCTTTAGATAGACTAGCACAAACACAGTGTTTTGCAAATAAGGCCTTCTTTGCAGCATACAGAAACAGGAACAGGGTCTCACAGACCTATACTACATAGTTGTGGCAGTTTCCAGAACTATTTTATGTTTCCATGAAGGAACAGGAGCTTCCAACTGGCTGCTGTAAAATACTGCTCCTATCAGTTTTTGAGTATAAATTGTTTTTTGGACTTCCAAATTCTTTTTTTTTTTTTTTTTAAGGAATTTCTCTTAACCCAAAGAAAACCTGATTAAAACACCTGAATATAATATTAACTCCCTCGGGATCCCTGGGTGGCGCAGCGGTTTGGCGCCTGCCTTTGGCCCAGGGCACGATCCTGGAGACCCGGGATCGAATCCCACGTCGGGCTCCCGGTGCATGGAGCCTGCTTCTCCCTCTGCCTGTGTCTCTGCCCCCCCCCCCTCTCTGTGTGACTATCATAAATAAATAAAAATTTTAAAAAAAAATTAAAAAAAAAATATTAACTCCCTAACTTGCTTGGTTTTACATATGCTTAATTCTTGTTTTGTTGATAGTGCCAGTTTTTTGTTTGGTTTTGGCATGTAAAATTTGATAGAGTTTAACTGTATAACAGAAAATCAGGAAATATTTAGCTTGCTAGACATCCTTCAGATAAGTACTTGAATGGGTCATCTGAGTGGTTCAATCAGTTTAGTGTCCAACCTTGGTTTTCAGCTCATATCATGATCTCAGTGTCAAACTGACATCAAGCTCCACACTGGCTAGACATGGAGCCTGCTTAAGATTCTCTTTTTTTTCATTCATTCATTCATTCATTCATTCATTCATTCATTCATTTATGATAGTCACACACAGAGAGAGAGAGAGGCAGAGACACAGGCAGAGGGAGAAGCAGGCTCCATGCACCAGGAGCCCGACGTGGGATTTGATCCTGGGTCTCCAGGATTGTGCCCCGGGCCAAAGGCAGGCGCTAAACCGCTGCGCCACCCAGGGATCCCCGCAATTCTCTTTCTTTCTATACGCTGTCCCCCCTTTTTCACCCCCAACCAAAAAAAAATTTTTTTTTTTTAGTACCTGAAAGAAACAGTAAAGGAATGGTCATACAGGTGCAAAGAAGGGTCAGCATATGTAAAACTTCTGAGCACAACTCTTCTTGACCTCCTAGAGGAACAGCAAGAAGAGGTAATTGGCACTAGAACTGAGTAAAGGTGACAATTTAGTGATGAGGTAAGAGACATAACCTAACAGTGTTGTGATTATATGTAGGACTCTACAGGTCAATGTAAGGACTTTGGATTTTTACTTTAAGTCAGTGGTTCACAAGTGCAGGTGGTTTTCCAGGTGTTTTTATTGGCCTGTAGTGGATGGAGGCCAGGAATGCTGCTCATTATCTACAATTTACAGAGATACTTCCTTGTACCCTGACATATATGAAATAGAATGTAGCAGCATTTTCAGTTGTGGTATGTTTGACTTAACATTATTACAAGTTTTTTTTTTACCTTCAAAAAATGACAAGTATCAGATATCTACAATGTGTACTCATATTTCTAATGAATTTGAGTCACATACTCTGACATACCTTTGAAAGTTTGTTAAAAGTTTTAAACCCTGGGACACCTAAGTGGCTCAGTGATGGAGTGTCTGCCTTCGGCTCAGGATCCCAAGGTCCTGGGATTGAGTCCTGCATCAGGCTCCCTACAGGGAGCCTGCTTCTCCCTCTGCCTATGCTCTGCCTCTCTCTCTCATGAATAAAGTCTATTTCCAAAAAAAGTATTAAACAATTTCTACAAGATGGAAGAAGGGCATACATGTAGAACCATTTAGTAAAATTTGGGAGGTACTCCATCTTTGGTATTTGTAAATTAGAGGGACTGTTAAGACCTTTAAGAGTTGTTTGTGGGGATCCCCGGGTGGCCCAGGGGTTTGGAGCCTGTCTTCGGCCCAGGGTGTCATCCTGGAATCCCGGGATCAAATCCCACATCAGGCTCCCTGCATGGAGCCTGCTTCTCCCTCTGCCTGTGTCTCTGCCTCTCTCTCTCTCTGAGTCTCTCATGAATAAATAGAATCTTAAAAATAATAATAATAATAAAGTATGCCTAACTGCTCTTGAAGGGCATATTGAAGACTTGGGGAAAGAAGAGTTGTTTGTATATGTTTACAGCTGGGCAAGTCTAAGTGAATTAAACTCTAGCCAGTAATGTGGCTCTCTAAAACTTAATCATGTATTATTTCTTCTCCTTGTCCTCTTTTTTCTTAATTTCTTATTATCGTGAAACAGTAATATCAGTGAGACGTCAGAGCTTTCATTTTAGGTTAATTGAAGAGGGAGGAGCAGGAAATCTGTACCGTTGTCCTTGAGAGCAAATAATCTGGAGTTGAAAATGGAAGGTGTACATGTCTGTTCACACAGCATTCATATTAAGTTTTTTTCTTAAAAAAAAAAAGTTTTTCTTTTCTCCTGTTATGTGAAATTTCTCTTATGATACAAAAGGTGCTCATGATTTTTCATGAGGCAATCCAAAATGTTTCTCCAGGGTTATGATTGGGTTTGGCACCATTTTTGTTGTTAAGATTAGTAACTAGGTAATTTTTACCTTTTGAGGAAATAATTGTAAGAATGTGGCCATCTTGGATTTAATTATGCTTTTTGTTTTTAAGATTTTATTATTTATTCATGAGAGACACAGGGAGAGAGAGAGGAATAGACAGGCAGAGGGATAAGCGAGCTCCACGCAGGGAGCTGAACATGGGACTCGATCCAAGATCTGCAGGATCACACCCTGGGCTGAAGGTGGCGCTAAACCGATGAGCTACTGGGGCTGCCCTAATTATGCACTTTTTCTAAAAAAGTTAAAAACCTATATATGTACACATGTAACACACAAGAAAATAAATGCAGGACAATAAGAATATAAAAAGAAAAGGTAATACAGGAGTAAATAGCAGGTAGAAAAGTTAAGATGAAGCCATAGAACTTAAAATCCTTCAAATTTGAGCTGTAAATATATTTCCGAGGTCTAGCAGATATCAAGAAAATAGCTTGACATTTATTCACAAATACAAGTTGTAATTTTTTTTATTCACAAATACAAATTGTAATTTGTACAGCTCATTCAGTGACCATTTAGCACCTAAATGTGTTAGACTCTGTTTCTAGTAGTACCAGAATCTCATCACAAAGCCTGAAAGAGTTTGCTTTTGTCAAAGATTTAAGGAGATCACTCTTCAACATCTGAAATAGAAAGACAAAACTAGATTTATCACTAAGGATATTAGGAGAGCTATGCCACCTACATCAGTTTTCTGGATAAAACAGGCTGTATGAAGACATTGGCAGATTTGCACAGGTGTCCATAGCTTGATGTTGCTTGTAGATCAACATTCAGGTGAGACTGTGTTGCTGGTTAGGTACACTTATTGGAGTCTGTTTCTGAGTAGCTGGGTTGTTTTTTTGTTTGTTTATTTGTTATTTTTGGAGCACTGTAGTTGTTTGCAGGAACTTTTCACTGCAGCGGTCGTGCTTTATTAAGTAGATTAAAAGCTGATTTGATTGGCTCTTTTATCCTAACCAGAGGAAGTTTGTGAAACTTTAATTTCTTATTTTCAAATGGGACATAAACAGATATCTATCTTGCACAGAAGTAATGTTTGCCAACTTAACTCTTTATTGAATGTCTCTTACATTGTTGATTCTAGAATCACAGCAATAAACTAGATATTCTAGAAAGATCAACACATTGTACATTTATAAAGAAACAAATAATTAAATGAAGTTTCCAGGGATCCCTGGGTGGCGCAGCGGTTTGGCGCCTGCATTTGGCCCAGGGCGCGATCCTGGAGACCCGGGATCGAATCCCACGTCAGGCTCCCGGTGCATGGAGCCTGCTTCTCCCTCTGCCTGTGTCTCTGCCTCTCTCTCTCTCTGTGTGTGACTGTCATAAAAAAATAATAACAATAATAAATAAATAAATAAATAAATAAATAAATAAATAAATAAATAAATAAAGTTTCTGGTACTGAAATTGCATACTTTTCAGAAAATTGTCAAATAGATGATAATACATAAACAAGATAGTATTCAAATGATCCTCAGACTTTGATATACATCAGAATCATTGAGATTGCTGGGCCTCTCTTAAAAGTTTCTGAAACAGAAAGTATATATTGGACTTGCTTATGTATTATGTATTGGATAATACATGAACAAGATAGTATTCAAATGATCCTCAGACTTTGATATACATCAGAATCATTGAGATTGCTGGGCCTCTCTTAAAAGTTTCTGAAACAGAAAGTATATATAAAAATTTGTATTTTTAACATTCCTGCTTTTCCAAGTAATGCTGATTCAGCTTCTAATCTGAGGCCATATTTGAGAACCACTGAAAAATCACATATAGCTTCATCTTTTTGAGTTCCTACTAATTACTTACACATGATTCCTTGAAAATAGTTCTTTGAGAAGCCAAAAATAAATTATTACATATGGCATTTTCTATTGGCTCTACAGGGTTATTTCAGAGTTTTTCTAAGGGTCATTTTAAAGGATATCCTTTATTTTATTTTTTATTTTATTTTATTTTATTTTTAAGATTTTACTTTATTTATTCATGAGAGACAGAGAGAGAGAAAGAGAGACAGAGAGAGGCAGAGACACAGGCAGAAGGAGAAGCAGGCTCCGTGCAGGGAAACCAACATGGGACTCGATCCCGGGTATCCAGGATCACGTCCTGGGCTGAGGGCGGCGCTAAACCGCCAAGCCATCCAGGGCTGCCCAGGATATCCTTTAAATAATTATGTTTATTCATGTATATTTGTTTTCTGTACACAATTCATCACTCCCCCATCACAGTGCATACTAAACACTATGAGAAATCTAATATTAAGAAACTACACCCCAATAATTTCCAAACTATAATTACAATGTGAAGTTTTACTCCCTGAAAATAGCTTAAATTTATCTATTCTATATTGTTGCTATCTCAGTGTTAATGAATTACAAGTCATTACTTTGGGGTTTTTTTGTTTTCTTTTTAAGATTTTATTTATTTATTCTTGAGAGTCACAGAGATAGTGGAAGAGACCTAGGCAGAGAGAGAAGCAGGCTCCATGCAAGGAGCTCGATGGGGGATTCGATCCCAGGACTCCAGGATCATGCCCTGGGCCGAGGCAGGCATTAAACTCCTGAGGTACTCAGGGAACCTCTCAAGTCATTACTTTGTATTTTTGCAATATATCTTCCCTGTGAAAAATAAACTGGTGTCAAAATAATTTATTCGAGGTTTTTTACTCATGAATGTAATACATTAAATAGAAAAATATTTTTATTTCAGAACTGTTCGTCAGTTGGCACAGGAGCAATTTTTTTTAATGTGCACAAGATGTTGCATGGGACACAGACCTCTACTTTTCTTCATCACTCTGCTCTTTACCATTTTGGGGGTGAGATATTTTTAAATGGACTTTACCAATATGATTCATTCTTAAAATTAGGAATATTCAGGAAATTACAGTTTTAACTTTTAAGATTTGCTTATGTGCAGCTCCTGACTCAGTAGAGTGTGAGCTCAGGGTTCAGGCCCTACACTGGGTATAGAGATTACTTAAAAATAAAATCTTTTTAAAGAGAAAAGATTTCATTATGGTTTTTTTTTTTTTTTAGTTATGTTTAATAAGATAGTATCTTTTCTAATAATTTCTGTGCTGTTTGTAGACTGATTTTATTTGCTTTTTATAAATATTTCCCTGAAAAATAGAACTTAGACCACCTTACTGTGTTTTATGTCATTGATTTAAGGTGTTGCCATTTTCATTTTACCAATAATCTAAGTTATTAAAAATTAACATAAATTTTGAAGACAACTTTGAATTTATACTACAACTATTATATTTCAGAGCACAGCAAGAGAAAGAGGTAACCATTCAGGTGACTATTTCACTCTTCTACGGCACCTTCTTAATTATGCTTACAACAGCAATATTAATGTACCCAATGCAGAAGTTCTTCTAAACAATGAAATAGATTGGCTCAAAAGGATTAGGGTAAGTGGTTTAATATTCAGCTTATTAAAGCACTTTTAAATCTGCCGCCTTACTAAAAGAGGGCTTCATGATATTGTTTGTTAAAAAAACACAGAGTAATAAAAAATAAACAATATACATTTCATTACTAAATTAGTAACGCATAAAAAAATGAATTAGTGACTCATAATTCTTAAAACATACAGCTAATTTTATGTTATATAAATGCTCTACTTCAGGTGAGTTTCAGAATACTGATGTTCAGTTACCTCCATTTTTATATTTTGCCCATATATCATATTTAGAATATTCTTAATTTTTCTTTAATTAGAAAAATCAGATAGATTAGTATTTACATTTAACCACCTATGCTTTTCGTTTATACAGACAGAATTCTATGAGAATATATTTTTTAATTGTGTAGCTTTTGTCCTATAGGTTAGCATTCTCCTATTTCTCCACTTTGACACCATTGACATTATTTTTCCTTGTTTGGAGGAGATATGGTATGCATTAGAAAATATTGAGCAATACCCCAGCATCTAATTATTAGGTGATGTCTTCTCTTCCGTACCATTTGTGAAAGCCAGAAATTATCTCCAGGCATTGCCAATGTCTTGGGACAAAATTTACATTTACTGTTAAAAGAGTTCTGTAGAAGGGAGAAGAAATCACTTGAATGGAAAGGTTTGGAGTAATTACATCTGAGATACCACTTTCCTCCAAGTTCCTCTTGTTTTTGTTCTCCTTTCCTGTGAATCGGGTCTCTAACATTTTTCCTTTGGCAGGATAATGTTAAAAACACAGGTGAAACAGGTGTTGAAGAGCCAATCTTGGAAGGTCACCTTGGAGTAACAAAAGAGTTACTAGCCTTTCAAACACCTGAGAAAAAATATCATATTGGTTGTGAAAAAGGAGGGGCTAATCTCATTAAAGTAAGTTCTAAATTTTGGCACTATAGTACCTACTGTTACCTTTTAAATGTTTGCTAGTAAATCTATTTGGTTTAAGTTTTTTTCTAAATTATACTTAACATACAGTGGCAGTATAGTGATTCAGCACTTCCATACACACCTGTGCTCAGCACAAGTACCTTCCATAATCCCTGTCACCTATTTCACCCATCCCACTCCCTCTCATCTGCCCTCTGGTAACCACCAATTCATTCTCTAGAGTTAAGTCTCAGTTTCTTGTTTAGTCTCTTTTTTTCCTGTATGATGACTTATTTCTTAAATTTCACATATAAATGAAATCATACAGTATTTATCTTTCTCCGACTCTGCTTAATGTATAATACAATGATGTTTTTAAACTATTTTAGAGATGAGCACACACAAGAGCTTTGGTGGGGGACACAAAGGAAGAACCTCAAGCAGATTCCCCACTGAGCACAGAGCCCAATACAAGATTCTATCTCAGAACCCTGAGATCATGGCCAGAGGCAAAACCAAGAGTTTGATGCTTAACCTTCTGAGCAACTCAGGCATCCCCCAGTACAGCAATTTTTAAATTAATGTGTGCCCCCTTAATTCCAGAGATTTTAAAGTTACAATTAATATTTGAATAGTGAAAAGATTATGGGTTCTAAGCCCTGACACAATGGAAAATGCGCATATGTTTTAATGTACTATATATTTTTATGTACTATATATATGTATATATATTAATTTTTTATATTTTATTTATTTATTGAGAGAAGTGTGAAAGGGAGCATGAACAGAGGAATGGGGACTACAGAGAGAGAGGAAGAAGCAGAACCCTGGAATTGTAACGTCAGCTAAAGTCAGATACTTCATCTGCTAAGCTATCCAAACACCCCATATATACTGTTTTTTTTTTTTTTTTTTTAATAATCTAGAGAGGGGATCCCTGGGTGGCTCAGCGGTTTAGCGCCTGCTGTTGCCCTGGGGCATGATCCTGGAGTCCTGGAATCGAGTCCACATCAGGCTCCCTGAATGGAGCCTGCTTCTCCCTTTGCCTGTGTCTCAGCCTTTCTGTCTTTCTCTGTGTCTCCCATGAATAAGTAAATAAAATCTTTTAAAAATAATAAAATAAAATAATCTAGAGAGAGGTGCTGAGTGGCTCAATGGTAGAGCATCTGCCTTCAACTCAGGTTGTCTTGTCATCCTGGGATCAAATCACATATCAAGCTCCCTACAAGGGGCCTGCTTCTCCCTCTGCTTATGTGTCTGCCTCTCTCTCTCTCTCTCTCTCTCTCTCTCTCTCATGAATGAATAGAATCTTTTAAAAAAATAAAATAATCTATAGAGAAGGTACACTTAAAGTACTATTTTGTTTGTACTACTATCATGAGTTTACATACTAGGACTAGAGATAGACACTAAAAATGAAAAGATAATGTGAAAAAGAAATTCATATTTATTTACAGGTATAGCAATTCATGCATTGATAACAAAGTAGTAGTACTGTGGTTGCTTTTGGATAACCAGTTGTAGTCTTAACCATTGCTTCTTGGTAGTCAGCCTATACACCAATGAACTAATTGTAAAAATTTAATGGCACATAGTATTATAGCCACACTCACAATACAAACTGGACACAGAAGTTAAAATTAAAGAGAGAACAGTGAATGAGATAATAGGCTGATACATAGTTTCTCCAATTCTGAGAGGAGAGGTATTATATAATTAGTTTTTTGAAAGCAAAGTATAGAACTGTAAGAACACTGGCACATTATTAGTTGTACTTTTTTTTAAGATTTATTCATTTATTTATGCAGAGAGAGACAGAGACCCGGGCAGAAGGAGAAGCAGGCTCCATGCAGGAAGCTTGACGTGGGACTCGATCTTGGGTCTCCAGGATCACACCGTGGGCTGCAGGCAGTGCTAAACCACTGTGCCACCGGGGCTGCTCCTATTAGTTGTACATTAAATCTTAATCTCCAGGGGATCCCTGGGTGGCGCAGTGGTTCAGCGCCTGCTTTTGGCCCAGGGCGCGATCCTGGAGACCCAGGATCGAATCCCACGTCGGGCTTCTGGTTCATGGAGCCTGCTTCTCCCTCTGCCTGTGTCTCTGCCTCTCTCTCTCTCTCTCTCTGTCTGACTATCATAAATAAAAATTTTTTTAAAAATCTTAATCTCCATATGCCTCTGTAAGGATAGGCCATCCATTTCCATATGAGCTTGCACACAGTGTTCTACATGATAAACACATAGTTGAGGATGCTGATGACACAAAACATCTCATACAATTCCTGCTGTACTCTTACTAGATTTCACACACACAGAGAGACAGAATAGATACGTATATTAACTGTACAGCATGATGATGACTCACTGTCCACTAAGTGGAAGGGGATCATCATAAAGGTCTTCATCCTCAGGATCCTGGGTGGCCCAGTAGTTAAACGTCTGCCTTCGGCTCAGGGCATGATCTTGGGGTACCTGGATTGGGTCCCGCATTAGGCTCCCTGCATGGAGCCTGCTTCGCTCTCTGCCTTTCTTTCTGTGTGTCTCTCATGAATAAATAAATAAAATCTTAAAAAAAATGGTCTTCATCCTCATCTTCTCAGTGAAGTAGGCTGGGGAGTTGATCTTGCTGTCTCAGGGGTTGTTGGAGGGGGAGAGGAGGTAGAAGGGGAGACAGGAGTAGCAGGCACACTCATTGTAACTTTATGGAAATAGCAATTTTTGTCACACTTCCTTGCTTTCTCATTTCTCTGAAAATGTCCCTTTATGGGTCCAGTCCTTCTACCATTTGCTTTAGTTTCAGCGTCCATATCATGGAAGGTTCCCTGTTACAAAAGAAGTCTAAAGCCGTCTTCAGTAGTTGGGGTCCTCTTCTAGACTGCCTGCTGCTCTGGACTAGAATGCCACCATATACATGTGTAGACACATTTCTTTTCTTTTCTTTTTTTTTTTTTTTTTAAGATTTTTAAATTTTATTTGAGAGATATAGAGAGAGGGAGCATGAGCAGAGAGAGGGAGAAGCATACTCCTGCTGGGCAGGGAGCCCGATGTGGGGCCTGATCCCAGGACCCTGAGATCATGACCTGAGGCAAAGGCAGACACCTAACTGAATGAACAACCCAGGTCCCCCTGTAGACACATTTCAATACATTTTAACTTTTTCCTAATCGACCTCTGTTTATTTTACCATTCTAAATGATAAAATAGACTATTTAATACCTATATTTTATGATTTCACTACATAAGACTCCCTTAATTTTCTGAATGTTTCACAGGCTATGTAGTTCATTTAGGAGTTTTTCAAAATATAGCAAATCTCCAAAAAACATTCCAGTACGTGTATTGATAAAAAGCTCTGGTGTGAGTGGCCCCAACCCAGCATAGTTCAAGTATTTCAAACTCATATTATCAAGAGTTAGCTGTAATTGTAATTCAAAGTTCAGATAAAATGTATAGGAATATTAATGAGTAATATTTAATTTGGTTTTTTAGTTAATTTCAGTGTTTACTTGATCAAATCTTTAAAGAATGAAAACTTTCATCCTGGAAGACTTTATTATTTTATGTCATATTTGATGAATTTCTTCTGGTGTATCTTAAAATCGAGAAGAGTGTCCTTTTATTTTGATATGTTTTATTTTCAAAATTTAGTTCACATTTGATATAGGAGTAGGTTCCTTTTAGAATATATTTGTTGTCAGCTTTTTCTATACCTAAAATATCTAGAATTGTGTGCTTTCTAATTAGAATCAGTAGTGTGAAATTGGATTTTATTTTATTATTTGAGAATCCAGATTTGTTTTTAAATAGTAAAGTGATGTTTTAATTTTCTCGAATAGTATAAAAATATTTCCTTTCACAATATGTTTTTTCTCAGACAGATAATTGCTGATAATATGTAATCTGTTCTTTCAACTCTTTAGGAATTAATTGATGATTTCATCTTTCCTGCTTCCAAAGTTTACTTGCAATGTATGAGAAGTGGAGAATTGCCAGCTGAGCAGGCTATCCCAGTCTGTAGTTCACCAGCTACCATTAATGCTGGCTTTGAACTACTTGTAGCATTAGCTGTTGGCTGTGTAAGGAACCTCAAGCAGATAGTAGACTCTTTGACTGAAATGTATTACATAGGCACAGCAATAACTAGTAAGTATTTTTAACTTTTAAAGTTATTTTGATGGTTCAGATCTCTCCATGTTTAAAATTCTGCGTTTTGTTTTTTCTTTTAGAAAGTGTTTCTCTGTGTGTGTTTTTAGCAACTAGAAAATAGTTTAATAATTTTAATAATCAAATATGTAATTAAGACCAATTTAGGTACCCAGAAAGAAACAGACCATGATATAAAAAAAAAAAGAGAGAGAGAGAGAGAGACCGTGATAGGTACAATGCCTTCATAGAGAAAAATTGTCAAATTATATTTAAATGAGATTATATACATGTTCTAAGTAACTTGGAAAATGTTTTATTTCATCAAATCTAAAATAAAACTTAAAACTCTAGTGAAAGCCAAATTTGATGTTACAGGATTTAGTATTTAAAACTTAAATGGGGGGTTCCATGGGTGGCTCAGTAGTTTGGCGCCTGCTTTCAGCACAGGGTGTGATCCTGGACCAGGGATCAAGTCCCACGTCAGGCTCCCTGCATGGAGCTTGCTTCTCCCTCTGCCTATGTCTCTGCCTCTACCTCTCTCTCTGTGTGTCTCGTGAATAAATAAATAAGATCTTTAAAAAAAAAAAAGAGTGAGAACATAAAATCAGTTTAAGAGGAAACCATGGGCTTGCTGATATACTGAACAAATGATGGAGTACATTCAGTAGTAACCTTTAAGAACTTCTGAAATTATCTTGATTTTCCTATCTTTGAGAGTGTAAGAAAATTTCAGTTTCTAAACAAAATTTAGGGGGTTTTGGTACTGGGGAATTAATATAGTTGTTTTAAATTTTAGTTGTTTTTAGTTTTATTTTTCTGAATTTATGTAACTTAGGAATTCTTTGGTTACTTCACTCATATAAAACAAGACTTAATACTAAAGGCACTAGCTGGGATGCCTTGATGGCTCAGTGTTTGGGCATCTGCCTTTGGCTCAAGGCGTGATCCCAGGATTCCGGGCATGATGCCAGGATTCCAGGATTGAGACCACCTCAGGCTCCCTGTAGGGAGCCTGCTTCTCCTTCTGCCTGTGTCTCTGACTCTCTCTGTGTCTCTCATGAATAAATAAAATCTTTAAAAAATAAATAAAGGCACTAACTTCCTACCAATCCTGTATTTGTTTCAAATATTATTTGTGTAGGGCAGCCCCAGTGGCTCAGCGGTTTAGCACCTTCTGCCAGGGTGTGATCCTAGACCCAGGTTTGAATCCCACGTCAGGCTCCCTGCGTGGAGCCTGCTTCTCCTTCTCCCTGTGTCTCTGCCTCTCTTTCAGTGTGTCTCACATGAATAAATAAATAAAATCTTTTTAAAAACACACACACACACATTGTGTGTATTTCTGCTGTATCTCTTGTTTAGGTTTTTTCTTTTTTTTTAAGATTTTTTAATTTATGTGAGAGAAAGAGCACACATTCACGGAGAGACAGAGAGGGAGAGAATTCCAAGCAGATGCCCCCTTTAGCTTGGAGCCCTCCCCCTTAAGTCCCAAACCTTTTAGCTTGATATCACAACCCTGACATGACTTGAGCCCAAAACCAAGAGTTGGACACTCAACCAACTGCCACTCGGGCGCCCCCCCCCCCCAGCTTTTTTCTAACACAAATTGGAATATACTGCACCTGGAGTTCTTCATTTTTTTGTTTAGTTTTGCATTCGGTAATAATCTTACAGCATATAAAGATCCATCTAATTGTTTATTGGCCATATAATTTGCAGTTTAGTGTACTCTTAATTTACGTAATCCATTTCCCAGTGATCGATGATCATGTTATTTTTTATTTATAGAAGGTGATGGAGGAGATAAAAGCGATTTAGAGTTCTGACACACCTTTCAAATATAATGCCTTATTAATTCCACAAGATAAAACTGTGGGATATAGGCAAAGCAATTTTTACTCATTTTTACTTGCTAAAAAATTTTATACTATATGACTCTCTAAGAAGATGGTAATAGAAACAAGATCAGTAAAATTCAGACTCAGTAGTTCTTAGGATGTTTGGTGGTCATGATATAAAAATTTGGAGCACTCTTTATAGGTGCCGATAGTAGTGATAGGATTGTTGCTAATGCTAATTTATCAGCATAATACAGATGCCAGTGGACAGACTCATTATCATGTAATGAGGATCTTTTCTTCTCTCAGCTTGTGAAGCTCTTACTGAGTGGGAATATCTACCACCTGTTGGACCCCGCCCATCAAAAGGATTTGTGGGACTCAAAAATGCTGGTGCTACTTGTTACATGAACTCCGTGATCCAACAGTTATACATGATTCCTTCCATCAGAAACGGTATTCTTGCTGTTGAAGGCACAGGTAGTGATGTAGATGATGATATGTTCGGTGATGAGAAGCAGGACAGTGAGGTAAATTTTAATTACACTTCTTTTTTTTCTTTGTTTCAAGGTCTAGATTACCAGATACTGCTTTTTTTTCTTAGAATATTGTACTTGTAGAACTTTTTTGACGTACTTTTGACGATAGGACAAGAATCTCTGAGCTACTATCTCTGTCATATCAGAGTACTTATTATCAAAGCTGAAGTTGAAAATCTTTATTACAACTTTTCTGTTTGTTCTTCAAGGCAGTATTAGTATAATCATGTTTTATGCAAACGGTAAGTAAAACTCGGTGTTATAAAGTGACAAATACATCTTTTTAAAATTAATTTATATTTGATTTTTCTAATCCTTTCAAGTATATTCTATTTTTCCTTTTATATTATTAGTTTCACCACCTGTGAAACCTTCCTATTCTTAGAAAACTCTTAATATTTTTCTCATATTATGACTTATTCTGGTACAAAACTAAACCCGTTTGGTACTTTAAATAATGCTGTATGGTCCTGTTAACAATATTAGTAAATAGTAATGGATAACCATGCAATCAGGAGTATGCAGTGTGGGATATAGGAGAGTTATTTTCTAGTGGCAAATGAAAGTATGTAAATTTAAGATATAGCTCTTTATATATTAATGCGAAGAATTTAACTTTTATTTATTGTTTATATCAAAACTGTTTTTCTTTTCCTTTTTCCCTACATGAGTTCATAGGAATTAATAGAGAAGACAGAAAAGATTCTAATTGTAGTAAGTGCTTTCCACCCCTGATTCCTGCACTTTTCTTCAGTGACCAAAACTAGTTTGGCCATCCTAGTGGTCATGGTGTTCTCATACATGTACTCGTCTCATATTCAACAAATCACAACATCCAGGCATTAGTATCTGAATATGTTTACTGTTTTGTGATGTTTTTGTTTCTTCTTTCTTTTTTTTATTTTATTTTAAGATTTTATTTATTTATTTGAGAGAGAGAGAGAGTGGAGACACAGGCAGAGGGAAAAGCAGGCTCCATGCAGGGAGCCCAACGTGGGACTCGATCCCAGGACTCCAGGATCACACCCTGGGTTGAAGGCAGGCGCTAAACCGCTGAGCCACCCAGGGATCCCTGAAGTGCTATTTCTTTCTTGTATTATACTACCTCCAGTGGAAGTTCAGGATCTTTTTTTTTTTCTTTTTTTTTTAAGATAAATTTATTTTAGAAAGAGAAACAGCAAAAAAAAAAAAAAAAAAAGAAAAAAAGAAAGAAAGAGAAACAGCATGAGCAAGAGGGCAGAGGAAAAGAACATCAAGCAGACTCCGCACTAAGTGCACAGCATAATTCAGGGCTCAAGATCATGACCTGAGCCAAAAACAAGAGTTGGACACCTAACTGATTTTCATACAGGGACCCTCAGGATGATTCTTTTATGATTTTTAAATAATAATGTATCTGTGAAATTATAGAAATAAACACTGTAAATTGAAAGTTGTATGCTTTGGAAATATGGAATGTAAAATAATACAAATTATTCACTGATTTTGTCTCAGCTTCTAAAGTAAGATTAGCTAATCAGTGATGGGTTTTTGTGTTTGGTTTTGGCGTTTTGTTTCTTTGCTTGTTTGTTTGTTTGTTTTTTGTCTCTAGAGTAATGTTGATCCCCGAGATGATGTATTTGGATATCCTCATCAATTTGAAGACAAACCAGCTTTGAGTAAAATAGAAGATAGGAAAGAATACAATATTGGTGTCCTAAGACATCTTCAGGTCATCTTTGGTCACTTAGCTGCTTCTCGACTACAGTACTATGTGCCCAGAGGATTTTGGAAACAGTTCAGGTAAAGTATGGGTAGATGATAATTTTTATTTTTATTTTTTAAAGATTTTGTTTATACATGAGAGACATGGAGAGGGAGAGAGAGAGAGAGAGAAAGTGGCAGAGACACAGGCAGAGGGAGAAGCAGGGTCTATGTAGGGAGCCTGATGTGGGACTCGATCCCAGGTCTCCAGGATCAGGCCCCAGGCCGAAGGCGGTGGTAAACCGCTGAGCCACCCAGCCTGCCCGATAATTTTTAATTTAAAAAACTTTCAGTATACTGTTTAAATTTCTATTTATCATAAAATGTATAGTCATTTAATAGTTTTTTAAAGATTTATTTATTTATTCATGAGAGACACACAGAGAGAGAGGCAGAGACATAGCCAGAGGGAGAAGTAGTAGCCTCTTGCAGAAGCCCAGTGTTGGGACTCGATTCCAGATCACAGGAATGACCTTAGCCAAAGGCAGCCACCCAACTGCTGAGCTACGAAAGCATCCCACATCATTATTATTTAAACAATAGTGATTCTGTCTTTCTTAATTCCCTCCTATATATCTTTGTCCTGGTAGAATGAGGTAAAAATTATGACATAAAAGGAGGCAAGCAGTATTTTTATCTTAAGATGTAATTACTTTATTTTTTTTTCTTGTAAGAGTTCATTTATTTATTTGACCGAGCCAGCGTGCACAAGCATGGAAGACCCTGGGATCTTGACCTGAGCCAAAGGCAGGTGCCCAATTGACTGAGCCACCCAGGCATCCCTGTAATTAACTTTTTATTAGAAAAGACTTCTGCGGAAACAAAAAACAAAATACTAATACAATAGTCAGTTGTTTCCTGGATTCAGTAGTACTCAACTGAAGCATTTGTTAGACATTTATACGTATATATATTTAGGTTTTTCATATCGTTTTTTTTAAATAAGCATAACCCATGATATCATCACCACACCTAAATAACTCCCTAACATAACTACATATAAGTTACTATTTAAATTTACCAAGTCGTTAATTTTAATAGTATGATTTTCTTTTAATTCAAGATGAGGGGCAGCCCTGATGGCGCAGTGGTTTAGCGCCGCCTGCAGCCCGGGGTGTGATCCTGGAGACCCGGGATCGAGTCCCACATCGGGCTTCCTGCATGGAGCCTGCTTCTCCCTGTGCCTGTGTCTCTGCCTCTCTCTCGCTCTCTCTGAATGAATAAATAAATAAATCTTAAAAAAAAAAAAAATTCAAGATCAGAACCCATTTACTGCAGTTGATTGATCTGTATATGTAAATGATACAAAGGTGACATTATCAGTCTATAAATTTTATCTTCCACAAATTGCAGTTTGTGTAGGTCAGAAGACTGATTTGCATGTATAATATTATTTCAGTTTTGTCACCTCCATATACCTTTCTTTTCTTAGCTTTTTCAGTACTTTTTGCTTTTCCTACGTTACCTTATGTGTGACTCAAGATTTTATTCAATAATCTAGTCAACATCTCTTGTTTTTCCAAATTACTATCCCACTGTATTTCAAGCTTTTTTCTTAAAATCATTCAGTTATTTGTGCGTGTGTTTATGTATTTTGTGTGTATCTACATATTGCAACATATACAGCAAGATTTTTTTTTTTGCGTGGTTAGCTCAGCATGAGCACCTGCCTTTGTCTCAGGCCGTGATCCCAGAGTACTGAGATCGAGTCCCACATCAGGCTCCCAGGAGGGAGTCTGCTCTCCCTCTGCCTGTGTCTCTGTGTGTTGTTCTGTGTCTCTCATGAATCAACAAAAATTTAAAAAAAAAAAAATCAATGCCATTCTTACCTAAGTTTTATCTTTTTATTTAATTTTTGACTTTTTTTAGGTATACTACTGCCGATGCAGGCACACAACCCTGAGATCAGAGTTGTATGTTCTCTTGACTGAGCCAGCCATATGCCCCCATCCTAAATCATAAATGCATTTGGATTACTGGAAATGCACTAACACTAGACCAGGAAAAACCTTTTCATATTTAATTTGGAAAAATCGCTTTAGTTTAGAAAAATGACTGTGTACTTTGCAGTTTGGCATTGAGATTTAAACAGAACTAAAGGTCAAAGGTAGTTATTTTTAACAACCATAAAACGATGGGTTTTCTTTCTCATGTTAATGGTCTTTTTACTTGAATTCAAAATACCCAAATAAACTGTTCTTAGGACAATTTTTTTTTTTTGAAGGACACCATTTTTAAAGCTTGCTACCCATAGTTTCATGGTAATTCTCTGATACTAGAGTATAGTTTTTACTGTGAGCTTCACTTCCATTACCATTCCACTACCCTTCAGTAGATAGTGTTTATTGCATTATTTGAACTTTATATATTACAAATACGTCTTATCTTACATTTCTGAAATTTTTGTGTGGTTATGAAAAGTAAAATATAGGGGGATGCCTGGGTGGCTCAGCGGTTCAGAGCCTGCCTTCAGCCCGGGGACATGATCCAGGAGTCCTAGGATCGAGTGTCACATCAGGCTACCTGCATGGAGCCTGTTTCTCCCTCTGCCTAAGTGTCTCTCCCCCCCCCCCATGAATAAATAAATAAAATCTTATTTTTAATAAAAAGGAAAGAGGGATCCCTGGGTGGCGCAGCAGTTTAGCGCTTGCCTTTGGCCCAAGGCGCGATCCTGGAGACCTGGGATCGAATCCCATGTCGGGCTCCCAGTGCATGGAGCCTGCTTATCCCTCTGCCTGTGTCTCTGCCTCTCTCTCTTTCTCTCTCTCTCTCTGTAACTATCATAAATAAATAAAAAAAAATTTTTTTTAATTTTAAAAAAGGAAAGAAAAGTAAAATATAGGTATTCTGGGGGCATATTATCTAGTCTTAAGTTTATTCTCGTTTTTCCTCAGGCTTTGGGGTGAACCTGTTAATCTTCGTGAACAACACGATGCCTTAGAATTTTTTAATTCTTTGGTAGATAGTTTAGATGAAGCTTTAAAAGCTTTAGGACATCCAGCTATGCTAAGTGAAGTCCTGGGTGGTTCCTTTGCTGATCAGAAGATTTGCCAAGGCTGCCCTCATAGGTAAGTGCTAAGTAAGGTTTTTATTATTCCAATTTTAGTATATGTGTTGCCAAAGTGAGCTCTAATTAAGATTTTGTGTGTACTTCATATTACTCCTTTTTTAATAATATAGATAAAGTTTTTCTACTGCTTGAGTATGAAAGCAACTGTTCCATTTATTACTAAATACCTAGGATCGTGAATGAGTTTTAGTTCTATGTTAAAACCCACTTTTTTCCTTTTCAGTATACTGCTTTGTTTTACTCTACTGAATGTCTCCCTACTTTCTCTAAGATTTTTATGTTTTGTCATGTCACAGTACATAAAACATCATTTTACATAAGTCTGTAGTTATTACAAATATATTTAAATATCAACATTAATTTGTTTTTAGTATGAAGAGAGAGTATGTGAGAGGAAGTCTGGTAGGAGAGGGGGGAACAAGAGAGAGAAACACCAAGTGTGAAACCAGATGTGGTGCTCAATCTCATAACTCTAGAATCATGACTTGAGCTAAAAATGAAGAGTCATTTAACTTACTGAGCCACCCAGGAGCTCCTTGCCTGTCATCATTAAAATTATAATTGAAATATCTTTAATATATTTATATTAATTTATGTAAATATAAAGGACTTAGAAGGAAACTGTGGTATGGTGCAGTATTTCCTATAGAAATGTCAGAGCTGGGGCAGCCCCGGTGGCGCAGCAGTTTAGTGCGCCTGCAGCCCGGGGTGTGATCCTGGAGACCTGGGATCGAGTCCCACATTAGGTTCCTTGCATGGAGCCTGCTTCTCCCTCTGCCTGTGTCTCTGCATCTTCTCTGTGTGTTTGTGTTTCTCATGAATAAATAAGTAAAATTTAAAAAAAAAGAAAGAAAAAAAAAGAAAGGTCAAAGCTGAGTGCCTGGGTGGCTCAGCGGTTAAGTGTTTCTTTGGCCCAGGGCATGATCCTGGAGTCTCGGGATCTAGTCCCACATTGGGCTTCCTGCATGGAGACAGCTTCTCCTTCTGTCTCTGCCTCTCTCTGTGTGTGTCTCTAATGAATAAATAATAATAATGAATAAATAATAATAAATAATGAATAAATAAATATATTAAAAAATAAAAATAAATATCAAAGCTAACTTTTAAATTACCAGCGATCCTTATTACTCTTGAGATATGTTGGAGATGTTTGCATATAAAATCATTAAGCAAGATTTGACAAGACATTATTTGGTGGAGCCGAATATGGGGCTTGAACTCTGAGCTGAGATCTCGAGTTGGAAACTTAACCTACTAAGCTATCCAAGTGCCACTATATAACATTGGTTTTTTTAGAGTGTCTTGTTTTTAATTTTTTCAGAAACTGTTGATCCCATTTATTCTCTATGAGTTCCTTTTTCTAGTTGTGGACTTGTAGCAATGTGTAATAAAAATTCATAGGTCCTATTTACTATTTAGTATGTATAATCAGAAATATCCACAAGCTTCTTTTGTAGAAAATCATCCGGCATGCTTATCTCCATTCCACATTATATTTTCAACTACTTTTTGTGACTTCTCTAGAACAAAACATTAAAGTTACATAAGCAATATTGGATGTTTGAATTTATACCTTCATTAGAACCTGACATCTAAGTGCCATAAATATTAGCTTTTCTATTAGAAAAGTGAAGGAACACTTAAAAATGTACTCTGATTAGCCTTCACTTGTTGATTCTTTACCTTTACTTTGCCATGAATCACTACTTTTTTTTTTTTTAAGATTTTATTTATTTGAGAGAGAAAGCAAGAGAGAACATGAAAAATTGGGAGCACCAAGGCAGAGGGAGCGAGCAACAGACTCCCCACTGAGCAAGGGAACCCAACATTTGGCACAATCCCAGGACCCCAGAGATCATGACCTGAACTGAAGGTAGATGCTTAACTGACTGAGCCATCCAAGTGCCCCCATGAATTGCTACTTAAACACAGTAGTAAGGCAGCCAGGTGGCTTATAGGGCAGCCCAGGTGGCTCAGCGGGTTAGCATCCCCTTCAGCCCAGGGTGTGATCCTGGAGACCTGGGATAGAGTCCCACTTCAGGCTCCCTGCATAGAGCCTGTGTGTCTCTGCCTCTGTGTGTGTGTGGTGTGTGTGTGTGTCTCATGAATAAATAAATAAAATCTTAAAAAAAACAAAAAAGAAACACGTAACATAAGTAGCAGCATGAGAGAATAAAATTAGAACTTAACCGGTGAGATAATACAAACCTAACTTTAAAATAGCATTCTGCCTCGTAAAAGTATACCAAATTAATCTCTTTGACACTGCTGTCCTGCTGTCCCTACTCCAGGGGAGGTGAAATAGAGATGGATAGCCCTCTCTACCAGGCTTTTCATGAAGGTTATGATAAGCAGTAATATGTATAAATAGGGATGTCTCCATGGCTCTTAGGCATCTGCCTTCAGCTCAGGTCATGATCCCAGCTTCTGGGATCAAGCCCCACATTCAGCTCCCTGCTCAGTGTGGAGTCTGCTTCTCCCTCTCCCTGTGCCCACCTCTCATTCTCTTTCTCTCTTTTTCTCAAATTTATAAAAAATAAAACCTTTAAAAAAATAAATCTAATACAGGGGCATTGCCTAGCTCAGTCATGAAATTGAAATTGAACCCCACATTGGGGATAGAGAATACTTTAAAAACTAAAAATTATAAAAACTAATATATTGTCCACACAAACTAAGTGGTAACTATAAATTTATTAAGATAACATAAGTTTATTAAGAACTATGGCTGATGCATTTTACATGATACAATAAAGCCTAATAATGTATTTTGTATCAAGTTTACAATAAAAGAGGACTAGAAACCTAAGGAATAAATCCTTTTGATTGTCTCTTAAAATAATATCTTTAGGTACGAGTGTGAAGAATCTTTTACAACTCTGAATGTAGATATTAGAAATCACCAAAACCTTCTTGATTCTTTGGAACAGTATATCAAGGGAGATTTATTGGAAGGTGCAAATGCATATCGATGTGAAAAATGTGATAAAAAGGTATGTATTGTCTGGTTTTAAAAATCAGTGATTACATTTAACAGAATTGGAAGATGGCAGAGTTGCTTGTGTTCAACCTCAATATTTACCACTCTTCTATCTCTGCTTTGTTATAGTGGTGGCAGAGAAGCAATCATATAACTTAAAGTTTGTCAGGGAAGCTACTGAGAGAAAATAAAGCCAGTAGACTAGGAAAAACTACTTCATTTGGATGATTCATTGTAGATGTCACAGTTCTATTGAATTCCTCAAACCAGAAGGACTGATAATAGAAAACATTGTTCCTCTTTTATATTCCAGCTTACTCTTGATATTTTAGAATTGTTCATTTTGTTTGGTTATGTCAGATTTTGTAACTTGGATTTTTTTAAACACCAGATTTGATTTTTCAACCCAGCCAATTAATTTCATTCTAGCCACTTAAACAGTTTAACATGTAATGATAACGTATTTTTGAAGATATATATTATAGAAATATTTTTCTGAACCCCATTTTTATCTATAAGTTTCAGTTAGTTTCCTCCGAGGCAATTTGGTTTTTACACATTTTTGTTGTTTTTACACATGTTTTAAACTATGGACCTTGAGTAGGACTTTTCAGAACACAATCTGAATATATGTGCAGTATTTAGCATATTAAGTGGCCATAAATGCCATGTGTATTATATGCTGTTATTACATGCAATATTTCTTATTTGCTTATAGCAGACTCTGTTCATTATTGTAAAAATAAACATCAGGAAAGTAACATGATCAGATAGAAGTAATAGTATGGAAACGTAGCCAGTAGTTTCTGTGTTAACTGATTCCTATTTTAAATGAGACAGTAATCACATATTTTTAGGCTTGGTGTAAATGTTTTGAAAAAGTAATAAAATGATTTTGTTGTGTTCATTATCATATACTCATCTATTAATAATTCAGATCATAGAATTTAAATTCTTTGATATTTTATTTGGGTTATAAAAGCATCCCTTTATATTCACTGTTTATTGTAGGTTGATACAGTAAAGCGCTTGCTAATTAAAAAGTTGCCACCGGTTCTTGCTATCCAATTGAAACGATTTGACTATGACTGGGAAAGAGAATGTGCAATTAAATTCAATGATTATTTTGAATTTCCACGAGAGCTGGACATGGAACCTTACACAGTACCAGGTGTTGCAAAACTGGAAGGAGATAATGTAAATCCAGACTGTCAGTTGATACCACAGAATGAGCAGTCTGAAAGTGAGACAGCAGGAAGCACGAAATACAGACTTGTGGGTGTGCTTGTACACAGTGGTCAAGCAAGTGGAGGACATTATTATTCTTACATCATTCAAAGGAATGGTAAAGATGGTGAGAGAAATCGCTGGTATAAATTTGATGATGGGGATGTAACAGAATGTAAAATGGATGATGATGAAGAAATGAAAAATCAGTGTTTTGGTGGAGAGTACATGGGGGAAGTATTTGATCATATGATGAAGCGCATGTCATACAGACGACAGAAAAGATGGTGGAATGCTTATATACTTTTTTATGAACGAATGGACACAATAGATCAAGATGATGTGATAAGATACATATCAGAGCTTACCATCACAAGACCCCATCACATTATGTCACCAGCGATTGAGAGAAGTGTCCGAAAACAAAATGTACAATTCATGCATAACCGAATGCAGTACAGTTTAGAATATTTTCAGTTCGTGAAAAAACTGCTTACATGTAATAGTGTTTATCTAAGCCCTGCTCCGGGTAAGTTTCTGGAATTTACCTTCTTCTCAATAAAGAGTAATTTTTTTTTTCACTTAACAGGATTTTCTTTTATCAGCCATAGATACATATTTAATACTTTTCTCCAGTTTTCTTTTTCCTTTTTTTTTAGAAAATGAGTTTGCCTCATTTTATATTAAAGATGTCAGCATTTTTAGTTTGTTATGTTAAAGTCAGACATTTAAGATCTGATATTTAAGATCCCTGTATTTTTGTGTAGGGACAGAAAGTATCTAAAAACCTAGATATTTCTTTTTTTTTTTTTTTAAAGATTTATTTATTTTTGATAGAGAGAGGCAGAGACACAGGAGGAGGGAGAAGCAGGCTCCATGCTGGGAGCCCGACGCGGGACTCAATCCCGAGACCCCAGGATCGCACCCTGGGCCAAAGGCAGGCGCCAAACTGCTGTGCCACCCAGGGATCCCAAACCGAGAAATTTTTAACCCTCAAACTGCTTAGAACATGGTTTGGTGAAGTGCTGGGATAGGCCCTAAAGATTATTTTACTGTAGATCTTTTAACATGAGACACTTTTTAAAATATATTTAAATAAAAATGTGCTTGATTGTATTTGTTTTTTAAAGGACAAGATCACTTGTTGCCTGAAGCAGAAGAAATCACTATGATTAGTATTCAGCTTGCAGCTAGATTCCTCTTTACCACTGGATTTCACACCAAGAAAATTGTCCGTGGCCCTGCCAGTGATTGGTATGTTTCTTTGAGTTTTATTTATATTATCCTCATAGTTCGTTTGCATTATTATTGTACTACTTTATTTTTCTCTAGCCAGAAGAATATTATGTCAGACATTGGATAAAAATTTGGTAGTGATGTTAAAAAGAATGTTAAAATTGCTTAATCTGGGCAGCCTGGGTGGCTCAGCAGTTTAGTGCCACCTTCAGCCCAGGGCGTGATCCTGGAGACCCGGGATCAAGTCCCACATCAGGTCCCTGCATAGAGCCTGTGTGTCTCTGCCTCTCTCTCTGTGTGTATCTCTCATGAATAAATAAGTAAAATCTTTTAAAAAAATAAAAAATAAATTAAAAAATTGCTTAATCTTAGTATGCCTTCTATTCTTCAAGAATTGATCCTCTGTTTCAATTAAATTTTATCTTTTATATTTTATCATTTGAGTTTTAAGATTTTTCTACATAGAATTCTAAGTTTGAAAACATTTTTTAAGTGTTATGGGTTTCTAATTGTGAGAGAATGGAGTTCATTATAATACCTTGATAAAATAGCTGTTTTCAGCATCATTCAGAATAGAAGTAATTTGATAATACATTTTAATCCACCTCCCCAAGTCTCACATTCAATTCATTTTGTGACTATGGGACTAGATCAAGTCACAGTTCTTATGCTCGTATGAGAACCATGACCATTAATTGCAGAGAACTTTATTCGTAAAAATCTCTTGCTTCACTATAGAAATCAAAACAAGCACATTAATAAAAGTTGACATTCATATATTTTTCTGTTTTAGGTATGATGCACTGTGCATTCTACTCCGTCATAGCAAAAATGTGCGCTTTTGGTTTGCTCATAATGTTCTTTTTAATGTTTCAAATCGCTTCTCTGAATATCTCCTCGAGTGCCCTAGTGCAGAAGTGAGGGGTGCATTTGCAAAACTTATAGTATTTATTGCACATTTTTCGTTGCAAGATGGGCCTTGTCCTTCATCATTTACATCTCCTGGACTTTCTGGTCAGGTAATTGAAAGTTTTTCTCTAACAATGAAATACAAGTAAATTCTATTTCCTGCAAGATCAAATCACTAAACATGCACATCTGTTTAACATACATACCATATGCATGCATACATTATTGAGTTTATTAAAATAATTTCACAGCAATGAGTATGATTGTCAGCTACTTCCAAAATGTAAGGAAAATTTCATCTGTATATTCAGTTACTAGCAATTACGAGTAAATCTTCAGATTATGTATGTTCAGGGAAGTTTTACTTCTACAATGGCTAAATTTGAATCTTTTAAGTAGCCTGTTTAGGATAAAATTATATATACATGGAATTTTTTTTCCTTTTTTTGCAGTTATAACAGTTCAAATCATCTACAATGAAATTTCCAGCTCTTCCTTCTCTCTCTACAAAAGCAATTATTTTAGTAATTTCCTTCCTGATACTTCTGCCTAATGCAGTCAGTCATACATAAGAACCTGTCTCCAGTGCCAACATATCCTTTCCTCCACTGAGTTTCTAATAAAATACTTTATCCTTCACAGGCATGTGATAACTTAAGCTTGAGCGATCACTTACTAAGAGCAGTATTAAATCTCCTCAGAAGGGAAGTTTCAGAGCATGGCCGTCATTTACAGCAGTATTTCAATCTATTTGTAATGTATGCCAATTTAGGTAAGAGTTTTAATAATTCTGTATAATGTATCATTTCATAATTTGTAATAAGTGATGACTATTTTATTTAATGCAGTGTTGAGATCTAATTTCTTCTGAAATAGAAACAATATTCCAAATTTGGTTTTCAAGTCCATTGCAAATTTTCTGTATCACTTTCTTAATGGCAGTTCTCTTCTTAGACTCTGATAATTTATGCATTTACATTATTTGATTTCTGTTAAGTTCAGTAACTATGTCTAGCTTATATTTTTATCTCCTAATGCTAGTTTAAAAAAAAACTGTTTCACAGACTATATCCCACATAATAAGAATTTGAATTCCTGGTTTGAAAAACTATTTTCTGTAGGATCCCAAGTAGTTTGCCAGCCTTAGGAATCACTTACTAAAGAAGTTGGACTGCTATGTTTTGATTAAAATAAATTGGGCAGGGGATCCCTGGGTGGCTCAGCGGTTTAGCGCCTGCCTTTGGTCCAGGGCATGGTCCTGGGATCTGGGATCGAGTCCTGTATCAGGCTCCCGGCATGGAGCATGCTTCTCCCTCTGCCTGTGTCTCTGCCTTTCTCTCTCTCTATTATGAATAAATAAGTAAAATCTTAAAAAAAAAAAAATACAAAATAAATTGGGCAGCCCTGGTGGCTCAGCGGTTTAAGCACCGCCTTCAGCCCAGGGCATGATCCTGAAGACCTGGGATCAAGTCCCACATCCGGCACTTTGCTTGGAGCTTGCTTCTTCCTCTCTGCTTGTGTCTCTGCCTCTCTCTCTCTCTGTCTCTGTGTCTCTCATGAATAAGTAAATAAAAATCTTTAAAATAAATAAATTGAAGTCAGTGAAAATTTACCTAAGTTATTAAATTCTCTTGAAATCAGTATCAGTAAGTGTTTTCAAAATACTCTTTTTTGGGGCAGCCCAGGTGGCTCAGAGATTTAGCGCTGCCTTCAGCCCAGGGCCTAATCCTAGAGACCTGTGATCAAGGCCCACGTCGGGCTCCCTGCATGGAGCCTGCTTCTGCTTTTGCCTGTCTCTCTCTCTCTCTCTCTCTCTCTCTCTCTCTCTCTCATGAATAAATAAATAAATCTTTTTTTAAAAAAATGCTTTCCTTGTGTTCATTTCTTCTCAGTGGTTCCAGAGTACTTACCTAAACTGTCATGCTGTAGTATTTTGTTAGGCTTTTGATGAGTTTTTAAGTTTTTGTCATGCCCTCCACAACCTTGAGTATAAAATTCTTAATGATCAGGGCTTTTTGCATAATGGTACAATCAGTCTTTGAATGGATGCATAGCTGAGAAATTTCTAAAGCTTTTCCTTATATACATAAGAAATTTCTAAAACTTTCAGTACTCTTATTATTTATTAAGAGTTTAGAAAGACTAACTTTGTTAAATTTACAGTCATAAAATTTAAACATTGGTAATTCAGGGTTTGATGAACGAGTAACTCAAATTACTAAATCTTTGAGATGTGGTCCAGTTAAAAATTTTGCAGTATTAATATATATGTGAGTAGAATTTTAATGAGCTCCTGCTTCAGAGGTCATTTTCTTTGTTTACTTTTAAATTTTTATTTATTTGAGTGAAAGAGTGCCAGGGAACGTAGGGGGTGGGAAGCAGAGGCAGAGGAAGAAGCAGAACTCCGCTCCAAGCAAGGAACCCAAAGTGGAGCTCAATCCCACGACCCTGTGATCATGTGCTGAGTGGAATACAGGTGCTTAAAGGACTGAGCCACCCAGGTGACCCCTCAGAGGTCATTTTAAAAAACCCTTTTTAGTTGTTTACCCAGACAACAACCAATAATTGTTTCTGCACTGTAATGTAAAACTGTTAAATTTAAGCATTGCAGAAATGATGATATATATAGGCTTTTAGATTTGTTTTGTTTTGTTTTTAAGAGAGCATATGAAAACATGAATAGTTGAGGTGGCTTAGCAAGGGAGAGGGAGACAGAATCTTAAGCAGGCCCAAGCATGGATCCTTACAAGGAACTCTATCCTAGGACTCTGAGATCATGATCTGACTTGAAATCAAGAGTCCGGGATGCTGGGTGGCTCAGCACATGATCCTGGAGTCCCGGGATCAAGTCCCACATGGGGCTCCGTGCATGGAGCCTGCTTCTCCCTCTGTGTCTCTGCCCCCCCCACCCCCCGTCCCCCATGAATAAATAAATTCTTTTTTAAAAGGGATGCTTAACCAACTGAGCCAGCCAGGTTTCCCTATAGTTCCCATTATTAGATATTGTTTATTCACAAATCACTTATTAGTCCATAAAATTTTAATAGTAACTTAAACTGCCATAAATAGTTATACTTGATAAATCTCAGTGTTAAATTCTTAAGGCCTTATTTTTTGGATTTTAGAAAGCTAAAACAGTGCATTTGCCACACATTATTTGACCTTTTCAGTAAGGTCTGCATGTAAAGCAAACATCTGTAAAGCAAACATCTGAATATTTCATTAATGAATATTCATTCTGTGGCAGTAGCTCTATTTACCTTCAAACCAAAGAGATTGGGACAAAAACTAAATTGTCATGAAATCTGAAAAAATAAGAAAGGTTAGAAACAGTAAATTTAAACCACCCCCATCCAAAAGAAAAGGCTTTTTTTTTTTTTTTTTTTTCCCTTTGGAGGGGAAAAGAGAATGGCACTTTACAAAAGAAAGTTTGGGGACACCTGGGGTGTCTCAGCAGTTGAGCCTCTGCCTTCAGCTCAGGGCGTGATCCTGGACTTCCAGGAACAAGTCCTAATGGATCAAGTCCTGCATGGGGCCTGCTTCTCCCTCTGCCTGTGTCTCTGCCTCTCTCTGTGTGTCTCTCATGAATAAATAAATAAAATTTCTTTTTTAAAAGAGTTTTTTTAAAAAGATTTTATTTACTTTAAGATTTTTAAATTTATTTATTCATGAGAGGCAGAAACATAGGCAAAGGGAAAAGCAGGCTCCCTCTGGGTAGCCTGATGTAGGATTTGATCCTGGAACACCAGGAATCCAACTTACTAAAGAAGATGGACTGTTATGTTTTGATTAAAATAAATTGAGCAGCCCTCATGGCTCAGTGGTTTAAGTCTAAAGGCAGACGCTCAACCACTGAGCCACCCAGGCGTCCCTGATTTTTGTTTGTTTTTAAATTGTATTTATTAGAGAGCATGAGTGGTGGGGAACAGAGGGAGAAGTAGTCTCCCACCGTGCAGGGAACCAAGTGTGGAACTTGACCCCAGGACCGCAGGATCATGACCAGGTGCCCCAAGAAATTTTATTTCTAATTTAATTTACATTCTGTCTTTATTACCTTTATTTTTTTCTTTTAATTTTTTTTTTCAAGTTTATTCATTTGAGAGAGTACGACCAGAGGGAGAGGGGGAAGCAGGCTCCCCAGTGAGGAAGGATCCCCATGCGGGGCTCCATCCCAGGACCCTGGGATCATGACATGAACTGAAGACAGGCACTTTTTAAAAAAAAAAAAAATTTTTATTATTATTTATTCATGATAGTCATAGAGAGAGGAGAGAGAGGCAGAGACACAGGCAGAAGGAGAAGCGAGCTCCATGCCAGGAGCTGGACGTGGGACTCGATCCCGGGACTCTGGGATCGCGCCCTGGGCCAAAGGCAGGCACCAAACCTCAGAGCCACCCAGGGATCCCCCGAAGACAGGCGCTTAACCAACTGAGCCACCCAGGCGTCCCTACCTTACTTTATATTGATGAGAATTGCTCTTTAGGCCACTCTTGAGTCTCTAGACTGTAAATAGTATTCTGCCCCTAGATCTCTGTGTTCTCGGAATGCCACAGTCCGTTTGTTAGAATAACTAAAGTAACTCAGTGTATTTTCTGTCCTATCTGTATTTCTGCAGTCTAAACAGTAGATGAGCTTTCATCATAAAAACTATGGGCAGCTGGGACGCCCAGGTGGCTTAGCGGTTTAGCGCCACCTTCAGCCCAAAGCCTGATCCTGGGACCCAGGATCAAGTCCCACTTTGGGCTCCCTGCATGGAGCTTGCTTCTCCCTCTGCCTGAGTCTCTGCCTCGCTCTCCCTGTGTGTCTCATGAATAAACAAATAAAAACTTAAAAAAAAAAAAAAAACATAGGTAGCCATATTAAACAATCACTTCTTATTAGAGCAACACTTAACATTCTAATACTTTTTATTTATCTCTCCTGCATATGTTCTCCTTTTTTATAGGTATGGCAGAAAAGACACAGCTTCTAAAATTGAGTGTACCTGCTACATTTATGCTTGTGTCTTTAGATGAAGGACCAGGTCCTCCAATTAAATATCAATATGCTGAGTTGGGCAAGTTATACTCAGTGGTGTCTCAACTGATCCGATGTTGCAATGTCTCCTCAAGAATGCAGTCTTCAATCAATGGTAAAGGAGAATGTCTTATTGTGTATGATAACAATTGATGGTTCTGTATTAGTTAATAAAAAACTGTATATTTATGAAAATGAACTAAGAGTCTGAAGGCCCAGGCTTTGGTTATGTTTTTAAACTATGAAGCTATTTCACATGGTTAAAGAGAATCTTTAAAGACATGCTACCTACTATAATGAATATCTTAATTTATGAAATGGTTAGCTTTAGAAATTTAATTTTTTTTCTTCAGTTATATTGTTTGGGATTTGTTGGATGGTAAACCATGTTGGAATATAGCTGATCATTTTAATGAATGTTTTATTGGACTTTGGAAAGGTCACTTACAATCTATTTTTGAAGTAAAAAATTCAGTATTACAATTTTGTGTTGAATTGGCTTTTCTTTGATAACATATCTATTCTAGGTAATCCACCTCTTCCCAATCCTTTTGGTGATCCTAATTTATCACAGCCTATAATGCCAATTCAGCAGAATGTGGCAGACATTTTGTTTGTGAGAACAAGTTACGTGAAAAAAATTATTGAAGACTGCAGTAACTCAGAGGAAACCATCAAATTGCTTCGTTTTTGCTGCTGGGAGAATCCTCAGTTTTCATCTACTGTCCTCAGTGAACTTCTCTGGCAGGTTAAAAGAAAATAAGTATTCATATGTCCATAATTTGATTCATGATTTCCTTAAATTAATAATTCAACAATGTTTTACTTGTTTTAGGTTGCATATTCATATACCTATGAACTTCGGCCATATTTGGACTTACTTTTGCAGATTTTACTTATTGAAGATTCTTGGCAGACTCACAGGTGAACACATACTTTTTGCTATTATTTGCTACTAAATAATTACGGTTTTTTAAGTTCTAGAAATAGTTGTAATTGCCAGTTGCAAATAAATTTTTACAATTTTGAAGCTCTATTAGTGTTTTATCTTTGAAATAATAAGAAATTAGAAGTGCCTCCTTGGTTCAGTGGGTGGAGCATACAACTCTTTTTTTTTTTTTATTTTATTTATTCATGAGAGGGGGGTGGGGGCGGCAGAGACACAGGCAGAGGAAGAAGCGGGCTCCATGCAGGGAGCCCAACATGGGACTCGATCCCGGGTCTCCAGGATCAGGCCCTGGGCTGAAGGTGGCACCAAACCGCCGAGCCACCCGGGCTGCCCAGAGCATACAACTCTTGATGTCAAGATTGTAAGTTTGAGCCCCAATTTGAGTGTAGAGTAATAAAGGGCATGGAATATCTCATGTATAACAACTTTGTTCCATTTTTAATGTTTTAACTTAAAGTTCCAGTTTCACGGGCACCTGGGTGGCTCAGGGGTTGAGTGTCAACCTTTGGCTCAGGATGTGATCCTGGGGTCCTGGGATCAAGTCCCACACTGAGCTGCTGTGTCTCATGAATAAAGAATTAAATCTTGGGCAGCCCGGTGGCTCAGCGGTTTAGAGCCACCTTCAGCCCAGGGTGTGATCCTGGAGAGCCAGGATCAAGTCCCACATCAGGCTCTCTGCGTGGAGCCTGCTTCTCTCTCTACCTGTGTCTCTGTCTCTCTCTCTCTCTCTCTCTCTCTCTCTCTCATGAATAAATAAATAAAATCTTTAAAAAAAATCTTTTAATAAAGTTAGTTTCATTCTTTTTTTCTTTTTTTTTTAAGGTTTTATTTATTCATGAGAGATTCAGAGGCAGAGACACAGGCAGAGGGAGAAGCAGGCTCTATGCAGGGAGCCCAACATGGGACTCGATCCTGGGTCTCCAGGATCACGTTCTGGGCTGAAGGCGGCGCTAAACCGCAGAGCCACCCCAGCTACCCCAGTTTCATTCTTAATATTTTGGTTTTTTCCTTCGGTTTAATGGGTATTTTTGTGTTTAGAAAACTGGCTTAGGCTTTTTGTTTGGGTTTTTTTATTTATGATTTTATATATTCATGAAAAGAAAGGATTCTATTTATTCACAGAGAGAGGCAGAGACCTAGGCAGAGGGAGAAGCAGGTTCCCTCTGGGGAACCTAATGTGGGACTCAGTCTCAGGAACCCGAGATCACGACCTGAGCTGAAGGCTGCACTCAACCCCTGAGCTACCCAGACATCCGTAGCTTAGAATTTGGATAAACAGTTAAGTTCCATGGACACTACTGTTTTAGGATTGGGGTGTTCTCTTTTGTTTCAATTTTAAAGATTTATTTATCTTAATGAATCCAGGGTTAGGCGGAAGAGGTCAGAGAGAGTCTTTAAGCAGATTCCATGCTCAGGGAGGAGCCCCAAACAGGACTCAGTCTCACAACCCTGAGAGGACAACCTGAGCCAGAACCAAAGTTGGACGTTTTTAGCTGACCATGCCACCAAGGCACACCTATATTTGTTTTATAAATAGTTATACTAGGTAACATTTCTTTATCTTTTTTTTTTAACATTTCTTTATCTAAAGTAATCCCTAATCTGTTAATGGTTTTTCTAAGTATATGAAGAATCAAACGTGATTAACTTTTTAGAACTAAAGTTATTCTTCTTTCAGGTTTTCTCCCCAAGCTCCTATGTTCTTTGTCATAAAATCAACCTACAGGTGATTTTTTTTTTTTTTAAGTAGTTTCCACATCTATTGGGACCCAATGCAGGGCTTGAAACTCACCATCCTAAAGTCAAGACCTGAGCTGACATCAAGAGTCGAACACCTAACCAGTGTGCCACCCAGGTGTCCCCAAGTGATGATTTAGAATTAGTTACCTAGTTTGGCCAGGTGACCCTCACTTTTCTTCCCACAAGTATTACCATATCATAGTTTATTTTAGGAAACAAATACGACATATTGTCATCCATTAGTCATAATCAAAAAGCTGAAAATAGGGCAGCCTAGGTAGCTGGGCGGTTTCGCGCCGCCTTCAGCCCAGGTTATGATCCTGGAGACCCAGGATCGAGTCCCACATTGGGCTCCCTGCGTAGAGCCTGCTTTTCCCTCTGCCTGTGTCTCTGCACCTCTCTCTCTCTCTGTCTCTCATGAATGGATGAATAAAATCATTAAAAAACTAAAGAAAGAACATATTTTAAATTGGCTTTTGAGAAGAACAAGAAATAATGGCTATAAAAAAACATGCTGCTAAGAAGTGCCTGGGTGGCTCAGTTAGTTAAGCTTCTTCCTTCAGCCCAGGTCATGATGCTAGCTAGCGAGGGTCCTGGGATGGAGCCCCAAATCAGACTCCTTGCTCATCCAATGAGGTGTCTGATTCTCCTTCTCCCTCTGCCCCTCCCCCACATGTGCGCACGCTTTTGCTCACTCTCAAATCTTTTTTAAAAATTTTTATTAAATAAGATGTTATACTGAGATTTGATTAGAACTGCAATACAATCCGATTATTAGAAAATCAGCTGAGGAATCCCTGGGTGGCGCAGCGGTTTGGCGCCTGCCTTTGGCCCAGGGCGCGATCCTGGAGACCCGGGATTGAATCCCACATCGGGCTCCCGGTGCATGGAGCCTGCTTCTCCCTCTGCCTGTGTCTCTGCCTCTCTCTCTCTCTCTCTCTCTCTCTCTGTGACTATCATAAATAAATAAAAATTGAAAAAAAAAATCAGGTGAGTCATACTCTTGCTTTATCTGCCCTTTGTCTCTTCTAATGATTAGAATTCAAATTCATGTTGTACTGTCAAATTACATTACTTTGACACTTACTAGGCTTTGTAGTGTAAAAACGATCTGGAGGATGCCTTGATTTGGCTAAGATCATGATCTCCGGTTCATGAGATTAAGCCCTCGTTGTCAGGCTTTGCACTCAGTTGGTTGTCTGCTTTAGATTCTTTCTTTACCTCTTCCTCTACACCCTGCCTAGTACATCAATGCACACATGCAGTCTCTCTCAAATAAATATTTTTAAAAAGAATTCTGACTTAAAGTAATTTGATCAAACTCCCAAGTATATTATTCTCAAGTGAACCAGATAGTCTTACAGACACAGTTGTTAACTTTAACAATAATAATGATTAATGGGGTGCCTGGGTGGCTCAGCAGTTGAGTGTCTGCCTTCAGCTCAGGGCATGATCCCAGAATCCCGGGATCAGGTCCCCCATCAGGCGTCCTGTGAGGAGCCTACTTCTCCCTCTGCCTATGTCTCTGCCTCTCTCTCTGTATCTCTCAAGAATATATAAATGAGAATCTTTAATGGGCAGCCTGGGTGGCTTGGCTTGGTGGTTTAGCGTTGCCTTCAGCCCAGGGCATGGTCCTGGGGACCTGGGATTGAGTCCTGCATCGGGCTCCCTGCATGGAGCCTGCTTCTCCCTCTGTCTGTGTCTCTATCTCTCTGCCTCTCTTTTTCTCGTGACTAAGTAAATAAAATATTTTTTAAAAATCTTTAACAATAATAATGATAAAGGAATTAATCCTTCATTTTCTTTTATTTTTTTTTAATTGTTACAGTTTTTTTTAATTAATTTATTTATTTATGATAGACACACAGTGAGAGAGAGAGAGGCAGAGACATAGGCAGAGGGAGAAGCAGGCTCCATGCACCTGGAGCCCGACGTGGGATTCGATCCGGGGTCTCCAGGATCGCGCCCTGGGCCAAAGGCAGGCGCTAAACCGCTGCGCCACCCAGGGATCCCGTTCATTTTCTTTTAGTAATGCATTTAAGTTATAGTTAGCAGGGCAGCACGGGTGGCTCAGCAGTTTAGTGCCGCTGCCTTCAGCCCAGTGCGTAATCCTTGAGTCCCACCTTGGGCTTCCTACAGAGAGCCTGCTTCTCCCTCTACCTGTGTCATGGAACCAGCTTCTCCCTCTGCTTGTGTTTCTGCCCCCCACCCTGTCTCTCATGAATAAATAAAATCTTTAAACAAATAATTAGATAAATGAATAAACGAATAAATTACAATTAGCAAAATAATTTTGGGTTGATTATTTGAGTAAGACTTAAGACTGTTTAGTCAGATGTTAGACATTTCTCCAACTTGCTAGCTCTATTAGGCAATCTGAATTATAGACTTGTTTTTCTTCTCTATTAAATGGGTTTATAATGCTACATACTTAGGTAATAAAATGCAGGGTTAAATAGATAAGTGATTACATCAAAACATGTATTGAGGGATGCCTGGGTGGCTCAGTGGTTGAGCATGTGGCTTCAGCTCAGGGTATAATCCTGGGATCCAGGATCAAGTCCTTCATCGGGCTCCCCTGGGGAGAGCCTGCTTCTCCCTCTGCCTGTGTCTCTGCCTCTCTCTCTCTCTCCGTCTATCATGAATAAATAAATGGATAAATCTTTAAAAAACTAAAATAAAAAATAAAAAAATGTATTGAATAGCACTAAGTAGAGACACAGGTTATCTACTAGGTACTACAAATTTTATATGTTTTTTGTGTTTTTTTTTTATTTTTATTTTTTATTTGTGTTTTTTTTTAGAATTCATAATGCACTTAAAGGAATCCCAGATGATCGAGACGGTTTATTTGATACAATCCAGCGCTCTAAGAATCACTATCAAAAAAGAGCATACCAATGTATAAAATGTATGGTAGCACTCTTCAGCAATTGTCCTGTTGCTTATCAAATATTACAGGTAAGAATTTTTTTCTCAGATCATGTAATAATCCATAACATAATTAAGGATTGTTTTAAAAGAATCATGAAAATTTGGACTTGGAATTTAACATTGAAAATCATTCTGGGGGATCCCTGGGTGGCTCAGCGGTTTAGCGCCTGCCTTCAGCCCAGGACATGATCCTGGAGTCCCGGGATCAAGTCCCACATCAGGCTCCCTGCATGGAGCCTGCTTTTCCCTCTGCCCATGTCCCTGCCTCCCCTTCTCTCTGTCTCTCATGAATAAATAAATAAAATCTTTAAAAAAAAAAAAAAGAAAAAGAAAAGAAAAAAATCATTCTGAATTTTTTCACTAGTTTTGTTTTCTTTTGAAGGGTAATGGAGATCTTAAAAGAAAGTGGACCTGGGCAGTAGAATGGCTTGGAGATGAACTTGAAAGAAGACCATATACTGGCAATCCTCAATATGCTTACAATAGTTGGTCTCCTCCAGTGCAAAGCAATGAAACATCAAATGGTTATTTTTTAGAGAGATCACATAGTGCGAGGATGACACTTGCAAAAGCTTGTGAACTCTGTCCAGAGGAGGTAAAAAAAGCCACCAAGGGGCAGCAGATAAAAATTGAAGAAAGAAAAGTAATTTTTTATTTTTATAGGCCAGTGTCTATTATGTAAAAAAAATTATGTTGCAGTTTTGTTGGCTTTAATGTTTGTTTCTTGATTTTGTTTTTAAGCAATCAAAGGAGCTTATAAACTCCTTTGTTAGAGTTATTTTGGAGAAATTTCTGTGGAATTGTTTAAATATGTTATCTGGGAAAAATAATTTTTCCTGTATTTCAAATTTCATGAAAAATGTTAAAGCAGTCAACCACTGGATATTTAAGACTCTTTTCTCAAAAGGAGATCAAAATAAATTCAAAGTTGCTTTCAGAATCAAATTACTCATCTCTTTAAATATTTAAAATTAGGAGCCAGATGATCAAGATGCCCCAGATGAGCATGAGTCCTCTCTACCAGAAGACACCTCATTATATCCTCATTCCTCTGGATCTCACTATCAACAGGTAAGAGTTAGGTGGGTTGTTTTTTTTTTATGAGGTTTTGTTTTGTTTTGTTTTTTTTCATTTTTATTCAAGTTTTTGTATTTACCTAAAGAGAATTCAGTTATTTTTCTTACATATTTTGTAAATTATCAGCTGTGACTATAAAGTAATAAAGGGATTATCTAGAATAGCTTTGCCAGAATGATCAGGGGAAGAGTGGTTAGAATTGGGGCCATATTGCAGCATTTTTCCTGGCCAGTTAGGCAGTTTTCTTGTGCTAACTGCTGTAATCAATAAAAATATGTGATATTTCACATTAACAAAGATGTCTTGGTTACTTTTGCCCCAATATTTAGTTGCAATAAAATGTTTTACAAAATCAGAGGCTTAAGTGATTTCAGTAGATGAGTCCTTACGGCAAAATGATAACTGATAAGAAATACACATGAACAGTTCAACTTTGATTCAAAAACAGGAATTTGGGGAAATGCTTCTGAAAAGATTGTCCTAAGTTTGAACCACAAACAAAACTAATTGAGAACTTTTAGGGCAGTAGTTCTTAAATTTAATATGCCTCAGAATCATGTAAAGGCACTTGTTAAAAACAAGTTAAGTTCCAAGTCCAGTACCTCTGATTCATTAAAGATGGAGTACAGACTGTGTATTCCTAACAACTTTCCAGACCGCACTTAGAGGACCAATTTTGTTAGATGGAGAATTTTTAAATACTTCCCTTGTGTAAGTAGTCCTGTTTTATCATAAAGTCCCATTTTCTCAAAACCATTTGTCCCATGATTTTTAACTTTAATATTGAGAAGTTTGACATAAGGCTGTCTTTCATCCTCTTAGATTAATCATGTGCATGGACCGCCATATACAGGGCCAGCAGCACATCACTTGAACAACCATCAAAAAACTGGCCAACTCACACAAGAAATTTTTGAAGGCAGTGAAGAAGTATCTTCATCTCAAATGAAGGATCAGTGAAATGCCTATCATTAACTGCTTCCTTTAAGACCATACACTCAGGCCTTATTATCCAAACTTTTTCTGTGTCTGGCTGGTATGCAAACTAGAGAAACTGTTCAACACGGAATGGAAAGTCTATTCACTCTCATTTGCAGAAATTTACTGTCAATATACATAAGCCACCTGCAGGGGAAAGTGTATAGTGTTTTGTATTAAATGGCTGATACTAATATGTAAATGGCAAAGATGTACATAGTATATTAATGTTTGACTGTTAATTCTTTACCAAGAAAAAAATTTTTTGAAGAGTCAGAGTTCTAGAAAAAAAATTTTCTTGTTATGTGTGCTGCAATCTGCATCCAGTATTGTCTGCTTCATGATGGTTGGATCAAATTCTTTACCAAAATAAAACCAAAAAATGTAATATAAAATACCCCATTCATATCAATCACACCATTGGCTTCATGTTAATTCTTAGTGACCAGAACCATGTAAGAGTGGTTGGTAACCTTTGAATTATATGGATGATGTGGGAAAATTGGTGATATAACATTGTGTCTGGATATTTTTCATTACATTTTTATTCTGGTTAATCAGTTTAAAGCTGTAGTGATGCTGTAACATTTAGCATGGCCTCACACTAAATTTGTGTAGCCAATAAATATAAAAATCATCTGAGTGACAACAGTTTTCCCAAAGTGACAGTTGCGTTACCAAAAGGTTTTATTTCTCACACCTAGAGTAAATGCAAAAGAGGAGAAATGTGACAAAGAGGCAGTTTTCAGTTACTTATATATTCTTTATATTTAAAGTTTGACAATTCAGTCTCTTATGGGATAAAGAGTGTGAAAGTATTGGTTTTAGGCATTTTAAGACATTAAAAAGATACGCAAACTTCTGCTACCCCAGAATGTGTGGAGCAAAATAGATGACTGTATTTTGTGTGCTTGTTTTGTTTTATGATAGAGTTGATTAGGTGAAACTTTTACAGAAGCCTACTGAAGTGGACATCATCAGAATCTCACAATATTTTGAGCTACCATTGCACCTAGATGACTGGCTGATCCGCTAGTCAGTCACAACTTTACTTGAGAGCAAGAATTATCCCAGTTCTTTTCCATTCCAAAACTCTTTTAACAGTGTGGTGTTAATTAAAACATAAACTTCTGGTTAGATAACATAATTCTGAAGTACTATTTTAGAATAAACATTTGTTTCAGGATTCGATAAAACTCATGAGTTAATACTATATTTAAAAAAGAATTGGTAACTTTTGAATGTGTGTAATATTTTCAAACCTGTCTAAAAGCCAAATATCCTGCAAACAGATACAGCCTGTCCTATACTATTTAAATATTTTGCTGTTTTGTTTTATAGAAATTATTTTGCTGATTTCACAAATAGAATTTGATTTAAGAAGATTTCGTCTTGTGTGTCTTTGATCTTTATCACTCCTTTGTTAATAAGCATTACGTTAAAATTTATCATTTGCATAGCATATCTTGGCATGACTCTAATTTCAACATTTCAGACATTAGGTTATTCTACTTAAAGTGACTTACTCTCTAGGGCACCTACGTGGTGCACTTTAAAAATCTGGCTTTTTGTAGTCAGTTCTTTTTTGCAGTTGTTTTATTCTGTGTAGTCATTGTGGAAACACGGAGTTAATCAATATTGAGCCTGTGTTGCATAGGAAAGACTTGGATCCTGTATACTTCTAGACACATTTTCGTGTACCAAACAGTACATAACCTTGTTTTATTTGTGTTTCTGTTTATTTTTATTTGTGTGTGTGTTTCTGTTTAAAGACTCTTTTATTTAATATGTTGCTGATTAACCCTGAACCTTAGTGCCAACACTACTTTTTTTTTTAAAGCCACACTGCAGGGTTTGAACTTACAACCCTGATATCAAGAGCCAGATACTTAACTGACTGAGCTACCCTGTGCCCCAGCACTGTAACTCATTCATTTTTTAAAAAGATTATTTATTCATGAGACACAGAGAGAAAGAGAGAGACACAGGCAGAGAGAAACCAGACTCTATGCAGGGAGGATGCTCAGGACTCAATCCGGAAACTCCAGGATATAATGCCCTTGAGCCAAAGGAAAACATTTAACTGCTGAGCCACCCAGGTGTCCCACTGTAACTCATTCTTAAGCCGTCCTTATCTAAAATGTGACTTCTTTAAAGATAGATAGATAGATAGATAGATAGATAGATAGATAGATAGATAGATAGATAAAATGTGATTTCTTTTTAAAGCTTAGCATAGTCTTGTGTTTTAAGAACACTCAGCAGCAAGTAAGCACTCTGCTTGCAAGCCATTTTTTAAAGAATAGTCTGACACTCAATAGACACAAAGTTTATAGTATGACAGCTGAAATATGAAGGCAAATTTCAACCTTAATCAATTGTATTTAGTAGTATTCATATTAGGCACCTAAAAATGTTTGCTGTTCTGTACTTGTCAGTGAATGGCCACACGACTATTGATTTTGATAGTTGATTAACCATCTATCTGCCTTCAGCTCGGTTCATAATCTCAGAGTCGTGGTATTGGGTCCCATGTCAAGCTCCCTATTCAGCAGGGAGTCTGCTGCTCTCTCTTCCTGTGTTATTGCTACTCTTGTGCTGGCTCACTCTTGCTCTCTGTCTTAAGTAAATGTTTAAAAAGAAAATTTAGTGGGGCTCAGTCGTTGAGTTGTCTGCCTTTGGCTCAGTTTCGGGTCCTGGAACTGAGTCCCACATCGGGCTTTCTGCGGACAGTCTGCTTCTCCCTCTGCCTGTATCTCTGCCTCTCTGTGTGTCTCTCATGAATAAATAAAATCTTTTAAAAATAAATAAGAAAAAAATTTAAAAATTTACTGAAGAGGCAAATTAGTAAATAGAGAATCTACGTTTACATAAATTCACAAGTACAATTGGAAGGTACTTTAATTGGATTGAGAGACACAGAGAAGCACAGACAGAGGCAGAGGGAGAAGCAGACTCCTCGCAGGGAGCCTGATGCGGGACTCAATCTCCAGACCACAATCACACTTTGAGTCACCTAGGCATCCAAGGCTTATTTTTTAAAACTGAACTAAGAAGGAGACTTGAGATTGAAAGAGAAGGTATTAATTTCCACTACATGTACTCACTACTACATGTAATGTGTGTATTCTTCTTTTTAATTGAAATAGTTTAATGTACAGTGAGTTGGCAGTGTATCTTGGATGAATCATTCAAGGAAGTTCACTTAATTCAACTTCATGAAGCCTGTATCCTTTGCATATTGACAGAAACATTGGGAGCACATATTGAGGCCTTACTTCTGGATCAGATCATGCTAATTTGAGCAGACAACGAGAACCCTGGCCAGATTTCCTCTGATGGCTCCAGTAGAGCTGCTGGTGACCCATCTTGCTCTCTTAGATGCAAGGAGGAAAAGGAATAATGTATCTGTTCTTTCAGGTTTTCTGTAATACTAGGAAACTTAAAACCACAGAGATTATGCTTTTAACTTTTAATTATATTACATCTGCATTTGTTGAGAAAATGTTTTGTAGCATAGGAGATTCAATATGGTATTTTTAAATTTTTTAAAAGATTTATTTATTTATTTATTGATGAGAGAGAGAGTGGCAGAGACACAGGCAGAGGGAGAAGCAGGCCCCATGCAGGGAGCCCGACGCGGGACTCGATCACGGGTCTCCAGGATCACACCCCGAGCTGCCCGGTATTTTTAAATTTAATTTAATTTAATTTAATTTAATTTTATTTTATTTATTTTTATTTTTTATTTTATTTTATTTATTTTATTTTATTTATTTTATTTTTTATTTTATTTTATTTTGTATTTTATTTATTTTATTTATTTTATTTTATTTTTTATTTTATTTTATTTTAATTAATTTAATTTAATTTAAATTTAATTTAATTTATGATAGTCACAGAGAGAGAGAGAGAGAGGCAGAGACACACAGGCAGAGGGAGAAGCAGGCTCCATGCACTGGGAGCCTGACGTGGGATTCTATCCCAGGTCTCCAGGATCATGCCCTGGGCCAAAGGCAGGCGCCAAACTGCTGTGCCACCCAGGGATCCCATATTTTTAAATTTTAAATTAACAATCCGCTATTCCATAATAATGAACTCTGGTTAGGCTATACTATTTGAATTATTTATTTGAATCCTCATTACTAAAACACACCAGCTGGGGAATGATTTTGGTATTTCTTGTGCCTTATGAAAACCGTAGTGACTCCTTAAACTTCCTATTTTTCCACCTACAGAAAGATCCCAGTGTGGGTTGCTTCGAATTTGTTCTAAAGCCATGGTTGTTTTGTTTGTTTGCTTGCTTTAAGATTTGTATTTGTGGGCAGCCCCGGCGGTTTAGCGCCGCCTGCAGCCCACGGCATAGACCGTGGATCGAGTCCCACGTCAGGCTCTGCATGGAGCCTGCTTCTCTCTCTGCCTCTGTCTCTGCCTCTCTCTCTATGTGTGTGTCTCTATGAATAAATAAATAAATAAATCTTAAAAAGAAAGATTTGTATTTGTTCATTCATGCGAGATAGATAGGCAGAGATATAGGCAGAGACAGAAGCAGGATCCCTGTAGGGACCCTGATGTAGGACTCTATCCCCTGGATAGTGATCACACCCTAAGCCAAAGGCAAGATACTCAACTGCTGAGCCACCCAGGTGTCCCAGGCACCCAACTTTTCTTAAAGGTTTATTAGTATTTTACCTATTTATGCTTGCTCATGAATTACTTGTAATTTTTTTCTTTTTTTTTTTTCTTTTTTTTTTAAGATTTTACTTATTCATGAGAGACATGAAGAAAAAGAGACAGAGACATAGAGTGAGAAGCAGGCTGCATATGGGGAACCAATGCAGTTGATCCCAGGACCCTGGGATCATGACCTGAGCTGAAGGCAGACTCTCAGCCACTGGAGCCATCCTGAGCACCCTGTACTTTATTTTGATAATTCAGCAGAAAAACTCATAGGGCCCAGTCAAAGCTCTTAAGCTTTACGTGGGTCATAGTTACAGTTTTATGGTGAAAGGATATAGATTAAAATCAGGAAAGGTTTTAGGGGAAAGAGGTAGATGAGGCAGGGTGAGTAGAAGTTTAGAGATTAGCTTTTCTTTGGATTTGGTAAACAGTTTACTACACAGACCACATCAAAATGATTATATTTCAGCTTCTAAATTCAATGGTACATTTATATGACATATAGCAATTTACAGACAGTATGGAAAAGACTAATAATAATTTGAGGAACTGGCATAGGTAGGGATAGATTGAGAGATAAGGTCTTTGGGGATCCCTGGGTGGCTCAGCAGTTTAGTACCTGCCTTCAGCCTACACCATGATCCTGGAGTCCCGGGGTCAAGTCCCACATTGGGCGCCCTGCATGGAGCCTGCTCTCTGCCTCTCTGCCTCTCACTCTCTCTCTCTGTGTCTCTCATGAATGAATAAATAAAATCTTTAAAAATAAATAAAGATAAGGTCTTTAACCTCATTACATACATTTTCATATTTTTGTACTAGTTTGGTTGATGACTTCTTGGGTATACTGCTAATTTTATGATGAACTTGTATAGGAGATGGGTGATGAACAGTTATACTACTAGATGTAACATCTCCCTCAGCCAGTCATTTCCTGTGCATATTATATCCTAAGGAGGCTTTAATTCATTCTGCAAATACATTTGATTAATAATTAGCCTTCTCATAAGACCTACAGAGTAGTCGAATCTTACTTGAAAAAGCCAGTATCACAGTATCATCAAGGTCCAGTTATTTTAGGGGTGCCTGTGTGCTTATTTGTTACAGTACGTGATTCTTGATCTTGGAGTAGTGAGTCCATCCCCATTTTGGATGCAGAGGCTACTTAATTTTTTTTTTTAAGATTTTATTTATTTACTCATGAGAGACACGAGAGAGGCAGAGACACAGGAAGAGGAAGAAGCAGGCTCCATGCAGGGAGCCTGATGTGGGACTCGATCCTGGGACTCTAGGATTATGCTCTGGACTAAAGGCAGGCGATAAACCGCTGAGCCACCCAGGGATCCCAATTTTTTTTTTTCAAGTATGATTCTGTTTAATTATAGAAAAACCTACTAAGAATTATGAAATCACATTTGCTATACCTTCCCAAAAGAACCATGTCTTGCACAAATGTCAGATTTTATTATAGCTAGGCAAAATTACACAATTTGAACTATCTTTGCATTCCAAGTCACTTAGAGACAAAGCCATCACCTTAAATCTGTTCTGACGCTTGTATCTCAGCTGGTTTCTTACATAGCAGGGCCTATCTCCTATAATGTTTCAAATTCATTAGCTTTAGTGATTCCCATTTAGCATGTCCAATCCAGATTGACGTGGAGGTAGTTTTCTGTTTTATAATATTAGGAAATCTGTCCCCCTTCCAATTTTCATCCATACCTGCATCGCAATCCCATCAATTGTTGTGTCCCCACTATCTCCCAACTTTAGCTTTCATTAGATTTTAGCAAATGCCTTGGAATCACTGGGCTCTGTGTCAGGGACTTCAAGAAAACATTTGTTGTGTCCTTTAATGTTGGGGAACCCCCAGGAGCTCCCTTTATTTTTTTTTTAATTTTATTATTCATGAGAGGCACAGAGAGAGAGGCAGAGATACAGGCAAAGGAAGAAGCAGGCTCCCTGCAGGGAGCCCAGTGTGGTACTCTATCCCAGAATCTTGGGATCATACCCTAAGCCAAAGGCAGATGCTCAATCACTGAGCCACACAGGCATCCCAGAAGTTCTTGTTATTTTAGCCACCCATTGGTGCGACATACATCAGTATCTGCCTTATTTAGGTCACTTTTTTTTTTTAAAGATTTTATTTATTTGACAAAGCACAAGCAGGGGGAGACACAGAAGGAGAAGAAGCAGACTCTTTATTGAGCAGGGAGCCTGATGCAGGGCTTGATCCCAGGACCTCAGGATCATGACCTAAGCTGAAGGCAGTTGCTTAACATTGAGCCACCCAAGTGCCCCTATTTAGTTTACTTCTATTTTTTTTTTTTTTTTTTAAGATTTTGTTTGTCTATTCATGAAAGACACAGAGAGAGAGGCAGAGACACAGGCAGAGGGAGAAGCAGGCTCCATGCTAGGAGCCAGATGCGGGACTCGATCCCCGGCCTCCAAGATCACGCCCCAGGCTGAAGACGGTGCCAAACCACTGAACCACCGGGACTGCCCTAGTTCACTTCTTAATAACTGCTTACAATTATCCATGTTGATGGAAAGAGTACTAAACTCTATGCCACATTCCTCTTACTGGACCCTTGTCTTGCAAATTAATTTTCTAACCTTATGTACAAATCATAAGAGAAAGCAGAGACAAATTTAATGTAACTCCTTGGATTGTTGGTGAATTTTGCAACTGTAAAGAGTACCTATGCAGAAGGGACACCACCACCACCCCCGACCTTTGACCATTTTTCATGATCTGGGTAAAGAGCATATTCAGTGAATGAATATACAGATCATGGGATCCCTGGGTGGTGCAGCGGTTTGGTGCCTGCCTTTGGCCCAGGCGCGATCCTGGAGACCCAGGATCGAATCCCACATCGGGCTCCCAGTGCATGGAGCCTGCTTCTCCCTCTGCCTATGTCTCTTCCTCTCTCTCTCTCTCTCTACCCATGTGTGACTATCATAAATAAAAATTTAAAAAAAAAAAGATTATCCAGATCATCATGAAGCCAGTTTACCATGCCTTGTTCTCAACCATATTATTCAGTCTATGTGGAGGGTTCCACTTGGCTTAATAGGTAAAGGACAATTCCCCTCCAGGGATAAACAATTTTACAGTAGCTTTTTATCCTACCTAAGTTACCTGTCCTTTTGAGAATAACCTGCTGTGTTTGTGAATCATGTACAACCATCTGTGAGCTGTGGATCCTGTATCAATTGAAACATACTCATCTGTCATTCAGCATTCAAAACCAAATATACTATCCTCAGTTAATCACTTAAAATCAACTTGGTGCTGATTCTCCAGGAAGATGACAATACCACAAAACTATATGATATATGTATTTTTATTTTCTTTTTTCCACCTGGTTACCATCTTGGAAACTAAGAGTAAGAATAGAAGTATTGTATATTCTAGGTAATTTCCTCTTCTGATAGCAACCCTTAGGCTATAAGCCATACCACAAACTAGCTGAAATCTTGGGTGTGTCTAAGATTCTAGCAGTAGGGGAGCCCTGGTGGCTCAGTGGTTTAGCACCGCCTTCAGTCCAGGGCATGATCCTGGAGACGGGATCCAGTCCTACGTCGGGCTCACTGCATGGAGCCTACTTCTCTGCCTGTGTCTCTGCCTCTATGTGTGTGTGTCTTTCATGAATAAATAAAAATAAAATTTTTTAAAGATTTTTTTATTTATTCAGAGAGAGAGAGAAAGAAGTAGGCTCCATTCAGGGAGCCCGACATGGGACTCGATTCCGGGTCTCCAGAATCACACACTGGGCTGTAGGCGGCGCTAAACCGCTGCACCACTACCGCTGCCAATAAATAAAATCTTTTTTTTTTTTTTTTAAGATTTTATTTATTCATAAGAGGGTGGGGGCAGAGACACAGGCAGAGGGAGAAGCAGGCTCCATGCAGAGAGCCAGATGTGGGATTCGATCCTGGGACTCCAGCGTCACGCCCTGGGCTGAAGGCAGACACTCAACTGCTGAGCCACCCGGGGATCCCCAATCAAGAAAATCTAAAAAAAAAAAAAAAAAAAAAAAAAAAGATTCTAGCAGTAGAATCATCCTCAACACACCATCTTAACTATCAGTATTTAGCTATCCTTTAGATAAAAAATACTGTAAATTTTTACCATCTTGCATTTTCTTTTCTTTTTTTTTTTTTAAGATTTTATTTATTCGTGAGAGACACACAGAGAGGCAGGGACATAGGCAGAGGGAGAAGCAGGCTCCATGCAGGGAGCCTGATGCGGGACTGATCACAGAACCCCAGTACCATGGCCTGAGTCGAAGGATGTTTAACTGCTGAGCTACTCAGGTATCCCCCCATCTTGCATTGTTTTAAATACCAGTGGCCAGTAACCTGGGAGTGGGGATTTCAAACAACTAAATTGTATTGATAACTCAACTTTAGTGAGCAATGTCAGGATACCTGTTATCTTTCCAGAATGAAAGGTTTGTTAATTCCTATGTTCTTCCTCTTTCCAGACCACTTGGTTGAGTGAGTCAGAGCCATTCTAGCTAATCACTTCTGACAACACAGGTACAGTTCAGTTATCCCAAAATCGTCCCAGGATTCTATTACATAATAATTCACTCTCAAGGATCTAAGAATGCACTAAAAGCTATTATAACATCATATATGGCTTATTATAATTAAAATATCTGCATTAATAAAATCCAAGGGAGGGGATCCCTGGGTGGCTCAGCGGTTTGGCGCCTGCCTTTGGCCCAGGGCGCGATCCCGGAGTCCCGGCTCCTGGCATGGAGACTGCTCCTGTGTCTCTGCCTCTCTCTCTCTCTCTCTCTATCATAAATAAATAAATCAATATTAAAAATAAAATAAAATAAAATCCAAGGGAGGAGAAATGTCAGGTAATTGAGTTTTGAAGATTACATTATAAAGCTGTTGTCCTCTCTCACTAGAGTTGTGTATAGTGCTAAGTTCTCCCAGCAATAATGTGCAGCAGTACACAGAAAACTGCATAAGTATTAGCAAAGCTTATGTGAGCCTTACTGTCCAGTTTTTACTGGTACTTTAGTCGCTTAGACTACTTGCATGGCTGGCCTGATTTGCAGCTTTTCCAGAGGTCAGGCTAATACCACGTTGCCCAAAGACACTATTGTAATTCACATTGTTTAGCATAGGCTAAATAGCCTGGCTCAAGGTCCCCTAGGTTAGCAGTTACTTAGGAAGACATAGAGCTTAGAAATTATGTCTAAGGAGGGGTGCCTCCCTGGTTCAGTTCACAGAGCATGCAGCTGTTGAACTAAGCGTTGTAACTTTCAGTGTAGAGATTAAAAATAAAATGGAGGGGATCCTTGGGTGGCTCAGTGATTTAGCATCTGTCTTTGGCCCAGGGCGCGATCCTGGAGTTCTAGGATCGAGTCCCATGTCGAGCTCCCAACATGGAGCCTGTTTCTCCCTCTGCCTGTGTCTCTGCCTCTCTCTCTGACTCTAATGAATAAATAAATGAATAAAAATAAAATGGAAAGAAAAGAATTAATTACCTCTATGGAGGTATGAGGACAAAAGAATTCTGAAACGTTAATTATTCCCAAATTTTGTCTAGTTTGAAGGTAGTACATTTTAAGTCAGTGTTGACAATTATAAAATTTCCATGCGAAATATTACACCAGTAGGAAACTTTTTTTTTTTAAGATTTTATCTATTTATTCATGAGAGACACAGAGACAGAGGGAGAGGGAGAAGCAGACTCCATGCAGGGAGCCCGACATAGAACTCAATCCCAGGTCTCCAGGATCACACCCTGGGCTGAAGGTGGCACTAAACCGCTAAGCCACCGAGGCTGCCCAAGAAACTTCTTCTTAAACTAAAGACATATCCTAGTTTTTATTAAGGGCCATGCTGCAGAGTTAATATAAAAACATGAAAAAAGTCTCATAATTTTAATTTTTTTAAAAAAGGAAAATTGAGGGCACAGGGAACAGGCCCTGGGCAGGAGCAGAGGTAGTTCTGCTCATGGCACATTGCCTGGCTTCCAGGTCCCCATGTATTACTGTTCTTGCACAGTCACAGGGCGGGCAGCAATTGTACTGGGGGGACCACTATTCAGGTGAGCGAAGGACCCTTACTTCTGGGGTGTGCTCAGCTTCTGCATTCCATAGAACTGATGCAACAAGCAAGAGATGAAGACCTCAATAGGTTCAACTAGAAACTTCTAGACCCTGGGAGTCCGGTATCCTCATTCTTCATGTTCAGGAGGAGTTCATCTGTATTGATCTTCAACTCTGGGAATTTCCTCTTCTTGACAGAGGGAGGAGTGAGCATTATTCACTCCAATGCATACTGGCAGTTCTGTGGCCTCTTCCTGCCATTTTTGACATGGCTTTCCCTTGTTGCACCAGTGGGCTTTTGCCCAAGCCTCACATGCAGCCTTAGGGCATCTTTGAAAGTAGGTACAGAGCACTGGGCCATAATTCTCTCACATAGGGCCACCAGCACATACATTGGGCCCCTCCCTGTACTGCTGCTTCTGGGACCCAGGCATGCTGGCTTTGGTAGGCTCTCAGCCTTGGTTTAATGCTGCTCCGTGGCAGTGGTGGTGGCAGAGGCACCAGTGCACTGCTGCTGCAGCAACCAGCCTAGCCCAGCTTCTTATCAAGGTGAATGCTCCTGCCCTGTGTCCCCTACATCCTTTACCCAAACTTTGTAAAATTAAAGTTTTGAATGGCCTCTTTAAATGTGCAAACTCACAAAGAATGAATAGTTTAACGAGCATCTCCTATGAAACAAATGTAGCCAAATTCAGCTCCCTTCTAAAGAAATTACCATATTTTATCAAAATAAGATACAGTACTGGGGCAGCGCAGGTAACTCTGCAGTTTAGCACCGCCTTTGGCCCAGGGCTTGATCCCGGATCAAGCCCTGCATCAGGCTTCCTGCATGGAGCCTGCTTGTGTCTCTGCCTGTGTCTCTGCCTCTCTGTGTCTCTCATGAATAAATGAATAAAATCTTTAAAAAAAAAAAGATACAGTACTAAGAAAAAGAGCATACAATACTCCTCTACAATCGATTTTAAGATATCTTTATTTCAGGGATATTAAATTTAATAGGTTGGGCAGCCCGGTGGCTCGGGTTAGCACTGCTTTTGGCCTGGGTTGTGATCCTGGAGACCCAGGATGGAGTCCCACAGCAGGCTCCTTGCAAGACTCTCCCTCTGCCTGTGTCTCTTCCTCTCTCATGCTCTGTCTCTCATGAATAAATAAATAATATTTTAAAAATAAATACATTTAATAGGTTAAATTTGAATTTTCTCAAAATGAAAAATATCAATATAAACTCAGTTCATTTACCATGCTTGATTTCATTTACCATGAAGTGTCCCTATAGACCATCCCCTACTAAGACTTCCTGGAGACTCCAAATGTAATATTCAAGTCAACTGTCCCTTGAGAGAGCAGAAGGTTGGAAACACTGGAGAACAAATCACAGGGTTTGGTTTTCAGTCAGGGGATTGCTAGCAGTTGGAACTCTGATAAAACAAAAAAGCCCTAAGGAGGGGGTGCCCTGATTGCCTCAGGAGGAGGATGACACAACTGTTGCTCCTCACCTTGTGAGTTTCACTACTACCTTCCATATTACTTGAAAAGATGTTACTTGAAAAGGAAAAAACAGTGGCACTTAACTGGGTCAGTCAGTGCAGTGTCCTCATTCCACTCAAGTCATGATCTTGAAGTCATAGGATGAAGCCTGGGGTTACCCTCCCTGCTCAGTGGGAAGTCTGTTCACTCTTGTGTCCCCCAACTCATGTGCTTACTCTCTCACTCACTCTGTCAATATATTTTTTAATATGAATGGCAAATATTTTATTAAGGGAAAACAACTAATTTGGGGGTTTCAAAAACCTTTAAAAACTTTATTAAGTTTTTATAAAGCAAATTTCACAAAATACAAGTTAAATCAGCCAGATATTTTGAGTAACTTCATGATTTACTATAAAAATCAAGTATTACAAATGTTTGTGGATTTTTATTTATAGTAATTCCGAGGACTTCATTTCACATATATCAAACACTTTCACCATGTCTAATACCAATAGGAACTTTTTTTTAAGTTCTCATTAAACCATTAAGATGTTTTAAATTGCTGCATCAAATTTCAGCCTCAACTTATATAAAAAGATGGAAAATGTGTTTTGAATATAGATATATGAAACAGATACCATCATTTAGATTTCGAAAAGAAAGCAGCATTTTAGTTAGCATTGAGGCAAAGCAGGGGACCTGCTTCTTTCCAATTGCATTTGGGTCTTTGCAAAAGTCCACTCGGTGCTGAGAAACTTTCCTGTTCACCAAGGTGAGTATTTCTGTGAACTCTAAGGATGAGCCGAATTTTCCCAGCATCTTACACAAATCTTGAATGTACCATGAGCCATTCAGTTTCTCCAATGAGAATAATAACTTTCTGCAACAGAGTAACACATGAGAAAGTCCTCTCAGGCAGGTGTGTACACTGAGGCCACATCCACTTCTGTTATGTTGTCCTCCAGCATGTCTGTTGGATGAACCACTACATACAAAGGAAGAAGTGGCAGGTCCTGTTGGCCTCAACATGCTTGAATGATAAATCTCTTGGGTTTTCCAAGTAGGCTCTGACATTTGTCTCCTTGAATAAGTCAGTATCTGAATTTCAATTTTGGGATCATATGCATAAATGTGATTTCCTTCACCATGACTCAGGAACACACGTAAAAAGCAATTGGCATCTGGGGATCCTTGGGTGGCTTAGCGGTTTGGCGCCTGCCTTTGGCCCAGGGCACGATCCTGGAGTCCCGGGATGGAGTCCCGCGTCGGGCTCCCAACATGGAGTCTGCTTCTCCCTCTGCCTGTGCATGGGATTATCTCTGCGCTGGTGCCGTGCCTCTCCAGCAATGTTAACTGCCAGAAGAACCTCTTATGATTGAAAATCAAAGCAGTTCCTCTCCTCTTGTGGTCCATTTTGTACTTTTCTGCCAGGTCAAAGATTTCTCTCCTATAGAAAGCATCAGTTTCTGTCACATTTTGTTCCTCATCTGCGGGTGCACCTGGCAGGGCTCTGGTGTGGAGCTCATGACGTCCCCACGCGAAGCCCGGGAGGGGAGGCCTTGGTTTCCTGTCACAAGTTTTTGTTTTGTTTTGTTTTGTTTTTTAAAGAAAACTCTAAGGATTAGAGTAGACTACCAGAAGCCAACTCCAGGCTTGCAGAGCACCTAAGTCCCTTTCACTTCTGCATCTGCCTGTTCTAGTCTTACTCAGGGCTGCCTAAACTCCCAGTCACATGAAATTTCTCTGGGGATAAAAGAAAGGTAGTAAAAGGAAACATCAAGACTTCTTGATAAAAATGATGGTAAGTTGCCCAGTGTATATACTGAATCACCTTGGACCTTAAGTACACTTTGGGAGATGCTCTGAAATAGCAGATTCTCAAGTTCCAGGCTCTACACAAATTGTCACAGGCTTAGAGAGAGGCTTAGAGAGAGGAAGCCAGATATTTCTTCATCCCATTTCCTTGCCAGAATACCTTCCATTCTCTGGTCAAAATTGTGGATTTGTTCTTCATTAACACGGTGCACTGTGTTGCCTGGCTGGCTGAGTTTGTTAAGAGTCTGCCTTCAGCCCAGGTCATGAACCTAGAGTCCTGGGATCCAGTCCCACATTGGGCTCCCTCCTCAGCTCTGCCGCATATTCATGCTTGCTCTCACTCTCTCAAATAAAATCTGGGATCCCTGGGTGGCTCAGCAATTTGGCACCAGCCTTTGGCCCAGGGTGTGATCCTGGGGTCCCGGGATCGAGTCCCGCGTCCAGCTCCTGGCATGGAGACTGCTTCTCCCTCTGTGCCTCTGTCTCTCATGAATAAATAAATAAAATCTTTAAAAAACAAAAAAAGTCAAAAAAATGAGTTTACAATGTTTTGGTAATAGCACAACAAGAGAACTGTGTTTTATTGCTACCACAACCCAAAAAGACATTCAGCTAAATATTTTATTAACTCTTTGATCATATATGAAGTAAATCAATATTAAAATAATTTATATTGGGGATACCTGGGTGGCTCAGTAGTTGGGCCTCTGCCTTCGTCGGCTCAGGGCATGATCCTGGAGTCCTGGGATCAAATCTTGCATCGGGCTTGCTGCAGGAAGCCTGCTTCTCCCTCTGCCTGTGTCTCTGCTTCTCTCTCTCTGAGAATATATCATTCTCTAATATGATGTCTGTATAACCTGCTTTCCCAAATTTATGATGGCAGAGGCAATGTTTTAAATATATTGATCTTGGGGATCCCTGGGTGGCTCAGCAGTTTCGCGCCTGCTTTTGGTCCAGGGCGCGATCCTGGAGACCCAGGATCAACGCGTGATCCTGGAGACCTAGGATCGAGTCCCATGTCAGACTTCCTGCATGGGGCCTGCTTCTCCCTCTGCCTGTGTCTCTGCCTCTCTCTCTCTTTCTCTGTGTCTATCATAAATAAATAAATCAATAGATCTTCTCCATACCATGGTGTTCAATAAAAAATTTTAAGTTTAGGCAAGGGGGTGGCTCAGTTGGTTAGGCATCCAGCTCTTAATCTAAGCTTAGGTCTTGATCTTGGGATCTTGAGTTGGGTTCCATGGTGTGTGTGGAGCCTAGAAAAAAAATTTTTTTTTTTTTTTTTTGCTTAACTAAAATAAAGTTCTGAGTTGATATTTTTCTTGACACATCTACAACAGTTTTTATCACCTTATAAAATGTTACTCATTATCCTTATTTTGTAAAGGAGCAAACTGAGCATAAATGTGGATTCTAGACCCTTAGTAAATCGTTGTTGCTACACTTTATCTTCTACTTTATCCAAAATGTAGATAAAATACTTTTTTTTAACTGTAGGTGCCAATGGCTCCATTTTGCCATCCTTTAAATACTCCTCTTAAATGCTAGGTACAGGTTCTGCCATATTATTTTTGGATTCCCTTATGATTTCATTTAAGAAAAATCACTTGAGGGTCACCTGGGTGGCTCAGTCAGTTGTGTCAGCCTTTGGCTCAGGTCATGATCCTGGGGTCCATGTTGGGCTCCCTGCTCAGCAAGGGATCTGCTTTTCCCCTCTCCCTTTACCTGCCACTCTGCCTACTTGTACTCTCTATCTCTCCCTGTCAAAAAATCTTAAAAAAAAAAAAAAAAAAAAAGATTTTATTTATTCATGAGAGACAGAAACACAGGAAGAGGGAGGAGAATCAGGCTCCCTGTAAGGAGCCCAATGTGGGACTCAGTCCCAGGACTCTGGAATCATGCCCTCAGCCAAAGGGAAATGCTCAACCACTTTGCTACCCAAGAGTCCCTAAATAAATTAAATCTTAAAAGAAAAATCAGTTGGAAATGTATGTATTTGAAATCAGGATTTTTAAAAAAGATTTTATTTATTTATTCATGAGAAACAGAGAGAGGCACAGACAGAGGCAGAGGGAGAAGCAGGCTCTTTGCAGCAGCCCAATGCAGGACTCAATCCCAGATCCCAGGATCAAGATCTGAGCCGAAGGCAGCTGCCCAACTACTGAGCCACCCAGGTGTCCCAAAATTCTTGTAGTTTCCTAAAATATCTGACCATAACTCGGCAAACCAGCATTTCCAATTTTCTGACCCTTCTGATTTAATATCACTCAAAACAAAGGCTGAATCTCCCTGGAGTGGATGATACCAGGTATTCACTGTTTTTTTTTTTTTTTTTAAGATTCTATTTATTCATGAGAGACACACAGAGAGAGAGAGGCAGAGACATAGGCAGAAGGACAAGCAGGCTCTCTGTGACGAGCCTGATGAAAGACTTGATTCCAGGACCCTGGGATAATGCTCTAAGCCAAAGGCAGACACTCAACCACTGAGCCACCCAGGCACCCTTCTTCCTCACTATTTAAATGGAAACCAGGCTTCAGGGACCTGAACTTTGGGTACACATCTCATAGTTGAAAAAAGCCACATTTGATCCTATGCACACAGTGAACATCCCCAAATTAAAATGACCAGGCACAGAAATAGCTGACATCAATGTAGACTGCCTTCTCACAAGACTTCAAATTTTAACTAAACATTAAACATTTCCTTTTTTTCTTTCTTTCTGTAATCCAGCATTGGCTTGGATTTCCAGGTCATCATCTCTATGTTCCAGGCCATCACTGAGAATTGGGCTGTGGTGGTGGGTGGTTGTGAGGGGTATGGAGTATATCAGTCAGGGACAGTGCTTTCAGATGATGGTTAGTGCCCTGACAGGATTTATCTTCTCTGGGTTGTTACCATTTTCCTTGGGCCTATGAATGAATGAATGCTGAGATCGCTGGCACATAACCAGGTAAAACCTTTTGTGGTTACCCAGTTACGCCCCTAACTGTCTACAAATAGTCTAATAATCCTTATTGGTTGACTTCGCAAAATTGATAGCATCAAGTTAGAAAAGACCTTCCCAGCAGGGTTTCATGACTCAGGATTTCACTCCTTTAAGCAGGTGCCTAAATCCTTGGTTAGGGACAAAAGTAAATGAAACTGTGATGGAGAACTTCCTAACTTCTGAGAATGTGCAGAATTCTGAGCTACTCTCAGCTACTGCTGAGGCAATAGCTAACCGACTAAAATTCTTTTTTTTTTTTTTTTGAGATCTATTTATTTACTTATTTATTTGACAGAGACAGCCAAAGAGACAAGGGAAACACAGAAGGAGAGGGAGGAGCTGGCTCCCTATTGAACAGAGAGCTCGTTTTCAATGCTCCATCCCAGGACCCTAGGATCATGACCGGTGCCGAAGGCAGATGCTTAATTTATTGAACCCCCGGGTGCTCCCTCCCAGCATAAATTCTTAGACTAATTTGTATCTAGATTATAGAATAACCCTTGATTATCTTTTAGTTGACCAGGGAGGAGTCTGCTTTTATCAACATCACCTGCTGTACCTGGATTAACACTTCTAGGAAAGCTGAAACTGTTATAGATCACTAACCAAATCTCCTGGCTTGAAAAGATCATCCCTCAGCAGGGTCTTTCTTTTACTTATTTGCTTTTGGCTGGTTTGGGTCTTTGGGAACATGGCTCTAAAGTATATTCCAGGGGTGCCTGGGTGTTTCAGTTGCTCAGTGAGGAGTCTGATTCTCCCACTCCCTCTGCCTCTTGCATCCTCATACTCCTGCTCTTTGTCTTTCTCTCAAATAAATATTTTTTAAAAATTTAGGGCAGCCCAGGTGGCTCAGCGGTTCAGCGCCGCCTTCAGCCCAGGGCCTGATCCTGGAGACCCAGGATGGAGTCCCTCGTCGGGCTCCCTGCATGGAGCCTGCTTCTCCCTCTGCCTGTGTCTCTGCCCACCCCCACCCTCTCTGCGTCTCTCATGAATAAATAAAATCTTTAAATATATATACTTAAAAAAATAAAATACGTAAATTTTTTTAAAAAATGTTTTTTAGATTTTTTATTTATTCGTAGAGACACACACACAGAGAGAGAGAGAGAGAGGCAGAGACACAGGCTGAGGGAGAAGCAGTCTCCATGCAGGGAGCCCAACGTGGCACTCAATCCTGGGTCTCCAGGATCACACCCCCGGCTGTAGGCGGTGCTAAACTGCTGCGCCACCAGGGCTGCCCATAAATTAAAATTTAAAGTGCAGTCCAGGGATGCCTCCGCAGCTCAGAGGTTGAGCGTCTGCCTTTGGCCCAGGTCATGATCCTGGTGACCTGGGATCAAGTCCCACATCAGGCTCCCTGCATGGAGCCTGTTTCTCCCTCTGCCTCTCTCTCTCTCTCTCTGTATCTCTAATGAGTAAATAAATAAAACCTTTAAATAAATAAATAAACAAATAAAGTGCAGTCTAGACAATGGGTATCAACTGTACTGGTGGTGATAATAGCAGTAGTAGTATGGTAGTAGTAAAACAGTGGTATAGTAACAAAATAATCACAGTCTTCCAGGTGTCTTTCATTCTCTCAAAAGCTTTAAATATGTGTTTGCTGCTGCTAACCACCAAACAAATGATCTCTTTAAGATTGGAACATCAAAAAGGACTTAAAAATAATGAATCTGAAGGCTGTATCATAGACAAAAACATGATGAATAGCGTATACCACAGAAAGGCTGGGTAAAAGTTGAAAACCAGCTAAGAGTGGTGCTAATGCCTTAATTGTTGATCATATCTAAATTAAACTGAGAATTTCATCAAAAGGGGAAAATCGTTAGAGAAGAAAAAGGGCACCTGAGTGGCTCAGTGGTTGAGCTCAGGTCATGATCCCGGGGTCATGGGATTGAGTCCCACATCACGTTCCCTTTGGGAACCCTGCTTCTCCCACTATGTCTCTGCCTCTCTTTCTGTGTCTTTCATGAATAAAAAAAAAAAAAAATATTTAAAAAAGATTCAATTAAAAAAAAGAAACAAGCTCAATTTGTTAAGTTTGAGAGTCATTTCTGTTACACCCAATTAAGGAAAACAAGAAAATATCTACCTTTAACAATAAGCTTCAGACTCTTCCAGAAAGTTGACCTTAAAACAATTAGGAATGAACTGATGAAGTAGAATTGATGCAATCTGCATGATAAAGGAAGGTTACTTTTCCTGAAACAATCCATTCAATTTTTCTGCTCTTTTCTGCATATAAAAAGCCTTTCAGTTGGTTAAGTATCTGCCTTCAGTTTAGGTATAAATCTCAGGGTCCTGGGATGGAGTCCCCACATCAGGGAGCCCACTTCCTCTCTTTCTGCCCTTTGCCCTGTTTGTGCTCTCTCTTACTTGATCTTTCTCAAACAAAGATAATCTTTTTTTTTATGATTTTATTTATTTATTCATGAGAGACACAGAGAGGCAGAGGCACAAGCAGGGGGAGAAGCAGGCTCCATGCAGGAAGCCTGATGTGGGACTGGATCCTCAGTCTCGAGTATCAGGCCCTGGGCCAAAGGCCGCGCTAAACCGTTGGGCCACCCAGGCTGCTGCCCCCCACCCCCCAAAAGGGCGTGATCTTGGAGTCCCGGGATGGGTCTGGCGTTGGGCTCCCTGCATGGAGCATGCTTCTCCCTCTGCTTGTGTCTCTGTCTCTCATGAGTAAATAAACAAAACATTAAAATATATATATGAATAAATAAATGTGGAAGCACTTGACTATTAGTGTAGTAATGCAAAATAGTTCATATACTAAGTATTTTATCAAGTATCATTTTCCTTTTATTTCTTTGTATTACAGTTAGGTAGTTTTGGAGGGAAACTATACAAGAGAGACACAGAAAGAGAGAGAAGCATGGTTGTTGGGGCAGCCCAGGTAGCTCAGCAGTTTAGCACCGACTTCAGCCCAGGGTGTGATCCAGGGGACCAGGGATCAAGTCCCACATCAGGCTCCCTGCAGGGAGCCTGCTTCTCTGTCTGTGTCTCTGCCTCTCTCTCTCTGTGTGTCTCTCATGAATGGATAAATAAAATCTTTAATTAAAAAAAAAAAAAAAGCCGGTTGTGGAACTTGATCCTGGGGCTCTGGGGTCACACCTTAAGCCAAAGGCAGATGCTCAACTACTGAGCCACCCCAGGCATCTCTTATCCATGGTATAGCTTAAAGCTATTGGGGATCCCTAGGTGGCTCAGTGGTTTAGAGCCTGCCTTGAGCTCAGGGCATGATCCTGGAGTCTCAGAGTTGAGTCCCATACCAGGCTCCCTACATGGAGCCTCCTTCTCCCTCTGCCTGTGTCTGCCTCTGTTTCTCATGAATAAATAAAATCTTAAAAAAAAAAAAAAAATTCTTGGGTGGCTCATTGGTAGAGTGTCTGCCTTTGGCCCAGGGCATGATCCAGGGATGCTGGATCAAGCCACGCATCAGGCTCCTTGCCGCGAGACTGCTTCTCCCTCTGCCTATGTCTCTGCCTCTTTGTCTCATGAATAAACAAAATCTTAAAAAAAAAAAAAAAAAGTTATACCATGGATGAGTTTAGTTTCAGAATGGTACAAATGTCATTAACAAGTAGTTGCTATAAAAAGTGTTATCTGGAAAAAAAAAAAGTGTTATCTGGGGCGCCTGGGTGGCCCAGCGGTTGAGCGTCTGCCTTCAGCTCAGGTCGTGATCTGGAAGCTTGGGAATCGAGTCCCGCATTGGGCTACTGCCTATTGTCTCTGCCTGGGTCTCTCACGAATAAATAAGTCTTTTTATTTGTAAAATATTTATATATAATATTTATAAAATAACAACTTTTATTTATCTATGAAAGACACACAGAGAGAGAGGCAGAAGCACAGGCAGAGGGAGAAGCAGGCTCCATGCTGGGAGCTCGACATGGGACTCGATCCCAAGTCTCCAGGATCACGCTCTGCGCAGAAGGCGGCGCTAAACCCGTGAGCCACTTGGGTGGCTCTTTTGTTTTTTAAGGGCTTATGGTATGGAATCTGGACTTAAGGACCCAGAGATGGGCCAAAGGAAGCAATTCCTCAGAAGGCAGTAAGCTAAGTCCTTCCAGTTCCCATGCCAACTACACCCCAGTGCAGCCTTAGGGTCACTTTAACCCTAGGTTGAAAAGAGATGTCAATTCCTTCAACAGGCTGATTCAGGCCAGCCAGACCCAGTCCTCAGTCTCTGGACCCTAAGACAGTTGTTCACAATCTCCGTGACACCATGGCTTTGGGTAAACAATGCAGCACGAGTAGGCTTAGATCTAAACACTGGGTAAGGGATGCCTGGTGGCTCAGCGGCTGAACATCTGCCTTCAGCTCAGGTCGTGACCTAGAAGCGTGGGGATCGAGCCCCGCATTGGGCTACTGCCTCTGTCTCTCATGAATAAGTAAGTCTTTTTTAAAAAATAAAGAAAACACTGGGGAAAAGACGAAAGTAGCATGAATGACAGCGGGATGGGATTAAGGAGGTGTGGGGAAGCGAGGTCCCCACAAAGGGGCTTTTTCATTAGCGTCATTGACGTTTTAATTGTTTCATTGTTCCCTCACTACGTGACGCAGAGACTGCACAAGCCTGAAATGCACAGTCGCTGCTAGGAAACTGGAGGGGCCTAGGGTTCCTGGCCAAGACCCCGCAGCCCAAGCTAACGCCAGGCGGAGTCCCGCCGCCCGTACGTGCTGCGGCTTCCCCTCCGCTTACCCCAACCAGTCCACCTTCTGCAGATTCGCTCTACCCACCTCCTCTTTCATTCCTGCAGCCAGAGGACTCTACTCAATCCATCGTTGACCGGTCTACAAAATGGCCAAAACGCCTCGCACCTGCGGCCACGTGACCCTCAACCTTTTCGGCTTCAGGGCTTTTTTTTAATTCTGGCTTTGGGAAGCTTTCCAAAGGCGGGTGGGGACTAGTTAGAACTGAGACATTTTCAAAACTTCCGAACCAGTAACTGAAAGGAAACAAAACGAGAAAGCAGTAGAAGAAGGAGGGCAAGTACGAGGGTGGAGTGTGGGAGGGTAAGATAAAGGGTAACTGGCGCTATGTTTAAGATCTCCCAACTCGGGGAAAGCCAGAGAGCGAGTTGCGTCCAGGAATTCCACAACATTGAGGGAGGGCGGAGAAAATAAAGCTCTCGCGAACTCTGAGAGCCTTTAAGGTCGAGTCCGAGTAGAAATCCCGCGATGTTATGACGAAACCAACGCGATTTAGCCAGGCAAAAGTAACGGTAGGAATAAAAGGGTTGTTAGTGGTGCCGGCAGAGAAGGAAGACGCACGAGTTACGTGCTGACGTAAAGTCGAAGTTGATATATAACGGCAGTGGCCCGGTGTACTTCAGAGAGCTTTTAGTTCTCAGAGAGCGCGGGTTTTCTGAGGCCGTGGACTTACGGTGGGAAACTCCGAGTTCTCGGTTTTCTTCAGGCATGAGTCATGTGGCGGTGGAAAATACGCTCGGGCTGGACCAGCAGGTAAGTCGAAATGTGCCTTCCAAGCTGTCTGTGTGAACCTTTTAACGTGACTTGTGGCGCAGTACTAACTAGCCATCTTCATTTTGGTAGTGTGATTTCTGGTTGGGCTTGTGGACAGACCGGGAAAGAAACTAATAAACCGTGTAGAGGTGCAGTACCGAACATAAAGAGGTAACAATAATGGTAGTAGTTACTTGGTCAGAGGTATTGTGTTCCGGCCGCGCACAATGGCGGCTTTTGTACGTGTTGGCGCTATCGTATATACGCGCATGTGCGGGCCTGGCTGACTAGTGAGTGGTTGGAAATCCGTTTAAGGGGACCATTTTTTTCCCCCCTGAGGGCTTTGGTTGTGCCTGAATGCCATTGATTTTGGCCCAGAGGTGCTGTTGGTGTATGAAGGGAGAGTTGGTTGTAGCCACAGAATGGGAAATATAGATGGAAAGAGGACGAAGGACGGGGCTGCTTTCACGATAATGGCGGCGGTCTCCTTTGTTCGGGCTGTTTGGCAGTGCCACGTTGCACCTTGCTAAGAGAAAGCCGAGGCCAGCGAAATGTGGGCCGACAACTGACTTTACAAAAGTCAACGAAACTGTCTTGTTTACTTTTGGGGGCTCTTGTCCCAAGACTATCGCAGCGCACTGCTGCGGGTGGTGAGGTCGTGCTTCCGGAGTGGAAAGTTTTGTGACGCATGAAAGCCGGAAAGGATATTGGGGAAGGGAGGGAAGAATGGCCGCCGCGGGCTTTCCTTGACCGGTATTTGGAAAAAATGGAAGGTGGACGCCGGCGGGTAACCACTTGGGAGGTTAGAGATCTGGAATTGAGCTTACCTAATTCAGAGAATGCATGAATGACCACTTAGCCAAGCATCTTGGGCTTGTGGTCTAAGAGATTGTGTTTTGTACCTTCATAGGCTAGTGATTGGAGTTTGGTGTGCATTCTGGGAAAAATACTCGAAAAGAGATTTGTTAGATAAAGTTACAACTTTGTTGCAGCTGAAAAGAAAGATTTAAATAGCTCAGTAGCGATTGTCTTTAAAGGAAACTACCTTGGTTAGCAATGCGGAAGAGTAATCATGATTTTGAAAGGTTCCTTTTCCGTGACAGGAAGTCTTCGTTTTATTACTGCGGTAGTCTTCCCAGAGAAACTTCATTGACTCCTTCGGATTCTTAAGTAAACATTTGCCTAGTCGTCTTCCACGTTTAAATACAGGGAAATAATTAGGGCATAAAGCTTCTCACAAGTATTGGCGACTTCCTGAGTTCTGAAATAAACTTTACCTAACCTCACTTAGGGTATTTTCCCAGTGTATATATTTTTAAAGATTTTATTTATTCATGAGAGACGCAGATGCGCAGAGGAAGACAGAGGGAGAAGCAGGCTCCCTGCCTGGTACGGGACTTGATCCCAATCCCGGAAAAACAAAATTTGGGGGGTGAATCCAGTTAAACCTTTGATAAACTGTACTCTCTGGGTCATTAGGCCTGGCAAAGTTGTGATTTAATATCTTAATTGATGGTGTGTGTGATTGGTAATAATTTGGACTCTTAATGCAGTGTGCAGTGTTGCTGTACAGCTTTCCCCCTCCCCTAAACAGGTAACATTGCACTTTGGTTTTTTTGCTTCTGTAATTTCTACTTGTTCTACTTTGACATATAACTATTTGTACTTGAAAGTAGTTCTGGCTTGATTATTAAACATGGTAAAGCAAAGTAACCTTTTTTCCTATGGTGCTAAAATCTATGGAAGAGGGAACAATTGTCAGATGTTTCATTGAGATTAAGGAAAGTCTTTAAAATTGTTTTGGATGCTGTGCTGCTTATGCTTAGTAGCATTGTAAAAACTTCTCTGAATTTGTATGCTGTCTAGAATGGGGGAAGTAAATACTGCCCTCAGTGTGACCAGCTTTAATTTAAATATGGAATGGTAAATGGCACAGTACTCACCATGTGGTAGGTGGTGCTGTTGCTGATTAGTAATTTATCCAGATTAAAAACAGCACAGTATTCAGAGATAAACTAATTTTTAAGTTTCCTAATATTTTGCAGGTAGATTTTTAGGTTTAAGGTAGTACAAAGTCAGAAGCCAGCTGTTTCTGAAAAATTGGTAGTAATTAGTTTGGCAATTAAAGAGCATTTTGATATGGAAAATTGTTACAGGGAAAACCTGTTTGGGATGAATATGTTTGAATCATCTAACTGGTTATACTCCTGGCATCTGGGTCTTGCACACTTTAAAGGCATTCTTAAAGCCATGTGAGGCAAACAGGGCAGCAGCTACCTAGGAGAAGCTGCTGTTCCTCTTTTGGGGTGTTATCTGTGCTTGATTTTTTTCCCCCCAGTGTTATAATGTGTCATCATGTGAGGTTGTCAATATCTTTCTTCTAGTTTGCTGGTCTAGACCTGAACTCTTCTGATAATCAAAGTGGAGGAGGAAGTACAGCAAGCAGTAAGTAAAAATATATATATACATATTTTTTTTACAAGAATTGGTATTAGAACTTCTTGTTTTTTGTGATTACTAATTTTAAGTGGTATTTATTTTTGCCTATATATTTATTTATATATAAATATTTGACTATTTTAACAGTATAATAAAAGAGGCTGGTTAGTTCTTTTTGAGTGGAAACATCATTTGAAAGAAAGGCAGTGTCATAGTTAAATTTTTTGTTGTTTATTTAAGATTGTATGCATTTGTGAGAGAGCACCAATGGGGAAAGGGGGAGCAGAAGAGGGGGAAGCAGATTCCTTCTGAGGGGGAGCTCAGTGTCTGGCTTGATCTCAGACCAGTCATGTTTTTAGAAAACTTAATTATATCCAATATGGATTTCTGAAGCATGAAGGAGATGGGATAGTCATCCTCTTGTAAACTGACCTGAACTGTGTTAACCTAATAAGGGATCTTGTACATTTTGTGTTATAGCTAGTACTATAAATGTTTCATGATGAACCTGAGACATCAGAGTAGAAACAGGCTCTGTTGCTTCTTGGATCATAGTGAGAGTTTAAATTGTTCTCCATGTTAAATTGAAAATAAGTTCAGCTTTTAATTTTATTTATTTTTTAAAGATATTATTTATTCATGAGAGACACAGAGAAAGGCAGAGGGAGAAGCAGGCTCCCTGTGAGGATCCCGATTTGGGACTTGATCCAGGGACTCTGGGATCACACCCTGAGCTGAAGGCTGATGCTTAACACTGAGCCACCCAGGCATCCCAAGTTTAGTTTTTTAAAGAATGTTTTGTGTGGGTTTTGTTTTAATTTTTAATTTTTTTGAAACTTTTTAGAGGTTAATATTTGGATAAAGAGGGCTGACCCTTTATTATTTGGCAGCACATCTTGCTTGGAACCATGTTTCCAAGAAAGCAGTGGGTACACTTTGTTTCTTTAAGGATAGTTAATATATGGGACACCTGGGTGGCTTGGGGCATGATCCTCCAGTGCTGGGATCAAGTCCTACCCACATCAGGCTTCCTGCATGGAGAGGCTACTTCTCCCTCTGCTTATGTCTCTGCCTCTTTCTCTCTCTCTGTGTGTCTCATGAACAAAATTTTTAAAAGTCTTTTAAAAAGTATACTAAATACAGATTAAATCTTATTATATGTATATTATAAGGTATAATTAATATACTTTGGAACACTTCTTTCAATCCAGAAGTTAAAATATTGGTTAAAATTTGGATATTAACTCTGATTTTCCTTTGTAGGTTAAGTGCTTTTATTTCTGAGATACAGGTTGGCTGGTAACTTAGTGTTCTGCCAATTCCTTGTTGGAATCTTTTGGCTTTCAGACTTATTAAACTGTTTACTCTTGTGTTTTCTTTCTCTCCATCGCTTTTTTTGGTTGTTCCAGCATAAGATTTGTATTAAGCAATTACCCATTTTTATTTTTATTTTATTTTATTTTTTTTTAATTTTTTTAATTTTTATTTTTTATTTATTTATGATAGTCACAGAGAGAGAGAGAGGCAGAGACATAGGCAGAGGGAGAAGCAGGCTCCATGCACCGGGAGCCCGACGTGGGATTCGATCCCAGGTCTCCAGGATCGCACCCTGGGCCAAAGGCAGGCGCCAAACCGCTGCGCCACCCAGGGATCCCCAATTACCCATTTTTAGATTGTCTTTTTCTGATTGTAAAAAACTTCAAGAATATGCTTTAAAGTTTTTTTTCTAGGATCAGTGTTTTAATAGATACTTTTGTAAAAAGATCATGTTTTGGAGGAAATGATAGGTTTTTAATTTTTTGTTTCTCTCTCAGAAGGGCGCTACATACCTCCTCACCTAAGGAACAGAGAAGCCTCTAAAGGTAGGTGACTGGCAACTTTGTATCCAACTTAGATGTTTAGAGGTTATTCAAAAGTAGGGAAAATGGAGTAACTCTAGGAGTGTAGTATTTATATTTCTTCTCTGGGTTTCTGTTTTTAATGGAGTAACTCTAAGAAGTGTAGTATTTATATTTCTTCTCTGAGTTTCTGTTTTCATAACATCCTACCATAGAAAAGATGTCTGATGTTGTGTAATGGATTTTTTTCTTTTGACCAATATTGAGCCTAAAGTTTCAATACTCTAGTGCTTTATCTGTTTATAAGTACTGACAGCATGATTTCAGTATGAAAATCATTGTGGTAGTGGGGTGCTATTTTGTAAAACTACGTGAAGGGCAATGAAATCTCCTTGAAATGGTGCCACAGTGAAACTGAAAATCTACAATTGAAGGATTACAACCCCCGGGTACACTGCGTGGGTTGGAAAGATGGTTGGATTTCAGTTTTTTGCCAGAACTGCTTCATGTTGAAAGATTTTGTGTGAAATGTTACCAAAACAACTTTTTAGGACTTTTACATAAGTTTTTAATGTAGAGTAATAGATTATTAAGACAGTGTTGGAATGATGGTATGAGTGTTATATATTATATTCACCATTGTGGTAATCTGAAATTTTCAAGAGAGTAAAAAGGTCAAGAAAAGCCAAGAGGAAAGAAGATGTGGATAAATGAAGCAGGTATTTGGGGAGGAGGAAAATAAACTGTAATTTGTGTGCTGGGTACGTACCTTGTACATAGTCTTGTTTATATAAACTGTAATACGTAACTATACTGTAAGTAGACATAGCTTATATAAGAAATGGGGTATTTCTCAGAATGTATGTGACTAAAATTGCAACGAAGGTTTACTAAATGTTTCAAAGCAATGACTGTAGAAATTAGGAAATATTGGAATAAAAACCTTGTTTACTACTAACAGTCAACTGTAAAGTAGAGGGAAAGTAATCACTTTTTATACAATAATTTCTAATGGAAGAGAGGACTTAGGTTAGTAAAAATTGTATTTGTTGGTGAAGTCAGTTCTCTAAATCTTTTATTTCAATCCAGAAGAATGAAATAAAAGGGAGGCTGTGTCTATGAAGATCTTATTTGAAGGAAATGAATAACGTAAAAGTATTGTTAACTTTTTATAAAACTTTTTTTGCAAGGATTCTATGATAAAGACAGTTCAGGGTGGAGTTGTAGTAAAGATAAGGATGTCTACAGCAGTTTTGGGTCCCGAGATTCAAGAGGAAAGCCCAATTACTTCAGTGATCGTGGAAGTGGACCAAGGGGAAGGTAAATTCTAATTCCTCCTCCTCCTCCCCCCACCTCCTCCTCCCCCTCCTCCTCCAGGGATACCTAGGTGGCTCAGTGGTTGCAGGTCTGCCTTTGATTCGCATGGTGATCCCTGGGTCCTGGAATTGAGCCCCACCTTGAGCTCCCTGTTCAATGGAGACTCTTGCTTCTCCCACTGCCCCCACCCCATTTTGTGCTCTTTCTCTCTCAAATAAGATCTTTAAAAAGAAAACTTAATTTTTAGCATATGAGAGTTGATGAAGCTGTATAATTGTAAACAAGGTAAAGATGAATAGGAGTTTTAAAATGAAGATACATAAATTATACATAACACTTAGAGGGCCTTATTTCATAAATGAGATAGCCAGTGTTGAATCATTGAAGTCTTGAAAAGGTACTTAATGAAAGGTACTTAGGACCAAATAATCAGCTAGTACACATGTATGTATCTAGAGAGATTATTATATTGACTAAATGACCTAAACAGATCAGTTCCTTTTACTGTTCAGGTTTGATGATCGAGGACGGAATGACTACGATGGTATAGGCAGTCGTGGTGACAGGACTGGCTTTGGCAAATATGAACGCAGTGGACACAGTCGTTGGTGTGACAAATCAGATGAAGATGATTGGTCAAAACCACTTCCACCAAGTGAACGATTGGAGCAGTAAGTTTTTGAAATGTGTGTTGATTGATGTGAAACTTACTACTTATTATAACATGTAATAATCATTTGATTTTTAGGGAACTCTTTTCTGGAGGAAACACTGGAATAAACTTTGAGAAATACGATGATATACCAGTAGAGGCAACTGGCAATAACTGTCCTCCACATATTGAAAGTGTAAGTTGCTTTTGTTTGACGTTTTAACAGTTCTTTGTTACCACTTAAAAACTTCATTAGGTTATAAAAAAAGGAGAGCCTGAGACTTTATATTACGGTTACGACCAGTGCTGAAACAAAATGTCAAACATAAGGAATCCAAAATTAATCTAATATTCGACCCAGGAGTCTTATTTTCTTAAAAACACGATGATACTTTTAACCTCAAATTATAGCAAATTTGGTTTGTAGTCACAACCAAAAGTAGATATTTGGGGTTGGTTTTATTGTCATATTAGTACAAAACAAATTGTAACAGCTAAGGCATTTCTAGTTTTATGTGTATTTTACTTAATATTTGATAGTTCAGCGATGTTGAGATGGGAGAAATTATCATGGGGAACATTGAGCTTACTCGTTACACTCGTCCAACTCCAGTGCAGAAACATGCCATTCCTATTATCAAAGAAAAAAGAGACTTGATGGCTTGTGCCCAAACAGGTAAGCTGATTCAATAGAGAATTAAAGTTAATATCTCGGCCGGCTAGTACTTTGTATTATTGAAGGCCTGAGTCCTGTGTTTAGCCTGATTTTAACTTAGGTAAAGATTAGTTGGTGATGCATTGGGGGTTTTTTGTACCTTGTACCTTTGTATCCTTTGGATATGTCCATAAGGACATCTTGGGAAAATCTCCAGCACATTGTCAGCCTGGTATTATTACAACAGGGAAAAATTATGAATGAAGAAAGGAAATTTAAGTCATCCATAATACACTTTTCTTCAGGGATTTCATCTTTTATATTAGCGGTGACCTTTGGTTAAATCCAGGGTCTTTTTTTTTTTTTTTTTTTTTTTAAGGTTTTATACCACAGCTTTATTCTGCACAGGTAAAGTAGTGTATAAAGTCCTTTACTGTTAAACTCTGAAATTGTTTTACATTCCAATTTTATGCAGCATAAAAAAGTGTAGGCAAAAAAATGATGCCATGGAAGAGGCAAAGTGGCTGTGTTTTCATTTGAATTAAAATATAGAATACTGTTTTGTTAAAAATGCATTACAGAATTCACTTGGCATTCTTTATTTGGCTGTATAAATACAAATGTACCATATTTTCATTGAAAAAATATATACCGTATTTTCCAAAACTTTGGGCATAAAGTAAAATTTTCTTTCACTAATGAGGAATTTGGAACACTGTTTTAACCAGGGTCTGGAAAAACTGCAGCATTTCTGTTGCCCATCTTAAGTCAGATTTATACAGATGGTCCAGGCGAGGCTTTGAAGGCTGTGAAGGTAAAGATTGATTTCCTTCTGAAATAAGTTGTTGGCATAGAAAAAGCTTCATAAATATAAGTTGTGAGACCTTCCTTTTAAACAATGGCAAATATGTTTTATTTCAGTTCCTTTGAGTCTTTTATTATATCTCATGAAAATGTATTTTTGATGTAATTTTTAATTGTACAGGGAATTTTGCTGTAGAGTTGTTTTAAGAGAATAAAAGAATTCTGGGTCTTTGAGTTTAATTTGTAAATTATACTCATTTCTTAGGAAAATGGAAGATACGGACGCCGCAAACAATATCCTATCTCCCTAGTTTTAGCTCCAACAAGAGAATTGGCTGTACAGATTTATGAGGAAGCCAGAAAAGTAAGTGTGCATTTTACTGATTATTGCCATTCTCATTGATTGTAGTGATGTTTTTATGAAAATCTGATTAAATTATTTGCTTACAGTTTTCATACCGGTCTAGAGTTCGTCCTTGTGTGGTTTATGGTGGTGCTGATATTGGTCAGCAGATTCGAGACTTAGAACGTGGGTGTCATTTGTTAGTTGCCACTCCAGGACGTCTAGTGGATATGATGGAAAGAGGAAAAATTGGATTAGACTTCTGCAAGTAAGTGTTAAATTTTTTTAAAGATTTTATTTATTTATTCATGAGACACATAAGACAGGCAGAGGGAGAAGCAGGCTCCATGCTGGGAGCCTGATACGGGATTCGATCCCAGGACCCCAGGATCACGCCCTGGGCCAAAGGCAGGCGCTAAACCGCTGCGCCACCCAGGGATCCCTATAGTGTGATTTAATAGAATTATCTTCAGATTAAAAAGGAATTTCAGTAATTTAACTTACATGTAATTTTGGAAAATCACAGTTAACCTGTATGCTTCATTGTTTGGGACAGTGTCAGATAGTTATATGATTTTGTTTCACATGTGTTATATCCTTAGGCTTGCATGTTAGAAGGAATATTACACAATTTTAGTTAAGTCATTTTCTCATAAAATACTAAAATATTTTGTTTTCATAATAGATACCTAGTGTTGGATGAAGCAGATAGGATGCTGGATATGGGGTTTGAACCTCAGATACGACGTATAGTTGAACAAGATACCATGCCACCAAAGGGTATTCGTCACACTATGATGTTTAGTGCTACTTTTCCTAAGGAAATACAGGTATGGTTTTATGTAATGTTTTTTTAGAACATTTGTGTTTTTTGATCATTTAAAACATTTAGAGAATAAGTTTTTTTCCCTTTTTCAGATGCTTGCTCGTGATTTCTTGGATGAATATATCTTTCTGGCTGTAGGCAGAGTTGGCTCCACCTCTGAGAACATCACACAAAAAGTAGTTTGGGTGGAAGAATCAGACAAACGGTCATTTCTTCTTGACCTCTTAAATGCAACAGGTAAAGTTAATAGTGTAGTAAGACTCTTGTCTGCTCTGTTCAGCTCCTTCTCTTTTGCTCACCTGCCTGAGTGATTAAAGCTGATTATAATTACCTCTGTGTATTTGCTTAATGAGTGCAAAAAGAACTAAGCCATTTAATACTTAGATCAGGCAGTGATGCTGAGTTGTTAATATTACCATATATGTAATATTTCAGGGAAGGATTCACTGACTTTAGTGTTTGTGGAGACCAAAAAGGGTGCTGATTCTCTGGAGGATTTCTTATACCATGAAGGATATGCTTGTACCAGTATCCATGGTGACCGATCACAGAGAGATAGAGAAGAGGCTCTTCACCAGTTCCGCTCAGGAAGAAGCCCTATTCTAGTGGCTACTGCTGTGCGTACATTTTTATTTTTTAGTTAAGTGTGTTTGAATATTGCTTTTTTAAAAATAATCATTAAAGAAACCTGTTTTTCAGGTGGCAGCCAGAGGACTAGATATTTCAAATGTGAAACATGTTATCAATTTTGATTTGCCAAGTGATATTGAGGAATATGTACATCGGATTGGTCGTACAGGACGTGTAGGAAACCTTGGTAAAGTGTTAGTTGTTTGGTGGTTTATCACAGGATCTGAAATATTAGGATTATTTTTAAGGAAAAGCTGACATCTAATGTTATTTAACTCAAAATCACTGTTAAATCTCTAATATGATTACATCACAAGTGATAAACCCATATTTTGTTTTATTTAACTATTCTACATATGAAAGAAGAATGAACTGTTGTATGGAAACCTGTTTTATGTCCTTTTTTTCTTGACTCTTGTAGGCCTTGCCACCTCATTCTTTAATGAAAGAAACATAAATATTACGAAGGATTTGTTGGATCTTCTTGTTGAAGCTAAACAAGAAGTACCATCTTGGTTAGAAAACATGGCTTATGAACACCACTATAAGGGTAACAGTCGTGGACGATCTAAGAGGTACAGATTGCTTTGAGCCTTCATTATTATTATTATTCGTTTTGGACAGGAAATTGTCCAACCGGAGTTAACTAAAACACTGTCACTAGTTACATGCCTGTGGCAAGGGATAAGAGAAATGGTGACAGCAAAGGCATTTGGGTGGCACAGTCAGTTACATATCTCCCTTTGGCTCAGATCATGATCCCAGAATCCTGGGATTGAATCCCACATTGGGCTCCCTGCTTAGTGGGGAGTCTGCTCCTCCCTTTCCCCGTGCTCCTCCCTGGTGCCTAATAATGGCAACTGAGTTGAAAAATCAGAAATTGAAGATTGGAAAATTAGGGCAGCCCCGGTAGCTCAGCAGTTTAGTGCCACCTTCAGCTCAGGGTATGATTGGTATGATTCTGGAGACCTGGGATCAAGTCCCATGTCAGGCTCCTTGCACGGAGCCTACTTCTTCCTCTGCCTTGTCTCTGCCTCTCTCTGTCTCTCACCCCCCTCCCCCTTCCTTCTCTGTGTCTCTCATGAATAAATAAAATCTTTAAAGAAAAAAAAAAGATTGGAAAATTAAGGCATAGGAATTGTCCGTTTAGACTTGCAAACACAAACTATCCAAAATGTTTTTCCTTTTAATAGTAGATTCAGTGGAGGATTTGGTGCCAGAGATTATCGACAAAGTAGTGGCTCAAGCAGTTCTAGCTTTAGCAGTAGTCGTGGGAGCAACAGCCGTAGTGGTGGAGGTGGTCACAGCAGCAGCAGAGGATTTGGTGGAGGTAATACCTTTTGTATTTTAGTGCTTTTTATTTTTTTCTTAAACCATAATTCATCAGAGAAATTTTATTTCCAAAGAATACAAAATCCAGTACTATGAATTTTTTGTTTTGGTTTTTTTGTTTGTTTGTTTTGTTTTGGTTATTTTTTGTTTTGTTTTTAGTACTATGAATTTTTTGAATTAGGTTTTTATCAGAGAAAGAAGAGACAAATGGCTGAACTAATTTCTGTTTTCAAACATTTTTTGATAGGTGGTTATGGAGGCTTCTACAGTAGTGATGGATATGGAGGAAATTACAACTCCCAGGGGGTTGACTGGTGGGGCAACTGAATCTGCTGTGCGACAAAGTCACCCTTAAGCTAATATGGAAACCACATGTAACTTAGCCAGACTATATTTTATAGCTTTAAGATCTTGCAGTACATTATACCAGCTGGTGATTCTCCTGAAAATTCAAGGGAGCTTCAAAGTCACAAGAAGAAAGAAACAATCAACAATCTTATTCACAAGTTGGTTTGAAGACTTAATTGCTGTAGTTTGGATTAACTCCCCTCCTGCTTATTCTCATCCCAAACTGCATTTATAATTTTGTGACTGAGGATCATTTGTTTGTTAATGTACTGTGACTTTAACTTTAGACAACTTATTATTTTGATGTCCTGTTGGCTCAGTAATGCTCAAGATACCAATTGTTTTGAAAAAATAAATTTCCTGAACTTGGGCTAAAATCAAACCTTGGCACACAGGTGTGATACAACTTAACAGGAATCATAAATTCATCTGTAGATATTAATATGGGGAAAAAATTTTAGGCAGTAGCCTACACTAGAACTTTTTGGTACTTGCAGACTGGGGAGAAGAACATCTTAAGGCAGAGTTAGTTTCAAAGGTAGCAGATGATAGTTAAGTTAAAGTTCTGACTTGCTCACTCTATCCTGGATAGGCACTTAGAATCTTGTAGTTCTTAAATAAGCCATTCCAGTTAAGATGAGGTGGCATGTATGAATACATTCACATATTTTTCAAAGCTTTTTTGAAGTTAATGCAAATAAAACAGCAATTCGTCTTTTAATGTTTAGGTTATTAATTTTAAGCTAAGTAAATGTGGGCATACTATTACAGGAAAAGTTCTAAAGGTTTGAAAACAAAAGTATTTGAAGGAGATTTCAACTAACTGGATTTTTAATGCCTGCCATGAATAAACTTGAAACGGTCGGATGGCTGACCATAGCAGCGACCAGTCTTTATGGGCCTGGTTGGGTTTTGGTCTTTAAAACATGCTAGTGTTGATGTTTTTTGGTCAAGAGGTTTTGAGCAGGAGGAATTATGCAGCAGGCTTTACTTTAATGTAGATTCACATTACTCTTTAAGCTGCATTGAAATGTTTAAATGGCTTACACTTGTAGACTTTGTAGATCAGTAAAACAAACTGAAATCCTTGAGATCACACAGGTTGGAAATATGTACTAAACTGCATAAAATGTTATTTCTATATACTGCAGTTTTAGTCTATTTTAGTTGCATAGGTTTCCATTATATTTATATAGTCTCTTTATGATAAATTTGGCCAAAGAGGATTGCCCACCACTAAAAATGCCTCTTCTACTTGAATTCTGTGCTTATTTTATGGCCAGAATGCAGTAAACTTTAAAAACTAATCTTTGTGATGGCATAAGCAGGCAAAAATTTTCTTAAAGTGCAATAGATTTTCAAGAATATTGTGCCTTGTTCTAAAAACCATTAAGTAGGTGCACTTGACAGTATTGAGGTCATTTGTTACGGTGCTATTTCAATTAGAATAGGTTTAGACTCTTGTACATTTTGCCCATGACTTTTTACAAAGTACTTATTTTATTGCATATTCAAAGAATTTTATATATATGTCTGTGTGCGTGTCCTTAAACTTCCAATCTTATTTTGTCTCTTGGAGATTGTTGAATGCAGCTTGTTAAGAAATAGATTCTAAAATTTTATTTGGGACCATGGAGTGATAGTTGAGTAGAAACTATTTGCACAGGACAGATTTTAGATACTTTTTGCTGCTAGTTTGTGTGATATTTATTGAACATTTTCACAAATATTTATTTTTGTAAGCCTAAAGTGAATTCTTTGAAAGTTTAAAGAAACTTGACCAAAAGACAGTTATAGAAACACTGGCACTTGAATGTTGAATGTCATCATATGTGAAATAATATATTTCGGGGTAGTGTGAGCTTTTAATGTTAAGTTCTATTAAAAAATTGAGTCAAATTAAGCAGACCGGCACTGGTATTGTAGCTAGCTGTAATTTTCAGACAAAGTTTAAGACAAAATTGGCAACTTGAAATTAAAACATGCCAAGGTTTTGATATACTTGTCTTAAAATATTAATGAAACACTTCTGAATACTGATAATGAAGTGTCCACATTCTCAAAGGTTCTGTGAATTTTGTTTTAGTTACTTGTTTGGATTTAAGTGACTGTCTGGCATATTTGCAATCTTCAAACATGTGGTTATCTTTGTGTATTGCCATAATTAGTGACTTTTACATTCAGTTTTATCCGTCAGCAATATTCTCTTTTAAGTAAGAATGGATTTAAAGTTGAATATAGACCTTGAACCTCAAGTCACTGTAAGTTAGTAATTGCTTATTGTATTAGTTTTAGATGCTAGCACTGCATGTGCTGTGTTTATTCTGATTTTACTAAAATAAAGTTGAACACCATCTTTGCTGTCAGTTGTGGCTTAATCTGAGATGTGGAAATGAAATTTTACTGTCAACCTGGAGGATTGAAAAATCATTTCTTGGGATCCCTGGGTGGCGCAGCAGTTTGGCGCCTGCCTTTGGCCCAGGGCGCAATCCTGGAGACCCGGGATCAAATCCCACGTTGAGCTCCCTGCATGGAACCTGCTTCTCCCTCTGCCTGTGTCTCTGCCTCTCTCTCTCTCTGTGTGTGTGACTATCATGAATAAATAAAATCTTTTTTTAAAAAAATCATTTCTTGGTTAACTACCAAAGCTATTTGTGAAATGCCTCTCTTGAAGTGCACAGTGTGTGTAAATACTTGAATAAATGAGGAAGGTGGTGGAATATTGGAGTATGGAGAAGCAGGATTTTTATAATCACAAAAACAAAAGGCCATAAAGAACATTTATTGTACTGACTTTGAGAATCAAGAATAAATTGGGGAGCAACTGGCTTGCTCAGTCTAAAGCATGCAACTTGATCTCCAGGTTGTGAGATCAAGCTCCACATTGGGTACAGAAATAAATTTTAAAATATGTTGGAACAGTTAATAATAAAGATGGCTAAGGTTTCCCGTCATGCAGGCAGCCACTACAAATTAATGGATGTTGTAAAAACCAAACAACTTTAACATGTTAATATTACAGTAGATATTATGAAATTGATGTTTTTAAGACAGTCAACCTCAATTTTTTTTATGTTCCTTTGGAACAAATCTATCACTACAGGGTAAGCACTATTGACTATAGATTGACTATTGTCTGGTCTTAAATTTTCTGTAAATACGTTATACAATGTTTTATATTTAGCAAAAATATAAAAATATTTTTTATATTTAGAGGGAGCCTGTTTCTCCCTCTGCCTATGTCTCTGCCTCTGTGACTATGTGTCTTGTGAATAAATAGATTAAAATCTTTTTTTTTTTTTTTTTTTTAGATTTATTCATTTATTTATGAGAGAGAGGCAGGCTCCATGCCGGGAGCCCGATGTGGGACTTGGTCCTGGGACTCCAGGATCACGCCCTGGGCCAAAGGCAGGTTCTAAACCACTGAGCCACCCAGGGATCCCAAATAGATTAAAATCTTAAAAAGGAAGGCAGTGTGTGGCTTTTTAGAAAGTAAAGCATCAGATATTAAGATGAGTTTTTATTACTGAGATCTGGAAAAGATAATGGGGTGTCCCTGGGTGGCTCAGTCAGCTCAGTGTCTGCCTTCAGCTCAAATCATGATCTCTTAGGGTCTTGGGACCCTCCTGGGTTATCTGCTCAGCAGGAAGTGTGCCTCTCCCTCTGCCTCTGCCTGCCAGTCTCCTTGCTTGTCCTCTCTCTCATTGTTTCTCAAATTAATAAAATCTGAGGTGACATGATGGAAAAAAAGATGACAAGATAGACATGGTTAAATATTAAACCGATTTAAAATTTTTCAGAAATGAATGCACATCTGAGATCAAAATATGTAATTCTGAGAGGGGAAAAAAGCTTGCAGTACTTGAGAATTAGGAGTCTGATGTGAATGGCTACTTATTCTCAACAAATCTATACAGATGGGACCCCAAAAGTAAAAGTTTCTGGAAATTTGGCTGCCCAGTGTGTACACACTCATGTTGACCTTCACTCTATCACTGGGGCTTTGTAACAAGCCAGAGAAAAGGAAAGGCTATGCCTCTAACCCACTTCATAAGGAAACTTCAGAATAAGGCTACTAGGGGGGTAGACATAGCCATCAGTTACGTTGATACAAGTTACTGTGACAATACTATGTGTAGGTAAAACAAAACAATTCCAGTTGCTTGAAGCTGACCTGAGGAATCCCTGGGTGGCGCAGTGGTTTGGCGCCTGCCTTTGGCCCAGGGTGCAATCCTGGAAACCCGGGATCGAATCCCACGTCGGGCTTCCGGTGCATGGAGCCTGCTTCTCCCTCTGCCTGTGTCTCTGCCTCTCTCTCTCTCTCTCTCACTGTGTGCCTATCATATATTTAAAAATATATATATTATCTAAAAAAAAAAAAAAGAAAAAGAGACTGACCTGAGTAATACTCAGAGCCTGTGATTGGTCTCCATATGCAGCAAAACCTGACGTGTTGGGTAGCAAGGCAATTTAACCTTTTTTTTTTTTTAAGATTTTATTTATTCATGAGAGACACAGAGAAGCAGAGATACAGGCAGAGGGAAAAGCAGGCTCTATGCAGGGAGTCTGATGTGGGACTCGATCCCGGGTCTTCAGGATCAGACCCTGGGCTGAAGGCAGGTGCTAAACCACTGAGCCACCCGGGCTGCCCTAACCTTTCATTTTTTGCACAGTTGTACATGTGTGACTTTCTAGAATAGTAAGTTTATTATTATTTTTTTAAAGATTTTATTTATTCATGAGAGACACAGGCAGGTAAAGAGACAGGCAGAGGGAGAAGCAGGCTCCATGCAGGAAGCCAGACGTGGGACTCAATCCTGGGGCCCCACGCTTGTTACCTTGGGTTGAAGTCCGCGCTAAACTGCTGAGCCACCTGGTCTGCCCTAGATTAGTAAGGTGAGAATCTAGAAATCATGTTGCCTTCTGGTATGAAGGGCACATTTCCTTTCCTCCATATACAGAAATAATACATATCTCTAGGCCAAAATCAGGTAAGTTTACTGCTCATAAAAGACTTAGATTCTCTAACTACAGGGTTTTCACTATCTGATGCACGACCAACATTGGTTTTGTATGTGCATCCAGGTGAACCAGATTAACTTAATCTTGACAGTAGGGCAAAATCGTAAGAGTGTGGAAACTGATGCTTAGTTTCTAACAAACTTCTGGATAGCAGTTGTTGGAGCTTTCGAAATAATACAACACCAGCAGGCTAAAGGATTCATCTTATCTTGCTGTTAATCATTTTCCAGGTAATTAGGTAATGGCAAATTTACATGTTTTTTTTTTTTTGTACTCGGCACATTCATTTTTTGTTCATTGTGGGCTTAAATGCTGATTGCTGCCAAGCCCCATCTTAATGGTGATTGGCCAATTATAATTACCAAGACTGGAGGTACCTGGCACATTTGAAAGAATATGCAATGCTTTGTCTTGGGGTTTTTGTTTTTTGTTTTTTTAAGGTTTTATTATTCATGAGAGATACAAGAAACAAAGACACATGTAGAGGGAGAAGCAGGTGCCCTGTGGGGAGCCCAATGTGGGATTCAATCCCAGGACCCAGGATCATGACCTGAGCCAAAGGCAGATAGATGCTCAATCATTGAGTTACTCAGGTGTCCCTGTCTTGTGGTTTTGAGTTCAAACCCCAGGTGGGGAGCAAAGCATGATTAAAATCTGGAGAAAAAGGGCAGCCTGGGTGGCTCAGCAGTTTAGGTGTCATCCTGGAGTCCTGGGATGTGATCCTGGAGTCCCGGGATGGAGTCCTACGTCGGGCTCCCTGCATGGAGCCTGCTTCTTCCTCTGCCTGTGTCTCTGCCTCTCTCTCTCTCTGTGTGTGTGTCTCATGAATATATAAATAAAATCTTTTTAAAAGATCTGGAAAAAAAATAGAGGCATCTGAGTGGCTCCGTTGCTTAAGTGTCCCGATCTTAATCTCAGGTGTGGTCTTGATTTTACGGTAATGACTTCAAGCACACTGGGGCCATATGGAGTCTACTTAAAAAATTCAGAAAATGCATAAAAGTTTTTTTTGGGGGGGGTGGTACAACCCAGGTGGCTCAGCAGTTGAGCATCTGTCTTTGGCTCAGGACGTGATACCGATTCCCAGAATTGAATCCCACATCAGGCTCCCTGCATGGAGCCTGCTTCTCCCTCTGCCTGTGTCTCTGCCTCTCTCTGTTGTCTCTCATGAATAAATAAATAAAATCTTTAAAAAAAAAATAAAAGAATTGTGTTTGTGATTCACATATGGTCTCTCATCTGCCAGCATTCATGAAACTGTAAAAAGCTAGTAAATTTGTATGAAGGTTGAAACCTCAAGTTCTTCATAGTTTCACAGTAGTCAGCATTCTTGGACATATCTGGGAATAGTGGTTGTTCAATCAGGCCATGGCAGAAAACTACACAATATCTGGGATGCGTTGGAGTACTCCTTGCCTATCATTGCTCAAAAAACACTTAAAAATATCTAAAGGCATCAATCTGTTTCCAAGTAACTTTAATCACATGCCAAAATGAAACCAATGTAGTGTTGGAAATACCAACAAGGACAGTAAAACATTATTTTAACTGTATTGAATATGTTTGAAGGTTAGAGATTGAGATGTTAATTATAGATATAAAAGAAATAGTAGTGCAAAATGAAGCTGCAATGATAGAAATGCTCAAAGTTGAAACAGGAAAAAAAATTGAACACAATATCAACTGCGTGAAAAATATATGAAATCAGGGTTTCAGAAGAGAAAATAGAAAAAAGTAGAAGGGGCACCTGGGTGGCTTAATTGATTAAGCATCCAGCTCTTGATTTTGGCTCCAGTCATGATTATCAGGGTTGTAGGATCAAGCCCTGGGTCAGGCTCAGTGCTTATTAGGGGAGTCTGATTGAGAGTCTCTCTCTCTTCCTCTACCCCTCTCTTGCTCATGAGCTTTCTCTAAAAGTGTAAATAAATACTTAAAAAAAGGAAAAAATTAACAGCATCTGGATGGCACAGTTAAGTGCCCAACTCTTGCTTTCAAACCACGCCATAATCTTAGGGAGGTGAGATCAAGCCCCTGCCTCAGCTCTGTGCTGTACATGGAGTCTGCTTGAGATTCTCTTTCCCTCTCCCTCTGACTTTCCCTCTTGTACTCTCTTTCTTTCAAATAAATGTTAAAAGAAAATTTAAGGGATGCGTGGGTGGCTCAGCAGTTGAGCATCTGCTTTCGGCTCAGGATGTGGTCCCAGAGTTCTGGAATCAAGTCCTGTATTGGGCTCCTGAACGGAGCCTGCTTCTCCCTCTGCCTAAGTCTCTGCCTCTCCGTGTCTCTCGTGAATAAATAAATAAATAAAACCTTAATTTTTTTTTTTAATTTAGAAAAATTGTATACAAAAGAAACTTCTAAATTCCTTTTTCCATGCATTTATTTCTATTAATTTTAATTCCTCCTGTTCTAGTAAGAAATGATTTATAACACTGTTAGTGTTAAGTATACAGTGTAATGATTTGATATGATTTATGTATTGCAAAATAATTACTATAACAAGTTGTTAATTCATCTCACACAGTCATAAATTTTGATGTGTGATTATTTTTATTATTTTTATTTTTTAAATTTTTAAAAGATTTTATTTATCTATTCATGAGAGACACAGAGAGAGAGGTAGAAACGTAGGCAGAGGGAGAAGGAGGCTCCACATAGGGAGCCAGATGTGAGACTTGACCCTGGGACAGCAGGATCACACTATGAACCAAAGGCAGATGATTAACTGCTGAGCCACCCAGGCATCCCTATGTGTGATAAATTTAAAGAAAGAAAATTTGAGATCTTTCTTTTTCTTTTCCTTTTTTTTTTTTAAGATGTTATTTATTTATTCATGAGAAACACAGAGAGGCAGAGACACAGGCAGAGGCAGAAGCAGGCTCCATGCAGAAGCCTGATGCAGGACTCAATCCTGGAATTTCAGGATCATATCCTGAGCCAAAGGCAGACTCAACCACTGAGCCATCCTGGTGCCCCGCCCCCCTTTTTTAACTGGCTGCATGCCCAGCATGGACCGAATGCAAAGCCCAATGTGGGGCACTTGAACTCAAATTCTCAACTCTGAAATCAAGAACTGAGCTGAGATCAAGAGTTGGATATTTAACCTACTGACACCCTAGAAATTTTGAGGTTCTTGATACAAAAAACACAGAAAATATAAGAAACTCAGAAATTCCTTAGCATCAGAAATATGAAGGTTACACCAGCGAACATCAAAAGTAAATTGTTCAAAACTATTAAGTATCCAGAGAAATTGAAAATAGACACATCCTTTATACTGAGGAAGAAAGGCAAGTTTGTTTAAGTAATCTCTACACCCAACATGGGACTTGAACTCACAACCCCACAATCAAGAGTTGCTTGCATAAGTGACTGGGCCAGCCAGGTGCTGCCAGATTGATTATATATAATGTAAGTGAAATAACAAAGTGTAACAACTTTAAAAAAACTGAGGCAGGACACCTGGGTGGTTCAGTTGGTTAAATGTCTGCCTTCAGCTCAGGTTATGATCACAGAGTCCTGGGATCAAGTCCTGCATTAGGGAGCCTGCTTTTACCTCTCCCTCTGTCTGCTGCTACCTCTACTTGTGCACACTCTTGCTCTTTCTCTCTCTCTATCAAATAAATAAAACCTTAAAAATAGATATTTAGGATGTTTCCCTTCACATAAAATTTAAAAAATTGTATGAAAAGTAAGTGTGAAAAATAAGTGCAGGCTCCATTCAGGGAGCCCGACGTGGGACTTGATCCTGGGTCTCCAGGGTCAGGCCCTGGACTGCAGGCGGCACTAAACCGCTGAGCCACCTTATCTATCTATTTGATTAAAGTGACAGTGAGACAATGTTAAGAGCAAGTACAAAGACTAACACAGTTGAACAAAAATTAGCACTTTTATTATTTTTTTAAATGACTTTCTTTTTTAAAAGATTTTATTTATTTATTCATGAGACACACACGGGGGGCGGGGGCGGGGGCGGAGAGAGAGGCAGAGAAACAGGCAGAGGGAAAAGCAGGCTCCATGCAGGGAGCCGGATGTGGGACTTGATCGAGTCCTATGTTGGGCTCTCCATTCAGCAGGGAACCTGCTTCTCTTTCTCCCTCTGCCTGCAGCTCCCCTTGCCTGTGCTCTCTCTGTCTGTATGTCAAATAAGTAAATAAAATCTTTAAAAAAAAAAAAAAAGATTCAAAGTGCTAATAAAGACAACGTAATGCACATTAAATAATTTTGATGAAACTTAAAATGTTTAGTATCCAGGCAGATTATTTTGCTTTCCAGATTAAAAACAAAAATGGGATGCCTGGGTAGCTCAGCAGCTGAACATTTGCCTTTAGCCCAGGTGTGATCCTGGAGTCCCGGGATCAAGTCCCACATCGGGCTCCCTACATGGAGCCTGCTTCTCCCTCTGCCTGTGTCTGTGCCTCTCTTTCTCTGTCTCTGTGTCTCTCATGAATAAATAAATAAAATCTTTTTAAAAATAAGTAAAATAAAATCTTAAAAAAACAAGACTTTCACAAAATTAGTAAGAGCAGATCAAAAGTCTAAGAAAATTGTTTCCTTCACCCAGCCACTGCGCTCAGCAGTTAAGCATCCTCCTTTGGCTCAGTGCAGATTCCTGGGATTGAGTCCTGTATCCAGCTCCTTGCATGGAACCTGCTTCTCTTCCCTCTGCCTGTGTCTGTGCCTCCCTTTTTGTGTCTGTCTCTCATGAATAAAGAAATAAAAAAACATTAAAAAAAAGAGGGAAAAACATATTCTAACTTTGTATACCAGTGTGCTTTGTTATTAATATTTATTCAGTGTGTTTGTTTGTTTCTTTATTTTGAGAGAGGAAGAAATAGTGGGAGGCCAGAGGGGGAAGGAGAAAGAATCTCAAGCAGTTGTCACTGAATAGGGAGCTTGATGTGCAGCACAATCTCAGGACAGAGATGAAGACCTGAGCCAAAATGGAGTCAGACAGTCAACTGACTGAATCATTCAGTTGCCCCTCCAGAAAATTTTTTAATATCCACTCAGTTTTTTGTTGTCTTGTTCTCCATTCTGAAATAAGCAGTGTTATATAGGAAAATTAGTTTCATTTCACTTAAATTCCTAATTATTGCAATGCATCTTCGTTTCTCAGACTTTTCTTCTTCTTCTTTTTTTTTTTTTTTTTTTTTGGTCAGACTTTTCATATGTAAAACAAATTCTACTTCCGTTGCATACAGATGTTTCCCTCATTATTCGTATTAGTTTTAATTGCTATATTAGAATATATAAGCCTCAATTTTATATTAGAATATATAAGAATATTTATATATATATTAGAATATTTAAGCCTCAAGTTTAATTTCTTTCCTTTTTTTTTTTTTTTAAGATTTTTTTTTGGGCAGCCCTGGTGGCTCAGCGGTTTAGCGCTGCCTTCAGCTCAGGGCCTGATCCTGGAGACCCAGGATAGAATCCCACGTCAGTCTCCCTGCATGGAGCCTGCTCCTCCCTCTGCCTGTGTCTCTGCCTCTCTCTCTGTCTCTCTCTCTGTATCTCTCAAGATACATAAAATCTTGAGCCCGACGTGGGACTCAATCCAGGGTTTCCAGGATCATGCCCTGGGCTGCAAGCAGGCGCTAAACCACTGTGCCACTGGGGCTGCCCTCAAGTTTAATTTTTTTCTTTTTCTTTTTCTTTTTCTTTTATTTTTATTTTATTAAATTTTAAATTTTTTATTTTTGAATTTTTATTTTTTTAAATATTTTATTTATTTATTCATAGAAACACACACACAGAGAGAGAGGCAGAGGCACAGGCAGAGGGAGAAGCAGGCTCCATGCAGGGAGCCTGATGTGGGACTCGAAACAGGGTCCCCAGGATCAAACCCCAGGCTGCAGGCGGCGCTAAATCGCTGCGCCACTGGGGCTGCCCTCAAGTTTAATTTCTAATGGAAATCAAGAAATAAGCTATTGTGAACTCTCTGGCAAATTTCATAATTTCTTAGTAGCATACACTTCTAGAAATATAGGACGTGCTGTTATTTTATAGAGGGTATTTTCATATTTAAAATGAGACCCATTCAAGTAAGTATCTACTCAGATCATAATCTCGGCCCAGATCATAATCTCATCGTTCTGATATTGAGTCTTGCTTCAAGCTCCATACTAAGTATGCAATCTGCTTGGGTTTCTTTCTCTTCTTCCTCTGCTCTTCCTTACTTCTCTCGCTCCCTCTATCTCTTTTTCTATCTATAAATAAATAAATAAAATGACACTGATACAGTGGTAAGAAAGGCTGTTAGTTCCAGGGTTAATATTAATTCTAGGAATTGAACTTTGAGACTAAACTTGGGCCTTTGAAGGAATCCTAGGAGGCCAACCTTTAAAGCACAAGGATAGTATTTGTATCAGAAGTATTCTCATTGTGGGTGGAAATAAGTAAATTATCAACAATTTATAGAAGTAAGGTACTGCCTCTGAGGCTGTGGGTGGACAGATCTTGGAGAGCCCTGTCCAAATAAATGCAGACTGTAAAGCACTCTTTGAGCACTTATGGTTTTAGAGACAGTCCAAGTTAGCTCTTGGGTAATGAGGTGGAAGGGTTCTACCACTCAAAGACAAAGAGGAATTGTGAATCAGTGCACTGGGATGCAGAAGAAATATTTATTTATTTTTAAAAAATTGTGGGGCAGCCTGGGTGGCTCAGCAGTTTAGCGCCACCTTCAGCCCATTTATTTATTCGTGAGAGACAGAGAAAGAGAGGCATAGGTATAGAGAGAAGCAGTCTCCATGCAGGGAGCACAATGTGGGACTCAATCCTGGGTCTCCAGGATCATGCTCTTGAGATGCTAAACCACTAAGCAACCCAGGCATCCCCCCAAAAATCACTTAGATTTAGCACAAAGTCCAAGGGGATCTGCCCTAGGCGGGTATAAGAGTTAGGAACAACTCATTGAACAGAATTAACACCCTGGTTGACAGCTCTACCATTCTATATAAGCTATGGGAATGTTTTATTGCCAAGATAGGGGCACAAGAGTCCTATCACTAAGAATTTTTTTGTTTGTTTGTTTTAAATATTTTATTAAAAAATATTTTATTAAAAAAAATATTTTATTTATTTATTCATCACACACACACACACAGAGAGAGAGAGAGAGAGGCAGAGAGAGAAGCAGGCTCCATGCAGGGACCTGATGTGGGACTGGATCCCGGGTCTCCAGAATCAGGCCCTGGGATGAAGGTGATGATAAACTGCTGAGCCACCTGGGCTGCCTTTACTAAGAATTTTTGTAATAGGATCACCTGGGTGGCTCCCCATTCTTGTGCTCTATCTTTATCTCTAAATAGAATCTTCAACAAACAAATAAACAAACATCTGTTTTCTGTCTACTTCTGTCTATGCCCCATGCTCGTGGTGTCTTTGTACGTCTCTCTCTCTCTCTTGCTTGTCCTCTCTAATAAATGAATAAAGTCTTTAGTTAAAAAAAAAGAATTTATGTAATAGGGCTGAAGTCCCTGGCTGGCTTCAGTAGTCCCAGATGTAAGGGCTACTTAGGTTTTCTGGGGAAAAATGAAGATCTTTAAGTCGTAGCCATATGGGGGTTGCTAATAGACACAGTACCCTGAAAAGGAGCTGTCCCATCCCTGAGAAGGCACCTGTTGAAGAATGGAAATCTCGAAGTTTGACAGGACAGAGGGCTCAGAGGACAAGAATGCCAGCAGTGGGTAGTTAATCTCAGAAAGCCAAGTATTAGTTTGTATCTTGTCATTATGTCCTTTCCAAGTAATGGAGTGGGTCTATGAGGTAAAACAAGAAATATTGGGTAAATGTATTGTTATCCAAAGAACAAATAAAAGAACTGAAAGATGCCTGTGATGATCAAAGAATGGAAGATGACACCTGACTGTTATATGTAATCGCAGAATAAGTGATATATATATTTTAGAAATTCAGTTTTGTCTCCTGCCACATACAGAGTTACTAAAAGCTCTGCAACAGAGGTGAGGAAAATGGAAACCTGAAATGCTGGGTCCCTCGAGTCAAAGGAGAAGAAATTATCCTCCCCTGCTCCATTGGCCTACTCACAATTGTGGAGCAGAGGTAAGGGCAGCTATCTTGTACTTGGAGGGGCCTTGGCCCGAGGCTGTCAATTTTATGTGAAGTTCTTGTGACTGGGATGTCCCTCCTGTGCATGAGAAGGAGAGGCAGTCTCATCTCCAATGTCCAGGTTGTTTACATGCTAGACAAGGCCCTGACACAGAGTCCATTTGGCACTCTCAGGCCAATTGTGCCAATTGGCAACACTGAAAGCAGGATTGAGGGTCTCCTGGGGCATGAGGAGGCTTAGAGTTTTCTGCCCATGATTTTTACCTCTAGGTAGACCCAGAGAAGGGCAAGGAGCTGGTGATAACTGTGGCCATATATTGGGCTCATTGCTTGTCTCTATATTTTCTTTCAGTGCTTGGAGCTACCTCTTAGTTACTGAGAACTTGAAAGCCAGTATCCAGAAGTGTGAGAAAAGGGTTCAAGGTCCCTGATTAAGCTTATGAAGCTTTTCTCTGATATTAGGGGAGGGCTGGGTGATATAATGCACTGTTAATATTGCTATGTCTTCAAGGTCCTCAGGATTTAGGTTTTTGTACTTTCTCATGGCCTCTGCCAAGCAAGAATGAAGTATTGTAGGTGTTTGGTTATTTCATTAAGTTTCGCATAACCTACAGTCTTCATGACTGCTTTTTTGCATACCTTCAATTAGGCAAGGTGTCATATAATCCTGAATAATTCTACTAGGTTTCCTCCTTATAATGCCATCTAGTGTCAGCATTTGAGACCACCTGGCTGGCTTCAGTAGTCCCAGATGTAAGGGCTACTTAGGGACTGTATCCCCAGCAGAGCACAGACTGCTGTGGGCTTTAGGTTCAATTATGAGCCAAAACCCAGATACAGGTTTTTCCTTCATGGATACTACATGTAGTAAAGATAATACGAACATCCTGTTAGGTAAGACCAAATTCCTGGGCAGCCCAGGTGGCTCAGCAGTTTAGCGCCACCTTCAGCCCAGAGCCTGATCCTGGAGGCCTGGGATCAAGTCCCACATCAGGCTCCCTGCATGGAGCACACTTCTCCCTGTCTCTGTCTCTGTCTCTGTCTCTGTCTCTGTCTCTGTCTCTGTCTCTGTTTCTGTCTCTCTCTCTCTCTGTGTTTCTCATGAATAAATAAATAAAATATTTTAAAAAAGACCAAATTCCTTTGCAAACTTCCTTTATCTCTATCCCTCAAAGATATATATATTAGTAGTCATCCTTCAAATACATGACCCACCAGTATTCATTTGAACGTCCTCATAGCTGAAGGTTTAATAGGCAGTGATAAACTTTTCCCAAGAATAGACAGCCCCTCAAGGTCCTGGAAACCTTGCTTCCAAAATTCCTTAGACTTACTGAAAATACATAATCAGTCAACCCCAGTGCAACTATTTCTGCTCATGAGTTCTGTCCTATGCTTTAATAAAACCAACTTCCCCCCCACCCTTCACACAATATAAACACTTTATTAACAATTACAGATGATCCCTGTGAGCCAAATGACAGATCCAGAACATCCAGGGCCCAGGCATAAGTTCAGTGCAACCTCTAAACTTCTAACTCTGACTTCAGTAGGGTCAGTACATACCCATTTTGAAGGAGTCCTTTTATATGGCAGATGATGCAGAGCCTCATGTCCTCTGTGAACTCTCTGTGCACCTGTGTGCATTGTCCTTGCAGTCTGATCCTGCCCAGCACCTGGGAGACCCTGGCCAGCATGATGGTCTACACATGGATAGTGTTCATGATGGCAGCTAGCAGCTGGGGTGGAAAGTCAAGAATTCTTTCTTGACCATATGCTCCCAAACCCCAACATCTCATATTACTCTATTCCTTCCTTCTCTCTGTTTTTTTTTTTTTTTCATATGCATTCACTTCTGCCAGTGACCTAAATACTAAGCTAAATTTTGTGCATACATATATTTCCTGGGTATGAATTAAAATAGAAAATCTGATAGGGAACAAGCATTGTTTTTGTTTACTCTGTCTGTTCACTGGTTATTTCTCTTTCACCTTTATGTTGAGGGTTTTCAGTTTCTTAGTTTTAGAATACTTCCCTTTGATATCATATTATCTGCATATCAGAAAGTCACATAAATGCAATTAAAATTCTTCCTTATTCAGTATCCACTCTCACAGTAGAAGTCAGCACTTAAGCTACATATCACTCACTTTTGCCTTTGTGATTAATTTGTTTGTCAATAAATTTTTCTTGAACAAATACTTTGCTCTAGAACCTGTTCAAAGTTCTCTTGGTATATGAATGAAAAGAAGATAGGGGATCCCTGGGTGGCTCAGCGGTTGGTCTGCCTTTGGCTTAGGATGTGATCTCGGAGTCTCGGGATTGAGTTCCACATCGGGCTCCATTCATGAAGCCTACTTCTCCTTCTGCCTCTGTCTCTGCCTCTCTCTCTCTCTCTGTGTGTCTCATGAATAAATAAATAAAATCTAAAAAAGAAAAAAGAAGAAGAAGATACTGGCACTAGAGGAACTTACACGTGAAAAATGAATGATGTACAATATAAATGTAAGAAATTGATAAATGGGGGATCCCTGGGTGGCTCAGCAGTTTGGCGCCTGCCTTTGGCCCAGGGCGCGATCCTGGAGTCCTGGGATCGAGTCCTGCATCAGGCTCCCAGCATGGAGCCTGCTTATCCTCTGTCTGTGTCTCTGCCTCTCTCTCTCTCTCTCTCTCTGCCTATAAAAAAAAAAAAAAATCTAAAAAAAAAGAAAAAAGAAATTGTTAAATGTATGGGGATCCCTGGGTGCCTCAGGGGTTGGGTGTCTGCTTTCGGCTCAAGGCGTAATCCCGGAGTCCCGGGATCAAGTCCCACATCTGGCTCCCTGCATGGAGCCTTTTTCTCCCTCTGCCTATGTCTCTGCCTCTCTCTCTCTGTGTGTCTTTCATGAATAAATAGATAAAATCTTAAAAAAAAAAAACAAAACAGGAAAAGAAAAAAAAATCTTTTGATTTTCTAAGCTGGCACCACCACCACCCACATCTCTAACTTTTTCTCACATCTCTAACATTGATGCTATTCTCTAAATCATTCCTAGTTTACTTACTTTAAAGGTAAGTAAAACAAAATTGCAGTGACTGCTACATTAAAATTTTAGTCTTTAACAAAGACTGCAAGAGGATTCTAGGTAGTTAATAAATAGCATATACATTTAGAATATTGACATTCAACGGCAAGAACAGTAATTGTGAGGCACACATAAGATTTAACAGACTGAAATATTCTAGATTTTATTTTTGAGAGATAGAGAATGAAAAAAAAAAGAGATAGAGAATGAGCAGCAGTAGGGGTAGTGGGTGGGGCAGAGGCAGAGGGAGAAACACTCTTCGGAGCAGTGAACCAGATATGGGGCTCCATCCAAGGACATCTTCTTTCTTCTCATTTTTTTCTACTAAAAGTATGTGCTAAAGATATAGGACTTCTAAGAGTCCTTATATATTCAGGGATCTTTATTACAGTTGTTCACCTTTTCTGGGGTTCTTGCCTCATCATTAAAATAAAGCTCCTCAATTTTGAGTTTTCCCTGCTCTCCCATGTTCTGAATTGGAGAGTCATAAAGCTGTTAAAACAAAAAGTTTAACATCCCTTTTCATTATTGACTGACAGTGGCCTACATATTATTTTGAACCAAAATAAATATTCAAAGGGCGATATTTCTATTGTTTTAAGGCAAAATATTTTCCAGGTTATTTAATGCAGTTGATCCTTGAACATAGGTTTGAGCTATGGAGATCCACTTATACATGTTGTTTTTTTTTTTAATAGTACTGTACTGTAAATGTATTTTACGATTGCTTATGATTTTCTTTAAAAAAAAAAAAGATTTTATCTATTTATTCATGAGAGACACAAAGAGACGCAGAGACACAGGCAGAGGGAGAAGCAGGGTCCATGCAGGGAGCCTGATGTGGGACTTGATCCCAGGACCCCAGGATCATGCTCTGAGACCAAGGCAGATGCTCACCTGCTGAGCCACTCAGGCGTCCCTGCTTATGATCTTCTTAGTAACACTTCATATATACTGTATTTTTTCAATAAAATGACACAAACACAAGGTATGTGTTAATCCACTGTTTATGTTATTCACAAGGCTTCTAGTTTGCAGCAATCTATTGGTAGTTAAGTTGTCAGGGGAGACAAAAGTACTATTGGGTATTTTAATGCTGGGGTGTGTCAGTATCCCTAACCCCCACAATTTTTTTTTTTAAGATTTTATTTTTTTATTCATGAGAGACACACAGAGAGAGGCAAAGACATAGACAGAGGGAGTAGCAGACTCCATGCAGGGAGCCCGAGGTGGGACTCGATCCCAGGGCCCTGGGATCATGCTGTGAGCCAAAAGCATATGGTCAACCTCTGAGCCACCCCGGCATCCCTGTTTTAATGTTATTAATGTCTCCTGATGTTCCACAATCCTCCGATTTCTCTAATTATAAATCATATGGAATAAATATTCATTTTGGTTAAAAAACAGACTTCTTTTGGCGTATTTATAAATTATTAAGGTACTCGTTGTTGGTATTTATTCAGAATAAACAAAAGCTTTTAATTCACATTGTAACAAAACAGCCGTACCAGCTATGGCCTACACCCAACTCAAGTTTGTGGACCTCAAGTTAGCTTAACAAATCAAATCCCACTAGTATTCAAAATTTATTTGGCAAAAGATAATGTGGTGCCCATGTTATCTACCTCCACTGAGATCTGTTACACCCTTTATAAACTGTTGTTTCAAGACTAAAGCAAGTGGAAGGTCAGAACCCAAGAACTAAGGGCTACTTAGCCAATTTGCTAATATTTATTGAGTGTGGTTGTCAATTCTGAGCACAGTTAAAGGAGGTGACTGTTTATTTTTCTATTATTTATTTATTTATTTATTTATTTAATTTTTAGGAGGTGCCTATTTCAAAATAAATAACAAGGGCACCTGGTGGCTCCATTGGTTAAGCATGTGACTCTTGATTTTGACTCAGGTCACAGTCTCTCTTAAAAAATAAAAAAAAATAAAAAAGAAAGAAAGGAACAATAATCATACTGGTATTACTTTTTATTTATTAATTTAAGAGAGAGCATGAGTAGGGGGAAGAGGCAGAGGCAGAGAGGGAAGCAGACTCCCTGCTGAGCAGCAAGCTGGATGCAGGACTCTAGGACCCTAGGATCATGACATGAGCTGATGCTAAGGCAGATGCTTAACCAACTGAGCTACCAAGGCATACATATCTTTTTTTTTCTCTAAGGTTTCCAAGGTCACTACATAGTTTAAACTGTGCTGCTCTTAATTATTCCTTCACTTAGGCCTCTTCATAATAAGTTTTCATTAATATCTCTTATGAGATCAGGGCAACAGATGTAGAAAATTTATAAAAGGAAAGTTTGCTAACATAGTCTGGGGGTTGGAGATTCTTACCAGTCAGCTTCATTAGAGGCATATTTTAATGAAGACTCCAGCAGAAGAAAGATAAAAGAATGATCAATTACAGGCTCCAATAGGAAAAGATGTTTTTGCATTAAATCTTACAGAAGAAACTCACTATCCCTATGTTGTACTGTTGCAGGGTTCTTGTCTTACTAAGTCCACGAATGAGTATTGTGGACAAAAGGGTGAAGTGAAGTAAAAGTTTATTAAGTTAAAGTGAAAATAAAAAGGAAAGAAAAGGAGACGTCTAGAGCAAAAGAAGTTCCCACTGGGTTGCCAGATGGCTTTTATGGTTGGTCTTTCATAGAAAACTGACCACTATAACACATAGGACAAATATGGTGCATTTATAAATATCATGAGTATCCTGCTTATATTTAGAACAAACAAAGGAGATCTGTTTTGTTCCCTTCTTTGTGGTTAATATCTCATATACAACATTTCTCCACATCTGGTATTTCTGTAAGCCTGGTGTCAGAGCTCCCTACCTATACCTTCCTACCCAGCCCTACCCAGTGCATTACTCACCTACAACTCAGACAGTGAGAAACTTTAGTCATTTCGAAATCTCTTTTCTCTAATGGACTTTCACTTAAAATAACTGTTCTCAATTTTCTCCTTCTTCATAAAAATCTTCTCCTTTGTTTGTTTGACTTGGTTATGGTTTTGCCTTAAGCGCATGTCCTGAATTGCAATGCTCTGGTATTGGCTTTTTTTGTTTTTTTAAGATTTTATTCATTTATTCATTTATTCATGAGGGAGAGAGTGACAGAGACAGAGATATAGGCAGAGTGAGAAGTAGGCTCCATGCAGGGAGCCGGATGTGGGACTCGATCCCTAGAACCTGGGATCATGACCTGAGACAAAAGCAAATGCTCAACCGCCAAGCCATTCCGGTGTCCGATTGATTTTTATTTTTAAAGTTAACATCACCAACATGTTTCAGTTTTAGCTTACAATTTGATTTTTTCCTTAGATAGCAAGAGAACGGATAAACACAAAATGTGCAAACTGTCAGCAAAAGAACATGTGAGGTGGAGAACTAAATTCAGGAAGGAAACCACAGAAACGAATCTTCTTCATTCACTTCATACTGGTACGGAATGAGACTAGAGGACTTTTATCCCTTTATTTCCAGGTGGTTGAGAAGGAAGGTGGTAGAGAGAATAGGTAATAGTGGGTCATTATTTCCTGAGGTGCCAAAAATGTTTGATTCTTCCAAGGGCAGAGGTACAGTTCCCTGTACTATTTTTTTTTTAAGATTTTATTTATTTATTCATGAGAATATACAGAGAGGAGAGAGAGAGAGGCAGAGACACAAGACAGAGGTGGAAGCAGGCTCCACGCTGGAAACCCTATGTGGGACTCGATCCTGAGTCTCCAGGATCATGCTGTGGGCTGAAGGCAGCGCTAAAGCACTGAGCCACCCAGGCTGCCCAAAGATTTTTATTTTTTTATTCGAGAGAGAGAGAGAGAGAGGCAGAGACACAGGCAGAGAAAGAAGCAGGCTCTATGCAGGAAGCCCGACATGGGACTCGATCCTGGGATTCCAGGATCACGCCCTGGGCGTGAAGGCAGGCGTTAAACCGCTGAGCCACACAGTGATCCCCAGTGCCATGTACTATTTACGAATAACTCATCGCTTGCCAGACCCTGGAAGAGCCCAGCAACCAAGTTGCAGAGCTCATAAAAGAGATCCATGCATCTTTCAACAGCATTCGCATCTGACAGTCTAAATTATTCCAGTACTTTGGCTATCTTTGCTCCAGACTGACAAGAACTAAGCGCTACCGTTTCCTAGTACCAGAGTTTACTCATCTAGCAGGACCCAGGAGTTCTCTGCGTCTCGTGACTACGCTTTCTCCGACGGACGTGTGGATCAACCAATAACTTGTCGCAATTGACACTCCTGCCATTCCCGGTAGGGGACCGCCTGATGGGCGGGGCTCAGGCAGCTAGCAAGTTCAGTAGAACCACAACTGACGTCCGTCAACAAAGGTCATGTGACACGAAGCGGTCGCGTCAATTGGCTGCGCCCGGCTTGGGGCGGGAGAGGAGGGAGTCACGGAGATTTGGGGTTCGCGGTGTGACACAATTACAACAACTTTGTGCTGGTGCTGGCGAAGTTTGTGACTCTAGAAAATACTCCCATTACTGTGAGCTTCCGCCTCTCCTGCTGTCTCCGCCTACTCAGAGATGTGATCCTGTAGCTGAGTTCCGCAGCCCTGGCATTTGCTGTTTTTGCCATTATCTAGGGGTTTTTCGTCGCCGTCATCCAAGATAGAAGGGGCAGTGGCGATAAAGTTGGTGTGCCAGTTTTACGCAACGAGGACATCTTTTAGAGTTTTCCACAGGGTGGTGGTTGGTCTCGGCGTTGGACTTTAAATTTGCTGTGTACTCATGAAAGCCTGCGGAGTATCTCTCGCTACCGCCGTCGCTGCTTTCGGTGATGAGGAAAAGAAAATGGCGGCTGGAAAAGAGAGCGGCGAAAGCAAGGAGGGGTCTTGTAGCTTGACAGCAGAAGAGAGGGAGGCGCTCGGCGGATTGGACAGGTACGACCGCCGTCATTACCCCAGCTGATTCCCGACCAGCTAGCGCCGCTCTCCGGGGAGGCCCAAGTACAGCTTACCTTGGGTGGCTGCACGGTGCTGATCTCTGTGCTCTACAGGCGGCCTTCCCCATAGGGGCCTCGGGCTCGGGAAGGGACAGGGAAGTGGCTTTCCCGGAGCGTTAACGAACTGCATGTATCTCTTCTTACAGCCGTCTCTTTGGGTTCGTGAGCCTTCATGAAGATGGCGCCAGGACTAAGACCCTTTTGGGCAAGGTAGGCAGTCGCGTGCGGACACGGTCTTCCACTCCGAGCCGTGCTGTTCCGGTGGCCTCCAAGACCGTCAAGCTGTACTGTGGTCGCGAAATAAAAATAATTCTTTCTTTTCTCTCTTTGGAGTACCTTTCTCGGGGCCTTGCAAAATGTTATTTTGTAGCTTGAGCACCCGAGAAGGCGAAGCTTTAAGCCCTGCTCAGGTATTATTTCCTGGAGTTTGATAAAGGAGAATTCCGAATCTTAGCATCAAAAGATAGTGAATGTATGCAGTTCTAAAAAATTCCAACTTATATTTTCTCCTTTTTTTTGGCGGTTGACTTGTGATGTGTAATTTTAACTGCACCTTTAGTTGTGTTTTTCATCCCTGGTCTCGATAGGGGCAAACGGAAAGTACTTTACAGTGGTGAACAGTTTGTATGGGGTATTAAGCCTATAAAAATTTATTGGTATGTGACCTGAAGTTGTTTACTTGTTTGGATTCCGCAGAAATAGTTCTGTGAATTTTTTTTTCGAGTACTCTTTGTTGTGTCTGTACAAACCAGAAACGATTCCCTCTTTATTTGTGAGAAAAGTTGTTGGCACTGCCATTTAGCTAATGGCTGCTCCTGTCGGCCAAGATGGCGGGAAATAGTGGGAGGAGAAATGAAGTGGGGAGCTTTGGAAAAGAAGACATGTAAATAGGAAAATAAAAGTGTTGAGTAGGCCTCACTGTCAGCTGTTGTAGTTTGACGGTAGCTAGTAAAAGTTAACTTTTCTTTAACTTGTATTTAATTATATTTAAAAATACATTTCATGTATCGTCCTTCACCGTCAGATTGCATTTGTAAACCTAGATAATGTATCTATCAACCTGTAGCGCGCCGTTGTTGCTCTCGTATAAACGATTCCACAAAGGCTATGGAATTTCCATCTCTGTCATTTTCCATCTCTTGAGCAAAATCTGTCTAAAATAACTACTGTCACTAGGCACCTTGAATATAGGTCTATGTGCAACTAGTTTCCGTAACATACCTTATTTTCTACCTGAAGTCGGTAGCTGTGAATTTGGTTTACTTGATGCTGCAATTGTGAAGGAATTATTGAGTACTTTTTTTTTTTAAAGATTATTTAGTTATTGGGCAGCCCCGGTGTCGCAGCGGTTTAGCGCTGCCTGCAGCCCCCGGGGTATGATCCTGAAGACCGGCGATCGGCCTCCCTGCATGGAGCCTGCTTCTCCCTCTGCCTGTGTCTCTGCGCCTCTCTCTCTCTGAATTTTTTTTTTTTTAATCATTTATTTATTTATTCATGAGAGACAGACACAGAGGGAGAAGCAGGCTCCATGCCGAGATTCTGACGACGGATTCAATTGGGAACTCCCAAGATCTCGCCCTGGGCGAAACACAAGGCGCCCAAGCCCTGAGCCACGCAGGTTCCCAAGTACTTTTTAAGATATCTTTCTTCCTTGTATTTTTTTTTTCAGAGTTAACACTGGTTTATCTGTAGAATAACAGAGCTGACCAGGCAGTATCTTCCTTATATTTTTATTTGTAGTTTGAATTCCCATAATCATGGTTCTGGAAGGCACAGTATCATTTTGTATTTATTTGTTTTCATGGTGACTAATGTCCAGATCTGAAGTATAATTTTTTTTTCTAATTGCAATACATTCATAATTATTGCTTCTTTAAAAATATCACTCCTAATACCTTGCTTTGTATGATAAAATATAACCAGTCATGGCTGTTACTGTCTTACACTTCTAAAAAAACTTCAAAACAATTTTAGTTACTTTTTCAGTTATACCAACAGATTTAAGAATTTTGAACTTTCAGGGGAATCTTGGGTGGCTCTGGGGTTTAGCGCCTGCCTTCAGCCCAGGGCGGGATCCTGGAGTCCTGGGTAGGAGTTGCGGGTGGAGCTCCCAGCCCTTTGCCTGTGTCTCTGCCTCTCTCTCTCTCTATGTCTATTATGAATAAATAAGTAAACTCTTAAAAAAATTTTTTTTGAACTTTCAGGAAAATATTTTATATTGTGTGACCATATCCTGTAACTTGGGTCTGATAAAGTTGCTTTTACTGATGGTAATTTCTAGAAAGAATAAGTGAGCCCGTTTGGTTATAATGAAGAAGTAAAACCATGTGAATATCTGAAAATACTTGAGAATTTAATGTGATTCCAGAATCAGATAAATTCTCACTTTAGACTCAACTCTTCAGATACTGTGCAGTACTACAGTTAAATTGTAAAGACTAACTTTAAAAAAAAAAAAGACTAACTTTTTAATTGTAAAAGTTAGGGTTTCTCAACTTTAATTACAGTAACACTTTTAATATATATATTTTTTAAGATTTTGTTTATTTATTCATGAGAGACAGAGAGAGAGACAGAGAGAGAGGCAGAGACAATAGGCAGAAGGTAGAAGCAGGCTGCATGCAGGGAGGCCCATGTGGGACTTAATCATGATCATGCACTGAGCCAAAGGGCAACGCTCAACCACTGAGTCACCAAGGCATTCCCTAAATAGATTTCTTGGGCATCCGGGGTGGCTCAGAACTGTAGTGCCACCTTCAGCCCAGGGAGTGATCCTGGAGTCCTGGGATCGAGTCCCAGGTCTGGCTCCCTCTGTGGAGCATGCTTCTCCCTCTGCCTGTGTCTCTGCCTCTCTCTCTGTGGGTTTCTCATGAATAAATAAATGAAATCTTTAAAAAAAAAGAGAGAGAGTGAGATTTCTTTATGTTTGGGAAGATGGTAGTTTTATAAAACATTGGGCAAATTTCTATTTGCTTAAACAACCATGAATGTTTGAGCAAAAAGGAAATAAAAAATTAACTCTGCTTAGCTTCTAAAATTCTTGTAAATTCCTATATGTTTAGGTCAGGATTACTTAATCTTAGCATTAAAGTGACTTAAGTGAAATAAAATATAAAATATTCTGAGGTCTGGTTCATTCCCTTCCTTCCCTCCCACCTTTACTGATGTGTAATTGACATAAAATAAAACTGCACATATTTAACATGAACACATGAAGTTGGACATTCATTTATTATACACAAGTCTATCACCACAAGATAATAAACATAATCATCACCTGGAAAAGTTTCTCATCTCCCGTTTAAAGTTTCTTCGTTGTCATTCCTCATAATACCATTTGATATATCCACAGATCTTTTTGTCACTGTAGATTATAATTTTAGAATTTTATGTTCATGGTTTCAATCAGTATGTACTCTTTGACTGATTTCTTTCAGTCAGGATAGTATTTTTTTTTTTTTAAGATTTTATTTATTTATTCATGAGAGACACATAGAGAGCGAGAAACAGAGACACAGGCAGAGGGAGAAGAAGTCTCCTCATGGAGAAGATGTACCACATCCCAGGACCCTTGGGATCAAGCCCTTAGCTGAAGGCAGATGCTCAATTGCTGAGCCACCCAAGCTTCCCAGTTTCTCTGATTTAAAATAAAATAAGTAAAAATCCTGTAAATGTTATTACATACCATTAGAATGACTATAATAGTATATTTTTATAATTCTATAATAAAATAATTTTTTATTTTATTTTATATATATTTTTAATTTATGATAGTCACAGAGAGAGGGTGAGAGAGAGGCAGAGATACAGGCAGAGGGAGAAGCAGGCTTCATGCACCGGGAGCCCGATGTGGGATTCGATCCCGGGTATCCAGGATCGCGCCCTGGGCCAAAGCAGGCGTCAAACCGTTGCGCCACCCAGGGATCCCCAATAAAATAATTTTTATGGGATTGACATATGATACACACTTGAGAGTCTCAGTTTATAAATATACTAGTGAGGTCACACCAGGTGGCTCAGCGGTTTGGTGCCGCCTTCAGCCCAGAGCCTGATCCTGGAGACCCGGGATTTTGTCCCACGTCGGGCTTCCTGCATGGAGACTGCTTTCCCTATGCCTGTGTCTCTGCCTCTCTCTCTGCATCTCTCTGTGTCTCTCATGGATAAATAAAAAAAATCTTTTTATAAAAAATTTTTTATTTATTTATGATAGTCACACAGAGACTTTTAGTAACTAAAATAAGCTGAAAATGGCTAGTAATTGCTTAGAGTTTTGGAGCTATTTTTTTTTTTAAGATTTTATTTATTTATTCATGAGAGACAGAGAGAGGCAGAGACACAGGCAGAGGGAGAAACAGGCCCCACGCAGAGAGCCCGACGTGGGACTCGATTCCAGGTCTCCAGGATCATGCCCTGGGCTGAAGGCAGCGCTAAACCGCTGAGCCCCCCAGGCTGCCCTGGAGCTATCTTATGAACTTAAATAAGTTGTAGTTTAGGGAACATTGACATTCTTAAGAAAGATTATTTATTTATTTATTTATTTATTTATTTAAAGGTTGCACTAAACCACTGAGCCACCAGGGCTGCCCTAAAGTAGACAAGTATAATTAGAATATTACTATTGTATTTCTTTAATGTAATCTGTTTTAGAGAAAGACTACTAAAGTATCCATTGCTGTTGTTTACTTAGAAGTATCTTTTATCAGGGATCCCTGGGTGGCTCAGCCCTTTAGTGACTGCCTGCCTGAGGTCCGCCCAGGACCTAATCCTGGACACTGGATCAAATCCCAGCTTAGGCAGGTGCGAAACTGCCGAGCCACTCTGGCTGCCCAAAGCTATCACATTTTAAACAGGGACTTTTTTAGTTTTGATTTTTTGTTTTTTAATTACATATCTCTATTTATAGTCAAAGAAAATGACTAGGAAACATCTGACTGCCATTTAATGTATTGAATAAAAAACTATTTTGCCTGGTAAGAAATTTTGTGACTTCAGATGATAAAATTTATTTATAAACTTTTCTCTTTAAGCCATATGAAAAAAAATTTTTTTTTAAAGATTTCGTTTATTTATTCATGAGAGACACACAGAGAGAAGCAGGCTCCATTCAGGGAGCCTGATGTGGGACTCCATCCTGGAACTCCAGGATCACACCCTGGGCGGAAGGCAGCCTCTAAACCACTGAGCCGGGCAGCCCGGGTTGCTCAGTGGTTTAGTGCCGCCTTCAACCCAGGGCCTGATCCTGGAGACCTGGGATCGAGTTCCACGTCTGGCTCCCTGCATGGAGCCTGCTTCTCCCTCTGCCTGTGTCTCTGCCTCTCTCTTTCTCTCTCTCTGGTCTTTCATGAATAAATAAATAAAATCTTTAAAAAAATAAAATAAAATAAACCACTGAGCTACCCAGGGATCCCAAAACCATATGAAGGTTTTTGTTTTTTTTTTTTTTAAAGATTTTGTTTAGTTACTCATAGAGACACAGGAAGAGAGAAGAGAGAGACAGAGACACAGAGGGAGAAGCAGGCTACATGCAGGAAGCCCGACATGGGACTCGATCCCGGGTCTCCAGGATCAACACCCCAGGCTGCAGGCAGCACTAAACTGCTGCATCACTGGGGCTGCCCATATGAAGTTTTTTTTTTTTTTTTTTTAATTTTTATTTATTTATGATAGTCACACAGAGAGAGAGAGAGGCAGAGACACAGGCAGAGGGAGAAGCAGGCTCCATGCACTGGGAGCGGGACATGGGATTCGATCCCGGGTCTCCAGGATCGCGCCCTGGGCCAAAGGCAGGTGCCAAACCGCTGTGCCACCCAGGGATCCCCATATGAAGTTTTTTTAAGCCAAAATGAAATTTTGGTTCTTGGCCAATGATGGAATTTAAATTGGATATATTTTGCATTGCACTTTATGATGATGCTTTGTGATATTTTCACCTAATACTAAATGAAAGATAGTAGTTGTTTTTTTGAAGATTTTACTTATTTAATTGAGAGATAGAGTAAACATGAGCCCGATGGGGGTAACAGTAAGGGCAGAGGCAGAAGGAGAAGCAGGCTTCCCACTGAGCAGGGAACCCTATGTGGGGCTTGATTCTAGGACCCTAGGATCATGACCTGACCCAAATAGAAAGAAGATGGCTTAATCAATGGACTTGTCCAGCTTCACATAGTAATATTTTTGGAATTACATATCCACAGAATTAATTTGTATATTGTAAAAACTGTAAGATGAAAACAGATAAAATTGTTTGATTGGATAAATTAAGGCCCTACCTATACATATATATCGGCTTTTTTTTTTTTTATAGGCTGTTGTTAATTGAAGTTATGTAGTAATTGATATATCTTACTAACTGGTATTGAAGATGAAGCTTCAGTTGATTGATTGGCTTATACATTGGCCATAAAGAAGCAACAAAAACTTTTGTGGTTGGGATCCCTGGGTGGTGCAGCGGTTTAGCGCCTGCCTTTGCCCCAGGGCGCGATCCTGGAGACCCTGGATCGAATCCCACATCGGGCTCCCGGTGCATGGAGCCTGCTTCTCCCTCTGCCTACGTCTTTGTCTCTCTCTCTCTCTGTGTGACTATCATAAATAAATAAAATAAAATAAATTTATATTAAAGAAAAAGCTTTTGTGATTACATGCATGGCTTTTATGCAGGCAGTAGAGAGACATAGCCTGGTATATGAGTTAAAGAAATAATCTTGTATCTTTGGCTGAGACCTTCATCCTAAAAAGACAAATTAACAAGAGAAAGACAGAAGTTTAAAAATATATCAGGAAAATCAGAAAAAAGTTCTCTAAAATGGCCCCAAACTACGTTTCCTTAAGTATTATCCACAGGTAATGGCAGAAGATGTTGGGGGTTGGGAAGGCTAACAAGGTGACCAGGGTGGCTGTTAGGCTTGGACGTCCAATTCTGTTTTATCGGATACTGATACTGGAATATTGAATTTTCTTATCTTCAATTTTTGAAGTGTTTACTTAGTGCTTTGAGTATATTCAAAATGTAGTGCAGTTATACCACTGATTCAGGACGTTTTCATCACTCCCTGTTGCCTCCCAAACCCCAGCAATTCCTCTGTATTATCTCTTAACCCCCCTTTTCCTGGTAACCTCTCATGTTTTCTCTGTGGATTTTTGTACTCTGGACTTTTCTTATGAATAGAATCATACATTATGTGGTCTTTGAATCTAGTCTGTCACTTAGCATAGAGTTTTAAAGTGTCATCCATGGGATGCCTGGGTGGCTCAGCAGTTGTCAGTCAGCCTTTGGCTCAGGGTGTGATCCTGGATTCCTGAGATTGAGTCCCTCATCAGGCTGCTTGCTTGCACAGAGCCTTTTTCTCCTCCTTTTGCCAGTGTCTCTGCCTCTCTTTTCTGTGTCTTTCATGAACAAATAAATACAATTTTTATAAAAAATAAAGCGGGGATGCCTGGGTGGCTCAGCGGTTGAGTGTCTGTCTGCCTTTGGCTCAGTGAGTAATCCTGGGGTCCCTGAGAGGAGCCCGCTTCTCCCTCTACCGGTGTCTCTTCTTCTTTCTATGTGTCTCTCATGAGTAAGTAAATACCTTAAAAAAAAAAAAGTGTCACCCATGTCACAGCATTGTGTCAGAACTTTGTTCCTCTATATGGCTATGATTCATAGCCTCTCTATGGCTATGACTAAGTACCAAATACACCACATCTTGGTTATTCATTTATTCTTTTTTTTATTATTATTCATTTATTCTTTAATGTACATTGCATTATTGTTTTATTGCATAATACAGGTAGTATTTTGCTGTTATTCTTGCCTGAAGGGTACTTATTTTTTGTATGGTAAGTTTGCTGTCCATTCTAAGCACTGTATTTATTTATTTATTTATTAATTTAGATTTTATTTTTTCATGAGAGATGCAGAGAGGGGAGAGAGAGAGAGAGAGAGGCAGAGACACAGGCAGAGGGAGAAGCAGGCTCCATTCAGGGAGTCTGATGTGGGACTCGATCCCGGGACTCCAGGATCATGCCCTGGGCTGAAGGCAGGCGCCAAACTGCTGAGCTACCCAGGGATCCCCCATTCTAAACACTTTAAATATGTAATTCTGCTACCTATCTTCGTGACCACCAGGGTTCATGATGAGAAGCTAAGTAGTAAAAAGATAACTGTCTTCTTAACATAGTAAGTCATGTTTTCTGTTGCTTTCAAGATGTTTTTTTTTTCTTTAAGATTTGATTTTTTTTTAAAGATTTTATTTATTTATTCATAAGAGACACACATACAGAGAGGCAGAGACATAGGCAGAGGGAGAAGCAGGCTCCATGCAGAGAGCGTGATGTGGGACTTGGTCCAGGATCCTGGGATCACCCCTTGTGCCAAAGGCAAACACCCAACCATTGAACCACCCCGGCATTCCAACATTTGATTTTTAAGTAATTTCCATACCCCACAATTCCAAGAGTAGGAGTCACATGCACTAATGACTAAGCCAGCCAGGTGCCTTGAGATGTTCTTTTTTCCAGTTGTTACCATTTTTCCAATAGATTTGTTTATGTGTGTTCTCTTATTTTTAGTTTTTTTGTACTTTCTTAAAGATTTTATTTTATCATGAGAGACATAGTGAGAGAGGCAGAGACATAGGCAGAGGGAGAAACAGGCTTCTCACGGGAAACCATACATAGAACTCCATCCCAGGATCCTAGGATCATGACTTGAGTCAAAGGCAGACGCTCAACCACTGAACCACCCTGGCGTCCCATGGACTTCCTTAAGGTTTTTGGATCTGTAACTGAATTTTTCAAAAATTAAAGTTGGCATCTTTTCCTAACTTTAGGAAAAGGAAAGTAATTACTTCCTTTATTTGTCTACTTCCCTTTTTCTTCCCTGTGGGACCCCCTAATGCTTTTTATTTATTGTTTACTTATTTTGGATTGGACAGTTTTGTTTTATATATAAACATATATAAATTTGTATATGTCTATATATACATTATTTGCTTTCTTTATGGTTTTTATTTTTATTTTATTTTTATTTTTTTAAAAATTTTATTCATTTATTCATGAGAGACACAGAGACATAGGCAGAGGGAGAAGCAGGCTCCATGCAAGGATCCTGATGTGGGACTTGATCCCCAGACTCCAGGATCACGCCCTGGGATGAAGGCAGGCACCAAACCACTGAGCCACACAGGGATCCCCTATGGTTTTTATTTTGTATTGGGATTTTGGATGTGTTTGTTAATTTGAGCACATTTTTCTTTATTTCTTTGAATATAAATTTTTAATTCTTGGAATATATTTGTAATAGCTGCTTTGAAGTCACTTCAGTATATAGATTCATTTGGGCTGTGAGTTTTAGGTTTTCTTTTGGTTACTATGGGCTACACTTTCCTGTTCTTTTTCTTTGTGGGCCTTAAAAATTTGCTTGAAAATTTGTGTTTATTTATTTGTTTTTAAACATTTTATTTATTCATGAGACATACAGAGAGAAGCAGAGACATAGGCAGAGGGAGAAGCAGACTCCCCAAGGAGAGCCTGAAGTGCTAGGATCCCTAGATCATGACCTGAGTTGAAGGCAGATGCTCAATCACTGAGCCACCAAGATGTCCCTTGTTTGAGAATTTATTTTTTTATTTTTTTGTTTTTATTTATTTATGATAGTCACACAGAGAGAGAGAAGCAGAGACACAGGCAGAGGGAGAAGCAGGCTCCATGCACCGGGAGCGGGACGTGGGATTCGATCCCGGGTCTCCAGGATCGCGTCCTGGGCCAAAGGCAGGCGCCAAACCACTGTGCCACCCAGGGATCCCTTGTTTGAGAATTTAAAGCAGCTTTTGGGTAGGGCCTAGATTTAACCTGAAACTATCCTCCTCTGTCAACTGTACAGTATGTAAAAAAAAGAAGAGGGCAGCCCCAGTGTCTCAACCGTTTAGCGCTGCCTTTCAGCCGGGGGCACGTGATCCTGGAGACTTGGGATCGAGTCCCATGTCAGGCTCCCTGCATGGCCTGCTTCTCCCTCTGCCTTTGTCTTTGCCTGTCTCTCTTTGTATGTCTCTCATGAATAAATAAATAAAATCTTTAAAAAAAAATAGGTGAAGAATTTTGTTAGTACTGTCTTCATAGCTTAGCCACTAATTTGGGCAGAAGTTTTGTTCATACACCCTAAACCTACAAAGGTTTTATCCTGTACTGGTTGATTATGGGTGGCTTAAAGAATACATGTAAAATTGAAGCTTTTATATATATATATTTTAAATATCTTTTTTTCTTTTATAAAATAAAAGATTTTATTCATTTGGGAGAGAGTAAGAGAGAGAGCAAGCACACAAACAGAAGGGAGGGGCAGAGGGAGAGAGAAAAGCAGGCACCCCACTAAGCAGGGAACCTGATGCGATGCATAACTTGACACAGGACTCAATTCCAGACGCTAAGATCATGACCTGAGCTGATGGCAGCTGCTTAACCGACTTGAACCACCCAAGCCCCCTCTCTTGGGTTTAGAGGCAGTGTTGGATGTCTCCCTTACCTGTGTAAATTATTAATCAGCCAGGGTGGTGTGGAGAGCTTATTTTATTTAACCTTCGATTTTATTCCAGAGTCTCTCTTTAATTTTTTTTTTAAGTGGGCTTCACACTGGGGCTTGAACTCTTGACCTCAAGACTTGGACACTGAAGTGACTAATCCACCATTCTAAATTTCTAAGTGATATGCTACCCAGCACAAATTGAGGCTATAAAACTGAGTTAACAGAGCTGTGAATTTCTTTCCCCTGTTGTCACCACAGTTGTTTCTTTTACTTTGTATTATCATGGGTTTGCATCCCTCTGAAATTACAGGGCCCTTTTCGTTAATTGGTAAGTCTGCTTTCTGGTATTGAAACCTTAGCTGCTTCTTCAGAATAAAAGCTGCTAAGTTGCTTATATTTGGTCTGTTTCCAGTGTTCTGGAATGAATGTTTTTTCTGTTTGTCTTTTTTTTAAATTTTTTATTTATTATTTATGTTAGTCACACACACAGAGAGAGAGAGGCAGAGACATAGGCAGAGGGAGAAGCATGCACTGGGAGCCCGATGTGGGATTCGATCCGAGGTCTCCAGGATCGCGCCCTGGGCCAAAGGCAGGCGCTAAACCGCTGCGCCACCCAGGGGATCCCTCTGTTAATCTTTAAGTTTGAGTTTTATTACATTTTTCTCCTCTTTCCCCTGCACCCAACTCTTCTCTTCTTCCACCATTTTCTTCTTTGCTCCCTACTTCTCTTTTTTGTAGATGTAGAGGGTGTTCTTTATTCTCTTAAATGCTTCTTTACTGAAAGTCCTTTTTCAGGATGTTGCATTTTGTGATAGGTAAGAATATTTATGTAAAGGACTTAGTATTGGGCCTAGCACAGTGGAGGCTTATTAGAAATTATCATCTTGGAAATTACATTTCAATTTGAACTCAGGCAGTGCTTTAGAAATAAGAGGGAGAAGGAAGTAATTTTAAGAGATCTTTTGAAAGATCTCTAACTTTATTTTTTTAAAGATTTTATTTATTTATTCATGAGAGACAGAGAGAGAAGCAGCAACACAGGCAGAGGGAGAAGCAGGCTCCATGCAAGGAGCCTGATGTGGCACTCAAACCTGGGAATGTGGGATCACGCCCTAAGCCAAAGGCAGATGTGCAGCCATTGAGCCACCCAGGCGTCCCTGTCATAAACACATACATACATACATACATTTATTTATTTATTTAAAATATTTTATTTATTTATTCAGAAGAGATACAGAGAGAGGCAGGCAGAGACATAGGCAGAGGGAGGAGCAAGCTCCGTGCAGGGAGCCCGATGTGGGACTTGATCTCAGGATCGTGGGATCATGCCCTGAGCCGAAGGCAGATGCTCAACCAATGAGCCACCCGGGTGTCCTGACTTTTTTTTTTAAGCTCCAAGCCTATTGTGGAGTGAACTCTACCAGCTGAGCCAGTCATGTGTTCTCTTCGACTCTTTAACAGTACTTTAGTTTCATTTATGATTTTACTTTATTAACTTTTGAACATTAATTTGCTATCCCCAACAGATTGTTTAAATGATACACAAAATATGATAGATATTTGATGTTTGTAATTTGATGAGGCTTGATATGCATACGCCTCTGAAACCACATCCAGAAACGGCACAACAGGGCAGCCCCGGTGGCTCAGCGGTATAGCGCCTGACTTCAGTCCAGGGCATGATTCTAGAGTCCCAGGATCAAGTCCCATGTTGGGTTCCCTGCATGGAGCCTGCTTCTCTCTGCCTGTGTCTCTGCCTCTCCCTCTCTCTGTGTCTGTCATGAATAAATAAATAAAAAATAAAATCTTTAAAAAAAACAAAAACAGCACAACAAATACAACCATCATATTCTTAATTTCCTTGTGTCAAAAGAAAAATTTCCTTGTGTCATTTTGTTTTGTTTTTTTTGTTTTTTTTTTCCTTGTGTCATTTTGAATCCTTATTTCTGCTTCTGCCCTTCCTCTCATCTCTATATATTTAGTGATTGATCTTTTTTCCCTAAAAATTATTTTGCATATCCAGAACCTTATATAAATGGAATTGAATAAAATATATTGCTTCAGGGATGCCTGGGTGGCTCAGTGGTTGAACGTCTGCCTTCGGCTCAGGGCGTGAATCTGGGACCGAGGATCAAGTCCCACATCAGGCTCCCTGTGGGAAGCCAGCTTCTCCCTCTGCCTGTGTCTTTGCCTCTCTCTCTCTCTCTCTCTCTCTCTCTCTGTCTCTCTGTCTAATGAATAAACAAATAAAATCTTAAAAAAAAATACTGCTTCAGTTTCTGTTCTCTCTGGCAGTTTATTTTGAGATTCATCCTTTTTGTTCTTATTTTCAGGTTTAGCCTCTTTTGTCTCCATGCATCAGTAGTTTATCCTTAAACATGAAATTTTTGCATATGCTTATTTGCTGCTCTGTATATGAATTTTTAAATTTTTTTAAAGATTTTTTATTTGTTTATTCAGAGAGAGAGGTGGGCAAAGGCGGAAACAGGTTCCTTGCAGGGAGCCCGATGTGAGACTCTTCTTTTTTTTTTTTTTTTTTTAAGATTTTATTCATTTATTCATGAGAAACATAGAGAGAGAGAGAGAGAGAGAGAGAGAGGTAGAGACACAGGCAGAGGGAGAAGCAGGCTCCATGCCGGGAGCCCAACATGGGACTTGATCCCGGGACTCCAGGATCACGCCCTGGACCACAGGCAGGCGCCAAACCGCTGAGCCACCCAGGGATCCCGGTATTCTTTTTTCTAAAAGAATCAGTGATACTGTTAATTTTAGATATGAACAATTTTCTATTAATAAACAAAGATTGTTCTAATGTATTTGGCAGTGTACAAAAGTATACTGATGAGGATATTTCTGATATGATAGCATCTATTTGCTTCAGTCATGAAAATTATATTGTGCTAACATTTTGAATCTTACTGGATTCCGAAAACTCAATTGCCTAGAAGTTCGAGATATAAAAGGTTAGAGAACATTAGGTTTGAGAAATTTCTGAATATTGTACAATGAGTTAGAAAAGTAAGGAAATTACCAATTAAGGGTTTATTTAAAATGCATATATTACTTTTAAAATGTGAAATTTATTGTTTTATTAACGTGAAGTTTAAAGTTATTTTACTGTAATATAATTTGACAGTTTTTTTTCTTCAACCATAACTTTTTTTTAACTTACATTCTTCCTTCTCTCTAAATGCAGCAGAAAGAATATCTCTCTCAACCAAAATTCAAGTCATTCAGTATTACTAGTTTTTACATTTCACCCACTTGGTTTACATTATTTTGAAATGTAGTTGTGTAACTTCACCCAAGGGAGATGTATTCCAAAATTTCCGGTGGATGCCTAAAACCATGGATGGTACCAAACCCTATGTATTAATGCACCCGAGACAAAGTTTAATGTATAAATCAGGCACACTAAAAGATTAATAGCAATAACTAATAATAAAAGAGAACAACCATAACAATGTACTAAAAAAATTACTTGAATGTGATCTTTCAAAATATGTTAGTGTACTTACCCTTCCTGTGATGGTATGAGATGATAAGTGCCTATGTGATAAGACACAGTAAGATGAACGATGTAGACTCCTTTTGATCTTCTGACTTGCAGCGTGCAGTTGACCATAGGAAATGGAAATTGTAGCAGTGAACTATGGGAAAATTGGTGCTACTGTAATTTCAAATACACAGAAAACCTGTACAAACTAGTAAAGGAAGCAATATATAGCTTTTACCTTGGATCTTGTAAGGTGATCCACGTAGGGGTTCTGACTTTGCTTGCCACAGCTGTAAACACCATCTGTTATACAACAGTATTACAATACTATTGATTATATTCCCAGTTCTGTACCTTTCACTCTTGTTACTTATTCTATTACTTATCCTATACCCCTCACTCCCCATCATCCATTTTACCCATCTTACTCTCTGTAATGTGAGTTTGGTCTCTATACTTTTTTTTTTGTCTCTATACTTTGAGTCTGTTTCAGTCCTAATAGGTCCTAATAGTTTTCAGGTACTCTAAGATTATGAAGGAAGGGGCACCTGGGTGGTTCAGTGGTTGAGTGTCTTCCTTCCTTCCTTCCTTCCTTCCTTCCTTCCTTCCTTCCTTCCTTCCTTCCTTCCTTCCTTCCTTCCTTCCTTCCTTCCTTCCTTCCTTCATGAGAGACAGAGAGAGAGAGAGAGAGAGAGAGAGAGAGGCAGAGACACAGGCAGAGAAAGAAGCAGGCTCCCTGCAAGTAGCGTGATGTGGGACTCAAACCTAGGACTCCGGGATTGTGCCTGGGTCAAAGGCAGATGCTCAACCCCTGAGCCACCCAGGTGTCTCAGAAACTGGTAGTCTAAAAGATATTATAGTTTCTTTACCCAAACAATAATTAATACAAATGGTAGCTACTATCAAGCAATTCTGTCCAGTAAAAATGTATTGTAATGCATGAATTTTTGATGTTACATGTAATTTTAAGTTGTCTAATAGGAAAGTTTGGCAAAAATAAAAGTAACACAAATATTAATTTTAATAATATCTTCATTTAATATATCTAAAAGTTATTTTACGATGGCTAACATATTATTAGTGAAATTTTTAAAAGGTTTGTTTATTTGAGAAAAGAGAGAGAGAGTACATGGCAGGGGAGGAGGGGTACAGTAGGGAAGAGGGAGAAGGAGGGGCAGACTGCCTGCTCAGCAGGAGCAGGGATTCCAGGATGCCAGAACCATGATCTGAGGAGAAGGCAGGTGCTTAACTTACTGAGCTACCCAGGCACCTCCTTTAGTGAATGTTTTATACCTTGTTTATATACACAGTCTTTTGAAATGTGTAATATAAAATGACATCTTTTTAAAAAAGTATTTTATTTATTTATTCATGAGAGATACAGAGGTAGGCAAAGAAGAGAGAAGAAGGTTCCTTGCAGGGAGCCCGATGGAGGACTTGATCCCAGAACCCCCGGGATCATGCCCTGAGCTGAAGGCTTAGATGCTCAACAGCTAAGCCACCCAGGCGTCCCTACAATACATCTTAATTTGGACTTGACACATTTTAAATATTCAAAAATCACATGCTACTGGCTACTGAAATTCAGCTGTCCTTTTTTGCCTGTGCTATTTGAAAATATTTTTTGTATGAACAAAGACTGAAATAATTTACAACTCATATATTATCTTGGCAGGTCTTATTCCCCGTTTTTCTGAGGGAAAACATAGGGATCATAAGTGATAGCTCTATTACTAAGTATTTAAAAAGCAATTTCTTCTCAGGAATTGAATTACGAGTTTTTGGTAAAAAGTCATATTGATTGCTTTAATTTCTTGAGCATTTTCTTGTGGTAAATAGGCATTCTCTCAGAAAGGATGCATTAGGAGTTTGCCTTTCTCTTAATGCTTGTATTTTTCATTTCTAGGCTGTTCGCTGCTACGAATCTTTAATCTTAAAAGCTGAAGGAAAAGTGGAGTCTGATTTCTTTTGTCAATTAGGTCACTTCAACCTTTTATTGGAAGATTACCCAAAAGGTATTGTTTTTCTTTTTTGAAAGTTTTGCTTGATTTATGTATGCAAATTGTTTGTATTTCTTGTCATGGACAAATTGATTTTATTTTTTTGTCGGGGACACCTAACTACTGTTTTTTAATTTAACCTAAAGACATTGAGAAATGAAAAAGGAAGAGTAGTTAGAACTGTGAAATTTTTATGTAATTTCTTGTAACTACTCAGTAAGTTTGATCATTCCATAAAACTCTTGAAACCTTACAAGGTACATGTAAGGTATTTTGCTTGTTCTTGTGAAAATCTTTCAGATTGTATTGGTAACAATATCTAGTTTGATGTCTTTGTCTATAAGTGCAAATGTGGACATTTTAGAGTAAGTTTGGAGAATTTTTTCCGTGACCAGCAAAGCAAATTTTCAATTTTCAGAAGTGTCTTATAAATTTAACTCCATTCTGACACCATATACCAGGAGATGGTACAATCCCACAGATAAAGGACTTAATCCAGTGTGACAGCCCTATTTCAGATGCCAGTTGCAATAATAATAATTTCAGATGCCAGCCCTATTTCAGATGCCAGTTGCAGATGCAGTAATTACCTGTGCTACTTAAAAACCAAGTATAAATCACAGATTCTACAACCCACTCCTTGGGCTTGATAATTTGGTAGAATGATTCATGGGGCTCAGGAAACATTGATTAGTTTATTGTAAAAGATATTATAAAGGATACAGATGAACAGCAAATAAAGAATGCAGGGCAATGTATGGAAGTATCCTGAGCTCAGGAACTTCTCTCTTCCTGAGAAACTGGGGATGTATTTACCAAATGAGAGGCTCATGAATGCCTCTAATTTCAATGTTCAACAGTATATTATAGACTTTAATTTGCATCCTTTCCCCCATCATCTCAGTTTCATTTGAGGATGATGCAAAAGTTATCTCTTTGGCAAAAATTCTGTTGTGCTCTAAAGAGCTTCTTATGAATAACAAAAGCCCCTCCTACTTAGACTCAGGAAAATCAGGTTTTAGGAACTCTGTGCCAGAAACAGGGACAGAGACCAAATTTTATTATTATTATTATTTCTCCTTTGTGGTCTTGATTTTATGTAAAACTTTCCATTTTAGTTGAAAATATTTGAAAATCCAATCTTTATCATGTATGTTATTTAATAATACAGATAATCCTATATATGTTCAAGCCTTGGAGAACATTTTTCATTCATTTAGAATATTTTTTCTCAGAAATAAGTGGAGATAAATAACTTGAGGTAATCCTTTAAGATACATGTTTTTCCTAATTCTACAGTGCTGGCCAAGGCCATTACTCATTTAGTTAAAAATTACCAAAAAAAAAAAATTAAAAAAAAATAATAAAAATTACCTCAAAAATGCTTTTCTTCCTTACCAATCTCCACATCAAAGAAAGTCATTATATAAAAAGAGTATGTTAAAAATTTGAACATAAATATCTTGTTGAATTGGATGGACATGCTAAGATTTTCCACAAATGTGTTTAGCAGAAACAGTTGGATAAATGTTTTAGGACTACAGTAAAGAGTTGGTGGGATGTTACTTTGTTGCTTTGGCAATAGTTTATTGCATGCCACACTTTTTTAAGTAGAGAGGAGGGAAAAATAGTTTTCGTAATATTCTGAGTTGTTGACTCAGATCACATCCTTTCCCTCCTTTAATAAAAGACTGGCAAGAGAAAAACAGCCAAGTTTATTAATATGTCTTTGTTGAGTATACGTGGGAGAGAGACCCAGGAAAACTGAGTTACTGTTTAAAATACCCTATGCCGCAAGCTTAAGCTCAGCAAAAGGTGAAAATAAAACAATAGGTAGAAAGAAGGCCAGTTGTGGATGTTGACCAGGAAAAGCATTTTATATAAAAGGAAGTTTTGTTATGCAAATTTACTTCAGGGCCTTGTACCTTAAGAAAAATTTCATGTGGGGATCCCTGGGTGGTGCAGCGGTTTGGCGCCTGCCTTTGGCCCAGGGCGCGATCCTGGAGACCCAGGATCGAGTCCCACGTCGGGCTCCCGGTGCATGGAGCCTGCTTCTCCCTCTGCCTGTGTCTCTGCCTCTCTCTCTCTGTGTGACTATCATAAATAAATAAAAATTTAAAAAAAAAAAAGAAAAATTTCATGTGATTTCAATTTTGTCTTGCTAATGTTTATGCAGTTTTTTTGCATTTTCTTTCTCTTTCTTCCTTTCCTTTCCTTTCCTTTCCTTTCCTTTCCTTCCCTTCCCCTTCCCCTTCCCCTTCCCCTTCCCCTTCCCCTTCCCCTTCCCCTTCTTTCCTTTCTTTCCTTTCTTTCCTTTCTTTCCTTTCTTTCCTTTCTTCTTTTTAAGATTTTACTTATTTATTCATGAGAGACACAGAGAGAGAAGCAGGCTTCATGCAGGGAGCCTGCTGTGGGACTCGATCCGAGGTCTCCAGGATCATGATCTGGACTGAAGGCTGCGCTAAACCTCTGAGCCACGGTTTACGCTGCCCTGTATTTCTTGTTTCTAAAAATAATCAGTGGACAACAACAACAAAAAATCATCGAACAAATTCTTCTGCTCCGGAGTCATATTTTAGGGTGGCATATTTTGCTCTCAGTTTTAAATTAACATAATACTTTTACCAATAAAAGTATAGCATACTTTGTGTAGCATACTTTGACACAGCATGGGTGTGTATAATTCATCTACAACTATATTATTTAGAAATGTTTTAAGTTAATAGATTTATTTATTTATTATTATTATTATTTTAAGTTAATAGATTTATGTACTTCTCTGCACTTTGGCCTATTCTGTAAATTGGAGAGTAGTAATATAGCTTTACGAATGCTAAACAAAAATTTTACTGGTGGAAATGAATCTCACTCTAGTCCATAATTCTTACCAGCAGTACACTTAGGTTTGTTTGTTTTTCCATAAACTTAATCATAGATAATTGGGGCACAAGGGTGCAAGAGCACCTGGCTCTGGGGTCAGACCAAGCTCTACCCTGCACTACTAGCAAAATTCAAAGTCAGAGACTAGTGGTGGTGAAACAAAAGAACTTATTTCAGTGAAGCTAATGCCAGGCTGTCCTAGAAGCCAGCATGAGATAAGCACAATTTATTGAATATGTGTATGTGTAGAGAGAGATACTGAGGGAGACATAAAGACAGAGAGTCCTGGAGACTCCGAAAGGAAAAGAGCATGAGTCTCAGTCTTTACTTGGGATTTGGGGTTTTTATTGGCCATTGTAGTCTGGTCCATGTTTCCTCTTAGGCATCCAGGAGCTGGTTAGAGTGAGGATGGGGTTTGCTTGTTCTTCATACATCTTCATCCCCTAAAGTCAGGGGTCTTGGTAGTCAAGGTGTTTGGAGTCCCTGGTCTAAGAGAGTGTTTATGATAACTCTTCCTTCTAACTCCTTGGATGTTTTCTACTGTGCTGGACTACTCTAAAGATACCATTCTCTCTTTGGCCTTACATAGAGGATACATGCTATTTTTGTCATACGGTATGGGTACATTGGGGTGGGGAGTGTAGATCCTAGCAAGAACAGAAGCCAGGAAAGAATTGGATTCCTTCAGTTTCCCTGTCTAAAGGCCAACATTGGAAGGACTGCAGACTAAGAGTGTTTACAAAGTGCTGAAAATATTTTTAGATTTGCATAAGGAAAATTGGTACAAGCAGGTGGACAGTAAAGACCAGGATGATCATTTTCTTGGGGTCAGTCATAGGATTCTTGCTGGCTCAAGGCAGTGCTTTTTGCTTAAGAAGGTGGTTTTAATTTGTATCATAGGATGCTTCACCCACAGAATCTTTGCCTATTTCATTTTTTTTTTCTTTCTTTGCGGATTTCAAGAAGTAATCTGGAAAGAAGAATTTTTTTTTTAAAGATTTTATTTATTCATGGAAGACAGAGAGAGAGAGAGAGACAGAGACACAGACACAGGCAAGAGACAAAGGCAGAGGGAGAAGCAGGCTCCATACAGGGAGCCTGACGGGGAACTCTATCCCGGGACTCCAGGATCATGCCCCGGGCCAAAGGCAGGTGCTAAACCGCTGAGCCACCCAGGGATCCCTGGAAAGAAGAATTTAATCAGTCAGACTCAGGTCAAAATGGTAGTTGAAATCCGGTGTCATTAATTTCCTTAATCTTAAAAATTAAGATTTTTTTTAATATGTAAATTTGAGAGTGAATAACATTGAGAGTGAATAACAAAGTTTGTTAATTGAAATTGCATAGAGATTGTTATCTGAGGCTATTTAGTTATAATGCAATTTAGTTACACAGCTATTTGGTTATAATTTTTTAGTTTCTTAAAGCTTTAAGATGGATAATTAACTTTTTATTTTAAAAAACGGAAGAGGGCGCCTGGGTGGCTCAATTGATTAAGCATATGTCTTTGGCTTAGGTTATGATAGTAGGATTCTGGGATTGAATCCCTTTTTGGGCTACCTACTTAGCAGGATGCCTGCTTTCCCTCTCTCCTGCCTGCCACTTCCCCTACTTGTGCTCCCATTCTGTTTCTGTCAAATGAATGGAATCTTTAAAAAAAAAAAATGAAAAAAACAAAAATAATTAAGAAGAGGAGGAAATCTTGTATAGATATAGTAGTTGACTAGGTTGTGAGTAAAGAATATAGGACAATTTATGTTTGAGGGTTTTTGGTTTTTTGTTTTCTCTGTTAGGAATGGCTTGAGCATACATTCACTAGTGGAGAGAGAGTAAGTTGTATTCCAAAAGTGACTGACTATACATGGTATTATCTAACATTAGGATTGTCCTATCCTCTTCCTATCCTCAAGTGTTTGTCAATGGGCTGCAAGTTGTAAGGAAATTTAATTTTTTTTCTGTCTTTTATTTTATTTTTTTAATTATTTTTTAAAAAATTTTTACTTATTTATGATAATCACAGAGAGAGAGAGAGAGAGGCAGAGACACAGGCAGAGGGAGAAGCAGGCTCCATGCACCGGGAGCGGGATGTGGGATTCCATCCCGGGTCTCCAGGATCGCGCCCTGGGCCAAAGGCAGGCACCAAACCGCTGCACCACCCAGTGATCCCTATTTTATTTTTTTAAAGATTTTATTTATTTATTCATGAGAGATAAAGAGAGAAAGAGAGGCAGAGACACAGACAGAAGAAGAAGCAGGCTCCATGCAGGCAGCCCAATGTGGGACTTGATCCCAGGACTCCAGGATCACGCCCTGGGCTGAAGGCAGGCGCTAAACCACTGAGCTCCCCAGGGATCCCTCTATTTATCTGTTTTTTAAATATTCTGTTTATTCTACGGAGATTTTATTTATTTGAGGGAGAAGGAGAAATAGCACAAGCAGGGAGAAGGGCAAAGGAAGAGAGAGAAGCAGACTCCCCACTGAGCAGAGTCCATCCCAGGACCCTGAGATTACGCATGACCTGAGCCAGAGGTAGAGGACCAATCAAATAAGCCACCCAGTGCCCCTTTTCTACACTTCTTTTGTGTTTGTTCTCCATATCATGTATGAGGAAATTTATTGTAAGAATTGACTCATGCAGTTATAAAAGCCCACCAAAAAAAAAAAAAACAAAACCCACACAGAATAATGTTTGTGAGCTGGAGAGATGCAAAAGGTGGTAGTAATGTGTTCTTGGAGTGTGTTATGTTGTTAGGAACGTTCAGCCAAGAAAAATTTCTTGAGACTCAAAGCCTGGGGACAGGACTGTGGGTAGAAAGAGCTGCACTGAAGTCATGAGGACTGACTGTATACTTAGGAGTTGGGGGAGGTAAGGAAAAAGGGAGGTTTCCAGAGGACTTTCATAGGTTAAAGAAGACTCCTGAAATACAGGAGGCCTTGCTGTTACCAGGCTGACCTTGTTTTTTTCTCTAGCGAACCAGTAACTTTAAGACAGTTGGCCGTTTCTTGGAGGATTATATTCTGCTTCCTCAAGTATTTGTTAATGAGCTACAGGTTACCAAGGGATTTAATTTTATCTACATTTCCTTCTGCCTTTGTTTCCCACATCACTATTATAATACAGTCCAATACTGAACACCTGAGAACCCAGGGATCTCTGATGAATATTTAGTCTTAAAGGCCCCAAAAGTAGGAATTTTGAAAACTAAGGGCATGAAAAGATAAATGTCTCATCAAATGACAAGAGGATTGTGTCCTTTTGTGTTTTGGTCATATATAGACCTTCTGATTGGTTAGAATGCATCTCCTTACCTAGTCTACTGAATCTAATGCTGATCTCTTCCCTAAATAACATCATAGACACAGTTGTAATGGACACACATCATAGACACATCTAATGATAATTTGCTTGCTCTCTGAGTAGCTGTTACCTTCATTAAGTTGATGCATAAAACTTAGGATCTTAAGTTTTTATATTGTCTTATATTTTTTCTTATATCAGTTTTGTTAAATATAGGTTAATCAAATTTGTGTGTATGGAGTAATAGTATTTCTTTTTCTCCTTTTGAGGATGTTTAGTCTGTAGTATGTCTCTCCATTTCGTTTTGTAATCCCTTCTGTTTGTGTTCTCTTTTTTCCTTAGGTTGCCTAAGATAGACCTATCAGTTATTTTATTCTCCTTAAAGAACCTTTTGACTATGTTGATTTTTTAAAAAATTTTTCTCTATTGATTTCCTGTTTTGTTTCATCTTTACTGTTTATTTTCTTCAACTTACTTGGGATTAATGAACTCTTTTATAGTTTTTCTTTCTCTTTTTTTTTAAACAGATTTTATTTATTCATGAGAGACACGGAGGGAGAGAAGCATAAGGCCAAAGGGAAAAGCAAGGTCCCTGTGGGGAGTCTGATGCAAAACTGAATTCCAGGGTCCTGGGATCACAACTTGAGCCAAAGGCAAGGTCAGAGGCAGATGGTCAACTGCTGAGTCACCAGGGTGTCCCTAGTTTTTTCCTTAGATGATTGACTTTAGGTTATTTTCTTGCTAATATATGCATTGATTGCTCTACTGCTAAACACTGCTTTTGCTGCATCTCACAGATTATCAGCAGTTATATTTTCATTTGCATTTACCTCAAAATAATTTTTAATTTTTCTTGAAAAATCTCAAGTTTCTTCTTCTTCTTCTTCTTCTTCTTTTTTTTTTTTTTAAAGATTTTATTTATTCATGAGACACACAAAAAGAGAGAGAGGCAGAGACACAGGCAGAGGGAGAAGCAGGCTCCACATAGGGAGCCCAACGTGGGACTCGATTCTGGGTCTCCAGGATCACGCCTGGGCTGAAGGCGGCGCTAAACTGCTCAAGTTTCTTCTTTAACCCATTTATTATTTAGAAGTGTGTTTAATCTCCTTGAATTTGCTATATTTTCCAGCTGTCTTTCTGTTGTTGATTTTTGTTGTTGTTGTTTAATTTCTTTGTGGTTATGTACTTTTCTGTTTGTTGTGTTTTGTGGTCCTGAATGTGATCTATCTTGGTGAAATTTCCATGTGAGCTTGAGAAGAATGTGTATTTTGCTGTTACTAAATGGAGTAGTCTATAGATAATCTATGATACCTGGTTGATTGATGATGTTGCTGAGTTTAACTGTGTTCTTGGTGATACATATATTTTTAAAGATTCTATTTATTCATAAGAGACACAGAGAGAGAGAGAGGCAGAGACACAGGCAGAGGGAGAAGCAGACTCCATGCAGGGAGTCCAAAGTGGGACTCGATCCTGGGATTCCAGTATCACACCCTGGGCTGAAGGCAGGCGCTAAACCGCTGAGCCACCTGGGCTTCCCTCTTGGTGATATTTTTTTCCTGCTGGATCAGTCCAATTTGGTAGAAGGCTTTTGAAGTCTACAACTGTGATTGTGGATTCATATATTTCTCTTTGCAAAGCTATTAGTTTTTGCCTTCTTTTGTTTGATGCAGTATTCTTAGGTACATGCTTTTTTTTTTTTTTTTTAAGATTTTATTTATTTATTCATGAGAGACAGAGAGAGAGAGAGGCAGAGACGCAGGCAGAGGGAGAAGCAGGCTCCATGCAGGGTGCCTGACATGGGACTCGATCTGGGGTCTCCAGGATCACACCCTGGGCTGCAGGCGGCGCTAAACCGCTGCGCCATCTGGACTACCAGGTACATGCTTCCTAAGGATCATTGTATATTCTTGGAGAGTTGACCTTTTTACCATTATGTAATATCTTTATTTTATATAACTTTCCTGGCTTTGAAGTCTGCTATCTTAAAACGTAATACTTTTTCCTGCTTTCATTTGAATCGTAATCACATGGTATGTTTTTCTCTACCTATTTACTTTTTATCTTAGATGCCTTTACATTTAAAGTAGATTTCCTGTATATAACATGTAGTTGGTTATTGTTTTTTTAATTCATTTTCACAATCTGTTTTTTTTTTTTTTCCACAATCTGTTTTAATGATAGAGGAAAGATGTCGGGATTTAGCATTGACGACAAGAAAGAATTCTTTAGATAAAGGTGGCTTTATTAAAGCATGGGGATAGGGCCAATAGACAAAAAAGTTGCACTGAGGTCATGAAGAGTGGCCCATTATATACTTTGAAGTTGGGAGGGAGTTAGGGGCAGCACAAACTGCCAAGGATTTTTGGAAACAAAGTTTTCAGAACCTTGAAGGGCTAGCTATTGTTAGGAAAAGGTAATTTTTTACTTGTGAGACCCTTGACATTATATTAGTGGGTCATATGCTTGGGGGATGATTGCAAACATGTCTCTTAGGGAATAGAGATAAAGGAATGTTCCAGCAGAATTTGTATATGTTAAGGGGTCCTGGGGTTCTGCAAGGTGTTAAGCTAAACAATTGCTTTTTGCCCTTAGTGAAATATTAATAATCAGAGGCATCTGAGCTCTCCCACAGGATTGTCATTGGCCTGTTTCAAGGACTTGTCACTGGGCTATAGGAAGTAATGTAATTTTTTTGTTTTGTCTTTGTTTCCCACAAAATTAATTTATACATGTAAACTGTTAATGCTTAAGGTAGTTTTTTGATACAGTTAGATTAATAGCTGCCATGTTTATTATTGTTTTGTTTTTGTTGTCTTTTTTTTGGTTCCTATTTTTATCTTCCGTTTTTTTCTGCCTTTGTGATTTTTAAAAAAGATTTCATTTATTCATGAAAGAGACGGAGAGAGTGGCAGAGACATAGGCAAAGGTAGAAGCTGGCTTCTCAAGGAGAGCCCAGTGTAGGACTTGATCCCTACTCTGGGATCACCTACTGAGTGGAAGGCAGATGCTCAACCACTGAGCCACCCAGACATCCCTGCCTTTTGTGATTGTAAATGATTCCATTTTTAATGCATTTTTTTTTTTACCACTTTTTATAAAATGTTTTGAAATGGCTGCGCTAGAGTAGTCAGAGTATATTTACAGGTAATTCATGTGGATTTCAAATAACGCTTCATGTGTTACGAGCATGTTATATTGATAAAGTAATAGTGATTTCTTCTCGTCACTTGTGTCATTGATGATATTCATTTCATGTTATATATAAGCAGTCCCAATTTACACTGGTTTGATTTTAGGTTTTTCGACTTCGTAATGGTGTGAAAAGTAATATGCATTTCAGTAGAAGTTATATTTGAATTTTGACCTTGGATCTTTTTTTTTTTTAAGATTTTATTAATTTATTAATTTATTCATGAGAGACACAGGCAGAAGGAGAAGCAGGCTCCTCACAGGGAGGAGCTCATGTGGGACTCCAGATCCTGGGACTCAGATCATGCCTGGAGCCGAAGGCAGACGCTCAACCACTGAGCCAGCCAGGAGTCCCATTGAGCTTGGATCTTTTCCCAGGCTAGTGATATGTGGTGATCTTGTGATATGTGGCTTTAAGGCAATGGTCAAGAAAATATTTTTGAGTTGTTTTTGATGCAAAAAAAAGTGTTTTTATTAAAGCAGAGGACAAGACAGGATCCTGAGGCAGAAAGAGCTGCACTGGGATTGTGAGGAGGGTCTGATTACACACTTTTAAATTGGGAGAGGTAGACATAAAAGGAAGTTGCCAAAAAATTGTCAAGTTAAACAAGATTTATAGGATCCTGGAGATTTGGCTATTTATTAAGCTAAGGTTGCTTTTTGCCTCTGATGAGGGAGTGAAAGTCTAGCAGAGGATAGAGCCCACACTGACACCCCCAAACAGATGAGCTGTTCCTGGCTGCCCTAAACCAAACGACCATTTTGCTCCAAGGACATCACAAGAATTCTTTTTTGGTCGTCACTCCAGACCCCACCCTACCAAATCTTATCTACATTCCAAAACTGCTCAGCCTTTAACAAAGTATTAACATTAAGGCAGTTGGGTACTCCTTATGGAAGGTCATTCTCTTTCTATATGAAGTTGTCAGTAGGCTGCAAGTTGTAAGGAAATTTAATCTGAACTACATTGCTTTCTTTTTAATCTGAACTACATTTCCTCCTTCCTTCCTCCCTCCCTCCCTCTTTTTTTTTTTTCAGATTTTAATTATTCATGAGAGAGAGAGAGAGGCAGAGAAACAGGCAGAGGGAGAACCAGGCTCCACGCAGGGAGCCTGATGTGGGACTCGATCCTGGGACTCCAGGATTATGCCCTGGGGCTGAAGGCAGGCACTAGACTGCTGAGCCACCCAGGGAGCCCTGAACTACATTTCTTTTGTTTTCGTTTTCCTCTTCAGTAAGATCCTTTTATGTGCTACTGGGCAGCTGCAGTACTTACCAAATGGTAACTTCTTTCCTTATTCAGAACTATTTGCCAAATAACCAAATAGCATTTGATGGCAAGCAGGTAATTTACTCACCAGAAGATGGAGAAGAGGAGTTCCTGTTCTAAAGGCACTTTCTTGATTACCTCTTACTTATAGTAGAGGTTTTGGCTTAGGGTGATTTTGGGTAAGCAAACTGAACTAGGGTTTTTTAGGGGAAGGAGCTTGGGTTCAGAATCAGAGTGTGACCTCTTCTCATATGTGGATGCAGTTGGGTCTGTTTCAATACTGGTACATACAGTTTTTTATTATTACAATTAGATGGTAATGGTTGAAACTGGTTGAAATGTGGGTAATGGCACTTGTTTGAGCTTGCCATTTCTGGCATGCAAACTTAGTCTCTGGTGACAAGTATCATCTTGTAAGCAGGGCTGAAAAACCTGGATTATCATGGCTTCTTTGCAGGTTTTTTTTTTTTTTTTTTTCTTTCTTTGCAGGTTTTAAAAAGTGAGTCCCTGGTAAACACAGCAAGCCAAGCATTCTAATCAATCATGAGATTGTGAAGGCAAATAGCCAGTATACTGATAACCTTTCTATACTCATACAACCATTATGATCACCTGTTTTTCATTACAGTATTCAATAAATTATATGAGGTATTCAGTGGTTTGTTATGGATCTTTTTTTTTTTTTTTTTTTTAAGTGGCTCACAGCCTGAGATCAAGAACTCACCTGAGATCCGGAGTTAAATGCTTAACTGAGTAAGCCACCCAGGTGCTCTTCAGCACTATTATAAAATAGACCTTGTGATAGATGATTTTGCCCAACTTTATAGAGGCTAAAATAAGTGTTCTGAGCACATTAGAGAAGGCTAGGCAAAGTATGATGTATGGCAGTTTAGGTATATTAAATGGATTTTTTATTTTTTTATTTTTTTTATTTATGTATGATAGTCACAGAGAGAGAGAGAGAGAGAGGCAGAGACACAGGCAGAGGGAGAAGCAGGCTCCATGCACCGGGAGCCCGACGTGGGACTCGATCCTGGGTCTCCAGGATCGTGCCCTGGGCCAAAGGCAGGCGCCAAACCGCTGCGCCACCCAGGGATCCCTAAATGGATTTTTATGATGGTTTCTTTCTTTCTTTCTTTCTTTTTTTTAAAGATTTTATTTATTTATTCATGAGAGACACTGAGAGAGAGAGGCAGAGACATAGGCAGAGAGAGAGCAGGCTCCATGCAGGGAGCCCGATATGGGTCTCGATACTGGGTCTCCAGGATCACGCCCTGGGTCAAAGGCAGGCACTAAACCACTGAGCCACCCAGGGATCCCAATTAAAATAGGTTTCTTTGAGGAAAAATGAGTGGGAAAAATTAGAGAGGATGACAAAACATGGGAGACTCCTAACTGTGGGAAACGAGCAAGGGGTAGTGGCAGGGGAGGCTGGTGGGGTAATGGGGTGACTGGGTGACAGGCAATGAGGGGGGCACTTGACAGGATGAGGGTGTTATACAATATGTTGACAAATTGAACTTCAATAATATATGTATTATATATATTTCTTTGATATATATGTGAAAGAAAAATGGGTTTATTGGGCATTACTCCATAAATTGGGGAAGATCTGTGTATTTATATATGTGTATATACAAAACAAACATATACAACATATATAATAAAAAGCATGGGTTGATATTTTGAATGGCTATCTTTTAGATCCATTAATAAGAAACCTAAAAGTTTTAATTTAACATTAACTTATTTTTACTTTGTGCTGTCTTCATTTATTTTGGAGTTTCTCACCTAAATTTTCTTCATTGCAGAGAACTATAACTTTCTTTTTTTGGTAAGGCAGTTCTGTCAACACTTCCCCTCAATGATTGCTTCTTTGAGAAGCAAAGTAATACCTTTGAGAAGTATTATTCCTTCTTCTTTTTTTTTTTTTTTCTTGAGAGAGAGAACATGCACATGTGAGAGCAAGGAGTGGGTTGAGAGTGGAAGAAGGAAAAAGAATCCTAAGCAGGCTCCATGCCCACTGCAGATCAGTCCGATAGCTCTAATATCATGAACCACCCAGGCCTCTCCTTCACTTTTGAATGATAATTTTTCAGGGTACAAAATTTCAGATTACTTCCTCCTGTGCCCCTACAATCAATTCATTTACTTTATTTATTTATTTATCCATTTATCTATCTATCTATCTATCTATCTATCTATCTATCTATCTATCTATCTATCTATTTTAAAGATTTTATTTATTTATTCATCAGAGACACACAGACAGACAGACAGAGAGAGAGAGAGAGAGAGAGAGAGAGAGAGGCAGAGACACAGGAGGAGGGAGAAGCAGGCTCCACACAGGGAGCCCGACATGGGACTCGATCCTGGGACTCCAGGACCACACCCTGGGCAGAAGGCAGGTGCTAAACCACTGAGCCACCCAGGGATCCCCTGCCCTACAATTTAAATATTCTACTCCCATCTTGTGAGAGTAGTCATTGCTTTTCTGTAGGAAAGGTGTTTTTTTCTCCCTCTAGCTTCTTTCTGAATAATTTTTTTTTAAAGATTTTATTTATTCATGAGACACAGGGAGTGGGGGAGAGGGAGAGGCAGAGACACAGGCAGAGGGAGAAGCAGGCTCCATGCAGGGAGCCTGATGTGGGACTCGATCCAAGGTCTCCAACATCATGCCCTGGGTCAAAGGCAGGCGCTAAACCTCTGAGCCACCCAGGGATCCCCTTTTCTGGCTAATTAAAAAAAAATCTTTTAGTTTTTGTTGTGTAAGAATATATGCCTAGGTTTATTTATCCCTTTGGACATTCTTTCTCTGAACTTCTTGGGTCTGTGATTTATTGTCCGACATTAATTTTGGGAGAAATTCTGTCATTATTCTAAATAATTTCTCTTAGGCAGATAGAGAAGCAGACTTCCCATTGAGCAGGGAGTCTAACGTGGAGCTCTGTCCCAGGACCCTGAGATCATGACCTGAGCCGAAGGCAGAAGCTTAACTTCTTCTTGATCTTTTGTTACCATCTCTGTTTCTCATCTTCCATTGCCCATTGTTCTTGCATACTATTCTGCTAGGAATTAGTTATCTTTAGCATATTGTAGTTTTATAAAAACCAGTGTGATAAATCCTGTGTACCTGCATTCGGTTTTGTCTTCAAATTGTGTATTTTTGCCTTTAATATATCTTGTGATTTTTTTTTCCTAGTATCTGGACGTGATGTATCAATGAAAAGAATTGCTGTAAATAGGCCTTTTGAAAAGTGGGGAGGGAAAGTATCTTATCAAGACTGTGATTAGGTCTCATTCTTTTAGAGAGCTTATACCTTTTGAAAGTGAGGTGCATTTTTGTTTTTTTTTCTTCCCACTTAGAATAGGAGAACTGGGGTGGACTGGAATTGGGTGTTTGTCTTATTTTTCTGATCAGCTAGGCTGCATGTTACACTTTGGTTTACCAGTTTCTCCAGAAGGCAAGCTTGTTTAAAAAGATCAAAGTGCTCTGAGATTTTCCAGAGTATTTTCTTTTTCCTTTCTTATGGCAGAACATTAAGGACAATTTTCTGACGTATTGTGGAAAGCTGACTCACTCATAAAAGTGAGTCTCACAATATTGTGGAACCCTGAGTATCCTTGGATTTTTAGAAAATCTTAGGCTTGCTTTGAGCGTCCAGAAAATTGTCGGTTGTAATTAAGGTTTTCAGTTGTAATTAAGGTTTTCCTATCCTAATCTTGCTTACTGGTTTCCTCTTTGCAGTGTCTAATTAATCTGGTAATTTACTGTATTATGTAAATTACTCTATTGTTGACTTACTGTATTATGAGTTTGTTCCTTTAGAAATGTTTTAAAAATAAATCCTAAAAGAAAAATTCATTTCTTAGAATTTATGAAATGAAATAGTGTATTATATAAGATGGGGATTCTTTTATATGCTAGTTTTTCCAGAGTATTGAGTATGTATGTATATATTTATTTATTTATTTTTAAAGGTTTATTTATTTATGATAGACATAGAGAGAGAGAGAGAGAGAGAGGCAGAGACACAGGAGGGGAGGAGGGAGAAGCAGGCTCCATGCCGGGAGCCCGATGCGGGACTTGATCCCGGGACTCCAGGATCACGCCCTGGGCCAAAGACAGGCACTGAACTGCTGAGCCACCCAGGGATCCCCCTAGTATTGAGTATTTAACTTAATATTGATTATTTTCATTTTATGTTAATATTTGAAAAAGCAAATTGCCTTTTTCCCCCCCTCCTCTCCTTACTTTGTATAATGAAGTCTGTGGAAGATTTGATTTGATTTAATTTACTTTTTGAGAGAGGCAGCACAAGTGCACATGTGCTGGGGGCATGCATGGAGGTAGGCTGAGAATCCCAAGTAGGCTCTGCTCTTATTCCGTCTCACCACCCTGAGAGACCATGGACCCCAGGTAATCAAGAATAGGATGTCCCACTGACTGAGACACCCAGGCATACCCATAGAAGGATTTTACATAATGTTAACTGTTCTGTTGTGAACATTTCTGATATTCATAGAAATGATTGTTAGAGCAGTGAAAATCCTGAGTTTATTATAACATATAATCTGCTCTTCTAGTATACTGTTGATACTATACTGTCATTTGACTCTGGGATGCAATGCTCATTCCTAACTGAATTATAATGTGTAAATGTCCTCCCTGGGGTACCTTAATAAATAAATTCAAAGATATTCTGACTCTACTGGAAATGTTAGAATTTCCTATTTTCTTCTTAATTTCCTTTAATGTTGCCAAAAATTCTAATAGGTTTATGTGACATGTCTTTTACCTTTTTACCGCCCCTGCTTTTTTTTAGGCTTGACAGGAACTACTTCATGTGATCCCACACCTTTTATACCTTTAGATGGATTAGGGAGCATGGGAATAACAATTTGAAGTTAAATTGAAGATAATAGCTCTAGGTAATGTTGACTATATTAGTAAGGGAAACAAAGGCAGGAGAAAGAAGTGCAGCTTAAATTTCCTTAATGTTTGCAAGCCACAAAAAAAAAAAAAAAAAAGTTTGCAAGCCACTGATAGATACCTGCAGAGCGTGACTTTAAGGAACTTGTGGCTGCTCTTAATGTTTGCTTTATTAAATACTAAAGGTAATCTCTTAATAGCAGCTAGTCCCTCAGGGTCCCATCCAAATTCCTTGTAGATGTATGCTATCCTTATTAACTCCCCAATAACAAAGTCACTCCTCATAATCCCACTGCAAACTTTCTGCCCAGGGGTCCTCTCCCCCTGCTATAATAAAATCATATATTTGCATCAAAAACATCTCCAGGATCCTGAATCATTTGCTCATGAACACCAAACTTCCAAATTTCATCAATATGAATGGAAGCATGTATGTATATGGTTTTATTTTTCTGAGAAGTGAATTGCATTTTTGAGGAAAAATTAGAAAATTTATTACAGTATGTAATAGCCTTAGAAAATTTCCATGAGATTTGGTCAGTGAGGAAAACCAAATGGATTGAAGACTTGACGTTTATTTAAGTGCAAGGGTAAAATTTATTGTTTCATACAACTGATCTACAAGATAGCGTATTTCTACTATGTTCATGGGTAATTTAATTGGTAGTCCATAAATATTAAATTGTTAGCTATTCATATCGTAGTTTGCTGAGATGTAGGCAAGAGGAGCATCTTACCAAGATTTTATTATTTTATTTTATTTTATTTTATTTTATTTTATTTTATTTTATTTTATTTTATTTTATTTTATTTTATTTTATTTATTTTATTTTATTTTAATTTTAATATTATATTATATTTATTATATTTATTATATATATTATATTATATTATATTATATTTATTATATTATATTATATTATATTATATTATATTATATTATATTATATTATATTATATTATATTTATTATATTTATTATATTATATTATATTATATTATATTATATTATATTATATTATATTATATTATATTATATTATATTATCAAGATTTTAAAATCTATTTTGGGCAGGTTTTCAAGTGGGACATAAAAAATTCACTAATAATTATTTTCCCTTTTTCAGCATTATCTGCATATCAGAGATACTACAGTTTACAGACTGACTACTGGAAGGTTAGTAAACATTTGAACACCACTTTTATTTTCTTATTTTAGAAAAATTATTTAAAATAGTAATTCTAGGTATATGGAGAGAGGAAAAGAGTATTTTTTTGCCAGTTATTTTGTGTTAAAGTATCTTGTTCCTCTAGTATTTTTGTGACATCTTATTCTAAGTGTGGTGCCTTATTTTAAAGATTTTATTTATTTATTCATGAGAGACACACAGAGAGGGAGAGGCAGAGACATAGGCAGAGGGAGAAGCAGGCTGCCTGTGGGGAAGTGATGCAGGACTGGATCCCAGCACCCCAGGATCACACCCTGAGCCAAAGGCAGACACTTAATCACTGAGCCACCCAGGTACCTCTGGGTGATGGTTTATTTTGAAGACGGGTGAGGTAGGCTACATGCTAAGGGGAGGAGGATCCCTCATTTATCTATTTTCTTTGTGATTGGAACTCTGGGGACAATTAGAAGGCCCAAGATAAATTATCCATTGTGTTATATCAGTTCACCAGATAAACTAGCACAGTACTCTTTCACAGCATATATACTTCCAAGTATTGTATAGGAAGCTAAACAGATTGCTTTTCAATGATAACCGTGAATATCCTATATCATAAAACAAGATTTAGGGGATCCTTGGGTGGCTCAGTGGTTTAGTGCCTGCCTTCAGCCCAGGGCGTGATCCTGGAGTCCCAGGATCGAGTCCCACATTGGGCTCCCTGCATGGAGCCTGCTTCTCTCCCTGCCTTTGTCTTTGCCTCTCTCTCTCTCCTGTGTGTCTTTCATGAATAAATATATAAAATCTATAAAAATAAATAAAATAAGTAAAACAAGATTTATCTTGTAATAGGATATAAATTACAATCTGTTTTTGTGAGGAGTAGTTATATATACTCCTGTGTACATGAGTGGGAAATTTTAGGTTAAGCAAAACTGATGTATTGGTCTCTAATTTGAATAAAGTGGAGTGGAAAGAAACAGTGAAAATTGAAGTCTACTTAATCCATAAATACTGTTTATTTAAATTTGTTTTTTTTTTTTTTTTTAAGAATTGAATTACCTCATCTTTTTTAAAGGTTTTATTTATTTATTCATGAGAGATACACAGAGAGAGAGAGAGAGAGAGAGAGAGAGAGGCACAGACACAGGCAGAGGGAGAAGCAGGCTCCATGCAGGGAACCTGACGTGGGACTCAATCTGGGTCTCCAGGATCATGCCCTGGGCTGAAGGCAGAGGCTAAACCACTGAGCCACCCAGGAATCCCATGTTTATTTAAATTTGTAATCAAGTTTTGTTTTGTTTCAGCATCATAGAAATACAATTTAATCTACCTTAGAATATATCTTTTTGAAAGTTAAAATTCAGTGTTTTCTCCTTTATTTTTTTATTTTTATTTATTTTTATTTTTTATTGTAAAGATGTATTTATTTATTCAGAGAGACAGAGAGGCAGAGACACAGGCAGAGGGAGAAGCAGGCTCCGTGCAGACAGCCCGACGTGGGACTCGATCCCAGGTCCCCAGGATCACACCCTGAGCTGCAGGCGGCGCTAAACCGCTGCGCCACCGGGGCCGCCCTGTTTTCTCCTTTTTTAAAAGAATTTATTGTTTAAGTAATTTCTACACCCAGTATGGGGCTCAAATTCACAACCCCTAGACCACAAATTGCATATTTTCTTGATTGAACTAGGCAGGTGCCTACTGTGGTTTTTAATTAACACAGTTGTGTTAGCATCACCAGAGTCAATTTTAGAATATGTTCATCATGTGAAGAAAAAACTTTATATTCTCTTCCCCAATTCCTTCATAATTCGTTCTCTAGGGAAACTTATTTTGTTGTTATATATTTGCCTAGTTTGGACTGGCGTTTTCACTTAATATCTTTTCATAGTTAATCTCTACTGTACATTGTAGAGCCAGTACTTAATTTTTTAAAAAGATTTTATTTATTTGAGAGAGAGTTAGGGTGAGCAGTGGGAGGGACAGAGGGAGAAAGGGAGAGAGAGAATCTCAGGCAGACTCCACCCTGAGTACAGAGCCAGATGAGGGTCTCAGTCTCAAGCTCCTGAGATTATGACCTCAACCAAAATCAAGTGTTGAACACTTAACTGACTGAGCCATCCAGGTGCCACCAGCGCTTAATTTTTTAACAAAATTTTAATTGCAGTATGCTTAAAATAGTCTTCTGTTAATTTCAGATGTACAATTCTTTGTTACTCAGTGCTCATCAAAATAAGTGTACTCATGGGACACCTGGGTGGCTCAGCAGTTGAGCATCTGCCTTTGATACAGGTTGTGATCCTGGGGTCCCAGGATGGAGTCCTACATCAGGCTCCCTGCATGGAGCCTGCTTCTCCTTCTGCCTATGTCTCTGCCTCTGTCTCTGTGTCTCTCATGAATAAATAAATAAAATTTTTAAAACAAAATAAGTGTAATCTTAATCCTTGTCACCTGATTCACCTCTGCACCTGCCCTCTAGCAAGTATTAGTTTGTTCTTTGTAATTTATTTATTTAAAAATATTTTATTTATTCATGAGAGACACAGAGAGGCAGCGACATAGGCAGAGGGAGAAGCAGGCTCACTGCAGGGAGCCGGATGCTGGACTCGATCCCGGAACTCCGAGATCATATCCTGAGCCAGAGGCAGACACTCAACTGCTAAGCCACCCAGGCATCCCAGTTCTTTATAATTTAAAGCCTGTTTTTAGATTTGTCTCTTTTTTCCCCTTTCATTTGCTTTGTTTCTTAAATTCCACACACATATGTATTAAAAAGTATATAAAACGTATATTTTATATATATGTGTGTGTGTCTGTACACATCTTTATCCTTTCATCCAGTGATGAACAGGCTGCTTCCATAATTTGGCTATTGTAAATAATGCTGCAGGGGCAGCCCTGGTGGCGCTGCGGTTTAGCGCCCCCTACAGCCCAGGATGTGATCCTGAAGACAGGGGATCAAGTCCCACGTCGCGCTCCTTACATGGAGCCTGCTTCTCCCTTTGCCTGTGTCTCTGCCTCTCTCCCTCTCTGTGTGTTTCTCATGAATAAATAAATAAATTTTAAAAAAAAGTAAATAATGCTGCCGTAAATGGGGGTAGTGGTGCATGTATCGTTTTTAATTAGTGTTTTTGTATTCTTTTTTGTTTAGTTATTTTTCTTTTTATTTTATGTTATAATAAGGGTGTTATACTGATGTTTCTTTCTTTCTTTTTTCTTTCTTTTTTTTTTTTTCTAAAGACTTTATTTATCCATGAGAGACACACACACAGAGAAGCAGAGACATAGGCAGAGGGAGGAAAAGCAGTCTGAATACAGGGGCCCAATGCGGGACTCAATCCCAGAACTCTGAGATCACATCCTGAGCCAAAGGCAGATGCTCAACCACTGAGCCACCTGGGCATCCCAGTGTTCTTTAGGTGAACACCCGTTAGTGCAAATACTAGATTGTAGAGTAGTTCTATTACTAACTTTGAGGGACCTCCATTCGGTTCTCCAGAGTGGCTATACCAGCTTGCAATCCCACCAACAATTCAGAATGGTTCCTTTTGCTCCAAATCCTTGCCAAAGATTTTGCTGAGTTTTTAATTTTAGCTATTCTGAAGGTGTGAGGTGGTATTTCATTGTGGTTCTTGTTTTTTTAAGATTTTTTTAAAAAAGTAATCTACATTCAGCATGAAGCTGGAACTCAAAACACTGAGATAAAGAGGGGGGCAATCAGGTTCTTACGTGAAGCATGTGACTCTTGATCTCAACTATCCTTCTGTCTTCTTTGGAGAAGTGTTTATTCATATCTTCTGTCCAACTTAAAATTTGGTTTATTTGGGGCTTTTTGAGTTGTGTTGTTTGGGATACTAACCCTTTATCAGATATCCCATTTGTAAGCATCTTCTCTCATTCAGTAAGTTTTATTCTTTTTTTTTTTAAGAGATATTTTATTTATTCATTCATGAGAGACACAGAGAGAGAGGCAGAAACCTAGGCAGAGGGGAGAAATAGGCTCCCTGTGAGGAGGTGATGTGGGACTTGATCCCAAGACACTAGGATCACAAAGATCACAGCCTGAGCCAAAGGCAGATACTCAACCACTGAGTCACCTAGGTGCCCCCATTGATTGTTTCCTTCAATTTGCAGAAGCTTTTTATTTTAATGTCATCCCAGTAGTTCATTTTCACTTTATTTCCCTGACTTCAGGAGACTTTATTTATTTATTCATAGAGACAGAGAGAGAGAGAGAGAGAGAGAGAGAAGCAGAGACACAGGCAGAGGGAGAAGAGGCTCCATGCAGGGAGCCTGACGTGGGGCTCGATCCTGGGTCTCCAGGACCAGGCCCTGGGCTGAAGATGGCACTAAACCTCTGAGCCACCTGGGCTGCCTTATTTTTGCCATTTTAAATACTGTGTGTCTTGATACGAATCTACTTCGATTGATTTTATTGGGTGTTCTCTGTGCCTTCTGAATCTGGATTTCTGGTTCCTTCTTCACATTTGGAAATTTTTACCTATTTCTCAAATAAATTTTCTATGCTGTTTTCTCTATCTTCTCTTTTTAGGACTCATGTAATGTGTTACTACTATGCTGCAATATAGTGTGGCTGAGTTCCCTAAGTCTGTTCTCATTTTTTATAGTTTTTTTCAGTCTCCCCTGATCAGCTTGATTACTTTCTCCTCCAGGTTGCAAATGCATTCTTTTACCTTCTCTTGTCTACTATTTATCCTGACTAGTATACTTAGAAAAAAATTTTCAGAAAGATTTTTGTTTATTTAAGAGAGAGAGTATGTGCTTGCAAGTGGGGGGCCGAGCAGAGACGGAGGGACAAGCATTCCATAAGATCATGACCTGAGCCAAAACCAAGAGTCAGATACTTCAGTGACTGAGTAACCAGGTTCCCCTATAAGTATTATTTTAAATTATCTGTACAGTTAGTACTTATATCTGTTTTATGTACTTCTTTTGCTGTGATTTTGTATTGCTCTTTGAATTGGGAGATCTTGCTGTCTCATTTTGTCTTTCTTTCGGTGTTAGGAAAGTGTGCTACATCTCTAGGAAAGTGTGCTACATCTCTTGCTTTTGAAAATAGTGACCTTATGCAAAAGAGGTCCTATAGTGTGCCATGCAGTACAGTGTCTCTTGTTCCTCAAGACCTGACACATGAGGACTCTCTTCTGTATGTGATGTGTAGACTCTACTATTGTGTTTGGGCCACTTTCCCTTTCAGTCCACTCACTTGCCATGGCTCTCTGTGGTATAGTGGACTAATCTGGGATCTGGGGTCACCTTGGCCTTGAATTAACTCAAACCAGGTATTTGGGACAGAGTAGCACCTAACTGGAGAGTACTTTCTATGTGTTGTCTCTTTAGAAGCTTTTGTGTATGGGTGGGGCTGCAGGCTTCCCAAGCCCACTGTTGGTGCTGCAGTAAACTAGTGTGTGTGGTTATTTTTCCCTCTCCCATGGACAAGAGTCTTTTTGGAGTGCTGGCCCCTATTGAGGTTTGTTGCACATTCCCTGTGGCTTGTGTCTTGGAGGGACTGTTCAAGAGCATATTGGGGGAGGGGGGGACTTATGTGCAAAGTGTGGTGGGGGAATGGTGGTGTTACAAGTTAGGTAGCGAGTTTTCTGGCAGCTTCTTGGTGAGGGCCATGTGTTTATGCAAGGAAAGGTCAGGTAGGGGAGGGAAATGGTACCTGCCAGCTCCCTTGTTCCTAAAGGTGTCTCCCTAGTGATCTCTTCCCTACATGATGACATGCTCTGAAAATTGTAAGTAAATCTCCTTCCTTATGTCCCAGGCATTTTTTAAACTCCTGCTTCTGTGTTGTATTTTCATGAGCATTTTGTTTTGCTATCTTGTTAGCAGAGAGGACCCTCTAGTAGAGCTGACTTAAAATTTCAGGTTTTAAGCCTGGCTTCCCTTAGAACTCATGCAATTGGACCCTTTTGTTTTCAAAGTTGAATGTTACAGGGATTGTTCTTTCCTGCTTGAGCTCACTGGTATATTTGTTTCTCTTCCATTACCCAGGGATGTTCCTCTTTCTTGTAAACATCCCCAGGTCTGTTTAGCTTCCTTCTGTGTCTCCATCCTTCCCACCCTTTCTTTGCTCTGTATTTAGTTGTGGAGTGAGTTCTTGATCTCTTTGGATTCTTTCCCAAGTTATTTATACTAATATGGGTGTTATATACGTGTATCTGTGGAACAGGTGATTTAGGTCCTCCTACTCTATCTTTCCTCGGAGGCAGTTTCCTTATTTTTTAGTAGCAAAATTCCTGTATTTATTTATTCACTTTATTCTGTTAAGTGTTGATGGGTATTTACTGTCTCACATCTCTTGCATATAATGAATTATGCTAGTATGAATAGTTTTTGAGCTTTTTTTTGTTGAATACATGTTTTTATTTCTTCTGGAATAGGGTAAAGTCTAAATGGTTAGGTAGTAATTAAAATTTTTAAGTGATCTGCAAGGCTGACTTGCATGCACCATGTTACATTCTCCCATTCTGTATGGAAGATCCCAGTTCCTGCATAATCTTTTGAAGACTTGTTTCTGTCTCTTGAACATTTTTTTTCTTTTTAAAGACGTTCTTATTTATTTTAGAGAGAGCTTGTACAAATAGGGGAAGGGGAAGAAGGTTTAGGGAGTGAATCTCAAGATGACTCCCCTCTGAGCACAGTCTGACTGACGGCGCTGATCATCACCTGAGCCAAAATCACAGGAGGGGCCCTTGACTAAGTTACCCAGGTGCCCCTGTCTTTTAAGAATTTTTTATCATCCTAATGGGTGTGAAGTAGTTTCCCATTGAAGGATTTTTTTTTAAAGATTTTAATTAATTTATTACTCCGCATTCCAGACCACAAGCAATGGGAGGGAGAGGGACAGACAGACTCATACTGAGTACAAATCCTTGACAAGTGGCTTGATTCCACAACCCCAAGATCATGACTTGAGCAGAAACCAAGAGTGCAGTCAGTGCTCAGCTGGATGAGCCACCAGTCTCCCTACCCACTGAAGTTTTTATTTTCATTATCCTCATGACTGATGTTTGAACATTTTTCTGTTAATTGGCCAATTATTTGTGTATGTTTTTTTGAGAAATGTGTATTCAGATTCTTTGTCCAATTGTAATTATTTGTCTTTAATATTAATTTGCAAGAATTATCGATCATATATTTATAGATGTTTTCTCCTATTTTGTAGGTTGTCTTTTCACATATAATAAAACTCTTTAAAGGACAAGAGTTTGCATATTTTTTTTTCTTTTATTGCATCATAGGTTTTAGTCCTGTTTACCCATTAAGAATCTGTAGCCGTAAAAACTTACAAAATTTTTTTTAAGTGTTTTAAAGTTGTAAGTCTTTTACATCCTTCATCATTTTGACTTAATTTTTGTATGTGGTGTGAGATCAGATTCCAACTTCATTCTTTTGCTTGTGGGTATCTTTTCTCTTGGCTCTTTTTTTTTTTTTTTTTTTTTTTTTCAAAAGAAAAGTCTTTCCTCGTTTAGTTTTTTTTTTTTTTTTTTTTAAGATTTTATTCATGAGAGACACAGAGGCAGACACGTAGGCAGGACAATACCAGGACCCTGAAATCACACCCTGGGTCGACAGCAGATGTTCAGCCACTGAACCACCCAGGCATCCGTCATTTAGATGGTTTTGATGCTATTAACAGTCTTTGGCTTTAGATATGTGGGTTTACTTCTAGACTATTTTAATTGATATTTTCTACTTTCTCTTCAATACTACATTTTGTGTTTTACTTTTTAAATCTAGTTCTATTAATAAATCTAAATTTTGTCTCATAGAGAACAGGTGTGATAGGCTATTTTATTATAAATGGAATTGTTTTCATATTACTTTATTTTCAGATGTTCATTTTAAATGTGAGAGTTATATATAATAGATTTTGTGTTATGCAACTTTGATGAACTTGTTTATCAATTCTAGTAGTTATTTTGAAGTTCCTATGTATAAGATATGTCATCGGCAAATACAGATTGTTTTACTGATACTCTTCCAATTTGGTTGCCTTTTGGTTGTTTCCTTTTTTCTTCCCTCCCTCCCTTTCCTTCCTACTATAATTGTCCTTATTAAACTTCTAATAAAATGATAAGTACAAATGTTGACATTTTTGTCTTGTTTCTAATTTTAAGGGGGAAAAATGTCTTTTTTCGCTGAGTATGATTTTTTTTTTAAAGATTTTATTTATTCATGAGAGACAGAGAGAGAGAGAGAGAAAGAGGCAGAGATAAAGGCAGAGGGAGAAGCAGGCTTCCTGTAGGGAGCCCAATGTGGTACTCGATCCTGGGACTCCAGGATCATGCCCTGGGCTGAAAGCAGGCACTAAACCACTGAGCCAACCAGGGATGCCCTACTGAGTATGATGTTAAGTGGAGGGTTATTTATAGTTATCTTTTATTAGGGGAAGAAGATCTCTTATTTAGTTGTGTTTCTTTCATCATAAGAATGTGTTGAATCTGGTCAGAATCTTTTTTTTTTTTTTGTATCTGTCTAGATTATAATTCCTTATTTGGTTCATTGGGTATGTAAGAAGTACAGTCAATTTCGGCCTTTTTGGGAGTATTTTAAAATTTCATTACATTTTGTTCTAAGAAAACATAGTTAATTTTTGAACAAAGGGGGGTTAGAGACAGCAACAGTATCCATTCGAAAATCTTTTGACTTCCCAAAAAGGTTAACTGCTAATTGGTGACTTGAAGGCTTATAAATAATATCATTGATTAACATATATTTTATATGGTATATGTATTACATACTGAATTTTTATAATCAAATAAGCTAGAAAAAGAAATGCTAATAGAAAAATCACAAGGAGGAGAAAATACTTTAGTAGTACAATATTGCATTTGTGCAAAAAAATCCCAGTTAATTCAAACTGTATTTTATACTTTTTTCAGTTCGTTTTTATTTATTGATTTATTTTATGGTATCAGATGTGCTTTTATCGTGGAGAGTGTTTCAAGTGCACAAGAAGATTGTATATTGTTTTTGTTGGGCTAAGTGTTCTCTAAATATTTTTTAAGTTTACTGGGTTTAAAGTTTTATTCATGTTGTCTATTTTGTTTTCTGGTTCTATCTTGAATATGAGAATGAAATCATAAACTATTAATTACCTACTTTTGTTGGTCAGTTTTGTAGGTTTTAGCCTCATGTATATTCTGGTGTTATCTTGTTAGGAGCATCTGTTTAAAATTATTTTGTGCCTTAAATGAATAAATTATTTTTACTTTTCTTACTTAATGGAGATATAACTGACACAACAGGGTGTAAGTTTAAAGACTACATATAACATGTGTGCTTAAAGTGTATAATGTGTTGACTGGATACATTATGTTACAAAATGCATTAGCGGGATCCCTGGGTGGCGCAGCGGTTCGGCGCCTGCCTTTGGCCCAGGGCGCGATCCTGGAGACCCGGGATCGAATCCCACGTCGGGCTGCTGGTACATGGAGCCTGCTTCTCCCTCTGCCTGTGTCTCTGCCTCTCTCTCTCTGTGTGTGTGACTATCATAAATAAATAAAAATTTAAAAAACAAAACAAAACAAAACAAAACAAAAAAACAAAATGCATTAGCTAATATCTCTATCATGTCATAACTACCATTTTTTTGGTCTTGAGAATGTATAAAATTTACCAACTTCAGTTTCACATGCGTAATACAGAGATTGATATTTTCATTGTCTTGATTACTTTCCAGCAAACTTTTTATTTTGAATTATTGTTTCATATTAATACATATAATCAAGAATGTTTATAGTTTTTTTCATAATATATTGTTTATCTTTTTATCTGTGCCTTTGAACGTAAAGTATGTCTTCTGAAGGCAGTATGAAGTTAGTTATCCTTAACTTCTTAACTTCATGCAGTAACTTGCACTTTTTCATTGTTTAATCCCATGTGGGGTTTTTGGTCATTCATATAATGTATTTACATCTGTCTTTTTACTTTTATATGTCTGCTTTCCTTCGTAGAATGCTAATTTTTTATTTTATTTCTTCACATTTTTTTCATTTTATCCTTTTGAGTTAATTTCATTACTGGTTGCTCTAGGGCTTACCCATGTACATAGTAAGTTATGAATTTCTTAGTTTTGCTACTTTACTTCTTGAAATGTAGAGAGAAACATTCTTATAACTGTATACATGTCCCTTTTTTGCTTATAAAATGTTATGCCAATGTATTGCAACTCTAATATTTACAGTATACACATTGTGTAATAGTATAATGTTAGAATACTAGTTTACATAATTTGTCAGCTCTTAAAAAAGAAAGACTGTAGTTTTGTTAGCTTTTTATATTCTCAGTTCTGATTCTCTTAATCTGTTTTGTGTGTGTCATATATCACCTGGAGTCATTCTTTGGCCCAGGACATCCTTTTTTGCACTAACCCCATTTGTCTTCTAATTAGTAACAAGTTACATTGTGGTATTTTTCAGGCATAACCATAGTCACATATAGATTGCTTATTACATAGTTGGTCTTTCAGTCAGATAGGGCAGAAAAGAAATGAAATACGTGTATCCTCTTCCATAATTGCCTTCATTATCTTTACCAATACTCTTTGGTCTTTGTTGTTGTTCTTGTGGGATATTTTTGTTTGTGAAGGAACTTTACTTATTTAGGTTTTAGTAAGTCTGAAGAGCTCTATGAGAATTCTTGAAAGATGGGTGCATTTGCAGTGAATTCTCTTTTCTTAAGACTTTGTTTTTTATTCATGAGAGACACAGAGAGGCAGAAACATAGGCAGAGGAAGAAGCACGCACTCTAGGGGAGCCCCAGTGCGGAACTTGATCCCGGAACTTTGGGATCATGCCCTGAGCCAAAGACAGATGCTCCACCACTGAGCCACCCAGGAGTCTCTGCTCCATGTATTTCAGCATGCGTTTTAATTTATAATACTGAACTTTTAAGAAAATAGTTTACTGGTAGTAAGTTTGTGGCAGGAATCTAAGGGATTCATTCTGTGTAGTAAGTTTATGGCAGGAATCTAAGGGATTCATTCACTTTGCTCTATCTATGGAAACTAAAATTTCTTTAATTTTAAAGTTGCCATGCAAAGCAATGCTGATTTTCCTGAATCCCTGCACTCACTCACCTTTTTTTTCTAGACCTGAGTAGGCTCAATTCCCAGTGTATCTTTATAGGTCAGGTTCAAATTTTAAATCTGTGAGAAAGTATGTTAAACTCCAAAAGAACCAGTTCAGTTTTCCAGTTTATATACTCAGAAATAAAGGAATCTTGTGTGTGAATGAATATGGAGTGTGTTGGTAATACTGAGTGTGTTGGAACATAAATATTGGATCAAGCTGAATTTTTTTATTTGGACTCACTAAGCAGAGTCATCTGCACTTAATATTGTAGCCTGTGTGTTAGAGCTCTGTCAGTTTGTTTGGCTTGTTGAAAAATGGACCAACAGTGGTCCTTATTGGTAAGTAAGCTAGAAAATTGGGACCTACTGTAGCTTATTGTAGAGGAATGGATTGGAATGTTAGTGTGTTGTCATTTAAGACCCACTCTTTGGCTATACTTGGGTGGTTCAGTCAGTTAAGCATGTGCTTTCAGCCCAGGTCATGATCCTGGGGTCCTGTGATCAAGTCCCATATCTGGCTCCCTGCTTGGCAGGGAGTCTGCTTCCTTCTATTCCTTTGCCATTCTCTCTGCTTATGTTCTGTGTCATTCTCTGTCAGATAAATAAATAAATAAAACCTTACAAAAAAAAAAAAAAGACCTACCCTTAAGCTGACCTATTGGAAGAGTACCATGTTGTGAGAAATAAATTTATAAGAGTAACTCCTGTATCTTTGAATAGTTTTATGATTTCGTTTTTAAAGATTTATTTATTGATTGATTGATTCATTCGTTCATTCATGAGAGAGCCAGAAAGAGACAGAGACATAGGCAGAGGAAGATGCAGACTCCTGTGGGGAGCTCAATTTGGAACTCAATCTCTGGATCACGACCTGAGCCAAAGGCAGATGCTCAACCACCGAGGCACCTAGGTGCCCCTCGTTCCATGTTTCTGTGCAAATTTCTTTGCTACTAGGGCCACATACTCCAACTGACTAGGTCTTGACATTTCATTGTAGATAGGGATGCTGTTTGGAACACTTGACATTCCTGTGTGAAAGACAGTGTAGACATTTAGGATTTTGGAGATAGCTTCTGCCTGCTGTCTGTCATCTAAAAATAATCTGTTTTTGAGAAACAGCTCTAGGACTGATTGGGTTTATAGGACCTGAATACTTGACAATGAGATGACAAATTGCCATGTGATGTCAGGTGTCTGTCATGAATGTAATGTTATCTGAACGATTAAGTCCTAAATGTGGGGGATGTACAACAAATCTCCATCAACAAATGGATGTGGTACATATAACACTACACCTAGGCAGCATAAAAGTCAGTTGGATCAGTGGCCCAAATTTCCATGGTCTCTACTTCTATTACTCTGTTTTCCCTCCTTCATCCTATAGCTATCCCATAATGAGGAATTTCCTGGAATCTGTTGGCAAAGGAAGGAAAAAACACAGACCTGGTGACATTGAAAATATGGATTAGACCTCTCCTAATGGGCAAAAAAATGAATCCCATTCTTGTCAGAGGAGGATTTCAGGAATAAAGTGAATAGGATGATATGCCTGTTGATATTAATCTGCCTCTTTCCTCAGTCACCTGTGTTGTTGCCCAGGGGTCTCATAACAAAGTGGCCATGGTGGCAGAGATGCTGTTGCATATGCTCATAGCATATTCCATTATTATCCATTATTATGGATATTGTCATAATATCCATATTACTGTGGATAAAAATTTATCTTGCCTGCATAGTGTTTCTGCTGAACCTGATATCCATGGTCTTAACAACTCTTTCTTTCTTACTATTTGACATAGCATTGTTTCAGATCTCATAACTCACTTCATAGTAAAAGAGGAGAAGCACTGAGCATATATCATCTGTGAACTTCAGTGGTCTGGCCATTATGAAATATCCTCAGTCAGCTGGCTTGATAGAACAATGAAAGTGTCTTTTATTTTTTTTTATTTTTTTATTTTTTTAAATTTTTATTTTTATTTATGATAGTCACACGCAGAGAGAGAGAGAGAGAGAGGCAGAGACATAGGCAGAGGGAGAAGCAGGCTCCATGCACCGGAAGCCCGATGTGGGATTCGATCCTGGGTCTCCAGGATCACGCCCCCGGCCAAAGGCAGGCGCTAAACCGCTGCGCCACCCAGGGATCCCCTGAAAGTGTCTTTTAAAGACTCAGTTACAGTGCCAACCATGTGACCAAAGCTGAGTGGTGTTCATCAAGTTCATCAATCAAGTTCATCAAGTTCAACAGTTCATCAATACTGTTACAAATTAGCAACCAGTTTTTCTGGTAGCCAGCATTCATGGGTCCAGAAATCAAGTAGAAACCGAAGTGAGGGATCCCTGGGTGGCGCAGCGGTTTGGCGCCTGCCTTTGGCCCAGGGTGCGATCCTGGAGACCCGGGATGGAATCCCACATCGGGCTCCTGGTGCATGGAGTCTCTGCCTGTGCCTGTGTCTCTGCCTCTCTCTCTCTCTCTCTGTGTGACTATCATAAAAAAAAAAAAAAGAAAGAAACCGAAGTGAATTCACTGATTATAATACCAAGTGACCCAGTGTAACTGAACTCATGTGAGTTCCCACATTTGTGATTTACATAGTAGACAATATCAGTTGGAGTTTTCATCACATAAAGGAAACTTTATCATTACATGTTAAGGTTGCGCAGGCATAATTTTTTTGAACAATAATAGTCTCATTAAATTTTGCCTATTGCTTAAGGTAAATAGGCAAGAATAGTTACTTGTCAGAGAGTCTTTTTTAAGATTCTGTTTACCTTAGAGAGAGAGGAGCAGCAGGCAGAGTGGTAAGGAGCAGACTTCCTGCTGAGCAAAGAGCTCGGTGTGGGGCTTGCCCTGGGATCATAACTGGAGCCAAAGGGAGACACTTAAGTGACTAAGCCACCCAGTCGCCCTCAGAAGGGTCTTTTGAGTTTGCTTTGCTGGAACTCCCCCCACCCCTTTTTTAAAGAGATTTTAATTTATTCATTTATTAAAGACACACACAGAGAGTCAGAGACATAGGCAGAAGGAGAAGCAGGCTCCCTCCACAGGTAGCCCCATGTGGGACTCAATCCAGGTGTGTCCCTGCTGGAATTTTTCATAAGGAGTTTCAGGTTAGATTTTTAAGTCTAGAAAGTCAACCCAAGAAATTTTGCTACATTATATACATTTTGTTGAATTCCTTTTGTAGGATTCTCCAAAGTATTCTAAGGTGCTAGAGCTTGCCAGGAAGTATCCTTCCTTATCTCTAAGGTGGGGAAAATGGTTAGCCTGCTTGAGGCCAGTTTTGCCAAAGTGGGTTTTAGAAGCATTGGTTCCTTAGTATTTCTTAGAACCCCTTAAAGTTCTCAGATCATTTGTCATTTAATGCACATTATTCTCAAATATGACATTCTAGTGAAATATTTTGTATTTTAACCAGTGTTTCCAAAAATGGTCTTTGCAGGTAAAGACTTTTTTTCTAAAAAAAAAAAAAAAAAAAAAAAAAAAAGACTTTTTTCTTTTCTTTTTTATTATTTATGTATTTATTTATTATTTATTTATTTATTTATTTTTGAGAAGAGACTTTCTGAATTTATGAAGATAATTATTTCCATAAAGATAAGGATACTCAGTAATAGTTTTCAAATTATAGATGATTAAGTAGGGAGGAAAAATAATTGTTTTTGTTTAGAAAGGATTATTTACCCATAGCTTATAACTGGGTCTAACTTACACATAGCTTAAGGGGAAAGGGTTCCTTAAATTATTGAATACTATTGTCCCTAAAAAAAAATGTTTCAGACAAATTCAGCAATAATTATAATGGTCTTTATTATTTCATTCAAAGCCACTTGTTCTGTTTTTTCTTGGATTAGCAGATTTATGACTCTGTTAGCTTCTTCTTTATTTTGGAAATACCCAAGACTTGAGATGCAATCAGAATTACTCCTTTAATTCCATTATAGCATTCTTGCCTGTGGCTTAGTGTAAACACTTGCAGTAAAGAATCAGAGTCAAATGATAATTGTCTGTGAATGACAAGTGACTTAAAATGGTCATGGCTAAAGTTCTGATGAGTCTTAATTTGATAAGGAAAGTTATTTCTGCATCATGTACTGTAACATTTTGGGATAATAATGAAATGAGGAGGGTATTGACCTATTTATGTGATTACTGAAATGCCTGTATAGTAATTTTCCCACTGGGTGGAACTTGAAGATGTTCACTTTCCCTGGGAAGGAGTAATAGCCACATGTGTAAATTGTATGGGAACTAATTGGGTGTGTCTCGTGGTTTGGCTGGATTGACAGAGACTTGGAAGGAACCTGTTGAGGAAATTTGTTTACAAGGAACTTTGTGAGAGATCTATATGACTATTCATACTTTTCTGAATGAGAAATAAATGTGAAGATCTTTAGTTCTGTGTGAACACCAAAGAGTAATCCAATCAGGGGAGCATTTTAATAATAAAGTAGATAGGATGGCTGGTTATGTGAATGCCAGTTAGCCTCTTTTCCTAGTCACCTTTGCCATTGCCACAGTGTGTATAGTAGTAAGGATAGAAGCTATGCATGGTCTTACCAAAATGTATTTTACTCAACCACTGCTGTTTTAGGTAGGTATGGCTATCCCTGAGCACCAATCCCATCAGTAACAGAGACCAATAATGAGTACCCCCCCCCCCCCATATTACACCATTTCCATGCAAACCAACAAGTTACCTGGTAAGTTTATTACAGTGGACAGTTTCAGTGAGGAAGGGGCAACCATTTTCTTTTATTTGAGTAGACACTGAATGGATCTGCCTTTCCTATATAAATTCCTTTTGTCAAAACTACCATCTGTGGACTTAGATAATGCCATATCAAACATCATAGTGTTCCACACAGCATTGATTCTGGTCTTACTGTGCAGGTAATGAATTATGACAGTGGGTCATGAGCATGGAATTCACTGGTCTTTCCATGTTACTTACTCCTGAAATGGCTGGCTTGCTATTTTAGTGGACTGGCCTTTGAAGACTCATATTGCCAGCTAGTGAGCTGTACCTTATAGAGCTGGAGCAAGATTCTTTAGAAGGCTATATACATGGTAAACCAGTGCCTATTAAATGGTAGTTTCTCTTGATGACCAGGAGTTAGGGGTTAGTTACCCAAGAATGGCACTATATTCATTACAGTTTTCTAGTTTGATTGAGATTTAGTGTATTAAACTACACAAGTTTGGGGGATCCCTGAGTGGCTCAGAGGTCTAGCACCTGCCCAGGGTATTATCCTGGAGACCCTGGATCGAGTTCCCCATCAGGCTCCTGCATGGGGCCTGCTTCTCCCTCTGCCTGTGTCTCTGCCTCTCTCTCTTTCTGTCTCTCATGAATTAAAAAAATAAATAAACTACACAAGTTTACATAAGGTCTATAACATAAAGATTTGATACATATTTACCACATATGTATATAAATAATTACCCTAAAAATTTAGTGGAAGATTCATCATATAGCTAAATTCATTCATGGAGCTAGAATATTTTTTTCTTCCCTTTTTTTTTTTTTTGAATCTTTTCTTTTTTTAAGATTTTATTTATTCATGGGAGACACAGAGAGAGGCAGAGACACAGGCATAGGGAGAAGCAGGCTCCCTGTGGGGAGCCTGATACAAGACTCAGTCCTGAGATCCCAGGATCGTGACCTGAGCCAAAGGCAGATGCTCTACCACTGAGCCACCCAGGCTTCCCTAGAATATTTTCTTTCTCTCTCTCTTTCTCTCTCTCTTTCTCTCTTTCTCTTTCTTTCTTTCTTTCTTTCTTTCTTTCTTTCTTTCTTTCTTTCTTTCTTTCTTTCTTTCTTTCTTTTTCTTTCTTTCTCTTTCTTTCTTTCTTTTTCTTTCTTTTTCTCTCTTTTCTTTCTTTTCTTTCTTTCTTTCTTTCTTTCTTTCTTTCTTTCTCTTTCTCTCTTCTTTCTTTTTCTCTTCTTTCTTTCTCTCTTTCTTTTTCTCTTCTTTCTCTCTTTCTCTTTCTTTCTTTTTCTTTTTCTCTTCCTTCTTTCTCTCTCTTTTTCTCTTTCTTTCTTTCTTTCTTTCTTTTTCTTTCTTTTCTTTCTTTCTTTCTTTCTTTCTTTCTTTCTTTCTTTCTTTCTTTCTTTCTTTCTTTCTCTTTCTTTCTTTCTTTCTTTCTTTCAGAATTTATTTATTCATGAGAGAGACAGAGAGGCAGTCTTTCTTTCTTTCTTTCTTTCTTTCTTTCTTTCTTTCTTTCTTTCTTTCTTTCTTTCTTTCTTTCTTTCTTTCTTTCTTTCTTTCTTTCTTTCTTTCTTTCTTTCTTTCTTTCTTTCTTTCTTTCTTTCTTTCTTTCTTTCTTAATTTATTTATTCATGAGAGAGACAGAGAGAGAGAGAGAGGCAGAGGGAGAAGCAGGCTCCATGCATGCAACCCAATGTGGGACTCCATCCCCGGTCTCCAGGATCACGCCCTGGGCCGAAAGTGGCACCAAACTGCTGAGCCACCTGGGCTGCCCCCCTAGAATATTTTTTTCTTTTTTTCGTTTTAAATAATAAATTTATTTTTTGTTGTTGTTCAGTTTACCAACATACAGAATAACACCCTGTGCTCATCCCGTCAAGTGCCCCCCTCAGTGCCCGTCACCCATTCACCCCGACCCCCCGCCCTCCTCCCCTTCCACCACCCCTAGTTCGTTTCCCAGAGTTAGGAGTCTTTATGTTCTGTCTCCCTTTCTGATATTTCCCACACATTTCTTCTCCCTTCCCTTATATTCCCTTTCACTATTATTTATATTCCCCAAATGAATGAGAACATACACTGTTTGTCCTTCTCCAGTTGACTTACTTCACTCAGCATAATACCCTCCAGTTCCCTCCACGTTGAAGCAAATGGTGGGTATTTGTCGTTTCTGATGGCTGAGTAATATTCCATTGTATACATAAACCACATCTTCTTTATCCATAGAATATTTTCTTATGAGAATTTTTAACATCTAATTTCTTCGTAGCTTTCAAATACACAATACAATATTGTTAATTATATTTATCATACTGCACATTATATCTATCAAACTTATGTTTACCTTATTACTGGTATTTTGTATCTTTTAATTACCTTTGCCCATTTATTTCATCCTATCACTGATAAACATTTGTCTTATTCTTTGGTTTGTTTGTGAGTTTGGTTTTTAAAAATCCCACATACGCTCTTTTTTTTACATGTACTCATTTGTTTCTTAAATTCTACATATGAATAAAATCATTTGGTATTTGTCTTTCTCTGACTTACTTCACATAGTATAGTAATCTTTAGCTCCATCCATGTTGATGCAAATGGAAAGATTTCATTGTTTTTGATGGCTGAGTAGTATTCTGTGTGTGTCTGTGTATGTATGCACAGCGCATCTTCCCTATCTATTCATTAGTCGATGGACATTTGGGCCGTTTCCAATTGTAGATAATACAGGTGTAAAAATGGGTGCATGTATCCCTTTGTTTAAAAAAATTACTTGCTTTCAGAGGGAGAGATTTATTTAATTCAGAAAGAGAGAAAGAGCAAGCAAGTGTATGTGTGTGGGGGGGTAAGGGCAGAGGGAGAGAGAAACTCAAGCAGACTCCCCACCAGCAGTGAGTGAGGTGCAGGGGCTTGATATCACCACCCTGAGATAACAACCTGAGCTAAAACCAAGAGTCAGACACTTGGGCAACCCTCTGCCTCTGTGTGTGTGTGTGTGTGTGTGTGTGTGTGTGTGTGTGTGTGTCTGTCATGAATAAATAAGTAAAATCTTTGAAAAAAAATCCATAAAAAAATAATAAAATATCATTGATTTAAAAAAAAAGCCAGGCCCTCAACTGATTGTATCACCCAGGCACCCCGCATGTATTCTATGTATTCTTTGGGTAAATACCCAGTATCACTGAAATAATATTATACTGTATGTTAATTAACTGGAATTCGAATAAAAACTTGAAGAAAATTCCCCAGATAAGATTATGCAGTATATGTCTTGTCTGATTTTATTTCAGTTAGCTTAATACCTTCAAGATCTATCCATGTCGTAACAAATCAACAGAGTTTTCTTCCCTTTTTCCCCCACTCCTTTCTTCTCACATTTTATTGTGTGTATCTCTGTCTGTCTCTTTGTCTGTTCATTAACCGTTGGACTTAGATTGTTTCCCATCTGTTGGGTAATATAAATAATGCTGCAATAAACATCCAGCTGGCAGATATTTCCTCAGTTAGTGATTTTGTTTTCTTTGTGTATATGCTTAAAAGTGAAATTACTAGATCAGGTGGAAATTGTATTTCCTTTTTTTCATTTCCTTTTTTTTTTTTTTTTTTTTGAGGCTCCTTCATGCTGCTTATCATAATTACTATGCCAGTTTATATTCCCATTAAAAGTATATCAGGGATCCCTGGGTGGCGCAGCGGTTTAGCGCCTGCCTTTGGCCCAGGGCGCGATCCTGGAGACCCAGGATCGAATCCCACATCAGGCTCCCGGTGCATGGAGCCTGCTTCTCCCTCTGCCTATGTCTCTGCCTCTCCCTCTCTCTCTCTCTCTGTGACTATCATAAATAAATAAAAATTAAAAAAAAAAAAAAAAAGTATATCAAGAGCTCCCTTTTGTCTACTCTCTTCCAGGACTTAACTCTTTTTTTCATACTAGTCATTGTAATGGATGTGCAGTGGTACGTGATATTTTTTGATTTGCTGATGATTGGTGTTAGCACCTTTTTATGTAGCTGTTGGCCATTGACTATCTTCTTTGGAAATAATATCTATGCAGATCCTTTGCTTATTACCTATTCTTTGTTTTTGTTTTTGTTTTTGTTTTTGTTTTTTAAGATTTTATTTATTCCAGAGGAAGAGAGAGCACAAATAGGGGGGCAGGCAGAGGGAGAGTGAAAAGCTGAGCAGGGAGCCTGATGCAGGCATCCATCCCAAGACCCTCAGATCAGATCTGAGCTGAAGGCAGACATTTAACCAGCTGAGCCACCCAGGTGCTCCCTTTGTCTATTTTTAAATTAAATTATTTGGGGGATTTTTACTGTTGAGTTATAGGAGTTTATTATATATTTTGGATATTACCCCTTTAGTCAGATATGTGGTCTTCAGATATTTTTATCTTATTTCGTGAATTGCTTTTCCATTTTGTTGATCATTTCTTTTGTTTTGCAAGGGCTTACTAGTTGGATGTAATCCTATTTATTTTTTATTTGCTTGTGTTTTAAATGTTGTATTCAAATACTGTTGCCAAGGAACACACCCATTCTGCTTTAAGTGATTGCACACATAAATTCTACAGTTTTCTTCAAATTTTGATGTTATAATTAATAAATATTTTTATATCATTTATGCGTGATAGTAAGTTAAAACACATGGTTATCGTTTTAACATTTATATTTTTAAACCTTTAAATATACTTGTAATTGTATTAAACAGTACTGTCACAATATTAAGTGACTCTGAATTTGACTTTCCTTTAACTAGTGAGTTTTACAAATACATTCATACAATGTTAATTAGCATCTTTTCATTTCCTATTAAAAAACTCAATTTTTTGAAAAATTTCTGGTAAGGCAGGTCTAGTGATGATGACGTTAATCAGTTTTTATTTGTTTGGGAAAACCATTTTCTCTCCTTCATTCTGATGGAGACCTTTCCCTGGGCATAGTATTCTTGGCTGAGTTTTTCCTTTCAGTATTTCAAGTATATTCTATATTCTTCTGCCCTGCAAAGTTTCTGATGAGACATCTGCTTATAGTTCTTTTTTTTTTTTTTAAGATTTTATTTATTTATTCATGATAGACATAGAGAAAGGAGAGAGAGGCAGAGACACAGGCAGAGGGAGAAGCAGGCTCCATGCCGGGAGCCCTGATCCTCTACAGAATCACGCTCTGGGCCAAAGGCAGGCGCTGAACCACTGAGCCACCCAGGGATCCCCTGCTTATAGTTCTTTTTTTTTTTTTTTTTCCTGCTTATAGTTCTTATTGGTGTTCCTTTGAATGTGATGTGTCACTTCTCTCTCTCTCCCTCCCTCTCTCTCTCTCCTTTCAAAATCCTGTCTTTGACCTTTGCAAAGTTAATCTTAATTATAATGTGTGATGATATGGCCCTTTTGTGTTAAATCTCTTAGGGTCCTTTGGATCTCATTAACCCAGGTGTCCATTTCTTTCTCCAAATGTGGGAAATTTTCAGCCTTTATTGCTTTAAATCTATTTCTTTCTCTTTTATGTATTTGGGTTTCTTAGAATACTTTTATGTTTTCCTTTTGATGGTGTTTGAGAAGTCTTCATTACGTTCTTTTCTTTTTTTCCTCCTTTAGCTGAGTAACTTAAAATGACCTGTCTTTTAGATCTCTGATTCTCCTGCTTGACTGAGTATCTTGTTTAAGATGTCTTTAATTCACTCATTGTATTCTTCACTTTTAAGATTTTTGTTGTTGTTGCTGTTAATAATTTGTTTTTTGGGCCAAGTTGGTGATTCAGTGAGGTAGATATCTTGATTTGGCCTAGATCATGATCTCAGGGTTTGAGATTGAGCCCCATATAGATCTTACGATCAGGAGAGCTCCTGCTTTAAATTTTCTCCCGTCTCCCTCTCATTCTGCAACTCCTGCCATTCAGTTGCATCATTTCCATCTCTCAAATGGGCAAATAAATAAATAAATAAATAAATAAATAATTATTTATTTATTTATTTATTTATTTATTTATTTATTTATTTATTTATTTATGAGAGAGAGAGGCAGAGAGAGAGGCAGAGGGAGAAGCAAGCTCCATGCAGGGAGCCTGATGCGGGGACTCGATCCCAGGTCTCCAGGACCATGCCCGGGGCTGAAGGCAGGCGCTAAACCGCTGAGCCACCCGGGCTGCCCAATAAATCTTTAAAACAAAATTTTTTTTGTTGTTTCTTATTTGAGCTTCCCACTTGGGTCATGCTTTTCTCACTTTCATTTAATTGTCTTTCTGTTTTTTCTGGTAGTTTAAAAAACTTCAGTAAGAGGATTATTTTGAATTATTTGTCATATAGTTCACAAATCTGTTCTTCAGGATCAGTTATTGAAGTTTTATTAAATTTTTTTTTTTAGCTTTTATTTATTTATTTGAACGAGTTCAAGAGAGCATGAGCCAGAGAGGGAGAGGGAGAAACAGACTCCCTCCTGAGCAGGGAGCCTGATGCAGGGCTCACTCCCAGGATCCAAAGATCACAACCTGAATCAAAGGCAGAGGCTTAACCAACTGAGACACCAACTTGCCCCTGGTTATTGAAGTTTTTTTTTTTTTTTTTTCTTTTGGTTATTGAAGTTTTAATCGTTTTCTTTAGTGCTGTCATTTTACCTCATTATTCATGAATCTTTTTTTTAAAGACTTATCTGTTTATTTATTTATTTATTTATTTATTTATTTATTTATTTATTTATTTATGATAGAGAGAGAGAGAGAGAGGCAGAGACACAGGAGGAGGGAGAAGCAGGCTCCATGCCGGGAGCCCGATGTGGGACTCGATCCCGGGACTCCAGGATCACACCCTGTGTCAAAGGCAGGTGCTAAACCGCTGAGCCACCCAGGGATCCCCGTTATTCATGATTCTTGACTCTGCATTGGTAGTATCTGTGCATTTGAGTAAGGGGTTCTTTTTGTTTGTTTGTTTGTTTGTTTGTTTCGTTTTTCCCCCAGATAGTACTGCTTTCCTTTGGCACAAGTAGTTGTTCACCATTTAATTTAACTCAGCTTGGATTTCTAAACAGATGGTCTCCTTGGTGCTTACTGTCAGTTTCTTTTCTTTCTTTCTTTCTTTTTTTTTTTTTTTTTTTTTGTCAGTTTCTTTTTTGTGATAGGCCAGTGCCTAATCTTAAAGCTTGGGTGGGGTTTCATTGTCCTTGAACAGTTTGATAACTGTGCTGATGTGGTTTTCTGTACGTGCAGAATGAGCTCTCTGGTTACCAGGATTCTCTTATAGGCTTTCTAGTAGAGTGAGACTTCTTGATAGACGCAGCATTTGGGTGGGTCAGAAAATTTGCTTCCTTGCCTGAGCAGGGTCATGGAATGGTTTCCTTGGTTGCCAAACTTGATAATTGGGCATTGGGTGGCCATTATGAAACAGGGTTGCCTGCCAACTTTATTGGTCAGATAGGACCACTGCAGCAGTTATCCAGATAGGCAGAGCTTCTGGGTGGTTCTCTGGTAAGGTACCATTGTAAGTGGGACTATCAGATGGGTGATGCATCTTCCTAGATGTATTGTGGTTAGGCTTCCTGTTAGGGTGAGACTGAGAGCTATACTCAACAGTAGGTAGAGCCACAGAACTGCTTTTCTGCTCACTAGAGTGGTAGAATAGAATCCAAGGCTGGCATGACTTGCTGGCAGGAGACTTGAAAATGCAGAACTGCATTCTAAGCTCCTAGGACAGCTGGACTTTCCAGTCATGGCCTCTCTGTTCAAGTTGTGTTACAAGGTGGACTACGAATCCATCCTGATTTGTTAGGGTGGAGGATGCACTTCACCTGGACAGATGTATAAATTAATTTTCCCAACAGGATAGGGTGGTAAAGTAGGCTTCAGACAGGGCAAGACTAATTGTTTGGGGTCTTGAATCAGCCAGAAGTTTGTACTGAATTCACTCTTCCAGCAGGGCTAATGCCTTGGTTCTGCAGATGGTAAAGATTTACAGCTAGCATTGTACTTTAGTGCAACTGCAAGGAGGAATTTGTCTACCAAGATCTGTATGCTGTTTGCTCTAAGATCCCCCTGCATTCCTCAACCATATTTTGGTCTTGGCAGACAAATCCCACATGTTCTTTCCGCCATCTCTGTGAGATGAGGCCTCTACTGTAGTGGGCTGTGCTGAAAGGAACCTACAGTGCTAGCTAGATATACACATTGGACACTTTTGCCTACTGGAGAAACTTTAGGTCTGGTATGGTTTTGTTTGTTGCTAGCTTGGTTGTGGGGCAATGTAGTCAGAGTGTAGCTGTTTCGCTTATGCTTCCAGTGCATTATCAGTTTTTGTGTTTCAGGGGTGTCTTTAAGTCTCTATCCCTGTGTTCTAGGATTTTCACAGTATTGCCTTGTCTGTGGATATTTGTGAGTTATTTTTTTAGTGAGGGGGAAGTCTGAAAGGACCAATGTTGCATTTTGATGATATTACCTTGGCACCAAATAACTGTTACCTTATGGACCTAGCAGCAAAAATTTGGCTTGACCTTATGCTCTAATGGCAAAGAGGTGTTAAGTCCAGAGGGAGTAATGTTTCTACCAGGAGAGAAAATAATGATTCTACTAGACTGAAAGTTCAGACTGCTGCCTGGCCATTTAGACTCCTCATTCATTGATTTGAATTAACAGCAGGGTGTTCCTTTTTGGTTGTGATTCAACTTGATACGCAAGAGGAAATTGGACTCCTGTTCCACAGTGATGTGAAAAGAGTATGTAGGCATGCAGTATAGTAAATCCCTTAGGCATCTCTAAAAATGTGCCTTGTGAATTAAGGTCAGTGGAAAACTACAAAAATTTAACCCATGGTGAAATGGTAATGGCCTAGACCTTTCAGGAATGATGGCTATAATCCTACAAGGTAAAGATTGATGACCAGTTGAAATGCTTTGCTGAAAGCAAAGGGAATAGGAATGGTTAATGAAAGAAGGTAATTATAAATACCAGGTATGATCTTGTGAATATGACATTGAGGACTTTTTAAAAAAAGATTTTATTTATTTTGTCGTGAGACAGACACAGAGAGAGGCAGAGAGAGACACAGGCAGAGGGAGAAGTGGGCTCTCCTGGGGACCCTGATGCGGGACTCAGTCCCAGGACCCTGGGATCATGACCTGAGCTGATCATGATCATGACCTGAGCAATTTATTTAAATAAATAAAATCTAAAAAAAACGACCACGACCTGGCAAGTAATTAACCAGTGAGCTACCCATGTGCCCCAGCAATGACAAGGCCTCCAGTAACTTGTAGGTTCTCTTTAGCATATGAAAGTTCTTTTGAAAACCTCCATTTTCCTACCTTCCCAAACTACATATTATAGAGTCAGTCACCCTCCACAAGCCCAGGGCAGCAACTCTTTCTGGCCACAGGTCCTTTCTCTGTGCCCATCATTTTGCACCAAAGACATTTCAAGAATTCATTCTTGATCATCATCTCCTTCACCAAACTCCACCTATATTTCAAAACTACATCATTAGGACAATTGAATTAACAAGAAGCAGTTGTTTAAATGGGCTGTGAATACATCCTGCAAAAGATCCAATGTTAAAATGATCAATTTCTTAAGGAGAAAGACAAAAATAATAGAAAATGTGTAACTTCTCAAATGAACAGAAATGATATAGTTATGAGTAGATTATAGTA